>CAWUFW010000409.1:667500-1867500 GCA_963921515.1 Calotriton arnoldi
GGATGGAGACAGACAGAGGGAGGATGGAGACAGACAGAGGGAGGATGGAGACAGACAGAGGGAGGATGGAGACAGACAGAGGGAGGATGGAGACAGACAGAGGGAGGATGGAGACAGACAGAGGGAGGATGGAGACAGACAGAGGGAGGATGGAGACAGGGAGACAGACAGAGGGAGACAGGGAGACAGACAGAGGGAGGGAGGGAGACAGAGGGAGACAGACAGACAGAGGGAGGGAGACAGAGGGAGACAGACAGACAGAGGGAGGGAGGAGACAGACAGAGGGAGGGAGGAGACAGACAGAGGGAGGGAGGAGACAGACAGAGGGAGGGAGGAGACAGACAGAGGGAGGATGGAGACAGACAGAGGGAGGATGGAGACAGACAGAGGGAGGATGGAGACAGACAGAGGGAGGATGGAGACAGACAGAGGGAGGATGGAGACAGACAGAGGGAGGATGGAGACAGACAGAGGGAGGATGGAGACAGACAGAGGGAGGATGGAGACAGACAGAGGGAGGATGGAGACAGGGAGACAGACAGAGGGAGACAGAGGGAGACAGACAGACAGAGGGAGGGAGACAGAGGGAGACAGACAGACAGAGGGAGGGAGACAGAGGGAGACAGACAGACAGAGGGAGACAGAGAGAGAGGGAGACAGAGAGAGAGGGAGACAGAGAGAGAGGGAGACAGAGAGAGAGGGAGACAGAGAGAGAGGGAGACAGAGAGAGGGAGACAGAGTGAGAGGGAGACAGAGTGAGGGAGACAGAGAGAGGGAGGGAGGGAGGGAGACAGACAGAGGGAGGGAGGAGACAGACAGAGGGAGGGAGGAGACAGACAGAGGGAGGGAGGAGACAGACAGAGGGAGGGAGGAGACAGACAGAGGGAGGATGGAGACAGACAGAGGGAGGATGGAGACAGACAGAGGGAGGATGGAGACAGACAGAGGGAGGATGGAGACAGACAGAGGGAGGATGGAGACAGACAGAGGGAGGATGGAGACAGACAGACAGACAGAGGGAGACAGAGGGAGACAGACAGAGGGAGGGAGGGAGACAGAGGGAGACAGACAGACAGAGGGAGGGAGACAGAGGGAGACAGACAGACAGAGGGAGGGAGGAGACAGACAGAGGGAGGGAGGAGACAGACAGAGGGAGGGAGGAGACAGACAGAGGGAGGATGGAGACAGACAGAGGGAGGATGGAGACAGACAGAGGGAGGATGGAGACAGACAGAGGGAGGATGGAGACAGACAGAGGGAGGATGGAGACAGACAGAGGGAGGATGGAGACAGACAGAGGGAGGATGGAGACAGACAGAGGGAGGATGGAGACAGACAGAGGGAGGATGGAGACAGACAGAGGGAGGATGGAGACAGACAGAGGGAGGATGGAGACAGACAGAGGGAGGATGGAGACAGACAGAGGGAGGATGGAGACAGGGAGACAGACAGAGGGAGACAGACAGACAGAGGGAGGGAGACAGAGGGAGACAGACAGACCGAGGGAGGGAGACAGACAGACCGAGGGAGGGAGACAGAGGGAGACAGAGAGAGAAGGAGGGAGACAGAGAGAGGGAGACAGAGAGAGGGAGACAGAGAGAGGGAGACAGAGAGAGAGGGAGACAGAGAGAGGGAGACAGAGAGAGGGAGACAGAGTGAGAGGGAGACAGAGAGAGAGGGAGACAGAGAGAGAGGGAGACAGAGAGAGAGGGAGACAGAGTGAGGGAGACAGAGAGAGCGATAGAGAGAGGGAGGGAGACAGAGACAGACAGAGATAGAGATAGAGACAGGGACAGACAGGGGAGGGGAGGGAGACAGTGACATACAGGGGAGGGGAGGGAGACAGTGACATACAGGGACAGACAGAGACAAGGACAGACAGACAGATAGAGGCAGAGACTGAGACAGAGAGGCAGAGAGACAGAGAGGGAGAGGGAGACGGAGACGGAGGGAGACAGAGAGGGAGACAGAGAGGGAGACAGAGAGGGAGACAGAGAGGGAGACAGAGAGGGAGACAGAGAGGGAGACAGACAGAGGGAGGGAGACAGAGGGAGGGAGACAGAGGGACGGAGACAGGGACGGAGACAGAGGGGCGGAGACAGAGGGGCGGAGACAGAGGGGCGGAGACAGAGGGGCGGAGACAGAGGGGCGGAGACAGAGGGGCGGAGACAGAGGGGCGGAGACAGAGGGGCGGAGACAGAGGGGCGGAGACAGAGGGGCGGAGACAGAGGGGCGGAGACAGAGGGGCGGAGACAGAGGGGCGGAGACAGAGGGGCGGAGACAGAGGGGCGGAGACAGAGGGGCGGAGACAGAGAGAGGGAGGGAGACAGAGAGAGGGAGGGAGACAGAGAGAGGGAGGGAGACAGAGAGAGGGAGGGAGACAGAGAGAGGGAGGGAGACAGAGAGAGGGAGGGAGACGGAGAGAGGGAGGGAGACGGAGAGAGGGAGGGAGACGGAGAGAGGGAGGGAGACGGAGGGAGGGAGACAGAGGGAGGGAGACAGAGGGAGGGAGACGGAGGGAGGGAGACGGAGGGAGGGAGACGGAGGGAGGGAGACGGAGGGAGGGAGACGGAGGGAGGGAGACGGAGGGAGGGAGACGGAGGGAGGGAGACGGAGGGAGGGAGACGGAGGGAGGGAGACGGAGGGAGGGAGACGGAGGGAGGGAGACGGAGGGAGGGAGACAGAGAGAGAGGGAAACCGTGGGAGACCGAGAGGGAGGGAGATAGAGGGAGGGAGACAGAGAGAGAGAGAGGGAGGGAGACAGAGAGAGAGAGAGAGAGAGAGAGAGAGATGTGTGTGTATGCCGGGTCTGGTGGCTCAGTGGACGAAGGCATCCGCTGCAGGGGCCTGTGTTCAACCTCATGGTCTCAAATTTGCTTGAAAATGCACCATTTGCCCACTTTTATTTCAAAATTTTCTTCCGGGGGGAGAACCCCCCCGAACTCCCCTTAAGTGGTTCGGGCTCGCTTGCTACGCTCGCTCGGTACACTGCCTTACTGTGTCCCAAAATGATGCATCTCCAAAAAGTGTGTCACCAACATGAAAAGTTTGGAAAGCTGTGACCTATATAAAAAGCCTAATGGTAGGAGTGTCATAGTCGAATCCAGCTGAAACCATGGAGGTACTCTAGTTAGGATATTTCTAGCCCAGTTAGGATTCCGAAAATTAATGATAATACAGTCTCCTTGGAGACACTTGCTCAGAGGGCCCACCCAGCCTACTCTTCGGGTCAGGAGAATCTGATTTGCTTCGGCCACAGGAAAGTCACAGTTCTTATTCAACCAGTGAACCGTTCTATTTTTTAGGGTGTTATGGTTCTCTGATTGTCCCTGTTGCAGTGGAGGTACGTTCACCAGGACAGCAACATATGGGCAACACTCTGGGGGCAAGTTGATAGCAACATCCTCTCTCCTCTCTTGAGTGGCATTATGGCCTGGCTTATTCAAGGTGACAGTTGGACGGTCTATATCCCTCTCCTCCATCCTTACCCCTCGAACAGAGTGATTAATCTGGGCATTCTGTCTTAAGGGATTTAGTGTTAGAGATTCACTCTTTCTACCAGTAGATCCTGTGCTTATCATATCGTTCCTTTCCCCGGAGGGTTCATTATCTATACATATGTTAATTCTATCAGCACTAGATGTAATTATCTTAGAAGAACACTCAGCTAACCCTCTCCCACTTCCAACTCTTTGTCACATCACTACTAGCCCTCAGTAAGTCGCAGATCTTAGTCACCTCGCAAGATAATTTATCCATTTTCTCATAAACAGGCCTAAGTAACTCCTCGATTTTAGATAAAACTGTGGCTAACATTGGTGTAGATAGTGGATCAATGATAGTGTCTTGGCCATCTTGGTTGGCACATGTCTGATTTTTAGAAATCTGTACCACGCTAGGTTTGCCTTTCGAGGTACCCAGCCCTGTTTGTCTCCTTTTACACCCTTTCTTCCTCTTCGTGGTTGGCGATCTATCCGGGGTATGTAATTGACGCGAGTCTGGTTGGATGAGCAAGACTTGCTCGGAGTCTAATGCAATTGCAGAAGGCCCTGATATTCCAGGGGCTATATTGGGGACGACCTCTGCAGCAAGATTTATCTCGCCCTGTTTGGTTACACTGCTGTTACCTAACAATGCCCCCTCTGGCAAATTAGGGCCTAAAGATAGACGCCGTTCTGTCCTGTCAATTTCGTCAGAAATTACGCTAACTGCTCGCACCAAAATCTATAGTGGAGCTGGGTTTTTCAATTATAGCTTTAGTAGTTTTACGTCTAGCCATGATGATTTATTAAATTAGAGTTAAGGCAAGATGTATACAGGTATATTCAAGAACCACGAATCCTTCCACAATATCAGTGTAAAGTGCTAAGTGTAACACAAAGTGCTATAAGCAAATAAGGTGCTAAGTGCTGGGATCTTGTAACGAACACAAGACTCTTTTTAGATGTTTTATAGGCAATGGCATTGTACACTGCAGCTGAAAATTATATGAGAAGAAATTATCTAAATTACCTGTACTATCCTTTGCAAAGGACATCGAAATCTTTAGCCAAAACAAAGTCAGACTTTTGGTGGCGATTTATTATGTAGTCTTTTGTTTATATCTATTGAAATAATGAGCCCAATGTCACTTTAAATATGTCATGTGATCAAGGCCTTCTGGGCCGAAACGCATCATGGCGGATGTGTAAAAAATAAAACAACTTGCATTCAAAATCCGAGTCTTTGTCCAGAAATCTCCTTCGAGATTGATGCAACGGGTATCTAAAGAGGTGTGTGGGTGTATATATATATATATCTATCAAAAGTCTTGACCCTCCAATTTCCAAGAGGGAATACACCGCAGGTACGGACCACCACAAGCAGTTCTCCCAAAAATTCAAGAAAGCAGGTTCACAGTTCCATATTTCTGGTTTATTCACCCGTAATGGTACAGACAAGTGTCTGCCTCAGACGCGTTTCGATCGCCTCCGCGATCTTGTTCACATGACGCGCTGATGCGGGACCACCACATTTAAATTCAGTGCGTCCAATCATTAAAGAGATCAGTGATAGTGCAAAATAAACATAAACGACATTCTATAGAGGGAGCACCCAATTCGAAGAAAAGCCTATTTGAGCAATATTATGTTTCAATCTGCTCATGTAGCCCTTATGTTATACATTTGTATATGAGACATTCAATTTGTCAATCAGATGGTAAACATATATAAAGTGCCTTATTGGATCTCTTAATAAGATCAATTGCATAAAATGCTCATCGTCATATGGTAATAAGTGTGTTCGTTTTGGCTGAAATTATGGCAAGTGCCTAATAATGCCAGTTTTTGACCACAATTAATTATAACAAATACTTTTCAATAGTAAAAAGATTGTAGACGATAAAATAAATACCATAAATAACATGCTAAAAAGGCATTATGAATTAGTATAAACAGTTCTAAAAAAGCTACAAATGGATACGACAATGCTCCCTAAAAACATGTGCAAAGATAGTACAAAAAGTGCTATATATATCAAATAACCCACAATAATAGTAATAAAACGCACATAAATGGTGGGGCTGATGCAAGAGGTCGCAAATGTCGTAGTCAACAGTCTATAAAGTGCTAATGCTTATAATGCCGCTACCATCATAAAATACAGTATATGCGATATCAGTACAAATTGTTCAAAAAGATACCAAGGAACAAAGAGTGTTCGACAGAATCAAACCAACTTATAGTCACTATAGTAGATAGGGAAGTTAAAAAGTCATAGGTTAACATTCCTATATGTCTGGACATATTGCTTCAAGATACCAGGAGGACCTGCCTGATGACTCAATTATAAAAAATTGTGGAGGTCTTCACTGGTGTTAAAGCCGTTAGGCATTCTGGTATCGAGTGTTAGAATGAAGGAGGACTGTAACTGACGTAATTGTCTCTCTCTATTGCCCCCCCGAATTGATGGGGGAACAGCCCCAATTACAAAATATTTTAAATCACTGACTTTATTTGCATGAATAGCTTTAAAATGACGGGCGACTGGGTAATTAGAATCCGAGTTGATGATTGCATGCAAATGCTGCAGTATCCGATTAAAAACTGGTAATTTAGTACTGCCGATGTACTTAAGATGGCATGTGCATTCAAGCACGTACACCGCAAATTCCGTCCAAGTGTAATGATCTTTGATTGGGACTGGAATATCACAAAATGCTGTACAATATTTGGATACATTCATTCCAAATTTACACGCCCGACAAGATGAACATTTAAAAAAGCCAGATTTGGATAGCCAAGTGGTTTTAAAAGTTAGTTCAGGGCTGGATTTCACCAAGGCATCCCTCATTGACGGTGCCCTCCTGAACGTTATGGCAGGGAGGTCAGGTAACAAGAATTTCAGTGTTATGTCAGTTAGAATGATGGGCCAGTGTTTGTAAACAATTTTGCGAATGGTTTTGTCCTGTTTACAATAAGTAGTGATTAATCTGATTGGTTGTTTGTCTTCTGTTATAGTCTCACTCATTATATTTACATTCTGTTCTTGTCTAGTTATTAGACACAACTCACGTGGACGAGAATTAGCCTTGTTCAAGGCCATCTGTAAATTCGACAGTTTATAACCCCGGGCCAAAAAACGATTTAAAGCTTCATTTTGACAGTGTGTTAAATCAGGTTCACGACTACATATGCGTCGCAACCGAAGGAATTCACCGTAGGGTATACTGTGAATGAGGTGGGGAGGGTGGGCGCTGGTGGCATGTAATGTTGAGTTGCCAGCGGTACTCTTCCTATGGAGTTTGGTTTCAATTTTATCCTCCCAAATATACACCTCTACATCCAGAAATTCTACCCTCTGGGTACTTAGAGTGGCAGTGAACTGAAGATTCATGGCATTGTTGTTGATGGATGTTACAAAATGGGCCACCTCATGTTCTGTGCCCTTCCATATTATGAAAATGTCATCAATATATCTGCCATAATATTTTATGTGGGTGTCCCAAGCATCCTTGTGAGTTACCTTGAGGATGTGCTCCTCCCACCAACCTACCAAAAGGCAGGCATAGGTTGGAGAAAAGCACGCCCCCATGGCAACCCCTCTCAATTGTTTATACAGAGTTTTATTGAACAAGAATAGATTATTGTTCAAGCAAAGGTCAATCATTTGGAGTAACATACAATTGTGGTCATGTAAGTTTATGGCACGATGGCTTAAGAAATGTTTAACTGCCTCTAAACCTTGTGTGTGATGTATGCTAGTATGTAGCGAGGCTATGTCAAGTGTGATTAACACATACCCAGACTTCCACTCCACTTCTTCTAGTTTTTTAAGGAAATCACCAGTATCTTTTATAAAGGACGGCAGGGTGATCATGTGTGGCTGGAGAAAATAATCCACATATTTTGACATAGCCTCCAACAAGTTATTTCTGGCTGAAATAATTGGTCTGCCAGGTACAGGGGAAGTGCCCTTATGGATCTTGGGAATGAAATACAGGGTAGCTGTAGTTGGAAAATCATTTTTCAAAAACAAAAATTCATTTTTTGATATTAAACCCTGTCTCTTCCATTGTTGCAAATGTTTAGTCAGTCATTTTCACCTGGGTCAAATGTTCACGACCAACTTTATAATAGCAATTAGAGTCTGAAAGATGGCGCTGAGCCTCTTGAAGGTAATCACATTTTGGCCATAACAATATATTACTGCCCTTGTCGGCCCCCATGACCACAATTTCATTTTTTTCTCGCAATTTTTTCATCAATGCCCAATAGTTTTTCACTCTGTAATTCTGTTTGCGGCGTTGGGAATTGACAGAAATGTTCAGCTTTTTTAGGTCCTCAATGACCATCTCGCTGAATACATCCACAGAATCTTTTGGCATCACAGGATAGAATGAGGAAGGGGGACGAAATGGACTGGCAGCCGCCATTCCCGTGTTGATCCCCTCAATAGAATCAGAATCAATGTCAGATGCCTCATGATTGGAGTTCTCTTTAGCCAGTGATTGCAATGCTTGTAATGCATGAAGATCTCTAGCTTGAAGATTATCGTGAGTGGTGTTTTCATTGTTGGTCAAATTCGGTAATTTATTTAGTTGAAAGAATTTTTTTAGCTTGATTTTCCGTATGAACTTGTATATGTCAATATGAGACTGTTTGTATGAGAAGTTTGACTCTGGACAAAAAGACAGGCCCACGGCTAATAGCTGGTTTTCTGCTTTGGTGAGTGTTGAGTTTGTTAAATTGATGATAGTGTTGTCCTGTACATCTACCGGTTCCATCTCCGCGTTCCTCTCCCCTTGTTTGATGTGTTTAAGCCGCTGCCGGCGCCTCTGCCTCCGGCATTGGCTGGTGCTGCGGTTGTTAGGTTTTGAGGATTTCTCGGGCGGAGGGTTGCTCGCCTGTCCATTGTTAAAAAAAATTCAGCTCCTCACCCAAAGTGTGTTTAGTTACTACTCTTGTTTGGACAGTGGGAAACAAGCCTGTGCCATCATCCGAATCACCACTCGTCAAAGAGTTAACATCCGAATCTACTGGAGCAGTACTATTTCCTTCACCATTAGGTGTTGCTGAAGACGATATCTGACTGGTTAAAGCCTTTCTTTTAACATTGTCGAATTTGCGAGAAAAGGTAAAAACCCTTCCCGCCGCATAATCGTCCCGATCCCGGGCAAATTTAAAGGCTTTGCGAATTTTTATAGTATCCTCATGATGTTTCAGTTTGCTCAAGATATCAGCTCGCCCCTTGGAAACTAAATCCTTTTGATCACTGGCTTCAAGGATACAATTTAATTCATCAATTTCTTTAAGAATTCTGTCTCTATCGATCTCTGCGTATTTGATGAGGATGTTCACCATGTTCATGGATGCTTGAAGATTATTGGTTGCCCATTCGGAAAGCATGTCTGGATGCGGGTTTTCGTAGGAGGGTGCTATCATTACTCTCAAACCGCGTGGCACCCTTCCAGCATCCCGATACTTTTCCAAAGATTTTCTTTCCCGCCATTTCGTGAGTTCGTTTTTTTGAAGTTTTTCCAGTTTTTTTAATAAGCTCCTGGTATCATTTACATTAGTGTTGTTTAGCTGTCTTTCTACTTTGAGATTGGCAGCGGGCAAATTGACAAACAACGCCTCAGCTGCAGCCTCCTGGTCACGCAGCGCGTCTTGGGCTGACATATTGAACGGTGAAAGTTAAGTCGTAAATGGAACCTGCTAAATCTCCCAACCCGTGAAATGTTCCTTCAACGATCGTAGCTCCTTACCAGTGATTGCTGATATGCTGATATATTATATATATATATATATATATATATATAACAAAACTCCTTCATGCGAGAGAGCAGAGACCACACAGGGGAACGTCTTGGAAGCGAACTTTATTCTTTTTGTAGCGAATGCATTTCGGCAATATGTGTGCCTTCATCAGCGCCCAAGTGTCCAGGAGGCTTCCATCACCGCAACCATCAGTTCTGACGCCCTCTTATTGACCGAGGGCCCGCTCCGCCCTCTGTAGTTAACTGCTCACCTGTTGACAGTTCACATAGTTCGTGTGGACTGCAACACCCAGAATACACCTTGATGAATCCAGGTAGGTGTTGCATGGGGAAAAAATAACGCCCAGTGGTTGTGCGGGAAAAACAGAACAGTTCGTGAATAAAACCATATCCTGCTTGAAAGGACAAAGCGCTTCCTCGGGTCCCCAAACCGCTTCCACCTCAGAAATCGGGGGTCATGTCCGGCGGGGGCAGCAATGACAATACACGCCGCCCAACGTGTAGTTCAATGACCTCACAACCACCTTGTTTTCTCCCCAAAATCCATGGCGGGCCCAGACCTTTCAATCCCTTGAAAAAACGAAATACCGCCGGAGCAGCAAAGCCAGTGAAGTCAGGGCCAACTTGCGAAGCGGGGTCTCTGTACCGTGTCTCTGGCCAACACGGGAATAATACAACAAAACTCCTTCATGCGAGAGAGCAGAGACCACACAGGGGAACGTCTTGGAAGCGAACTTTATTCTTTTTGTAGCGAATGCATTTCGGCAATATGTGTGCCTTCATCAGCGCCCAAGTGTCCAGGAGGCTTCCATCACCGCAACCATCAGTTCTGACGCCCTCTTATTGACCGAGGGCCCGCTCCGCCCTCTGTAGTTAACTGCTCACCTGTTGACAGTTCACATAGTTCGTGTGGACTGCAACACCCAGAATACACCGTGATGAATCCAGGTAGGTGTTGCATGGGGAAAAAATAACGCCCAGTGGTTGTGCGGGAAAAACAGAACAGTTCGTGAATAAAACCATATCCTGCTTGAAAGGACAAAGCGCTTCCTCGGTTCCCCAAACCGCTTCCACCTCAGAAATCGGGGGTCATGTCCGGCGGGGGCAGCAATGACAATACACGCCGCCCAACGTGTAGTTCAATGACCTCACAACCACCTTGTTTTCTCCCCAAAATCCATGGCGGGCCCAGACCTTTCAATCCCTTGAAAAAACGAAATACCGCCGGAGCAGCAAAGCCAGTGAAGTCAGGGCCAACTTGCGAGCGGGGTCTCTGTACCGTGTCTCTGGCCAACACGGGAATAATACAACAAAACTCCTTCATGCGAGAGAGCAGAGACCACACAGGGGAACGTCTTGGAAGCGAACTTTATTCTTTTTGTAGCGAATGCATTTCGGCAATATGTGTGCCTTCATCAGCGCCCAAGTGTCCAGGAGGCTTACATCACCGCAACCATCAGATCTGATGCCCTCTTATTGACCGAGGGCCCGCTCCGCCCTCTGTAGTTAACTGCTCACCTGTTGACAGTTCACATAGTTCGTGTGGACTGCAACACCCAGAATACACCGTGATGAATCCAGGTAGGTGTTGCATGGGGAAAAAATAACGCCCAGTGGTTGTGCGGGAAAAACAGAACAGTTCGTGAATAAAACCATATCCTGCTTGAAAGGACAAAGCGCTTCCTCGGGTCCCCAAACCGCTTCCACCTCAGAAATCGGGGGTCATGTCCGGCGGGGGCAGCAATGACAATACACGCCGCCCAACGTGTAGTTCAATGACCTCACAACCACCTTGTTTTCTCCCCAAAATCCATGGCGGGCCCAGACCTTTCAATCCCTTGAAAAAACGAAATACCGCCGGAGCAGCAAAGCCAGTGAAGTCAGGGCCAACTTGCGAAGCGGGGTCTCTGTACCGTGTCTCTGGCCAACACGGGAATAATACAACAAAACTCATTCATGCGAGAGAGCAGAGACCACACAGGGGAACGTCTTGGAAGCGAACTTTATTCTTTTTGTAGCGAATGCATTTCGGCAATATGTGTGCCTTCATCAGCGCCCAAGTGTCCAGGAGGCTTCCATCACCGCAACCATCAGTTCTGACGCCCTCTTATTGACCGAGGGCCCGCTCCGCCCTCTGTAGTTAACTGCTCACCTGTTGACAGTTCACATAGTTCGTGTGGACTGCAACACCCAGAATACACCGTGATGAATCCAGGTAGGTGTTGCATGGGGAAAAAATAACGCCCAGTGGTTGTGCGGGAAAAACAGAACAGTTCGTGAATAAAACCATATCCTGCTTGAAAGGACAAAGCGCTTCCTCGGGTCCCCAAACCGCTTCCACCTCAGAAATCGGGGGTCATGTCCGGCGGGGGCAGCAATGATAATACACGCCGCCCAACGTGTAGTTCAATGACCTCACAACCACCTTGTTTTCTCCCCAAAATCCATGGCGGGCCCAGACCTTTCAATCCCTTGAAAAAACGAAATACCGCCGGAGCAGCAAAGCCAGTGAAGTCAGGGCCAACTTGCGAAGCGGGGGTCTCTGTACCGTGTCTCTGGCCAACACGGGAATAATACAACAAAACTCCTTCATGCGAGAGAGCAGAGACCACACAGGGGAACGTCTTGGAAGCGAACTTTATTCTTTTTGTAGCGAATGCATTTCGGCAATATGTGTGCCTTCATCAGCGCCCAAGTGTCCAGGAGGCTTCCATCACCGCAACCATCAGTTCTGACGCCCTCTTATTGACCGAGGGCCCGCTCCGCCCTCTGTAGTTAACTGCTCACCTGTTGACAGTTCACATAGTTCGTGTGGACTGCAACACCCAGAATACACCGTGATGAATCCAGGTAGGTGTTGCATGGGGAAAAAATAACGCCCAGTGGTTGTGCGGGAAAAACAGAACAGTTCGTGAATAAAACCATATCCTGCTTGAAAGGACAAAGCGCTTCCTCGGGTCCCCAAACCGCTTCCACCTCAGAAATCGGGGGTCATGTCCGGCGGGGGCAGCAATGACAATAGACGCCGCCCAACGTGTAGTTCAATGACCTCACAACCACCTTGTTTTCTCCCCAAATAAGTCATTATTTCATTCTGGCTTTTCCGCCTATTGGACATCGCATTTGCCCGTGAACAAGAAGCAGGAGCTTTGAAACGCGTAGGGCTGTTAATTGATGAGCGCTTTGATGTCCGGTTGTTCTGAAATAAAGGAGACTGCTGAAATGTGCAGGGTCCGCCTAGTTTTCTTAAGTGCAGCCTCGCTTGGGGATAACTGTTTATACATTTAAACCGGCCAGTCCCGGCCGGGAGGCTTGCACTACCAACAAATGAAATGTTGGGCTGCCCCACACAGATCACTGTGTTTGACTTGCAGATAAAAACAGGTTCAACAAAGTAAACCGGAATCTTGTGCTTAACGCTCACTGGAGAGCGCAAATTGTGCCAAAAGGATGTTTTTATCGGCGGAATCCACTGGAGGATTATAATTGAACCAGCATGAAAACTACAAGTCCCAGAAATCTGTTATCATAAAAAGCCACACCAGAGGGCGTAACCTACTAAAGGTATAAAAAGTTGTGACTTATTTCATTCTGGCTTTTCCGCCTATTGGACATCGCATTTGCCCGTGAACAAGAAGCAGGAGCTTTGAAACGCGTAGGGCTGTTAATTGATGAGCGCTTTGATGTCCGGTTGTTCTGAAATAAAGGAGACTGCTGAAATGTGCAGGGTCCGCCTAGTTTTCTTAAGTGCAGCCTCGCTTGGGGATAACTGTTTATACATATATATATCTATCTATATCTTGCACAGTGGCCGTCACCACTGTGTAGTTCTATTTAGGACCTAATTACCATTGGTAATAGATTTTGTTTTTGGTTTGGTAATAACTTTGGTGCCGCATGACAAATCTTCACAAAACTGTAAAAAAAAAAAAGGTTCATCCATCTCAGCTCCTTCCTGGAAAGTTTTAGGGTGATCTGTGAAGTGGGGATTGAGCGAAAAAAGGGGGGGGTTCCTAAACTGCAATTTCCCCATGTAATTTCCATAGGAACTTTTGAGCAGTGCTACCGCAAAAACAGCTGAATTACACCAAATTTGGCAGAAAGATAGATCATTACCCAGAAAGTGTCCTTTTTTGTGATTTGGTGTAAATCTATTCAGTAGTTTTTGAGAAATTAAGGCTCAGAATTTATGTATATCTGGGCAGTTGGGTTTGTGCGACTCTCGCCAGAGTCCCGCAGATACACAACTTCAAATAACAGATCAATCTGATTGGCATAGCGGGGAGATCGCGCTGTGCTTCGGTGGTCGCAACATGATGAATGTTACAGCCGCCGTTTCAGGACTCGGGGACTCTGTGATCCATGCCCTAAAACCTAAAAGAAAATAAGGTTTGGGAGGGGACAGGGTAGGGTACCCTTATACCCTGGACCATGTGGTGGGGGATCCAGAGAGGGCCCCCCCCACCCTCGGGTCAAATTTAAAAAGTTTTCTTTTTGGGACCCTGTAGTAGTCCTGTGGCCAATCCCCCTCAATGTATAGCCTTTGGCCGTGCGCCATTGCGGTGGTTAGGAAGCCATGGGTGTTTGGGCGCCCACAGATGGCTGGGTGCAGGGCCTGGCCGCAGCAGTGTTGGCTGTGTGTGGTGGGGGTGGTCAACCACAGGATGTTGGCATGATTACGGATGTTAATAAAATTTACTTTATGTTAAACCCTAGAAATTCACTGAAAAAAATAATTGTTAAAGTGACGTTATAGTTGGGTATAGTAAGAATATCTTACTTTACATTTAAACAAACCTTAGGAATTCACTGGAAAAAACAAAGATTAAAGTGACGGTATAATTTGGTGAAAATGTCAGTTTAAACATTTTAAACTAAAAAAAACACACTGAAATGCACTAGTTAGCTCAAGAAACTGTAACTTGCGCCCTCGCCATGCACTGCTTATGACCTCACATGTTACAACAAATATGTTTTATGACCTCATCAATGATAACACTGCATGCCAGGTGCGCAAGCTATAGTTTTTGAGTTAACTGTAACAGGTGAATTTTTTTTTTAGTTTAAAATGTTACGTTTAAACTGACATTTTCACCTGACTATAACTCACTTTACCTTTCTTTGTTCCAGTGAATGTTATATATAATCACTTTCATTCCAGGTCCTGATCACCTTCTAAATACAGCTGCACCAAGTGTGTCCTATATTGCAGTCATGGATCAGGCACAGCGGGATTGCGAAACTTTTTTTATTGCATCACGATATTAAGCACTATAAATCAGGAAGCCTCTGCGTTTCGGCGAACGCCTTCAACTGGGCCAACCCGTTTCCCATCACCCAGTGTTTATATACCATCCGTCTTCTATTGTGTTGCCGCATAGTTTCATTAACTAGACCGTCACCTCTACATTATCTTTGTCTACGTATCAGCACCATGACAGTAACAACCTCTCAATTCAATAATACAATATTTACATTGTCGTTATTTAAAACAAGCATTGATTGCATATCTCCCGCATTACTCATAACAGTTTTTATCTCACATTGCTAGTCGTGAAGTGCTCGCGATATGACCCCTCACGGGCTAGGTCCCAAGTTTAATAATGCCAAAGCTGGAGCCCTCAATTTTCGTCCACCTTTTATATTGGCTGCATTTCAGTTTACGTGTGCATGTAGCAGTTAATAACATTTAAATTATATAAAGTGTCCTAGTGCAAGATACATTCTTGATCACAGTGGTACATACATAAATACATTTCAAAATGGCTGATGTTAATGGCAGCGTTGCAGTTCACTTACTGGTTCATATATTTTCCTAACAACAAGGAGCAGCCATTGAATTATATAAAGTGCCATAGTGCAAGATATGTTCTAATCACATTGGTTGCAGCACTTCATGCATAGTCCAATTTTCAAAACATAGTGTCCTCATGCAATGTATACCCAGCGACGTATGAATCCATCCATTTTCATAACCAGAAGCAGCCATTGAATGATGTAAAGTGTCATAGTGCGAGATGTGTTTTAGTCACATTGATTACAGTGCTTTATGCATAGTCCAGTTTTAATACATTTGTAAAGTGTCCTAGTTCAGTGTAATCCCAGCCACATTTTCTGCAGCTCCTCGTGTCTGTGAGTTATGTGAAGGCACATAGAGCTCTGTATGTTCGGCTTGTCATGTTGGCCCTTCTCTTCAATATTCATATGTGATCTACTTGTGCACATTACCAAGAATTCACTTTTTAAACCTGTTTTGTTCCTGTTTGTTGGTCTATTATCACAGTGGCAATTAGTAGCACTCGAGGTATATAAAGTGTCATAGTGCAAAATACAGTCTAAATGGTAGGGGTGGGCGGAATTTGCGTAGTCGCGTTACGCAAAGTTTCGCGAAATGGTAAAAAATCTCCGCAAGCACGCAAAAGTTCCGCGAACACGCGGAATTGCTTGTTCCGCCCGTTCGCGATACTTTTTTCCTGTTCGCGAATGCTGTTTGCGTGCTCGGGGGGGGATATCTCGCAAACACGCACTTTGGAAGCGCGAACAAGCAAAAAATTCCGCGAAGCCGCGGATCGCGGAATTTTTGGCAATTCAGCGTTCTCCACGGAACGCGAAATTACCCAAATTCCGCAAATTCCGCGAGCGGAACGGAATTTACCGCCCAGGCCTACTAAATGGCCACAATTGGTCCACAATCTATATCATTATAAAGCGTTGTAGTGCGGCGTAATTCCAACCATTTTTGCTGCAGAATTCTCCTGCCTCTAGATTATATAGTGGCACATATGGTTGTGTGGGATGGACTTGGTTCTGGGTATATGGACCATCTTTGTATATATGGATGACATTAACCCTGTCATGTCATGGGCTGTTGTGTTTTTCTACATGAGATCTATACAGTGCATGCATTCACTGCGTACAAGTCCAACAAAAGTCAATTCCTTCTCGGTAGATGTACAACATTATTTTATAAACATGCTTTCTAACGTGTCATGGTGCACTAAAAAATTCAGTTCAAGGTGGCGGAGATTCATCCATTGCCAGCAGTGTCCCATATTCAAATATATATTTCACATGTTTATCAACTTGCAGTCAACAAGGTGGCAGTACCAATGTATAAAAGAGTGTTCGACCCTCCAAGCCATGTCACTCATTAACATATTGATTGATTGAGTGAGCATTGGGCACCACTGATGTTAATATGCATATCCCTGATCAGTGTCACTTGACCAACGGATTGCATGTCCCTGTGAAGCTCATTCAGGGCTTGCTCTGCACCATCAGCCCCTTGCTGTGTTCAGGGAGTCAGTGAGTCGCAGTTATATATCTACGTGGAGTTCTGCATCTAAATTGTGACCCCATGGTTTCTCAGAGCCAAACAGAACGATCATCCTGGATACACATCTCCGCAGCTCTACTTCACAGTCTCCATTCCGTGGATGTGCCGTGATATGTTTGATCTGGTAGTTTTGGAGGATGCTTGGATTTCCACTGTGAACCTCCCAAAATGCTTTGCCATTGGGTAATTTCTATCTTGATTCCTGATAGCTCGCAGTTGTTGTTTGATACAGACTCTTACGCTATTGATGGTACTCCCTACGTATTTAATTCTACAACCACATTGTAGTACATAGTCCATGAACTCCGTATCACATGTGATCCTTTCATTGATCTCCCGTGGTCTGCCTTCAAATGTCTCATACTCCCTTTTGTTGACTCCATGCAAGCACACTTTGCACCTTGCGCACTTCCAGAAGTCCAGGTTTTTGTTTGACATCCAGTTGCCGTTTTCTTCACTGATGCACATACTCGTAGTAAGTATGTCACCTAGTGACCCGGATTTTCGATATGTTATTCGTGGGTGCTGGTCAACTTTGCCTTTTATATGTTCCTCATTTCGGAGAATATGCCAGTTTCATTCCAGTATAGATTTAATGTACTGATACTCATTATTGTACTTCGTGAAGAACCTGATATGGGAATCATTCTGATCAGTTTTCTCAATCGGATGAATTTAGTTTGATCACTTTGTTCCCTGTCATGTAGTATCTCCTCTCTTTTCTGTGAACACAACCACTGGTTTACCTCGTCCAAGATTTTCTTGGGGTATCCCAGGTTCCAGGAATCTCCCGATCGTCATTTCCGCTTCCCGCCAGAAGTCATTATCAGAGGAGCAGATTCTGTGAGCTCTCAGTAGTTGGCTGTAAGCAAGGGATGCTCCACTTTAGCGCCTTAGGGTGCCCACTGTTTCCATGTAAAATGGAATTACACGCCGTCGTCTTGTTGTAGATGCGAGAGTTCAGCTTATCATCATTGACATATAGAAGAACATCCAGAAATTCTATACTAGTTTTGCTCCATGTGGCGGTCAGCTGTATGTTGAATATGTTGTGCTTCAACCTTTCGATGTATTCTGACAGGAGTGATTCCTCTCCGTTCCATTTTATTAACAGATCATCGGTAAAGAGCACCCACAGTACAACATATAGATATATTTATTAATTACATGGGATTCTGTAATTCCTGTATAAACGCCACTCTCAAATTTCTTTATAATCAGCAACTTGTAACGCACCCAGTCGCCAATTATAAAGAAAAGATGTAAAAACTTAATATAAGTTGTTACGGTTAAGTTCCGACTTCACAATGCCTGCTGCCAGCAGCCGAGGTGAAAGGCGGGTCAGGTCACGGAGCATAATTGAAGCAGCTGTGCAAAATGTTGCTTTTCTTTCTTCTGTTCTATTTTTCTAGTTTACAATGACAAGCATGGAGAACATGTTTATTTTTGCAAGCCATAGATAGTTAGAGAAAAGCTAGAATCATTCCGAATGTTTCTACACATTCCGAGCTACTGCAGATTTTTTATTTTATAAACTGATTTCTATAGAATTGTTTCTAATATCTGTTTGCAACCAATATCTAACAGGGTTTTGGATGTGTTTAATTTTGCACTAGAGGTTTTATTTCTATTCGTCATGTTTGCAAACATGCTCGCCATTTTACTCACCAAGGTTTTAAGTGGTTTGTGGGAAAGGCGATGGTGGTACTATGTGTTATATGGGATAAAGTATCCCGGTGTACAAGATAAGGATATTGCAAGTCACCTTGGGGTTCCATAACCTTATAAAGGAACTCAGCCTTCAGACTCGTTCCTCTATATGATTATGGAACTCCTAAGTGACTTGTAATATCCTTGTAATGTACGGTATGGGGTACTTTATTATACATATCAATATGTCAAACATATAAAACTGCTGTGTTTAAAGTTTCCTGTAAATTGACACCTATGAAGATGCAAATGTTTAGTAAAATGCATAAAGAAAGCTGTGAGGTTTTGTAAGTACCATATATCATCATTCCTCTTCCTTTCATTCCAGGTCTCATTTGCAGATCGGGGCAAAGCGTACACCGACGCCATGGCTATTGTCCAGCCATTTCCGTTGACCATTGACCAGAAGTCTGAAGCCAGTGGTACGCAGCTTCTTTCGGCCACAGGTTCCCCCACCACCCTGACCATTATGGGAAGTGTCAGCAGCCTCATCTCAGGAAGATCATATCACGACAAGCAGTGCAAGGCGAGCGAATTCAGCAGCAAGTGCCGAAAGTCTGCCCACGTGACCAACTTTTTCAAGCAGCAGGAAGGGCTTCTGAAAAATGGCTACAGCTCCCAGGATCCTCTGCTTCATGGTTTACCAACTAAAAAGCCCTGCTCGACTGGGGCGGCGGGCAATGGGAGCTACACGTACTTAAATGATGATTTTAAAGGGGACTGGAATGAAGATGTGTGCGCCAGCAGCCCGGGCAGCGACACAGAAGACATTCGGGAAGAGCGGTCCTTGAGCGGTCACTTAAGGGGACCGCCACCCAAGCTGATACCGGTGTCCGGCAAGCTGGAGAAGGTGAGACACTGGTTGAGTCACTATTTAAGTATTAGGAAGAGCACAGGAGCAGTTGTAAAGTGGTGCAATTCACTGTTTGCGAAAAGTCAATGTTTCCATTTTCTGAAGAAAGGTTCATGATTGAAGTGAAGGGGTTTAAGACTCCTCAAGAAAAAGGTTTCAGGATGTGGCTATGATTGCAACTTCATCGACAAATTTACAAAGGTTTCTAGAATTAGCATTTGAAAGCCACCACACTTTGCTTCAGTACCCAGTCGCGACAGAATATCCAGGACACTGCTGTCAGAGCAGCGGGGGCGGGCCAAAAATTGTCTCACACCATGTCCATAGTGTGACACTGCACTGGCTGCCTGTGAGCTGCAGAATACCATTTACACCTACACACACTCCACAGTCTGAACTGCAGTCTTAACATCCAGTTAGCAGTACATGTATATTCGACCTATAGAAACATTGAGTAAGCTCTACAAATCTACCATGAAAGTTTTTCTGTGTAACTCTTATAGTTTTCAGTGACTACTACAGCTCTGGTTACTGTAAAACGCACTAAGCTGGAACAGAACCGAAAACGCACTCATTTGTGCAAATTCTCATAATGTTACTCAGAACCGTTTAATCAGGAGAGACTGTTTTTATTTTGTTTATTTTCAACTATTTGCCTTAGAAGTTATGACTGCTGTGCCTTTCAACTGCAGGAGATTTAGGATAATTTTCCCTTTCTGCATTGTTTTAGGTTTCAGAGCGTGGTCCATGGTGTGTGCACAGGGCATTTGAGCAGCACACTCTATCTCTTGGTTAAGAGACTCAGGTTTTCGACTTGCTTGTTCACAGGCCAAAGGATGCCGGACAAATTGTGGCTATTCTTACATTATGGCCTTTTCATTCGCAAAGTGTTGTAGCACTGCCATCTAGTGGAAAGTACTTGAACGTTTTCTAAATAAAACTAGTGAATTACAGTAATTACTTTTTTTTCTTTAACATGTAAGTTTGCAGCGTGAATCTCTTCTAGATTCACCTGCTGGTATTATTCTGCCATCTTGTGACTGGGTCCAGAAACTAGTATTGTGTAACCTAAAACCTTTTTGTTTTTGTACGTCGACCTTAGGAGACATGACAGACTTGGAACAGTTGTACATGTATCTGACACTTCAGGCCCAACTAAGTCTGTTGTCCTTGGCCCTTTCAGTATTAAGTTTCTAGGTCACAGGTAGTCTAACAAATGATGTTTTGTCCCTCGATTGGGATTTGTCATGTGTTGGGAAAGCTTTCAATCCAACTACTTTTGGCTTGTACCTCAGGGGTAATGGAAACCCACGTTTTTTTTTTTTTTTACAGTGACTAGGATGACCACGTTCTCCAATACAGGGACATTGGATGCCTCTTCTGTTTTGAGTTTTGCTGCACATCAAGCCGGAAACTAACGTTTCCAACTGGGCTACTACATAAGATCCCCCTTGCAGACTAGTTGTTCGCTTGAGTTCCCTGGTCAGCAGCTCTGCAGAAACGTTCACCTGGAGCCCGAAGGGCATCCTGTGAGCAGGGTCTCCGTTTGCAGCCTGGCTCTCTGCTGAACATTACTGGAACCACCGAGACCACACTACTCTTAGATCGGCACAAACGGTATGGTAATTCACTTTCACTCTCCAGATAGCCTCCTTCATGAGATATTTCATGCCTGGCAGAAGAGACAGGCCTCCTGCAGAGAAGAAAGATTAATCAAAATTGAAAGCACACAAACCAGCGCTCTCGAAGACTCCACTCTGAAGCAGGTCACCCAAGGCGTGACTCGTGGTCAAAGTTCATTTCTTAATCGTGTACTGGTTGATACCACACCTATGAGAGGTCCAGTGAAGGAGACATATTTGAGATAATTTGCTGGCAGAGGAGCCAGACTGTCTAACTGCCCCTTTTTTGGATCCCCTGTGCACATTGACACAGGGGGATCAGTTGGGAATCTTAAGACTACTATTCTCCTGACAGCTCTTGAGCAACTAAGTGCAAACAAGGTTCTGTTGATAAAGTTTCAGATGTTACCTGCAGACAAACATTTGTGCACTCAAATTGTTCCTTGATGTTATGATCGTCTTAAAGTGAGCAGGATCTGTATCCTGTGCTTCCCAACAGAAAATTTGAGACACTGCCAATTTCTGTAGTCTTCTGCTTACCAAATGCTCTCTGAAAAAACAGACTTTGGCAAAATCAATAGTTCTCACCTTTGGAACCTATTGGCAATGTTTTTTGTGATGCTGTACAGCATCCCGATGCTGTGCAGCGTTACTAAAGAGGAGAAAAAAAGCCTATGTTGCGTCCAGCTACGTCATTTTATATGCACACACCTCTAAAATGACACAGGCACTATTCTAGGTCTCGCGTAGGCATTGCTTGCATCGTCTCTTGGAGACATGCTGTATTCAGGATATGAGCATAAAGCTCCACCCACTTTCTGCCCATCTTTTTAATTGGCTCCTGTCACTGTCCTTTGTAAATGGTGGCAATAGGCTTAGTAGTCCCTCCTTAGTACTGCCTTTTCTCTTCTTGTAACCTCCAATGAGGACTGCCCCTGTTACATGTGTTGTTACTCAGTATGTTTTAATTACAGCCTCGGAGCACTATTTTCTTAATTCACTTTCTCCTGCTACACTTTTTTTTTTTTTTTTACCAATGTGGCACGCCTCGGCTGGAATAATGACAGCCGCGCCTTTCTTTTGTTAGTTGCAGTCGTTGAACTCGGCTGCATGCCTTTTTTTTCTGTTTCTTTACTTTTGTTACAATGGCAGCACGCTCCAGTTTAGCTTTAAACATCTTCAGCTAAAGCACGGGTGCCGCGATTGCTTCAAAAGTAAAGAAATAGAAAAATAAATGCGTCCCCATGACTTTTTTTCTATTTCTCTACTTTTTTATCAATTGCGGCACCCACGCTTTAGCGTAAGATGTTTAACCCCTTCGCTACTAGGCCTTTTCCTTCCCTGTGCTAAGCTTTTTTTTACTATTTGGGGTAGTTCACGCTTAGGCCCCTGTAACTTTTTGACCACATAAGGTATCCACGCCAAATTTGCGTCCTTTTCTTCCAACACCATGGGGATTTTAAAGGTACCCAGGGTTTGTTGATTTCCCTGGGAGGGGACCCAGAAATTAGCAAAAATATAGCTACATTTTGGGTTTTTTGGGAAAAATGGGAAAAAAGGGCTGCAGATGAAAGCGTCTGGTTTTTTCCCTGCAAATAGTATCAACAAAAGGTTTGTGGTGCTAAAATCACCATCTTCCCAGCTTTCGGGGACTGACAGACTTTTGTCAGAAAACCAACATTTTTTACACAGTTTTGGCATTTTACTGGGACAAAGCCTATTTTTGCTATTTTTTGTGCTTTCAACCTCCTTCCAGTTAATGGTAAAAATGGGTGTGAAAGCAATGATGGATCTTGGAAAGCTATACATTTCTGAAAAGTAGACAAAATTCTGAATTCAGCAAGGGGTCATTTGTGTAGATCCTTCAAGGTTTTCTTATAGAAACTAACAGTTGAAAATAGGAAAAATTGAAAATGAGTTAAAAATAGCCATTTGTGCCAGCGTTTTCACCTGTAACTTCTTCTAAGTATGACAGATTTTTTAAAGCAATATACCATTGCATCCGCTGGACCCTTCTGGTTGTGGGGATATATAGGACTTGTAGGTTCACCAAGAACTGGAGGAACCCAGAGCTAATAACTGAGCAGCGTCTTGCAATGGTTTTTTATTGTGTACCGGGTATATAGCAATCCATTTGGGAAAATATAAACAGGGAAAAATCAGTATGGAAGACATGGGAACAAAATATAGAGTTTAGAAACAGTAGCTATTTGCACATCTCCGAAATTGTGGGTACCCATACCACCATGTGAATTATAGGACATTTTTCAAAGTGACTTCTTTTTTACACATTGTCTTACATTTGGAAGGCAGAAATGCATTGAAAGTCAATAGGTAATAACAGTTGCTCTACAATTCTGTGTTGCCCTAAGTCTCCCGCTAAAAATGGTACCTCACTTGTGTGGGTAGGTGTAGTGCCTGCGGCAGGAAAGGGCCCAAAAGGCAACATGGACTCACCACATTTTCACAGTGAAAACTGACCCTTTTTTTGCAATATGCCTAGCTGTATATTTTGAACCCTAGCTCTGCCAGCACCGAGGGAAACCTAGCAAACCTATACATTTTTGAAAACTAGACACCCAGGGAAATCCAGGATGGGGTGACTTGTCTGGCTCTCACCAAGTTCTGTTACCCAGAATCCCTTGCAAACCACAAACTTTGTAAAAAAAAAAAAAAAAAGCACACATTTCCCTCACATTTCTGTGATGGAAAGTTCTGGAATCTGCGTGGATCCACAAATTTCCTACCACCAAGTGTTCCCCCAGGTCTCCCAATAAAAATGGTACCTCAGTCGCGTGGGTGGGTGAAGTACCCGCGACAGGCAAGGGCCCAAAACATATTGAGGAGACATGAAAATTACCTATCACAAAACAACCTGGTTTTGCAAGGGGGGTCACCTGGATTTTTGGCCCCGGGCTCGGCGGCAATCTTGGGAAACCTACCAAGCCCACACATTTCTGAAAACTAGACACCCTGGGGAGTCCAGTGAGGTATGGCTTGCGTGGATCCCCCAAAGATTCCCTACCCAGAATCCCCTGCAAACCTCAAATTTAGCTGAAAAAAATCTCATTTTCCTCACTTTTCTGTGTGGGAAAGTTGTGGGATCACCGGGCTGACACAAATTTCCTGCCACCTAGCGTTCCCCCAGGCCTCCTGATAAAAATGGTACCTCACTTGTGTGGGTAGGCATAGTGGCTGCAACAGGAAATGGCCCAAATCTTACTGTGGAGTCTTCAAAATTACCTATCATAAAACTACCTGGTTTTGCAGGGGAGGGGGTAGGCACATTGCTAAAAACAAGTCCTTGCCTAGTGGGCTTTCTGCCACCCTGGGTGGGGGGGGAACACGGGGGGGTTAGCCCCAAGATGCCCCCAAGGGGGGCAGAAAGACTGTGGCTATTTGTTTGGTGGTGGGGGCATTGGTATGCCCATTCTGGGCAGCCCCCACCCCCACGCATAAAAAAATCCAGCATAATCGCTGGCGCCTAGTGGGCTCTCTGACGCCCCCACCCCAAACTTTGGGGGGGAAAAATCCCTGGTGCCTAGTGGGCCTAGTGGGCTTTCTGCCTCCCCCCCCGGAAGGGTAGATCAGGGGCTATTGCCCCATCTGCCTCCCGGGGGGGGGGGGGGGCAGAAAGACTGTACCATTTTTTTTTTGGGTGGGGACATTGGCATGCCCATTCTGGGCAGCCCCCAACCCTACGTATAAAAAAAACAACCAAAAAAACCCTTGTGCCAAGTGGGCTTTCTGCCCCCATCTACCTCCTGGGGGAGGGGGCAAAAAGTCTTTTGCCTTCTTTGGGAGGGGTAGGGTGGGGGCATTGGGATGCCCATTCTGTGCAGCCCCCACCCCTGGCCTATAAAAAAGAATCCCTGGCGTCTAGGGTGCTTTTTGCCCCCCCCGGGGGGGGCAGATTGGGGGCTACTGCCCCATCTGCCTCCCAGGGGGGGCAGAAAGACTGTAGCATTTTTTTGGGGGGTGGGGGCATCAATATGCCCATTCTGGGCATCGCCAACCCCTACGTATATAAAAAAAAAAAATCCCTGGTGCTTAGTGGGCTTTCTGGCCCCCCCCTGGGGGTCAGATCAGGGGCTATTGCCCCCATCTGCCTCCTGGGGGGGCAGAAAGTCTTTTGTTTTCTTTGGTGGGTTAGGGTGGGGGCATTTGAATGCCCATTCTGGGCAGCCCCCACCCCTTGCCTATAAAAAAAAATCCCTGGCGTCTAGGGTGCTTTCTGCCCCCCCCCCGGGGGGGCAGAAAGACTGTACCCACATTATATGGGGGGAGCAAAGGCCCTTGCCCAAGGGGCCACTCCCCCCTCCCTGGTGGCTAGTGGGTGGATCCCTGCTTGGGGATCGCCCTCCTGTGGCGATCCCCAAGCAGGGATCCACTAGGGAAGGGTACCATTGGGAAGGGGAGATTCTCCCCTTCCCAAATGATACCCCTCCCAAGTGTTTCGGTGCTCGGGGGGGGCTGAGAATAGTCCCACGAGCACCGAAACAATGAAACTGAAACTATGTTTCAGTTTCATTGCAATGACGTCAGCGTGCCATGCGCGCGATCGGCATTGCAATGAAAATGCAAATTGGCCTCAGGAGGTTGGGGAAGCTCTTGTAAAAAAAGTAAATAAATTGGGAAAATAAACATGCGCCGCCATTTGTTTTCTATTTGTTTACTTTTGTAGCAATGGCGGTACCCGCGCCTTAGCTTTAAACATCTTAAGCTAAAGCGCGGGTGCCGCGATTGCTTCAGAAGTAACGACATAGAAAAAAAAATGTTTTTGTCTATTCTTTTTCCTTTTGAAGCAATTGCGGCACCTGCGCTTTAGCTTAAGATGTTTAAAACTAAAGCTCGAGTGCCACGATTGATTTGCATTGCATTAGGTCTCGCATTACTGAAAGTTTGAGCTATTGGCGTTGCATTATTATAAGCATTATTAGCAATGCCAATAGCTCAAACTTTCAGTAATGCGCGACCTATTGCATTGCAAAGGCTCGTTTCTTTTTATTTACCGATTGGAGTTGGATCGGTAAATAAAAAGAAAAAAGTAGCGCAATTTTTTTTTTTTTAAAAGCATATGGAGGTGGAGGAAGCAGCACGGAGTGTGTGTGTGAGTGCAGAACAAAACAGGGCGGGGTTGTGCGTGACCATGGAGAGAGAGCAATGTAGAGCACGGAGGGGGGAGTTGGAAGAGAAGCAAATGAGAGAAAGGAATGTGGAGTTGGGGGAGAAGCACACCGGTTAAAAAGCAACACAGGGGATGGAGCACATGAGGATGAGGACATCATGGATGTGGCTGGGGGAGAAGCACACTGGTAAGAGAGAACAACATTGAGCCAGGCAGAGGGCAGATGAGAAGTACCCAAGGGAAACGTCTGAAAACCACATGCACTCTCATGTAATGCTTAACCAAAAAGATGAAAAGTAAGCAGGGGAAGGACATAAGCAATGAGCTCATGCTCCAACTGAGGGACAAGCAGACCAATAAAAAACAAGTAAATGAATGGCAGTAAAGCCAACCAGTGGTAAGCAATGGACTGGCTCAAAGCCCACTGTAAGCTGACAATGCATCTTTTCACAAACAGCAAGCGCTCTTTGGTAGGCGATACCTAAAAAGCAGTATTAGTATCAAAACAAATCAGCTGGTTCAACAAAATAGCTGTCACGATGTCCATGGTCTTCACTCAACTCCCAGTGCAATCTTGCACATTCTGTGCTACTTTGGGAAAGGACCACAATCCACCTCATCTGTTATTTCCACCATAGGACTAATGCAGTCAAACTCCATAAGAGAAGGTTTGCCAAGACATGCCTTTTCCTAGAGAGTTTCATCTATAATACCAAAATGCTGGTAGGAGAGAAACTTTAGATGTTTTATCCCTTCTGTGGGAAGCAAACAAAGATGTTGTCTTCAGGATGGTAGTAAGGATGTTGTGTGCAAGCCATTTAGTGGAGCGTGTGAATGTTGATACAGTCTTGAGGGCAATGACCAGAGAACATTCTCCTAATCAAGGGGCAAGGTTCAAGTCTCCTCTGCTTAGACAAGTGGAAATCTAGGATCATTTTCCGCATGAGAAGTGAAAATATTTTTAGTTTCTTACACAAGTGGAGCACATAGACTGTCTGAAAGGCCTAACATTGTCAGATACGTTAACTTGTCGATCCCAAAAACGTGAAACTCAGCTGCGCCATCCATTTGCATTTAGAGAGCCACCCAGCCCATGGAGTCATAAATATGTGAAAATAGAAGTTTTACCTTGGCGTAGATCCGTAACAGATTGCTCCTCAAGGCTAGGATTGTGCGGATGACTGGAGGTGAAGCTGCTGAATGTGCAGAGGTATTCCTGCCAGATATTCCAAAACCTCCATGTGACTTCATCGAGGAATCACTCGTGTCTATACCGGAGGTGCAGGAGCGTGTACCTTCAATGGGACATGGTTTGCTCTGTTTATCATTCTCTTTAGTACTCACGATTAATCACAATTTCAGGCTACTCAACTTGAAGTTCAACAACCCCCACACCCTCAATGCCTCAAAGTGCAGAGGCAGATCCTCCCCACTTCCACATTTAGTGCGTAATTCACATGCTCCTGCATTTGGTGGCCAGTGCGCTGGGGTCAGCGGAAGTTCTATACTCCAGATCTACTACAGGTTTTTTTTTTTTTTTGTACAGTGAAAGAGAATCAAATAATAAAATAAACCCTGTATCTGAAGCTGGTCATGATGTTTACTCTGCTTGGCCTAGAGTAATTACCACAGTCTAAGGTTAATTCAGCTATATCACCCATCACGCTTCTCGTGTTTGATAGTAGGTCTCTGTCAATAGCTTGAGGCAGCCCATATGTATTATATTCCAACCAATTAAATGTTTTTTTATATATTTTATTATGTTAAAGAAAATCCTGTTCCTGGGACTGGCTTCGAATAATGGTAAAGCACAATGTGTTTCTAAGTTTGATCTTTTCACCATAAATTCGCCATTTGGATTTGACTACTTTAAAATATAGACCACAATGTTCTGCATTGTTGTGATCCGTGACCAGAGTTTCCAGTATGTTACAGTAATTTGTGGAATAAAGTGTATTTTATTAGCTTGGAGAATCATGTAGGCAAATACAACGTGGATGTCTATGAATAGCACTCAGATTCCGTCCACCTCTTTCATGCTTTTGTGCCCAGCATTATTGAGTTCATATACCCTTCCTGCACTCCACTTCTGTTCATCACCGAGAGTTGTTTTGGACTTTCTATAGAAGTAGACTATTTGAATTACTAATTGGTGTTGCCAATGTGCCTTTTTCAACTATTGTGCTAGCAGGTGGACACGGGCGCGCCTCGTTAGTTTTAGTCTTTGTGCCAAGCTGTGTCTCTAAGACACTTTGCATCCAAATCCAGCTTCCCATTTCCTTCTTTGAGAGCCTCCTTTATGATTGTTTTAATCTTGTGTGGGAGTTAAGAGCATTAGAGGCACAAGGTATTCATTCCCACTGGCAGCGTGGTTGATAATCGGGTAGCAGCATCTCTCCCATTGGGTTTAAATTTGCCTGTAAATTGAAGGTGTGGAGAGGCTTATGAATAAAAGGGCTACCATGTTCTCCATGTCATTCTGTCATTTTACTGTAGCCTAGGAGGCCATCAGTTATTTTTCAGCAAGCGACAAATTTGCATGTACATGTTTTGTGATGGATCTGTGCCATTTCCTTCATGTGGAAATGAATCCATGACAAGCTTCCGTGATACAGCAATATCAAAGAGTGCCTCCTACAAGCGAAGATGCCTGACTGGGTAAGGGAATGTTGCCCAGTGTTGGGGCAGCTCTATGCCTGGCTAAGAAGAGTTCATATGACTCACCTATACTACTGGAGAGGCGGTATGTCAAACGACATGTTATTGGTCGAAATATTCTTGAATGATTTTGTTATAATGGTCTCCAACTATCGGAGTTTAGTGTAAACCAGAGTAGACCAAGAGAAAAACATTTACTAACCCCAGACCTAACCATGAAAAATTATGATGTAATTGTTATTTTGTTAATTAATTAGTAATTATTAGCTGCCTGCACATTTGTTCATTTAGGTCCAGCATCATATTTGTAATTTCTTTCATAAAAACTTTCTCTTTAAGCTTATGTTATGTTTTAGGATTGAACTGTGCTTGGAAAAATAGCTTTCAGGAATGCAGCTCAGCTGGTCTTCGCTTAAAAATGGGGTGTTCAGTAAAAACTTATTTGGTGGGTATGCGATTCAGAGTAGTCTCGTGGTAAAACTTGCTGATTTATTCTGTGGCAGCATTGTTATAATATAAAAACATTTATCTTTACTGCTATGACTGGTAAATGGTGTGTTTTTGTCAAAGTAATGAAGTATTTCATGCTTGTGAGCACACCTCTCATTTTATCTATTTTTTATCTCTCTGACATTTTAATGTCTATAGTGTCTGTTGTAATAAGATATTAGCATTGTGTTAGTCCCATCAATTGGGTTCTTCAATCTGAAGGGATTCTCCATGCTGGTCCCTTCACACATACTGTGCTTGTATCTTCTGCTCGCACAAGATCAGCTCTGAGCTTTGAGCTCATATTTAGGGAAAGTTCCCTGGGAGGTAACCACATTGTAAAACTTTGCGTTTCACAAGAGTCCACTGGTGTATCTGCTGACAAAGTTTGAACGTATGTTTTACCAGGCCGGGTACATGGCAGGCTTGGTAATCTATGTAGATGGCACAATGAAGATTGCTGTTCTTTTGTTATTTTCACAAGTGAAAAAACTCTTGACCATATAGGACTGAACTCAAATCTACAAAGTAGCACCACCTGTGCCTCAACAGTTGTCAGGGGTGCAGTGTTTTCTCAGGTTTCTCTTATACCAATTTCTAGTCCGTTTGAGACAGACTAGTCTTTCTGTCTATTCCAGTAATTGCATTTGATCTTGAGAGTTGCGCTACTGTCAAGAGCTGGGAACTGAAGCCTCTGAGAACACCTAGTCTTTGCAGCTCCAAGGTAGGGATTATGTCAACGCTTTTCTTCAACAAGCATTTGCAATGCAATAGGTCTCGCATTTGTTAAAGTTAGAGCTGTTGGCGTTGAAAATAACAATGTTTTTACTTGTGCTTTTTACACCAATGGCAATAGTGCAATGCAAATATAATTACTCCACTGCAAATAAAATAACAAAAGTAAAAAACACTGTCATTTTTAACGCCAACAGCTCTAACTTTAACAAATGCGAGACCTATTGCATTGCAAATGCTAGTTTAATTTACCAATCCAAAAAGGGTCTTAAATTAATAATAATATAAAAAAAATAGGGAGCGATTAGTTTTGTTAACTTTAAAAAAATAATTTAAAAAATAGGACTTTGGGGCTGCCGTGCAATGGAGAAAGGGATGGGTCAGGGAGGAGAGCACACAGGCGTAGAACAGGGAGCACGGAGGGATAAGCACTTGGGTGAAAGGGACAGATGCACATAAGCGAGGGAGAGGAACACGGAGCACAATGGAGAGCAACACAATACACAAGGGAAAGAAGCACAGGCTAATATACTAATATGAAAAGGGTCTTACATTTATTATAAAAAAAAATACAGCGAGCAAGCGAATGGTTTCGGTAAGTCGAAAAAAATAATTAGAAAATAGGACCAAAGAGAAATGCGGCATTGGGACAGCAGCTTGCAGCCTTTTTGCATTTATGCTCCTTTCTCGATCACTCACTCTGCGTGCGCCGACCCCCCCTCCCCCCCCCCCAAGTTGTTGCACAATGCGCGTGCGCCCTGACAAGTATCCGCCATAGGCTTACAGAACAGCCTTAGCAATTACGAAGATACTCCTTTTGCTTGCGCTTCCTAGAAGAATGGAGACAGCGCAATGATGATTTTATGTATAGAAAAAGCGGGCCCCTGTGTAGTTAGTGAAAGCGGGTGCCCGCATAGTTAATGTCCTGTGAGTGGTGTGCAGCGGACGCCACCATTGTAAAACAAATAAAAAAGCGGCCTCAATTTTTTATTTTATTTATTAAAACATTGGGGGCAGGCGACGGGCACGCCCTCAGACAGGGCACTGAGAGGGCCGTGTTTGATGATTTATAAAACAAGATCGAGTACTGTAGCCAGCAAATGAAGCCACCACCCCGAGTACCACCAGTGCGTCTACATCCAGACGCCAAAATGCAATTATCCCAAGAAAGACTGAAGGAAGTCTTTCCTACACTGGCACCAAACTTTCGCCTAGGGATAGAGACTGTTTCACGACCATTCTTAGACAGTAAACAAAGATAAGCGGTACCAGGGTCTGCTCCACGAAGCGAGTCTTAATTTAAGGTAAGTGCGCCTCTTCGCACCGTGTGCAGCCGGAACAGCGAGCGCACCTCCGGCCAGCGTGCGTGTCCGGCCACCAATGGGGGAAGCAGCGCTGCTGCTGAGCAGTGTGCGCCTGAAACAAAATAGTGCTCACCGCCTACATATCGAGGACCGTGTAACGCCACAAGTAAACGATCGAGTCTGGATGGGCCGTCCAAAAAGGAGACAGGGCGGTAACAAAGAAGCCTCATTTTCAATCGGAGGCCAGCGTTTACCGTAGACAATGACGCCAGCCAATAAAAAAGATGGGCGGGGCTTTAACTCCACTTCTGAAATCTCTTCTAAGACAATATGCCTCGCAGAGCGAGCAGCGCATACGCGCTGCAACGCTAGGTCTGCGAGACCTAAAAAGGACGCTGGTGCCTCGGGACACCGGCCAGGAAGCCGAGGACCGGGTTTGGGCGGTGGTGACCCTGTGCGCGCAGCGCCGCCTAGCAGTAAACTCCTCCACTCGGCCAGCGCTGAGGACACGTGCAGGCGCTCGCGCCCTGACTGAGCCCCAGCGCACGCGCCCCACTCCCAGCTGCAGTGCCATGCTATGCCGGAAGGGCGCGTGGGCAGTTCTGACCGAATCGCAGCTCTGCTCATGGTGCTCTCTACGTATTTCACAGGACAGCCGAGACTTCTAATAATAAAAAAAATCAAACAAAATAATTCATATACAAGTTGTGTTCTAGTTTTCTGTTAATACTATTTCCCATTGATAAAACAGTATTGAGGGTGCGTCGTTCTCTCCCAGTGAGGACGTGACACAATTTGACGTTGTTTATTTTTTTAGCCCCCTTCCTCCCCCATACTGACATGGAGTAAGGACCTTCAGAGGGTTAGTGCACATGCTGCAGTGCTGTGCGTTTATAGTACAGGCCTCGGGCTCTGCCACGGCTGGCTAACCTTTCACATTTTGCTGTACAAATGATTTGTGTTAATAGCCGCATATGCTACTACAGCACTTAGAAGACAGGCAAGCAGTGTATATGCACATTTTTTTTTTTTTTTTTGCAGTTTTATATAGTGTGAACTCGACCCGAAGGTATTGGAGAGCTTTACACAGGGCTTTAAGTGGGATGAAAAAACTAGGGAGGGTCACTTAAAAGGGAGTGGCGTAAGTAATTAAGGGCGTGGCTTAAAAACACCCAAGCTAAAAATCTGTGCTTAGCGTAGTGTGCCGCCGGTCGGGCATTTTGCTGTTTCTATTGTTGCATCCAGATATATAATACAGCAAGTAACATTACACCTACAACAAGCCAGGACTATTGGCTTTGCACATTTTTAAGATAAATAAGCAACAACTATGGCTTTGTTGTATATATAATATTGAAAACGTTTCAATTTTGAAATTATGAGACTGTGAAAGAACTATAACGAGTCTCTTTGAAGTTACCTTAAAGTAGGGTGATCACAATTTTAAAGCCAAAAACCGGGACATTTCCCAAAAATAGAAGGACTACAATTTTTCTTCAACCTAGTGCACATAATGGCAGTAACCCTTAGCAGAGAATTTCAGAAGAGGCAGTAGGAACACAAATAAAATGCAATTTTTAAAGCCAGTATTACGTCTGGTAATTAAATTACTCTCTTATAGCAGCTGCTAACTATTTCTGCTTAGCAAAACATTAAAAGATACCTCCGAAGGTTTTCAGTCGACCCTTTCTAAAACCGGGACATGAGCTAAATTTTCTGAAATCTGCCGGGCCAGCTGGCGAAAACCGGGACGCCTGGTCACCATACCTTAAAGGCAGTGAGCAGTGGTACTGCCGCAGAGTTGAGATTCATCTGTTCATCGAGGGGGGAGGGCGAAAATGGACAGCCCGATAGGGATCCATCTCGGCTCCTGCTTTTTAGAACTGCTGGTGCTGAGCACTGGCAGGACCCGGCCCACTTAAAGACCTGGCTTTACACGAGCACAAGTTACGTTACACAAGGACACGTTCATTTTTAGTAGGCATGGGGAGAGGAAGAGATTTGCCCAGAATCACAGGATGTTGAGCCAATGTCAGACTCGAACCTGCTTTCCTCATTGTCAAAGTCAGCAACTCTGGGCCTTACGCCACATCCTCCATTAATAATGAAGGTGCTATATTTACTTCAGGCCGATTTATTAGCATTAGTGTATCTAAATGCGCGCCAATGTTACAGCGAGTCAGCTTGCTGTAATGAAACATACACTTGGCGTATTCAGATGCTTTGCAGAATTCATTTAAAAAGACAGCTTGCATACTGTTTCTTTAATTCTGTGTGTTATACTTTCGTCCTACTAAAACGCTATTAAATTAAATGCGAACCACTGAGCTTTGTTGCTCTTACAATGAATTGTCTTACTCAAAGAAAGTCGCAGAGTTATTTTATTGCAATTGCAAGTAACTGCGACTGCGATTTTCCAAGGATCACACAGTTTGGTCAAGCGGGTTAGCCGGGATCACAGTTCGCCTGTTTTGGAGCCACAACTGACAGTTAGTAAACTAACTATACATCCAGTACCGGTACATTAGGTTGGAGATAGTTCTGTATTTGTCGGTATATTAGAGATTCTTCTTACATGCACGCACGCGTACGTACGCTTTTATTTCCTCAGGTGAAGAATTCTGAACTTGCATAGTCAATATACAATTTTTCCCAGTTCGACCGGAAACGACCTGTCTACATTTAAAACAACAGGCGAGTCAGTATCATCCGCCTCAAATGCTACTCACTTTTATCGACCCCTAGAGGATGAAAGTCTGAGTCGGCGCGCTAGAGAGGTAAACAGCATGTTTGAAGGGAGGGAAGGGAGAAGATTAAAAGCCAGCGTGCAGAGTTTTTAAGATGCAAGATATGTTGCGAGCGAGCAAGCGCTTTAATGTCGGTTCCTTGGTTGTAGCGCTATACAATGTAACACACAAATCAACGTTGCACGATCACCCCTCAACACCAAGTGTTTCCCCCGATAAGATATTTTTAGGCGCTCCTTAAGAAATATTGGATGTATTCGAATTATAGACGTTACAGTAAATGTCTTTAGCGTGCCAAATACGTCCAGAAGCGGCAACACACGTAATTTCTCACAAAATCTGAAATAAAAATTACATTACATATATATTGGTATAGTATTTACAATAAGACAGGTCACGGGAGGCTTTAAGGCCATGTTATTCTATAATAATCACTGCACCCTGAACAATCCAGCCCCAAATTTCCATTATGCGGCATCGATTCCTTGTTGATGGTGTTTTTATTAAAACCTTTTTATCGCATACAAACATAACACAACCAACTAAAAAAAATGAATGCGACCTTGTGTAAAGTAATTGGTGCTCAAGTAAAGCGCCCAATCCCATCTGTGCGTGTCGGGTTCACGCTATATAAAACTGCAAAAAAAAAAAATCAATAAAAGATGTTTACTCCATATAGTCGCTGTTAAAACTATTTTTCTCCGTTTTGAGGCAGTCTCTGCATGATTTTATTTTAAAGTTACGCAATAACAATATATGTTATTTGAAAACAGAAAAAATAGCAATAGAATTGTATTATTTTCGACCCTTTGTGTCATTGTGTTTGACTGGTTTGTCACCAAGCCTGATATACACTATTACATTAATACATTGAATAAACATTATATAAAATAAATCGTGCACAGAGACAAAGGGACCTAGAAACACGAACTAAAAAAATACTGAATCTGAGCAGAACATGGACCCCCTTTTAACACACGACGCCTCAGCAAATCTGTCAGCTGCTGTACAAAACAAATGTCAATTGTCTAAGACATATGCATCTTAGAGTGATATCACTCTGGGATACATATTTTCACCCTTGTGCTTCAGGTAAGACAAGGTTCTGAAAATAAAAGGGGAAACAATGAGCCGCCCTCCTCATATCGCAAAAAAAGCAGTATACATAATACTTAAAAAATAAATAAACACATTCAGATGCAATGTCATCAATTTTACTCTAAGAATGTATGCACGCTTTCTTACCTCTATCAGAATATGTGAGCAGATTAACCAGGCTTACTCCGCCTTTCATCTTTCCATGGTCGATAAAAGGAATGAATGAATACCCCCGAGTTGCCTCATAATATGTCTTGCTTTAATATAATTTGTTATTACAGGTATTGGGTACACGATGGGATTAAAAAGTACGCCATTGTGTTTTTTGGACATGATAATGACGACAAACAGTAATTTTACTCCATGTGCCTCCTACACTCGTCGGACAGACCTTCCGTAGTGTCCGGTTTTACTTTATTTCCGCAACTCCTCTACGGAGTTGTGTTCGTCCCACGGAGTTTGAAAAGTACAGGAGCGGAAGTTTCGAGACCTTCTTAGGGGAGGGGTCTCTGCCTGCGGTATGGAATAGGGGGGAGGGGGGGTTAGTTGCTGGATAACGATTGCGTTTTTATGGCGCTTCTTACTACAGTCACCGGTGCTGTAGCGCTGTAATCACCAGATTTCACCATGACGTGTCAGGTGATGTCGACGAGCTCAGCCATTATGCAACATTTGTCTCCTATTTTTCCCCGATATGGTGTTTTTTTTTCCGTTTTTTTTTTTAATTGAGAGAGCATCTTAAATATCATACAAAATGTATGCATTATATTTATTACAGTATTTGTATTATTTCAAACTATGAAAAATATAGACTATTATATAACCGGGGAAAGTAGATTCCACAAACGAAGCCCGAAATTCTTCATTCTGTGACCAAAATCTAAATACAACAAGCACGGAATCGAAACCCAGCCGAACGCGGGAATTGAAACCAGTGGTGCGCGCGCACCACAGAGGAGCGGGGGGGGCGAGGGAGCCGGTCGTCTGTGACGCGCGCTGATGAATGGGCGGAGCAAAGGCGGGACATGCGCCCGCCTTTGCCCAATTGCGTGCCGGTTTTTTTTTTTTTTTTAAACGCACGCTACAGCCAATGTGGGCTTCAGAAAGCTTTCTAAAGCCCTTTCTAGAGGTCTCGCGCTGTGCGAGCAGTGCTACGCACTGCAACGCTAGGCGCGAGACCTAAAAAGGGTCATCCGCAGGACCAGTGGGAGGCAAAGTGGATTCAGAAATTCCGCAATAAATAATTTACTAAAGCCTCTCATCTCACTTGGTCTTGTTACAATATTAGATTTATTCAGTAATCATTATTGCAATTAAAACTAGTGTGAAAAAAACAGCAAAACAGCAAAAATAGTGCTAAACAGAAAATCAATAGTATGCTCACGGCACATAAATGTTCTGAAGAAACGATAAACTAGGCAGATTACAAAGGTGTACTTAAATAGACTAGTCATTTCGAATACGTAACAAATAAATGAGCTTAGAAGTGTAAAGCAAACTTATTTTTAAATTAGCTCTGTCAGCAAAAGAGCAAATGTGCAAAGTAATCAAGAAATGAAAACGAAGGGAGCAAATGTGCAAAGTAATCAAGAAATGAAAACGAAGGGACGAAGGGACCTTGAGAACTGCCACCCAAGCCCTGGACCATTTACATTTAATCTAAGACAGTGCTCTGCTGCCCATCGCCCCTGAAATCTGTGTGACTCCACTGAAGACGGCGCTCCGTACGGAAGCACACTTCATCTGAGATGTTTGCAAGTCCAACAGCAGCACACTGGCCCTCAGAGACCTTCACTAGCTCCCACTAGTCTCAAGCTGTCAACTCTGTCACTGCACCAAAGCTGATAGCCAACTTCAAGACCTCCAGTGGAGTGTGCACACCCTGCAGCAGCAGCAGCAGCATTACAAGACTGGGACAAGGGAAATGATGGAAAGAGAAGACAAGATGCCAGGCATTCTCTTCCCGGGCTCATAGTATCTCGAATGCCATTCCAGTGCATACCTGCCAGAGTCCACCCTATCTCAACCTAAACAAGAAGATGAAAAATCATATCTTTAGGCAACACTTCCCCCAGGGCAGCCCCCTAGATGCCAGAGCAACTCCTGGTGCCACTCCATCCCTCCCAGGGCTCCAACCCTCTTTTCGTCGCTCAGACCTCCGTATGAGCCTCTCCCCAGGACAATCTCCGTCTTCACTGCGAACCCCTACTTTAGATGTTCCCTCCAGCGACCCGCCTTCGTCTGACCCACTTGGTATAAAACTACCATCGCGTGCACCGCAGCGTTGCTTTGTAGCAAGGTCCCGGCATTAGCCAAACTTAAAGCGAGAGAAACACAGCGAAAGGAATGAAATGTGAAAAACTGTGAAACAGAGAGAAAGGCAGAGGGAATGCGATAGAGAGAGAGAGAGAGAGAGACCGTGACTCGTATGAGATACCGAGATGAGGACGAGGTAACGAGTGGGCGTGACAGGGACAACAGTGCACGGGAGATGTAAAGAAAGAGACAGAGATGCAAAGACTAAAGGGAGGAGAACGAGCCAAAGAAGGAGAAAGAGCGCGGGTGAGAGGGTAAAGGAAGACAGTCAAAGTGAAATACAACCGGAAGAGGGAGGGAGAGAGAGAGAGGGAGTGAGGGAGAGAGAGAGGCGCAGACATAGACGCAGAGCGAGACGGAGGAGTGAGCTGTTAAGACATGGATACAATGCAGAGGTAGCCCGAGGAGAGAAGGTGTTCCGTTTGTTCTTCATGATGTTTGGAACTAAATACAATATTAAAGGTGACAAGTGTTAGCAGGCAGCACTATTTTAGGTAAATGCATCACATTTATGCGGCATTATTCACATGTACCCCTTTCTTCTCCTTGATGCCCCTAAAATTCTGAAGCTGGTCCTCTTTGACAGATCAAACTATTTGTATATCAGATGCAGTTATGCCTCGCTTTTCCAAAGCTGCTCTGATTTGGGTTGTCATGGCAATATAGTTCAACTCAAAGGCATCGACAAAGAATCCGGCGAGGGATGCCGCAGGAGCTCTAGAGGCAGGCAGGCAGGCACGCACCCAGGAGAGTCTAGAGGCGCGACGGGGGTCTGCTCGAGAGGACCACGGGCTGCCTAGGCTGGGAGAGGACTTGCACTGCGTGCCCAAGACTGGCCGGGCACAGCTAAGACCTCAGGGTCTGGGCAGGCACCCCCTCCCCCCCTCCCCTGTTTACACTCTTCTTCCGCTCTGTCAGAAAAGACCAAGGGTGCACGGAACTCACCAAGAGAGTATATGTCGTGAGCCCGCGGAGTGCGCTCTAACCTTCCGGCTCACACTGCACTCGGTGTGGGCGGCATATCTTTCAAGAATATACGTCCCCACCCCCACCTCCCTCCATTTACATAAATCTCTGAGCGGGCTCCAGGGATGAAGGATACATTCTGTACAGAAGTCACTGAGTGTGGTGTAAAGAGCAAGTATGCAGTCCGGTTACAATTATCTCACTGAATATGGTGTATGGGTCGAAAATAGCCTCTTATGACACAGGACTCACTGAAAGTGCTCTAGAGGTAGACAAAACTTTCACATGCACGCTGGGCTCAGTGACTGCATAGTGTGGACTGTGAATAATGTAACAGTTATCTAGGACTCGACGAGGGTAGCCTACACTATGATAATGCCATCTTACTGATACTTGACTCACTGAGTGCCAATGACGCAGGGCTCACTGAGTACGGTGTGTGGACGGGAAGTGTCCTTCTGCACGAGTATAGCAGTGTATTTATATTACTATTCCACCACAATGGACGCTTTGAAAGCTGTCAGTCGTACCTGAAGCTGAGGGTGCAGAGCGATCGGTAGGACTTGTGGCTGCTGTTCTCCCCCATGCCTTTGCCCCAGAAGTCGTTGCTGAAGATGCTCCGGAGCGGGGCCCCGGGCCGGACATTGGGGTTGTTGAGGATGGCCCAGACATCATCGTGCAGAAATTCCCCGTGCAGCTAGCACAACACGCAGACCAGGCACAGGGCAAGCGGCGGCCCGAAGAGCCGGGGCCAGCGCCAGGCGGGCATCACGTCCTCAGCGCTCGGGCATCCCACGGGTCTCAGCTACAGTCCGCGCGCGCGACCCCAACCGTGCTCCTTAGTTCTTACCACACGCAGACTGACTGCCATTATCACCACAGTGTTAGGAACCTAGCAGCGCACACAGGCTGCAGGGATTTCAAACATGGTTCGGGCCTCCTCGGATCGGATTTATTTCTAATTACGTCACTCAAAAAACAAGTATCCAGGTTTGATGAAGGAAAACGCTTGCGTTAGGATGGTGGGGGGAGGGCTTATAACATGAAGCGGAGGGGAGAAGCAATCAAAAAAAGTTGTGACGGGCGGCAAGCAACTTGACTTTACCGTAAGTGAGAGCGTGTTTTTTGTGTTTCTACTGCAGGTTTGCTGGCGCCCGGACTGAGCACAGAGATGAGGTTTCAAACGGGGGCGAGACTCGCACAGCGTTTCCCTTGCGGGAGCGAGCAGGGGCACCATCTGTTTGCAAGATAATTACAAACAGATGTTGCTAAAGCTCGCCTCCCGCGAAGGAAACGCCAAATGTGCACGCGTTGCAATAGAAAGCAATGCAAAACGTGCACATTTTTGGCCAAAAAGCTGATCGATTCCAAAAGGTCCCCTCCTAAGCAACGCATGCGCGCTGCGTAGGCGAGACCTAAAAAGGAGGTTACTGACAAACTCAAATCCATTCATACTGTTTTGAACAATACATGGTATTACAGAACAATGCGTGACATTTTTAATGCAGAACAAACATTCTTCCAGCAGCGGATTTAGGAAGCAATATGGTTAAACAAAAATAAAAATATTACTCTTGCTTTCTGTCCGGACACTTGTACTCTTTATTATTGTACAAGCATTCATTATTTATGTAATCTTTTTAGCAGAATTTGAATAGCAACTTTAAAATACTTTGCATTAATTCATTTTTTTGCTCAACGTTCTTTCTGCATGTATCATGCAAAAAGGAAGCTTCATGTAATAAACAATTAAAACATTTACTTCTGCCAAAACACTCTACAGGCTTTGCCCTTGAAAAGTGTAATCTTGTTACCTAAGTAAAAGATAAAACAGAACAACAAAAACCAGGAGATGAACTTCTATTTGCAGTATTTTTCTGTTTTACAGAGAGACAAATGCGTGGACATTTATTTGTCGTGCACATTTTAAAGAGCTTCAGTTTAGCAACACGGAAAAGTCTAATACATTTTTAATTGGGTAATTAGATCTCTGTGACACCCAGTAGTTGCCACTCATTTTTTTAAAGAGGCTTACATAGAAGGTAGCCAAGATTGGATCACCATAAAGAATACAAAGTTGTTTGGCACAAAAAACCTTATGCATTGATCTTGAATGATGAGTATCAAAGGAAGAATGCGGGCTCAAGAGAACCTAATACCAGAGGCCTAAACTGCTGGAGTACAGGAGCAGCTGGAGTAAGGACTGGTGAGTTTTATAAAACTCCCCACTTGCATCGGACCTCCAACGAGAGGAAGACCATGGCAGGATTTTTTTTTTTAAGTAAGTTAATCATATATTTGCTTGATTAATAAAAATCATTGCAAAAACATTTAACGACGACAGTAGGCCTACAATAATCATTACTAAAATATTTAAAAGAAGGATTTCCAAAAAGTCCAAATAAGTAAAAGAAGATATATACAAGACCACAGTTTGTCAATACACTTGTCAATACCCTTTTAAACTTCACACTGCTAATATACCACATGACCAACTAGATTAATTTGTCTGCCCTATTCGTGCATTAACAGTGCAGGCTCCAAAGTTTCAGTAACAACTCACTCCAAAGCCTGTCTAAGGGATATTCCTTTTAAACGGACAATAGGCGAGAGTATGAGATAACTTTAAATGAAGAAGACCGTACAATACAAAAATTGGTTAAAATTCAAGTGCTTCAGTACCCAACAGCCACCTAAACATATGTCTGGTACGTTAGCAGCAGCCTTACACAAATCATACATTTAAATCATTCATTGACTGTGGCGTGCTGATCTTATGTTGAAGGTGGCTAGTGGAAACAGAAACTATACAGTACATGCAGTGATATAAAAAGTTTAAAATGCTGTGGTACCTGGCCATTGTCTGGCTCAGGTCGGTGACAGTTTATAAAGTTAATCAAAACTGAACGTTTCGTTAATTCTATCAAACAAAGCTGTTAACAGATCTTATGTGTGTGTGTGTGTGTGTGTGTGTGTGTGTACAGGCCTTTCACATTGGTGGTTTATTTGGCCTCTTAATAGTTCATCTTCTCATTCAGCTTTCACTTCTGTTGTCGCTTTCGATACCTTCTTCTCTACTTTCTGTAGGTATTTCACCACCAAACAGTTCAGGCGAGGATCCCTTGGGTTAAAGCTGGCTATAGCTGCCTCTCTGCAGGTCCTTCTATTTCATTCATTGAATTTCCTACGAAGGAGTGTTCGGCGATGCTCTTAAGTGGCATTGCACAAAAACAGCACATGGATCATATCTTCCGGCTTCTGTCCACATAATCTGCAATTACCGTGGCCCTCTGCTCTTTTCCATGGTGGAGCATGCATCAGCGCTGGCAGTACTCCCAACCTATATTTTAAAAACGATTCCTTAATTGAATTGTTACATGGTTCTCCAAAATAGCTCTAGGGTTCAAGCTTTTTATAATTATTAAGAGTTAGTCATCCATCCCCACGCCTGGCAAGGAACATTTTATCTTCCAAAAGTGACAGTGCTTTTGTGCTAGAGTTTATTTTTCTAAACTCTTACCTGCTCAGCGATGAATCCCATGCAGATGAAAGTCCCAGAGAAATTAAGGCTGATTTCCAAAAGACTCTTGTTGGCAACCAGGCCCTGCCTTGTATTTCAGCCGATCACAAAAGCTGCCTGCTGGGCCAGGGTCTATCTAATTAATCCAAATTCCAGTCTAATCTGGGCAGGAGACGTATATGTTGGTAATTTAAAGATGACTCCTATAGATCTTTGTTATTGTTTTGTCCATGTCAGGAATTTGAACCAGCAAGCGGATAATCCATGCGGACCTGGCAGTGTCTGCAGGTTTCATGGCACACCGATGCTGCTGCACAGCCTTCTGACTTCTCTAACAAACTGCCTTTTCCTCAACAGCTTTTGTTAGCAGCTTGCTTCCAACTTTGTTTCCGATTTGGTTTGAACTTGAATCCTTTGTGCGTCTGAATCACAAAATGGTCGAAACCGTCCCAATCCCAAATTGAAGCTCCCGTATAACCATGAGTGTTCATTAATTGAATCTTCCTCGTGGTACAGAGCAGCCAGTGTAATGCATTTACTTAAAGTGTTTAAGATAGCAGACCTGAAAACAATCATCACCTTACCGTAGCTGACATTTGCTATTTGCTGTATACCTGGTCATTTTGCGGTATAAGGTAAAAAGGCGTACATACACATTTCATAAGTTAGGAGCAGTCTGCTCACACGTGCTGCCTCTGAATCTCCGATTATTGGCGCTGTCACAGTTGTAAACAAGGTATTCAAATATAAGTATTTCTATAGAACAGAGTTTAGACCGAAGCAATATCCATGGCGCCAAAGTCAGAAAAAGAGCATAGGATTGAAAGAATACATTTGTGTTCGCCAATTTTCCACATGTCAGGTGCTTGTAAACACTAATAACATCAGACAGTTGTTGAAATTACAGTTTTTAATTTTCTGGCGATCTTGAACTATATTGATGCAAGTTTATTTTATGGGAGCTCACAGTACTATCGTTACAGCCTAGAGGCTAATACTGTAATGCATCAAGAACCATGTTACTTTACTGCATATTCAAACGATGAGATAGCATATCTTTTGCTTATGTTTCGAGACAAACTTCTACAGCACCTGCTAATATATCCAATCTGACATTGACAAGTGACCTCACTGAAAATGAGGTGATATTTGAAATGAGCCAAAGGAACCACTTGCCTTCCACATGATGACCTCTGTCCCTCAGGTCTGGCAAGACCCTGGCTTCCAGAAGACAGGCTGTGAAATATCCTTCTGGGAAACCAAGGAAAGCAATTTCACTCAGAGTGAAACACTCGCTTCAATGTCCATTTTGGATGTTGGTCACCAAAGACTGTAAAAAGAGAAGATGACAGATCGAGCCATCCTGAAAGTAAAAGACCAAAAATAAAATTTAAAAGCTCCTGCTTCAGCCACACACATGGACTGCCAGCAAGCACCCAATACTTCACCCACCAGTGCAACATGATCAGCAAAAAAGTAGAGAAATGCTGATCCGTTTTTTGAAATGTATACTAAGGAGCAGTATTTAAAAGCTTGGTCTGAACTTCATTTTGTGTTTTGAGGGACTCGCAACTTCTAATCAGGGAGCAAACCTGTTTGGAGAGAAGAGCAGCAGTACCTGGTACGGGAATAAAGCATACTGGGGGAAGGAACACCTGAACATTGGGCCGCCCAGCAGTCAAAGGAAGACACTGCTGGCATTGTGTGCCTCTGTCCCACTAGTTCTTTTGCTGTTATGGAAGTTTTGCCCTGGAGCAAGCATTACATCATGTGCACTCATTTTACTGAACGCAATTACTGTCGGCGTGCTTGGCTGTTCAAGACAGAGTGTGGTGATGGCAATGAAGAGTAGCAAGGCAGGTTTTTTTTTAACCTGATCCTGCCAGAAAGAGTCACCTTCTCGCCTCTGTCACTTCTTTTTAGGTCTCACCTGAGACAACGCGCATGTGCTGTCACTTGTGACGGTGTATTGTTTCTAAAAAATAATTAACAAACACTCTAAAAGGGGGCTTTTAGCCTGCCCATTACTTACCATTGATTGACTTCATTGTCACTCTTTATTTTCTCCCTTCTCATTGATGAGAGCTTGTGTGTGCATGCTGGCTTCACTTCATCTCTGTGTTTTTATTTTCTTCCCTGGAGCATGGACCAAGTACTGATTGATTTCGGGATGAGTGTTCTCTGCTTGCGCTTGGACTGTGGTACTTTTTTATGAGTGTGTATTGTTTGTTTATATGTTCATTTTACACACTCCTATCCCACTCTAGCTTGTTTTTTAGCTGCTCTTATGTCCCTTTGTTTTTGCTTTTTCACCTTGGGCCCACCACTCCCCTCGCTCGTTGTTTGCTTTCAAATTTTTTCAATACTTCTTTTCATTAGGAGGTTTTTTCCGGTCATTGTTTTCCAAGATGCATAACAACAACTCAGTTTATTTAAATTTGAATAAAGCTACACATTGCAGCATTCACAAAGGATGCATTTGTGTGACTTGCCCTTGTTTTGGTCACATTCCATTCAATGCTGCCTTCATTCCCAATTTGGGAAAGCCTACACAAGTTACATGTTTTTAAATTGTACAAATTGGTGATATCGGCGCATGCTTAAATGCAAGTGCATGCCTGCTGTTAGCAGTACGTAGGTTGTACGCCACCATAACATGCCATACCGTACGCATATCATAATATACTATAGAATAACAGGCAATGGAATACCACACCATGCAATACTATACAATAACAGACCATAAGATACCATATTATACAATAACAATCCGTACTGTAACATACCATACTATACAACTACAGGACATGCCATACCATACCATACAATACAATGACAGGCCGTAAAATATACCATATTATACAATACCAGGCCATACCATAACCTACCATATCATGTTTTGAAATGACAGGTCATACCACTCCATACCACACCATACCATAATATACAATGAAAGGCCATACCATATCATACTATCCAATCAAGTCACGCCCCCCTCCTTTTACCTCTACCCATCACTGAACCATTAAGTCCCCCTCACCTCTCTTTTACTCTACCCACCCCATAACCCTCAAGTCACCCTCGCTTCTCTTTACCTCTACCCACCGTGAACCATCAAGTCACCCTCACCTCACCTCCCCTCCCTTTACCTCTACCCACCACTGAGCCCTCAAGTCACCCTCACCTCCATTTACCTCTAGCCACGTGTTCAACTTGGTCCTCTCTGCAGGGTCATCCCAAAACTTTTTGCCTTCACCCTCCTGTCTTCTGAAACCGTTTTTGTTGGGTTTTGGGACTCTGCACACTTTACCACTGCCAACTAGTGCTAATGTGCTTGTACTCTCCTCTTTAAACGTGATAGAATTGTCTTATACCAGATTGGCAAATTTAATTTATTTGTAAGTCACTAGTAAAGTGGTACTGCATGTGCCCAGGGCCTGTAAATTACTTGCTACTAGTGGGCCTGCAGCACTGATTGTGCCACCCACTTACGTGCCTTGTAAACCTGTCTCAAGCCTGCTATTACATCCTCTGTGTGCAGTACTAAACTGTATAAAAATAGAGAGAGACCCCTTGTGCAGCCAAGGGAATAAGGTACTCTTTACAAGTAAGACAGAAATGGTTCCCCTTGGATCAAAATACTAACACACTTTAATAGTTGCTTAATAGGAAAAGCAACTATTGCTATTCAATTAAAACTCGTACTACTTATCCACTCCAATCCAATTCACATAACATCAGATACTGACTCATATGATTCAAATATTAAAAAACATGTTTTAATTAAAATCCTGTTATCTCAAAAAATATTAAAAACAGATTTTTCAATCACAATAAAAACATTTCTGTCTTACTTGCAGTACTAAACTGCCATGTCAAACTGGCAAAATCAACCTTTTGCCAGGCATAGACCTTCCTTTTTAATACATATGTCACCCCTACGGTGGGCTCCCTGGACAGCACAGAGGGCAGGGTGCAGTGCAATTAAAAAGTTGGACATGTACTTTTAAATTTTACGTGTCCTGGTAGTGAAAAACTCTTAAATGTGTTTTTCACTACTGCAAGGCCTACCTCTCCTAGAGGATAACATTGGAGATCCCGTATTACATTTAATATGCTGTAGCTTCCAATTGGGAGCAGATAGACAGGTTGAGTTTGCTGTCTAAAGAATGTTAATTAAAAGCCCTCTTTAATGGTAAAGTTGGGGTATTAGTCACAATTCTGAAAATGCACATTTTAGAAAGTAGCCATTTTTTCTCCTAACCCTTTGGTGCCTGCAGTCTGTTCCCGTGTCACATGATTAGGTGTAGCTAGGAGTTCATCTTTGTGTATTGCTCCCAGACAAAGGAAAGATAGGTGTTGGCAGGATGGGCCACTCTGAGTTAATGAAGGGGTCGAGCTGTCACCTACCACACTTGCACATCACAAAGGGGCTGCCTGAGCATGCTTACAAAGGGCTTGTCACTAGTCTATTATGGCCCCAGACAAGCTAGAGCCAGGGCAGGGAGGAATGGGATGCCTGACACCTCATGAGGTTGAAAACCTCTAGAAGCTTGCTTCACTGCAAAGTGGACACCAGGTATAAATATTGGACCTCAGACCATCAACTATTCAGTTCACCTCTGCACCTGTGGACTCTGCCAGGAAGAACTGCTGTGCTGCTGAAAGGACTGCCACCATGCTGGACTACTGCCCTTCTGTGCTGACCTGCTGCCCTCTTGCCTGGGTGAGAAGGACCTGCGTCTTTTGAACCCAGGACCCCAGAGTGACTCCAAGGGCTAGTTGCTTGGCATCCAGACTAGAGCCTTAGGGACAGAAGGTTCCAACAACCTTGAACCCAGCTACTGGACTCTGCCATCTGTGAGTCCTACCCTGACAAGTGGTGCCACCCCAGTCCTGGACCCTAGAAAGTGGGTCTGAAGGTGCTCTGCCAGCCCATCTGTGATTTCCGCAGAACTGACGCATCTCCTTTGCTGCACAGCGCAACCCTGAGCAGAACCGACACATCGCCTCCGCTGTGTGGATTTACCCTGATGCAAGGACGTTGCATCGCCACCAGCAGCCTTCCAGAAACCGCTGCTGCGTGACGCATCCTCGACGCAGGCCTCTGCATAGCAAGCTCCTTGTCGATGGCATCCTCAATGACAACCCAGGGCTCCACATCGCAAGCCCTGCTGGTCCCTCGGAACCAGCCGGTGAACGGCACATCTTGATGCAGGACTTTGCATCGCGTGCCCTTCGCCGATGGCATCTTCAACAAATATGTAGAACCTTGCAGCTATCAGGAATTGCCGCTGTGACACACATCGTCGGGACTCCACAATGCTTTGCAACCAGGATTTAAGGTATTCTTGCTCAGAGGGCCTAACTGGGTCCCTGTAGTTGACCCGCGCTCCATCATGGTCGGCCTGAAATTGTGACTTTGTCCCGGTCCGACATAACCAGATAACTACAGTTGGTGCTTTGTGCTTTTGGCACTATTTTTACAGAAATGTTTAAAATTGCATATCTCTAGTTCTACTGATTGAAATTTTTTCTTTTTTGTGTTGATTTATTTATTATATTTTACTCTATTTTTCTAAGTTGGTGTGGGATTTTTCTTGTGTTGTGTTTTCACTTTGTTACTGTTTGAAGTGCTGAATAAATACTTTACACATTGCTTCTAAGTTAAGCCTGACTTCTCTGTGCCTAGCTACCAGAGGGTTGAACACAGGTTTATTTGGGGTTTGCTTGTGACTGCGCCCTGGCTAGGATTGTGGTTGATGCTTGAGTAGGGTTTCAAACCCCTCAACCAGTAACCCAATTTCTAACACCACTCATGAGCCCTCAAGTCACCCTCACCTCCCCTTACCTCTACCATAACCTGAATCCTCAAGTCACCCTCACCTCCCTTTACCAATACCCACCCCTGCACCCGCAATGTCACCCTCACCTCCCTTTACCCCTACCCACCTCTGAGCCTTAAGTCACCCTCACGTCCTTTACCTCTGCCCACCCATGAACCATCAAGCCATCCTCACCTTTATTTACATCTACCCACCCCTGAGCTCTCAAGTTACCTACACCTCCCTTTACCTCTACCCACCCCAGGACCCTTAAGTCACCCTCACCTCCCTTCACCTCAGCCCACTCCTGGACCCTCAAGTCACCTCCCTTTGCTTCTGCCCACCCCTACACCCTCAAGGGTACCTGCATGGTAAAGACTGTGTGGTAAGGGCTGTGAGGTAAAGGTGATTCCCCCTCAGGCAGACACAAATGTTTTACCCCTGTCCACCTCTCCCCCTCTCTCTCTTCATTGCGTGCCCCCTCCTGTCTCACCAGTAAAAAGTGCCCTAAAATCATGCCATCGGTGTCAAGATGCTACAAAAATGCAAAAAGCACTGCACTCCCTGCTCTGCATGGTCTTTTTGGTGCTGTCTTCATGCTGTGCCAGAACAACAAACTTTAGCTCAGACGGTAGATAATTGAATTTTTTTGTTTGTTTTGAAGGCAGAGAATAATTCCATAATAAGAAAGCAGATCACTGCCACTCGTGGTCAGTGCTGGCGGTGTCAGCGCTTTTTTCTTCTAACTTTCAGCCATGCTGCACAGCAGCCTCACTGCTGTATAACCTGGTTAAAAGAAATTGACTAAGCCAATAACTCCAATATGTGAGACCTGTTGTCTTTGCTAGTGCTTGTTTTTAAATTGTACTGCCAGTCCCCGAAAGCCGGGTCCTTCGCCCATCCATGCAGGACATGGTTGTCGCATGTGTATACTTAACTGCAGGTATAGAGAAGGTGTGTGGAGCATATGTCACACATGTGACCATATCACACTGAAATCCATTATATATTTGCTACATCCAAGTGGTACCGCAGAAGAAGGGTTGAAGAGAACCCAGATAGCAGATGTGAATTGCAAATCTTGTCCAGGACATTCCATTGATCCTTTGAGGAGGGTCTGACTTTTGAGTGTGGAGGAGAGGGGACATAGCGCTCCTTTACAGCTTAGGAAGTTTCGCCTACCCTTTCCTGATCCATTGTTTACTGGAAGGGCTACCTTCCACAGGTTAGCAGGGTGTTAAGTGGGACGACCTCTCTCTTTCATACCTTTGTTTTGGCTTTCTCATGGCAGGAGGATCCTAGCTCCACCCCACCTTCCTGCTAGCACCTTGTAACAAAGACCTCGGCTAGATCAGTCTAAATAGAATGAGCAAGAAGACCAGAGCTGCCTGAACTGCTCCCAAAGCGTACTGTTGGAATACACAACTACTGTCTGCAACTTTGGTATAAAGATGGTTCAGAAATTCCCTGCCAGTTTGCCAATATTTTTCTACCAGAATCCGGGGACTCCAAACAAGTGATGACTACGAAAGTGTCTGTGCTCCAGGGTTGGGATACTGCTCTCCAACTCCTCTTGACCAGAAACCTGGAAACTTTCATTAAGACAGGCAGGATGGGCTGCCTGGATCCCGCTTTGAGAAAATTAGATGACCAACTGCTAAGGAGGGGCATTGGAGGTGCAGTTACAGAGGGAGATGCTGCTCAGAAGGATAGGGGCCCTGAAGTAGCAAAGACGAGATGAGCTGAAGGCATTCAGTTTTAGGGTAAGGCCCAGGAGTCTTGAATTGTCCCTGCAGTGTGGACAGAAATGTGTTTCCCATCAACAGAGGGTACTGAGGAACTGGACCCTATCCAGTTTACGCTGTGAACCCAAGCTTCCTGAAGTCACAAGGTGCTAGACGAAGCTGGACCATATTCTGTTTTCTCACTTGAGGGATAACCATCGGGTAGGAGGAAAACCGGCATCCAGGACCCAACTACTCACCGTTATGAACAAGGGTGGGCACCAAGCTTATCTGGCTGTTGGGTTTTGTGATTTGGGCCAGGGTCAGCCTCATCAAGGATTGCTGCATTCCTAACTCTTTCAGGAAGATCCACAAAAATAGTTGGGAACTTTTTTCACATAGGGTACTATAAGAGGTTTTCCAACATCAATCGCATAGGGTGTCATCCCAGTAATCGCTGTAGGTTGTTGGAACACCCAGAATAATTTGCTGCTTTCTAAAGTATTATATAAATAATTGCATGTGATTAAGTGAAGTATTTATTTGTCAAATGCTAGGTACTGGGTGGACATCGAGTTATTGATTCATATTGATTGTTTTATTGAGTTCTGAGTTTCTGCCCCACACCACCTACTTGAGTAAGCCTTGACCTGCTAGACTTCGCTAGGAAACGGCATTTACAACGTGGACAGAACACACGCGTTCCGTTACCAAGACAGCGTTGCCATGCTTGCCTTTACCACACATATCCCTTTACCATGCATGCCTTTACAACGATTTTCGTTCTAGAGGCGGTAATTGCATATGCATGGTAAGTGCATTCAGCGCGCTAGATTCAGTGCGAATGGGCGGGGGTGGGAGGTGTTGGAGACTTCAAAGGACTTCCTCCAATGAATTCCTGAGAATGGAAGGAACAAAGAATTGGCACGCGGCTTGATGAGTAGGGCTGGGTTTTAGGGCTCAGGGTGGGGGGGATGGGGGTCAGGGTGATTTTTAGGGCTGGGGCCGGTTTTAGGGCTCAGGGCGGGGGGCTGGGGTCGGGTAGAATTAGGGCTGGGGGCTGGGTTTTAGGGATCAGGGCGGGGGGGTCGGGGTCATTTTTAGGACTGAGGGCTGGTTTTAGGGTTCAAGGCATGGGTCTGGGGTGTTTTTAGGGCTGGGGGCCGGTTTCAGGGCGGGGTGTTTTTAGGGCTGTGGTCGGGGTCGTTTTTAGGTCTGGGGGCCGGGTTTTAGGGCTCAGGGCAGGGGACTGCAGTGTAATCTTTACTACGCATATGCCTTTACCAATCATGCCTTTCCAACGAAATTCGTTCTAAAGGCATGCGTGGTAAAGACGCAGTCGTGCTAAAGACCACATTGTTAAGGCATGAGATATAATCGCATGCGTGGTTACGTCATACAAACGTCTTCTCTACCTCGGCCATAGTAGGTGCTCAGTGGTAAGGTGAAGCCCCAGGAAATCAGTGGTAAAAATGCTCTGTCACAATCTGAGTCCAATAACCTGTCTGTTCTAGCACTCCTGAAAACGTTCTCACAGGGACTCATTCTATTAAATTCAAAAACTTTATTGTGAGGTAAATTAAAACCATTACCAAGTGCCAATCGTAAAACCGGAATAAGAAGTGAGAATAAGTCACATGCTGCAGTTTTGTTTGTACAGAAACTGACATGCTAGTTAACTCGAGCATGAACAACTAAACCTAACATTTAATCCGGTATAATTTTATAAAACGGGTAGTAAAACGTACCATTAACCAGTCCGTAATAATGAAAATGCTTATTGATCACGTTCTAAAACAATGGAAGAATTACAAAAACAATGACAGTCCAGTTGCACATACATATTTTACCATGGGCTGCATAGTATCTTAATAGCTATGCCCGTTCTATAGGCCTGTTATTTGCACAGCACAGAGGAAGTCGATCAGTGTTGCTAAGACATTGGGGGGCATATTAGCAAGGGCACTATCGCCGCTTTAGCGGCACTTTTTACCGCTAAAGCGGCGATATTTATATCGCCCTATCAGCAAACTGTCTCTAACAGCAGTTAGCGACAGTTTGCGGGCATTAGCGCCTGTTTTTTACCGCTTTGCATGTCAGCGATATTTATCGCTAATGACATGCAAAGTGGGCGTTCCCGACGAACAAACCTGGGAAACACTCGCTAACAGGCCTATCGCCTATTAGCAAGGTGGCCATGGCCCCAGTTAGCGACGTGAAAAGTCGCGCTAACCGGGGTCATCGCCATTTATTTAACACCTGCAATTAGCAGGTGTTAGCCATACCTAACATGGGGGTGGATTATGCTGATACGACCACAGGGTCGTATCAGCAAGGTGTTCTCCCTTCTCCATGCAACATCGCTGGTTTTTCAGCGATGTTGGCCCATTTCCCCGCTATCGCTGGAATATTCATCGCCATAGCGCTAATCGATTGCTAATACAGCGTTAGCGTGGCGATATATTCCAGCGATAGCCGGCGATAAGAAAAATCACGCTAAGCAGGGTTAGCGATGATTATCGCCTCTTCTTGCTAATATGCCCCTGGGTTTTTACCTCTTCAAGCAAAAGTTAGCTGCCACGTTACACGTTCGAATACCATTTACGACAAAAGTGGACTTGAGGCATCATCACCTCTCCTCATCCAAAAATTTCAGGTGACTAGAAGGTGAGACGCAGATTCTAGGGGATTTGACGACGCCTTTCAACTTTGGCCGTGACCTCCCTAAGGACTTTAAGCTGCCAGTCAAATGCGGTATGTAGTTTGCTAGACCGGCTTTTTGTATATTTTCGTGACTCACCCATTAGTAAATCAGTTGTAGACGGGATTACTCATGGGAGCTTCTGAGAGCAAAGTCAATACAAAGAACACAGGATTCACTTCTAGAGAAATGGGGAAAACAAAGTGAAACGTGTTATTTAAAAAATGCAAGTGATGCCCATAAGACTGACTGAAATTTGAGAATAAAAAATGCATGATAATATTTTAGGTAGCTATGACTACGAAATTGGGTTTTTGTGTGAAATTCTGATTTAAAATCACAAAGCTAGTTTCATTTAGTTGATGACAAGTTAAGAAAGTCATGTCTAGTGTCTTTGAAGTGGGAATACCTTCAACACAGCTTCCTCTTTCCAAAATACAGCTAAGCTATCAAAACAAAAAAGAACTTGCATATCGCCTAACCCTTTGATCCGTTTGCACTTTTAGTACAGGGAAATGTCAAATCGCAACGAATTCTCAAAAGAATGCGTGTTTTCAGTGCTGAATTTGTTAATAAAAAATGAAGGGCGTCAAACCTTTCGTTAGTAGCCTGCTGTTGATTCCACGTCATGGCTTTCTTACTTCCACCACCTCACAATTCCTGTCTCATTATCTCACTCTCACAAGTTGTTTTAACCCCTTCCTTCTCCGTCACTCTTCTCCTTTCTCTTCCTCATTCTTTTTTTTGCCCCAGACCGAAGTCTGTCTAGGAAAATTAAGTCCCATTACCGAAAAATAAGTGCCAGATCCCACCACCTGCGACCACGGGCACAAATTAAGCACTGAGTGTTTCATCATTGTACCAAAGACCAAAATGTGAACCTGATATTCTAAAGTGGCAAACAAAAGTCTGTTAATTTCAGATGAACTGGTCCCTTATAATTGAGAGTTAGGGGTTGCAAAATTATTACCCACACAGTTTGCACACACTTGCTCATCAAGTGGTGGGTCCAATCGCTGGCCCAGTAAGATCTTTATGGAGTGCGTACCCTACAGGCATTTTTTAAAAATTGTGTTTTATGCCAGTTTAGAAATTTTACTTGCCATTAAAATGGAAGACTTGAGGTGCACATACTCGCAGTATCCCATTTCCTTCTTCCTTTCAAGAAGTACCGAAACGTTCCTCTTGGTGAAAGCATGATATACCAGTGGTTGGCGTCACACTACTTGGCTACAGGGAAACACAGCATATCAAATGGAACTGTCCCAGATGCATAAATCAATTCAGAACAATTAACCCTATGCCTAGTGCATTAATGCTACATGATTTCATAGGTTCGTCTTGAATAACAGATTTTTGGGCCATAGTTAGTGCAGTTCCCTTTCAAATCTCAGAATTCTAGCTTCATCAATAAGTATCAAGGGTGTTGTTTTCAGGCCATCAGGTTGATTTCCCTCTGCAGTTCGAGGTTGAAAAGTGCACCAGTTACTCTTGTGCAGATAGACTGGCTTCTTATGACTGAGGCATGATCGATGGTAGATGGTGCAGTGGAAACGGTTTATGTTCAGAGTTACTTTATGGTCTTTGGGTCTCCAGGACTCTGCCGCACCACCTTGTCTTCAGGGTTTTACATCCATTTATTGTGCCAAAAATGTATTCTGAGAAAAGCTGGTGTGCCATAAGAGTCGGAATGTCAAAGATGGTGGCACTGATGGTGAAAAACAGCATTTTACCTTTGATATTAGCAGGGGATACCAAAGCAGCGAGGTGGTTTGGGGCATGCTTTGTGCTTAGGCCTCCAACATGTTAATTAAAATGTGTTAGACTACCTGTTGGTGGTGGTTCAACAGTGAGCAGACATAGAAGCTACTTAGATAGTCACAACTCGAACGGATGCTATAAAATACCAAACAGTCATTTCACCATGTTTCAGGTTGCCGAAGAACTTTGATTGCTTCGTGTGTGAAGGGGGTCAGACGTCTAGCAAATAATAACATTCTTATCAAACCTCTACTTATCATAAGACCTGTAAATCACAGGTATAATTATTAGGCAGTACAATTATATTAAATTTTACACCCTATAAGACGAAGACTGAATTGAATTTCTCACAATTCAAACTTGTGGCCTTGCCAATCAGCAGAGACGTCAGTAAAGAGCGTGTGACTCAGTGAGCAAGGTGAGACATAGTCTGTGATGGGGCATGCCTCTGTACTTTTAGCTCTAAACAAAAGCCATAGAGTTTTTATGCTTCAGCGCCCCACAGGCTGCATCACTCATCCAGGCTGAGCTGCATCAGCATATTAAGCTTAAGTGTGTGCTGATGTCACATATTCCTGGAGTTGTGGTGTGTAAAATTATAATTCCACTGCTGAAGTTTTGCAAACGTCTCAAACTTTGCAACTTTACAAAGCTACAGTATGATTCACTTTGCAAAACCTCTTCTCTGTGGAAGATTTTTCTTTTTAGTTGCTGCACAATTTGACCCAACTGCTGAACCTGATGTTGTGTGATTTCCCCCTTGCCCTGATTATGTGTTAATCTTTGTAAAGCTGTCCAAGCACCTACCTGGAGATAAACATGAATTGTTTTGCTTTGAATCGTTGATGTCTACAAACGTGAAAAGAGGAGAAACATGTTTTCTTTTTCTGAATAGTCTGTGGACTACAATAGCTTTTTGTTGTTTTCTTGGGTACGTAATGCCCGTACAGCACTATGTCTAATCCACGACGGAAGAGACCGTGATCAGGGTAATCCTAAAAATACACTAAAGTTTGAGCAAGATTCCTAATACTCCTAATCGGAGTAAATGGTTTAAAGTAGGTTTCTTAATTCTGTATGATCGAATGAGGCACTGTCTGTGTGTGGTGTGAGCCATGTTCAGAATTGTTTGTTCTCTGGTATTTCACCATTGTTGGTCAGAACAGACATTAGCATCAGTCATGTCTTAATCTCGTGCAACCCATATTTATATTTTTCGGAATGAGATTGTCTTAAGTGTCCTTCCTAGTTTAAGGGATTCAGACCAAATATTTCAATCTTCTTTGGAATTTAGTTCCCAGAGTATTTCTCATATAAGTGCTTTGATCATGCTCTGTAACTGGTTTGCCACTTATTTTGCTAGCAATTTTCAATGAATCTTTAAGTTTTGTTTGCTTACATGTCCCTATAAGCAACTCTCGTTAAAAAATAAAAAATGTCATGCATCACAGTCAGAGTTCGGTAGAGCACTTGAACGGGCTGTGCAAGCATGACTTCATTGGAGATAGCAGAGAGTTGCTCAATGTTGTCACTAGTGTCTTTCATGATTGGTTGTTTTTCATCATGAATGTGTTTGCACTTACAGTAACCATCACAACTCTTGTAGCTTGGATCTCTTCCATTGGTGCTCATAAGAACCCAGTTTACTCAAAGATTGTCACAAGCGGCATCATTGGCACGAGCACTTCTAGAGCCTTCTGTACAATGTGTGATGCCGTCCTCATATGGGGTGGATGTGAGCTCCATAAGGTTGAATTTTTTGTCAATATAGGGAGGCAAAACCCTCTGACGCCATCGTAGAGTGTGCCCACTTTTTTTGTTTTGAAAGGGAATTAGGTTTGGATCTGAAGTAAATGATTTAGAATGGCCATGTGCAGGTTGGGCCGAAAAAAACAAAATGTTGGTGAGATCAAAGTATGATTCATTAAGGAATCATTGATGTTATAACTTATTGTGAGCATGTTAATTACATTTGTGAATCATGTCTGTGAGACTGTAGAGCACAGTAGGTTAGTTAGGCCTTTCTAGCTACTTACTGAAATCCAAACATATTTTTGGAGTTAACTCACAACCTTCTTTGCAAAAACACATCAAGATAGAGGCCTAATCTACTAACCAATCATCTTGCAACCAATCCGGACTCGAAGTGACTAGCGTGTGATATTTCCTTTCACTTTCGTTAAACAAGCATTAGCAAAGCAAATAGATCCCGCCTAGCTATTGGCTTTGCAGTGTTTTGTAACTTAGCCATGCTGTACTCAGCGTGGATGCTTTGCAGTGTGGCTGAAACTAATTTTAATAAGCACTATGAAGCAGCCTGGGCTAATGCAGGTTTTTTTCCCCAAGTGCATTAGCGTTAGATGGACTATGATGCATCTATCATAGTCCCTTTTTAGGTCTCGCCTAGCGTTGCAGCGCGCATGCGCTGCTCGCGTAGCGAGATTTATTGGGGTAGAGGGATTTTAGGAGAAGGACTTTTGCTCCCGCCCATGCTTTCCATTGGGCAGCGTCAAAAACTCTGCCTTGTCATTGGTGTGCAGCGGTTTTTGTTACCGCCCTGTGGCTTTTTTCGACACGCCCTTGGGACAGCGAGTCTACGGCGTGTCTTGCTCTTGCTGCCTGCATGCGCCAGACGGCTCTCTGATTGATTGGCGACTAGCAAATCAGCATTGTGATTGGTGGACCTTGTCAACCAATCAGAGAGCCTACTGGCGCGTGCAGGCAGCGTGAGCAAGACACGCTGTAGGCTCGCTGTCACAAGGGCTCTTTGATTGGGCATCGTTTAGCATGTTACAGGCCGCAGCGCGTGGAGACGCAGGCAAACATGGCCCAGACCTGGGGCCCAAGGACTGGCTTCAGATTCCGACAGGCGGGGCGGGCCTGGCTCCTCGCGTGGGGATATTTGCACCCGATCTTGTGGTAGGTTTCTGCGGGCTCTTTGATCCGTCTCCCGTAGGTGCCTAGTACTCCTCCAGCACACCCAAAGTTCAGCTGGATGTATTCCTGCACTGCTGACATGCTCTCCTTGGTGAAAAGCCCTCAGGCTGCGCGCCAAAGTTAAGTAAAGCAGCCTTTCCCCCCGGGACCTCCGGTAGGCATGTGTCCCATCTCCAGGAGTACACCCCTCCCCGGACAGCTGAGTGTAGTGTCCGCCTGTCCCGTCTCCTCTTTCGAGGAGTTCCTCTGCGTGCTGTGTGCTCAGTGCTGCGGCCAGCACTGCACTCTCTCCCGAAACTGTTCCTCCGCTTCCCCACTCTGTCCCGTTGCGCTTCTAACACTCCATTCTGACCCTCAGCACTCCGTTTCTTTCACAGTTCTCGTTCGTGGTTTTCCCGTCTCTGTCACCCTCTGTCTAGTCTAGCCCCGTTTCTTATTCGCTCACCCAATGTCCCTTTGCTGTTATTTCTATTTTCCAACCACTCTATTTTCTTTTTTTATTATATTATTTTGCAGTTGTATATAGCGCCAACTCGGCCCAAGGGTATTGAAGTGTTTTACATGAGCAGTAGTTACATTATGAGGTCACAGAACACTGCCCGAGTCCCACGTGGGACTCCGCGCCTCATGAGGAACGGAGGGGAAAACGAAGTGAACAGGCCGCGCGTGTGTTTTACGGGGAATCGGCAGCTGTGCGACACGCAGCTCCAGAGTTGAAAGGGCAAACGAAGCAAGAGTCTGCTTGGAGCAGGGAAACGAGACTGGGAGAGCGTGAGAAGCATTACATGTGAGACGAGGAAGACTGCACAGGATACACAGAACATGCTCAGGGGACAGAGGGGTAGAGAGCAGCGGGCAGAGCAGCGGCTTAACAAAAGGTGAGGGGGCTCCCCACTTGTTTATTTCAGGGATGGGTGGAGGCTGCAAAACGAAAGCGGGGAAAGGACGCTTTTTAGTTGTAATAATTTTATTAATGAAGTACATATTCCGAAAATTATTTTTATGGCTTTTGCTTCCGCTCGGATTGTGTTGGAAGGCACGTTCATATGCGAGTTCCGTGCACTGGCTGCGCGGTTTGGCCTGGTGGAAGCCCTGCGAAGGCTGTAGTTGGCGGGCGCCCGTGCTTGCGTGTTGGTTTCTTGGTGGCTATCCGCCATCTTTTCTGTGCAGGTCTGTCAGGGAGACAGCGCATTGCCACAAGACACAGGGAAAACACGGGGCTTCCCGCCTCCCCCCACACTAAACCTATGCACCACACACTCTTTATTGCCCGTGCATGAATTACAAACGCGGAGCTCCGGTGAAATGGAGGTTTATAAGGTGAACCGTTCTCCTCCCCTTGCTGGCTGCGCCGCTCGGAGACTCATTTCTGCTTGAGTCAAACAGAAAAAAAAGCTGCGCAAGCGTTGGACGAGCCTACAAAACACCACCACCACACCCTTCAAATGCGTTTTTTTTTATATAACCCTTCTACTAAAAATTGGTTCGACCTTTCTAAAGTAAAAGCATGCATCTAAAACATTGCCTTTTATTTCTGTTAATACATGTGCATCTATGCACGAAGTGATGAAAATTCGTCTAAAAGAGGAATTAACACGACAGTAGAATGCAGTATGGTTCGATACACTGTACACACTGCCATGGGTTTTTAAATATTGCACAACGCATAGAGTGGCCGGCAGCCATATGGTTGGGTTAATCTGCTGCCTGTCAGGTTAATCTGCTGCCTGTCATGCATGGGCGTGAGGCAGACGAAGGGGAGGCATAAACCAGGTGACAGCGGCACTAGGAGGCAGCACTGTGACACCTAAACACGGAGGCTAACCACTGGTTTTAATCTGGCTGTCCAAAAACCGGTTCCCTTCCCAGATGTCACGAGGCCCCGCTCTCTCCCAGCAGCTTCTGAGCGGACACTGCGTCCTGGTGCCGCACCAGTTTGCTGCCATTTGTGAATCAATTTGGGACTGCAGAGATACTGAATGCTGTGTTCGGAAGGGACCGCTTCTCCTACGAAAGGGTGGCACAGGAAAAAGTAGGGGAAGAACTATTGCACGTTGTATTTGCGCACGTTTCTAGGAGTGAAACTGTTAATGAAAGTAGTTGGGTGTCCGATTGCAGCATGTAACAGTGCCCGCCTCCTCGCAGCTGCCTGCAATGGATATGGTTTTCAAGTCAGTAATCCTGTTTCTGTAACGTTTCATTAAAATGCCGCCCCGTTATGTTGCACCCTTTGCGTGGTTCCCAGGCGGAGTAGGAAGACGCTACCAGCAATCCAGAAGGATGCAGCTGCTGTCTAGTTTCGAAACTCTAAGAATAAGCACCGGCAGCCTCAATGTGATGCAGGCGTTTGTTTACACGCGTCACTGAGGAGAGGAGCTGTCATCCCTCACTGCTCAACTCTCACAGTTTTAACTCGTGCTAATAAAACCCTCCCCTCTGTCAGCCAAAGATCCTTTCGGCCAAGCAGAGAATGGTATAAAAAAGGTCTCTCATAAAGCTGTTTTATCATCATCTGTGCTTTTTGGTGACACAGTGGCTAATTTTTAATTGAATAATGTAAGAAATGAGATTTGCTCCCCCATCCTCTGTTTTGATAGTAAAAAACAACCATTAATTAAGGTACAGAGGGCCCCTCACAGACCTCTAGGTTTCGGTGCCACTGCGCCTGCTGCACTAGTAATATCTACACCCCTTTGCTCATGGCACCCGACGCAGCTATAGAATTGTTGCAAAATGTTTAAGATGCGATTGTCAGATATTCCTTTTATGACGGGCACATGCTGATGAGCTTTGTGGGGGTCAACAGGGGGTAAAGGACATTGTCATTTACAACGCCATTACTTGATTAATGCTTCAGGAAGGGGGAAAAAAAACAATAACATTTTCAATGCCAATAGCTCAAAACAATGTCATTGCGAGACCTATTGCATTGTAAATGCTTGTTCATTATTAGGTCTCGCCTAGATGTATTCAGGATATGGGCATAAAGCTCTCCCCTCTTTTTGCCCATCTTTTTAATTGGCTCCTGTCCCTGTCCTTTGTAAATGGTGGCTTTTCATTGGTCATTAGGCTTAGTAGTCCCTCCTTAGTACCGCCTTGTCTTTTCTTGTAACCTCCCATGATGACACCCCCGTTACTAGTGTTGTTACTCCCTGGGTTCTAATTACAGCCTCAGAGCACTATTTTCTTAAAGGGCTTCAGCAAGACACATGCTTGGCACTAAGCAAGGCTGGCAGTGGTTACTTTACTCACTAGCACATCTCACATTTATATGATACCATCTATAAATTTCCCTTCATCAGCTCCAAACAGAATACAACCTAATCCAGAATTAATATAATTATTCTTTTGTCACATTTCAAAGCTACAAATTGTGTATATGGACATAGCTATTTGAATGTACTTGTGGTACTGTCTTGCATGCAGTGCATTATGGATAGGGTGGATTTACCATATCTTCTGCAGGGTGCAGTACCATATGTGGCCAAAAGAGGTCCCATGCAACATAGCTATGTAAAACAAATTGACATTTATAATGCCAATAACTCCAACTTTGCAGGGTGCAGTACTATATGTGGCCAAAAAAGGTCCCATGGGACCTCTTTTCGCCACATATGGTACTGCACCCTGCAACATGGCTAGGTAAAAAACATTGACATTTATAATGCCATAACCCCAACTTGCAGGGTGCAGTACTATATGTGGCCAAAAAAGGTCCCATGGGACCTCTTTTCGCCACATATGGTACTGCACCTTGCCAACATGGCTAGGTAAAAAACATTAGCTATTGGTGTTGAAAATGACAATGTTTTTACTTTTGCTTCTTTATACCATTGGCAATAATGCTATGCAAATATCATAACTCCACTGCAAATAAAAAAAACAAAAGTAAAAAACATTATTTTCAGCGCCAACTGCTCTAACCTTGACAAATGCAAGACCTATTGCATATGCTTGTTTTTATACATTGTGCACAGTAGCTAATCTGCTATACAGCATGGCTACAAATAATTGCCAGAGTCTGCAATGTACATGCTGTACAACATGAACAAAATGTAATGGCAGAGCTCTCAAAGGTGAGACCTATGGTTTTGTCAATGCTTGTTAAGTTTCGGCATACCACCCCTATGATTGAGCAAATAAGCTACTCTCCCAATGCTTGAATAAGAAAAAAGACATTTGGCAAAAAACACCATCACATAAAGCAATTGCGTCCATGCCTTAGAGAAAATACAGTTGGAAGCAGATAGCCTCTGTTGTCACAAGAAAAGTAGACAACATCTGTTGTCACAATAAACATCTATTTCAAAGTATTTTAATGTGTGTATGGCATAGTAAAACATAGTTACAAATAGCAAGAGGCTCAAAAAGGAAGGACGGGGAAGAAGAAATAAACATAGGGCCTCAATAACTGCGCAGTCAGCGGAAGGACAGCAATCTAGCCTAAGCAATCGTACATGGTCTATGCTCAAGCCGAAAGAAGCGGAAATGACGATTAGAAGGCAGCAAGCGCTGTGCAGGTAAAACCTGAAAAGGGACCGGGTGAAATGACAGAAGGGGGCAAGATATAGGGCATGAGTGTGGATGCTTGTGGTCATTCCCAATTCACTCTTGTCTAGATGGACGGAGCAATAAGGCGTTGATTGTAGTGGCCTTGGGTGGATCAGTAAGTTGGGAGAAAGCAGAAGAGGGAAGAGTGGAGCAAATGGCAGGAGGGAATGCTTTAGGATATGGTGAGAGGGGACTAGCAGAAGAATTGGAGTTTGGCAGAGTTAGAAATTATTGTATGGCGAGAAGCTCTAAACAGCAGGCAGCCTATGCACCAAATCCGTTTTTGTTTTTTTAATTATTTCTCCGTGATAAAATTTGGGGAATTAATAAACTTGATCTGACCAAACTTGTGTCCAAATTTAGACCAATGTTTTAAGGTAAAAGTAGTCCGGTGTGTTTTAATAATTCACAAAGTTTGCCTCGGTGCCTTAAAAACGCATTATCTGGAGGTTCAGATGTCTGTAGGTGGGGGTGGTTGACTGATTCTTCTGGAGAGGTATGTGTGGAGGAGAGCTCCCGCAGCACATAATACCAGAACGAGAGAAGGCATACCAGCTGTCATTTTAAATATTTAAAGGGGCCTGGCAAGTCAAAGGCTTTAAGGCGCTAGAGACAGAGTGTGATAGAGAGTGAAGGAAAAGTGTAGCAAGGAGAAATGACAGCAAGGGTCAAGCTTAAGTTGCTTATTTATCGAGATACTAACAACAAAATACCTCCCGAGTAACGTTTCGAACAGTAATCAAACAATAAGCAACTCAATCAGTAATTCCAAGTGAAAAAATCACAAAGTTGCTAAACATCTTGAGCATTCTATAAAATGAGCCTATTTACTTCAAGCTGAAATATTAATTAGTGAGAAAACATTTTTTTTTCTGAGAAAAGATAACATCTCAACTATTTCAGATGTATAAAATAGAAGGGAGAAAAACATTGGCACGCATGGAAGGAGTGCGAGTGGTTGGTATTTAAACCAATTTCCATTACATTTTCATCTATGCACAACATCTTCAACGAAATTATTCAAAAATGTTTTGTACAGAACACCAGTCCATCAGCTTGGTGAGAATGCAACACAATAATTTGGTACTGTTTGGGCTGTTTTCTCTATCATGTTGAATACCAGGGGAAGGGGATGAAATAAATCCTTAGGAGCAATACTATCTACAAAAGTTTTTATATTGTGCCTCTGTCGGTTCCTTAGTAGTAACCTGGAGCTCCATGAAGAGATGTAGACTCATTTCGACTGTTGTTAACTTTAGGGTCTCCTCAGGATGAGTTGATGTCTCATCATTAAAAAAAAAAATTCTATCAGTTTATCTGCAAAGGGTCATTTGTTGGCAGCAGGTGTCGTGGTAACTGAGTAATTTCCCTCTTGTGTCTTAGCCTAGTTAGTGTGAGACATCCTCACACAGTGTTCAGTTCCTTGTTGCCCATCATTGTCTGACAGAAACTCGTCAGTACAGGACACTGCTCTGCAGTGGTAGCTTCCTCCGACTGGTCAGCGTCCTGGTAGCGGAGTCATTATCCACCTGCTTCTGAGCCCAGTCAGTGCAGGACATCCGCACGTCCTGCACTGAGTTGGCTCAGGAGCAGTTGGATAGTGATTCAGTTGCCGCAACGCATATCCTGTCATCACATGATGTCCTGTATTGACTAGGCTCAGATGCGGGTGTGTAAGGACTCCGTTACCACAACGCCGGCCGATTGGAGGACCCAACCACTACAGAGCAGAGTCCCACACTTAAGCGTGTCAGATAGACACCAACCAAGCACACGGTTTCCATGGGTTATGGTTTTCTCCCTTCTATCTTATGCATATGGCACAGATGAGATGTTATCTTTTCTCCGGAAAAAATGTTTTTACCAGTTAGCTTTCGAGCTTAAACTAAATAGACAACTTTTATAGAATGATCAAGAACTAAAACAAAGTTGTGATTATTTCACTTTGGAACTATTGGTTGATTCGTTGGCTCTATGGTTACTGTTGTAAAAGATACTAGGGAGGTATTTTCCTTTTAGTATTTATGTTCCTAGGGTCCACCCTTGCCTAGTCCTATTCTGACTGGGGTGGACAGGGACCCAAGGCTAGAAAAGCGGACAGTGCTGCTCATAAGGATTAGTGTGCTTCGGCTTAGCTGTCTGGATATGAGGATGAAACCGGCTGGGCAACGCTCTGGTGCAGGGGTAGAGCTGTGTGGAGGTTTCCAACGACGAAGACGTCAGGGAAGTGTTGAATCAAAATCAGGTTAATTTGTCAGGATTTGGATACTGAATTAGAGCATGCTGTAGACTAGACGATGTGGCTACTGGAAAAGCTGTGTGGGGAATACAGAAAGAGCAAGCATTGGCATAGACAATTCGTCTGGCCTTTGCAAGCGTTCAGTGTGTTTTTGCGAGCACGTGCAATATGCAAAAATATAAACTATAATAAGTTATATAATGGGGAGGGGGGGGAGTGGAAATTGTGCGAACAGCACGTCCTTGCCAATGTCACACATTACCACCCTGAGGGTGTGCAAGATGCACCTCGCTGCTACACAGAGCACTGCATTTTTAGGTCTATCCTTTGGGTTTCTTGCCACTTGCGGGAGTGTTATACATTTTCTTTAGAGCACTGCTCCATTACTTTTAAGACACCCTCTTTGGCTCACTGTTTGAGGCTGGTTTGGATGTCTGACTGGCCCCGCACAGAAGATGTTGGCCATACGGTGGGTGAAGAAGTGTTGTTGCTCCGCCCTTTCGAATCACAGACTTTTACATTCTTTCCTGAGCTCTGAACTGGAAAAAGATTGTTAGAGGAAGTCATCGCCGCAAAATTGACTTGTATGATACATATCTGATATCCAGTAACTTACATTTTTCTGTATCTTTTACACATAGAATATACATTAACAGTTTCCCCTTCACTCCATTCATCCCAAAATGTTAACATTTTTCATGCTAAATTGTATTACTGTGAATGTAGTTAGCAGGATTATGCGGCAAGGGCGTCTGGAGGGTACTGTGACATGGTGCCAATGCTGTTATTGAAGCCATACTGCTCTGACGACATGGGTATGATAGTAGCGCAGTTATATGTTGGACAATATGACAGTTCAGTAGTGCCTAGCAGGAGGCCCGGCAGCAGCCAAGGTGGTCTGTCAGTGCAGCTAAACTCCCTCCTGCCCCAGCCAGAAATCCTTTAATCTGCTGAGATACCTCGGCGCTTACATCACGGAGCAGAGTGCATTCTAAGGAGGCTTTCATACCTTTCTGCGGGGAAGAGGGAGGGTGCTTCGAAGAATGCGGCACTTGTCAGGAGGCCTTTATCATGAGAAAAGTATCCAACCTGGCATTCCGAGGCGTCGTGGTCTCGCGCCCTGACGCACTCCAGCTCCGTGCGCCAGAAGTCCCCTGTTCCGCGCGCCTCGGCAGTTCGTCTCTGCCCACCAGGCAGGCCGGCGATGTTCCCTCGTGTCTACATTGGACACGGGAACTTGTGCAAATAATTAAAAATATATATATTCCTCTGCAAAGTCGAGGTAAGTTTTTTTGTGTGTAATTTTTCTCACGTTGTCGGTTTAGTGTGCACTGTGGGGACAGAGGGCAGGATTGCTATCGAGCTTGTCGGGCAGGAAGGATTATCCAGCAGTGATTAGTTTCTGTTTGCTTGGTGCGTGGGCTTTGGAGTTCATGTCCATGCACACTGAGGTAAACCCCTCCTTTGACCTCGCAGAAGTAGGTGCCCTATTTAAAAAAACTCTGCTTTTTCATTAAGGAATAATGTGCATTTTTGCTTCCCATGCAGGTTGGCCAGGTTAAGGCTACCAAAGGTGTCTTGATGCTGCAATCATTAAGCCCTCCAGTTACAAAACTGCCCAGAGCATCGGGGCAGAGTGTATTTAAGTAAAAAAAAAATCTAGAACTTTCCATCGTAATAAGACCCGATGTGAACTTTCAACTTTGATACTCGTTGCAGCATGAGCATCCCTCAGAGTTTAAACTGCCATTAGAAGTTTGTGTGTTGTCGTTTTCGAGCATTGCACCGAGTCCACTTGTGGGCACTGTGTAAATTGTTCCTTTTGTGTTGCAGAACATCGAGAAGACCTTGATAAGGCCTACAGCTTTCAAGCCTGTGGTTCCCAAGAACAGAAAAACGTCAATGCAGTACATGGTGCCACGTCCTACCGGGGCGGTCCTGACAGAGAGCCAAGGCAGCCTCAACCTGCTCTTAGGAGGGAATTCCTTGGGCGGCCCTGAAAAACACAACTCCTTCAGCTGCAGGACCAGCACTCACTCAGGCAACTTGTCGGACTCCGGGCGGAACTCCTTGTCTAGCCTGCCCACCTACAGTACAAGCTGCAGCCACCACCAGGAGCCGGCCAGCGCCTCCGCTGGGCACGCTGTATTGGACGGCCATAGTACCATGAACGGTGTCCCAGAGAGAGGGGCGAGAGGATTGCAAGGCCCCTCAAACTCGGACAGTGGGCGCTCTTCTTCCAGCAAGAGCACAGGGTCATTGAATGGGAGGGGGAATCCATCATCAGATAGTGGGTCTTGCGACCGGTCTCCTGTGAACAGTGACGAGGTTCTTATTCATGAGCTGGAAGAGAAGCTTCGGGAGCGAGAGATGGAACTACAGCAGCTACGGGACAACCTTGATGAAAACGAGGCCGCAATATGCCAGGTAAGAGACTGAAATTTCCTTCCACATTCAAGATTCCGGCCCCCAGTGGGCAGGTAGCCTGATGTGCCAATGGCCCAGATATCATCATGGCCTAAATGTAACAACAGGGTGAGGGTGTCCGAAGACTGCAGGTGACAAGGTGTTGCGGCAAACACTTTCATTCAGCCTGATAGTGTGGGTAACTTGGTTTTGAGTATGCCCTGTAGGTGGGCCTGGCCTGAATCTGAGAGTAGCCAGAGGTTGCAGTTGACCGAAGGGTAGCGGCACCCCTTGTGTGCCTCTACAGCTGAGTGTTTGTGCAGTTTAAGTGTGCCCACTTCCAGAATGTGCAGGTAAGCATCTGCAACCTGTGAAAAAAGACGGCCAAAGGATTCAGTGTCGTGCGTGCAGGCACCCTGACTGTGCAGGTGTTGAATGAAGGCAAGTGGCGAGGTGCGAGCCTCACCAGAGGGTTCAGCTGGTCTGAAAGCGCAGTCTGCCTGAGTGTGAGCAACATGAGTGCCTGGGTAGTCTGAGTGTGTGACTGGTTTGAATGCGTAGGCACCCTACCAGGTGCTTGTGCTTGCGAGTGACCTATGTAAAGGGCGTAGGCATTACATTTATAAATGTGGGGCTCGCGGTAACATGAATATTTTCTGTTATGTTAATACACTTACAACCAAATTGCAGAATTAGTGTTTTAGGTTTATTAATATGATTTAATGTATATTTAGGGTAGCCCTCTTGAGCTTTGAAAGAGATTGGTGGTTGGTTGGTGGAGATGTACTTCCAGTATTATAGCTTTTGGGAAAAATATCTTATGATAAATTTTCCAAAATCCTGATGCTCCTAGTGTGTGTCCCCTTCATTAAGCAGATTTTAGAAAGTTCACGTTCAGTTGTGTGCAGAGTTGCCTCGGGGTTGCCTGAATTTTGATTAATCTGAGCTATCGGGCCAAAATAAAGCATAGAATTACTCTGCTAGACACAGTTCATTCTCTTTAATTGTAACAGTAAAATCCCCGGCAATGTTGTGCTCTTAGAAAGAAAATGCACAGATGGGTACAATGCTTGCATGTAAATAAATCCAAATACACAGTAATGTGTGGCAATATCTTAGCTTTTTTTCGCAAGTCAAAATAATGACATAAAGACAAGATGCTGAGTCCCACCAAAATTAGGAAATGTGTCTTCTAGTGATCTGTTGCACAGTGGAGCCTAGTTAGTAAAGTCCATAAAACCCAATAGAAAGCAAACCCTCGAACTATCCTAGTCTAGTGCTCTAGCACTTAAATTGATCACTGCAATTGCTAATTTAAGACTGTCGCTGCCACAGGTTTGGGCTGACTAGTCTCTTAAATGGGTGAAGGGCTGGATCAGTGACATTTGACCTGCTCAGATTGTAGTAGATGGTTGCTTGTCAAGACTTAAAAGCATGTGCTGCTTTTAGCTGAAAATGTAGATGCATGTGTTGACCCATAGAAAATAAACATCAAAACATAACACAATAACATACACAAGGCAGTGTAACAACACAATTACAACATTCTCGGGCACAACACAAATCAGAACGCAACACAACCCACATTGCACGAAAACAGCAGCACCAAGAAACAGCACCACCACAGCAAAATACTAGACAACAAATATGCGCAAACATTCTTTTCAGACATTGCCACCGTCAGAAACCTGCTTTCAAAGTATGGTGGTAAAAGGTGTTTGTGCTAAGCACTGCCTTAACTTACTACCAAAGACATCGCACACGCTTAAAAAATAACAACATTTCATACTGCGACTATGGGAAGGCTAGTGAGAGCGAATCTGTTGCTCCCGAAATAGACATATTTAAAACGATAAACAAGAAATTATTGTACATTTATTCAGAGAGGGGAAAGGCAATTTCGTTTTTGCCAATTTGTGCAGTCCCGTTGTGTTATTGAAAAACACCCAGCGTGGGCTAGGCAGTGAACTCAAAATGCGATCTTAAAACCCCCACAAAAAGGCAGTTCTGTGTTTTGAACATTCAACACCTAATTGGTGACTGACGAAGCCCTTCGTGAAGAACTCTAAAGAATTTAGAAAACTCGTTTTTTGTGAACATCACAGATGAAGTTAACATTTTTCAAAGTTTTTTGGACGGGAGTTCGTTACTCGAATGAGGGAAACCTGCCAATTCCCCTTCACGCTGCCTATGCCTTAGTGTAATAGAGCTTATTCTCGAAGTACACTTAAAAACTCAATAAAAAATATAATGTGTTGGTATTAAAAACCTTTATAAATGATCGTAAAAGACAAGCTGTTCTGAGGTGAACTAGTTGTAATGTTTATAGATTAACACGTCATATTGCAAACTCGAATCCATTTTATTTATGTGATAAACGTATTTATTTGTTCTGTATAGCGGCGGTTTAGGTACAGATTCCCCTTCTAAGCACTAGTAAGTTCTCAAGCCTTAGTCCACCTTGTAGATCCCTTCCTGGTGAGTGTCCCGTCCCCCCCCCCCCCACTTGTGTGACCTGGGAAATGACATCGGTGCCTTCTAAGAGAGCCTATTCTCATCAGAGAAGGCGGGAGGGTGACTTCCAGCGGAGGCATTGCTAGCAGTGTTATTAGGATCCCTTTCATTCAGCCTGTGGTACTGTCATTTCCAGTGGAGGGAAGTGATGGAGCGCTGAGAAACCATTCAAATGATCTGGCAGTACATTCTGCCTCTCCCATGCCTGTATGTTGCCTGTGACACTCTGCCTGATCTTCATTCCAGGGGGTTTCATTTTCAGATGTTCCTATAATGCCTTAAATCGGCCATGAGAGGATATTTACCAAAGTCACGGCCTCTGCCACGACTTACCTCGATAGCGGTGACGCGCACCTCTCCAATGGTGACAGCTTCCGACCCTGTGGCTGCCCGTCTCTGCCTCCATCAGGTGGAGTCCATACTCTCCTGAGTCAGCCTCTCTATGAACAAATCTTAGTACTTTTGTGCTAACTCGACGCGTTCCCCTTGAAATAGATACATTGAGACTATAGGGAAGGTATTTTCTTCCCTCAAAAATGGATTCTAGCTGTCCAGGAATAAGTTTAACATTTTCGCACTTGCTTAGAGCCGTGGTTTCAGAGAGCTCCTGGTGCCTGGCTGGCATCCTTTGTCCAGGTGGTCCTTTTCTTCTGGCTCAGAGTAACATAGAACCTTGCAGCCCCACTGCCTTGCTTTTGAAACCTGGAATGCAACATACAATTTACCTCCTTACTTGATCAACGAGGCAGGACTCCTTTTATTTGTATGTATATGGTGTTTTTACAGTGCGAACCTCGCCAAAGGTCCTGAGGAAATTGTCCTAGTATTTGTAATTCTTGTCCTGCTCTGGTGTTGGAAGTTGGGAATCACTGCAGATTCATCCTTCTTGTCGTCGATGGGATCTACATTGAATCTGCTGTGTGCCTGTCCTCACAATCCCTCAAAAAGGAACAATAGTTTCAACCTTTCTGAAGTTGATCACATTGTTTTTGGTGTTAAAGGCTGCTTTTCCATCAGTTAGGAACAGGAGCGTACGTTCACTGCTGTGATGAGATTTGGTGTTAGAAAGCAGGATACCTGATTTTTCCCCATCCCACTTTCTGTAAGGTAATAATACATCTGTGACAGTGGGCATTGAGCAGGACTTTAGCATTTGCAAGCAGAGAGCTTAAACAGACTGAACCACACCCCACACGAATGGGAGGCTCACAACAAGGCCATGGCTTTAACATGGAATGCCTGGGGCTCCGCCTGGTAGATCGCTTTGTCTTCAGAGAAGTCACAGAGCTTCATCCCTGCATCTTTCATGAGGAATGATCTTGTCCACTTGGACATGATTTCCTTCTCAGTTTTGTCCACGGCCACAGGTTTCTATAGGTATTCCTGCCAATTCCCCTCATACCAAAAACAATTCACAAGCTATGCAAAAGCCATAGCTTTAGAACATCACTGAGGTTCGCAGGTGATTCTACTGATTTTGGGTTTTAGGAATACTGAAACTTGTAAGAGAACATCCTCTATTCGGTCGTATTTTATCAGCAGAAAGGCCTAGCATTCTAAGCGTGTCCACTTTTTCTGAGTTGAGCGACTTGGTAAATTACTTTTGGGCTTATTGATGTGTCTTTTACCATTCTGAAGATTATTCAAGTTATCATGAAACACTTTTCCCAGCTTTCTGAGGATGCAGGTTAAATGCTGCTTCCTTGCCATCCAAACAAAGTAAAATTCTACTTGATTATCCCTCCAATACAAGTCCACCCTGGGACGATGTTCATATAATCATTCTCACTCGGGCGCATGGTCCTGGTTGCCTCCCCTTTATCAATTTTCTCAGATTTTATACCAGAGACTGTCATTGTTTTCATCTCTTTGTGCTTTAATGCTAAATGCTTATCGCCAACTGCCCTTGCAATGCAGCAGCTCTTATAAGGCACTTCCTGCACTTCTGTGAGCTAACATAATTGTCTCACACTTTCCTTCTTTTGTCTTGACTATATATATATATATATATATATATATATATATATTACACACATATTTCTCCATAGCTTGGATTATCTTCATCTTGCCAAAGTGTCTTACCTTCTTCGTTGTCCTTTATGTCCAGTTGTACCCCTCTGAGATTAACTCTGATTGTCTTTATAGTGCAACCCTTTGTCTCTTTACTCGTCAGTTCTAAATAGTGCTTTAGCTGAAGTCACTAATGTTACTGTGACATCTCTATTAAGATATAGTTGTTTGGAAAAGAAGGCAGAAACAAAGAAATAGAGAGAGACCCCATTCGAGACCAAGGGAATAGGGTCACAAGTACAAACAATAAAATTCCCCAGGATTTTGCCCCACTCTGTGCTCTTTCTCTGGACCAACCAAATATATCATTTTTTCTGAAAACTTACCTGAATATGGATTGAACACAGCCAAGTACGTGCCTTTCTTCTGTTTCCTCTTTTAGGTTCTTGACCCGAATATTGTCCTGTCTTAATATAGTCTCAAAATCTTCACACCCCTAAAAGCAATTATGATTCCATGGTTACTCCGGCTCGTCTCGGTCAAATGTTATTGATTGCTGTTACATAAGCCATTTTGAAGTTATGCCAGATCTTCTGCCAGTGACTTGTTAAAGTCTTTCTTAAAGTGTGCCCGCCATGATGATAGGTATTCTTTTGGAAGTTGTGTTATGCCTCTAAATTCAATTGTTTTTTTTTTGATGGGTTCTCCTCCAGTTAGTTCGTTCTTCATCAAAACCTCTTTATGTATGGTAGATACTGTAAGCTTTACCTGTTTTGGTGCTTAGGTTGTGTGCGGTATGGATTCTCTGTTGCATTGTTTACGGGTGCAGTTCTCTCCTCCGACTCTGTGCCATGTGGGTCTCCCTTGAAATGGCAAACTGGAGTATCAGTTGGCTTTTCATAGACCACTCAGATAGGATTGTTCCCAAACAGTAGAGCGCATGTGCAAATCCTAGACCTGGGGTTTTCTCCCCTCAACTCCTTAGATAAACCTCATGCACTGTGCATATCGTAGTGTTCATGTGGTTCCACCTCCAGCTGTTCATAAAACTAGTAGATTTGTCTTGGCTCATGGTGATCACTCCCTGGGGCCACTGTCCTTTTCACTGATCGTAATCGAGGCCTAGGATCTTCCCACACAGGAGTGTCTTGAATGGTGACAATTATTAACTGTCCAAAGGGAAAGGGCCGGGTCCCGTCTCATTTGCTTCCACTAGTGTCAACCAGGAACATTCTTCTGGGCCCAGTCTCCACCTGCTATGGTCTCATTGACCAAAGGAGCAAGCTTGTCTCTCCCCTGTGGGTGCATATGGTTGCCTTTTAACTGCTCACTCTGAGCTTTGTTGCACTTATCTCCAGGAATCCGTCCCTGTCCCCGACCCTGCTCCTACTTCTCAAGACACTTTCCTGCTCCGGCCGCCCACCTATGGAGCCTGGATACCACGCCATCTCTTCAGGCAGTGTGGGTCTTGCTCTGTTTCTGGCACTTCTGCCTCCATGTGAGTCCATCGGTGCTTCTCAGTATCCCTTGCCACTCCAGCAAAGTTGCTTTCTCACCAGAGCAGAGACCCTGCACCAGAAAAGATGTAGCCTTCCATTGCATCCTGGAGTTCTGGAAACAAGCTCTTATTTGGCCGCCATTTTCTTTTCTGCCCCACAATCTTTTAATTTTATTAACTGCCTGGACTGTTTGTTCTGCACTTGATGTTCTTTGCTCTAAAAGTGACTTTAGTGAATAACACTTTTTAACAAGTAACTTTCTCTTCTCAAAAACGTAGCAATAATGAATCCGCCCTTTCTTCCTCCTAGCCTCTGTCCCTCTTGCAAACAGTCTTTGGATCACCACAAGGGGAGGGATAATGGGGAATCCCTGTCCAGCCCTCTTTCAGCAGGGCACCCTCCCTCAAGGCGCTGGTAACTGGCCCACGCCTCTTTTTTTTTTTTTTTTTTTATTGCCTGAAAGTGTGTGCAGCCAGTGGACTTTCTCTTAGTCTACTTAGCCCTGCCTTCTAAGGCATCCAACCCCAATGTCCATCTGAAGTAAGAGGTTGAGTGCATCTTCGTAGGCATCTTCCCAATTTGGCCTGCAGGAGCCTGGTGGCTAGGGTCTGAGTTCCTCCCCATACTGACTCCTTGATTGGCAGCCCAACAAACCTCCCCCTTTTTTTTTTTTTTTTCAGCGACCTGGGTGCATTCCTTTCACAGAATCGCAGAATACGCCCTCTTTTTTCAGTTTCCACACATATAGGGTGGGCTGGCAGGACTGCTGGGTAGTGCCCATTCCTAAGGGTTGCACTCTGCCACTCCTGAGTTTGTGGTACAATTGGTTGTATAACGGTTGCATTCCTGAGTGTCCATCGCATAGCATTTAATTGTCTATCTGAATCTTCCAGGATAGTGCTTCTGCTGCTCTTGGGTGGACCTTACTCGGATTACTTAACAATTCTCCTTGGGAGTGAGGCCACAATTACCCCTATAGTACATCACTTATTGGCCTCATTGATCCACCTTAATATTTGCTTCTAAATGATACAAACCACCCTAAAGTGTCCATTCTCACACTCTCCACAGCACTTCATTCTTAATCATCAAGTCTTCAAACATCACACACTTCATTCAACACTTCCTGTGCAAGCCAAACCACATCCAGCACCCTTTTCAACCTAAAAAGATGCAAATTAGAGCATAACCTCCTCTCTGGCCTTACGAAGCGCTACATAAATACTACAGTAGAATACAACACAACACAGCCATGGACTGAGGGCTCTGGCTACTCCTCTGATGGCCGTTGTGAGTTCATGGGATAATTACTTCTTCTCACTAGTATTTTCTTGTTAGCTGTTATGTGACACTGCTTCAGGTTCGATGTTTTTTTCTAGCGCTAATGGGTGAATTAAAGTGCCTTCATTGTTTCTTTTGTACAGCAGCCTCTGTTGAGGATGCAGCCCCAAAGAGAAATTGACCACCCAATCATCACTAGTTGGGCTGCTTAACTGTGCCACACTAGCTCGACAAATGTGTTTGGACTGTTCCCTTTGCTGTTCTCTTCACCCTTTACTGCATCCATTTATCGTCATTTCCCTTTCCATGAGAAGAACATATATGGTTAGTGTTGGATGGTAGCACAGAACTACAATAGGTTCTTTGAAAAAAAGACTGTTATTTATGGTTATTTTGTGCAACAAGTATCTCACTTCACTAAGAAATATTGATCATTAAAATTACCAAAGCAGACCACACGACTAAAGAAATTTGTTCACCAGAACGTTGAAGCCTATATATGTTTGGACTCCAAATTTAAAGATAGTTTGAGAAAGGAAAACCCAAATGCTTAATATTGCTGATGTCTGTCCTACCTCTGGTCAAATATAGTCTTAATAACTTTAGCATCTCTAAATGTTTAGACTTCTCTAAAAGCATCTTGATCTGCACAACAGTCTATTTCTTTCAGACGCACAGAGAAATGCAATTTGAAAACATCAAACCAAAAGGAGACATCTTAAGTGTCACCCATCATGATGACCAGCAGTGCAGATGTGTTCTGTAAAAGTATGGCCACTTCTACGTGTTGCAGATCATGCTGCAAGCATGTGTAGTAGAGTATTTCACCTCCTTCTTTTCTTTGCTTCTTCTTGACAGGTGTATGAAGAGAAACAGAAACGCTGCGAGCAGGAAATGGAGGGTCTGCGACAAAGCTATGCCATCAAGATGAAACAGGCTTCTCAGAAGGCGCAGCGACTGCAGCAAGTGCTGCAGCTGCAGATCTTCCAGCTGCAGCAGGAGAAGAAGAAGCTGCAGGAGGACTTCTCCCAGCTGCTGCAGGAGCGGGAGCTGCTGGAGAAGAGGTGCGCCTCCTTCGAGAGGGAGCAGACGGAGCTGGGGCCACGGCTCGAGGAGACCAAGTGGGAGGTAGGTAGAAAGCGGTTCCTGGCACTCACTCGCATGAAAGGCTGGGAGGACCAAACCAGGCAGATGTGGATCAGAAGACTAATAGGCAGGACCACCAAGGACAGTGAACTTGCACGTCTTCCACGAATTTTAGGACTGGCTGCTAAGATGATGCTGGCTGCATCCATTAGTTCTAGAAATACCTCGAATGACGTAAGACCAGTTTACTCCAATATTGCAGTGAAATGTGTTAGATTAGAGGAGGTATTTTGGTCTGTATGGCTGATTTGCTGCATGTCGGAGTACTGAAAGGATGTTGGCTACACTATAATCATTTTTCTCTGAAATGACCTCGTTCATAGCCCTCAACAGTAGGAATCTAGACTTGCAGGCTAACAAAGAGCTGGAGCACTTCGGCATCTTGAGTGCAGTTTCATTTTCTGCACTAGCCCATCTGGCAATTATCGACAAGACTTGCTTTTTGAAATTCACAGAGTAGGTGGTTTTAATTCCTGGTACTGCAAGTGAAACAACATTACATTACAAGTTCGCACCAGTCTCTACCCAGCTTTGCTTAAGGAGCTCAGTGGTGAACTCCAGTGGTGGAATCCTGTGTCTAGGAGTAAATTCAGACAAGTCTTGGAGCACAGTCTCCCAATTTCTCCTACATCCCGTTCTCCCTTTTAGTTTGAACTCATACGAGTGGTTGGTATGTTGTCTCGTTCATTTAATCTTCCTTATTTCTAGCCTAATTTCCTCTCCATCAGACTGTCAACTGGGCAAAGTATTTCACAACCTGATTTCATGTGTGTTGATGCTGAAACCAGGTTATTGCCACCGAGAATGTTATGAAAATATTTTGCCATTTTGTTCGTTTTAGATGACCCTTTATGGTTACGTTTCTTCGAAATTACACTAAAGATATGGCTAAATAGAAGGTAAGCCAAGCTACATACATCGGCTGGCCATTTAGAAAAGCATCCTTTGGGCTCACACAGCTTTATTATGATGTAGAAGGTCCTTGTGGAGCCACACACCGCGCTGCTATAGAATACTCTGCAACATCCTTGCAGGACCGTGTCACTCATGTTTACCAAATCTAGGTTGTTCTGCTAATGCCGGACCTGCTGCTCCCTTTTCAGTGTTGATGATTCATTGTGTCCCACCAAGAATGGTTCTTCTTTACCTGCAGAGCGGGGATACCTCTGCATTCTCCCACCCCTGTCATTGCATTGCCTAGATTGCATGGAAAATGCCCCATTGCCCCAGATACAGCCTTCTATGTTGTGGAACAGATTCATATGGTCCGCTGCCAACAAAGTATGTCATCGGATGTCTGGCTGCTACTACAAGTGGCCAGCTACAGCATCATGCACGCTGTAAAAGATTCACCTGATACAATACAAACTAATATACCAAGATAAAGAAACTTTATTTCTGGGGTACAGCATCATGTGTCTCTCATACTGAATGCAACCCGATGCCCACAGTCAGGTTCCCCTTCACTTATGAAGGGTTTCTGCCCTTGACTTCTGCTACAGGAAGCTGGGGACCTTTGTTGTGGAACCAGGGCAGCAAGGCCTGTGGCTGCAGGTGTCACGACTGGGGTGGGAGAGAGAAGGCTAGCTGCCCCACCCCCTTGCATCTCTCTTGCTCTCCCTTATCCTGCTGTGATGTGACAGGCAAGATGTCAAACTCTTGTATCTAATTGGATATTTTCGTAAAGCAAAATGTACACACAATATTGAGATCTGCTAGCAGTAAAGATGCTGGACTGGGTAGAAAAAGTTTCCTGGGCTAGGTGACACATTGGCATAAAAAAGCCACGATTTAAGCATGTTTCTAAAACTTATCAGGCTTTCCATATTGATGAGAGAACAAGACAGCCTGTTCCACAGCTTTGGCCCCAATACAAGATTCCACCAGAACAGGCCAGTCTGAATCTAGGAGTAACCATCATTTTATTTGGGAAGGATCCCAACAGGAAGGAGTTTGGTACTTAAGGTACAGTTAGGAAAGACATTTTGTATTCTTTTAGTAATGGATTCTGTGCATAATGCAAAGAATTATAAAATATGTTTTAAATCTACCCCCCTCAGCAGTGCAGTCAGACGGTATTAGTGTGGGAAAGCCACAGTGTGAGGGGATAAGGATTCTTCAGGATGGCCTGGCAGAAACTGTCCTTGTAATTTCTACCTTTACCTTCTGCCTTTGCCCAAGCAGAAGGAATGGCAACACCGGTGCAAGCTTGGGAGCACTATGCTTTGCTGCAGATCACCCGATGGAAGGGTCGGTTCCTTGTTCGCCATTAGCTTTTTTACCTACTGCTACATCTTGTGATATGATGGTGGGGGGGGAGTAGGGAGGTGGAGTTTCTTAATCCTGTTTCCTCTTGCTGGAGGGCTGTTGGTCCATCCTTCAGGGAAGCAAACTTGATTCATTCACAGGTAACCCCTCCCCCCGCACGGCAGCTTCTCTGTTCAGGATGTGCACATTAGATGACCGCAAGGAAGGGGCAGCTGTGTACTTTAGGCCACACACACTCTGTGCCGGTGCTCACATTGTTTTGAACAGTGGGGGGAAAAAGGAACCCACTGAAGGGGACATGGTGTGAAGGGAACTGTTTAACTTGACCAGTCTTGGGACTCTGAGTTAAAAGGATTTGCTCCCACCTGCACACTGCTTTTGGTCACAGCCCAGCCTGCCATCCTGAATGACAGCCTGGGCCGTGAACACACTGGGGTTTCTCCTTAGAACCTTGGAGTAAGAGAGAAGGGCCAAAGAGAGCATCATAATGGACCTGTGCATGCACACCCCATAAGGGCCAGCATCCTGAGACTAGTGTTTCGTTGATGAATGGAGTGGGTCCCTCTTTCAGAAATGTTTTAGGGTTCATTACTGCTGTTGCACTTTGCATATCACTATTTTCAATCGCTGCTTCCCCTGGTGAATGAAGTCTGCTATGCATGTGTCTCATGGGGTTGGCCCAGCATGAGAAACGGACATCAGACTTGTGCATCTGCATTCAAGCTGTGACAGCGTTTTCCTGCTCCATTTGTCAGTGTTGCTTACAAGTGTCAGTTGTTTCATATTCTGTTGGAAAATGCAGGTAGCTGTGTTGCACGGCAGAAGTGCTGGCAGCCCCACAAATGCAAAAACAACAATTGATGGACAGAATGCAGAACAATGTCATACATTCACCCCAGTACAGAGATCTGGGCCTAAATCCATCGTTTTTTTGCTCACCATGCCATTCCAGTTTGGACCCAGCCATATGCAAATCAGTCTTGACCCTGCGCCCAATGGGAACAGTCCAGCCCGAACTGCCAGGCCAGGTCCTCCCTGGACTGGAAACAAGCATCCTAGGACCGGTTTCGGGCTTTCAGCCCTCATCAGCCAGAATAGCTTGACTCCAGTGGCATGGAGAGCACGGGACCCACGTCTGGGCATACCCGTCCCACTCGGGTGACAAATGCAAAAACAACAATTGATGGACAGAATGCAGAACAATGTCATACATTCACCCCAGTACAGAGATCTGGGCCTAAATCCATCGTTTTTTGCTCACCATGCCATTCCAGTTTGGACCCAGCCATATGCAAATCAGTCTTGACCCTGCGCCCAATGGGAACAGTCCAGCCCGAACTGCCAGGCCAGGTCCTCCCTGGACTGGAAACAAGCATCCTAGGACCGGCTTTCGGGCTTTCAGCCCCTCATCAGCCAGGATAGCTTGACTCCAGTGGCATGGAGAGCACGGGACCCACGCCTGGGCATACCCGTCCCACTCGGGGTGACAAATGCAAAAACAACAATTGATGGACAGAATGCAGAACAATGTCATACATTCACCCCAGTACAGAGATCTGGGCCTAAATCCATCGTTTTTTTGCTCACCATGCCATTCCAGTTTGGACCCAGCCATATGACATGGCTTGGCAGTTCGGGCTGGACTGTTCCCATGAGGCACAGGGTCAGACTGATTTGCATATGGCCATGTCTGAACTGGGGTGGCGGAGTGAGCTAAAGAATGATGATGGACTAAACCCAGATCAGTTGACTGGGTGTGAGTGCTTGCAATGTTCAACACTCCGTCCATCATCCCCTTTGGTTTTGCATTGTTCGCCCTAAGTTGGCAGGGTATGCCCCAGACGTGGGTCCCTTGCTCACTTTGCCACTGGATTCAAGATAGCCTGGCTGATGAGGGCTGTGAGCCCGAAACCGGTCCCAGGATGCTTGTTTCCGGTCCAGGGAAGACATGGCTTGGCAGTTCGGGCTGGACTGTTCCCATGAGGCACAGGGTCAGACTGATTTGCATATGGCCATGTCTGAACTGGGGTGGCGGAGTGAGCTAAAGAATGATGATGGACTAAACCCAGATCAGTTGACTGGGGGCGAGTGCTTGCAATGTTCAACACTCCGTCCATCATCCCCTTTGGTTTTGCATTGTTCGCCCTAAGTTGGCAGGGTATGCCCAGACGTGGGTCCCTTGCTCACTTTGCCACTGGATTCAAGATAGCCTGGCTGATGAGGGCTGTGAGCCCGAAACCGGTCCCAGGATGCTTGTTTCCGGTCCAGGGAAGACATGGCTTGGCAGTTCGGGCTGGACTGTTCCCATGAGGCACAGGGTCAGACTGATTTGCATATGGCCATGTCTGAACTGGGGTGGCGGAGTGAGCTAAAGAATGATGATGGACTAAACCCAGATCAGTTGACTGGGGGTGAGTGCTTGCAATGTTCAACACTCCGTCCATCATCCCCTTTGGTTTTGCATTGGCAGCCCCACAAAAGCACCATGAGGTTGGAATACTAGTGTTTAGGTCATGATTCAGCTGTTTACGAAGGCTAAACAGTGATGGGAAAGATAAGTTGTTTCTTTTCAACTGGAGCTACTTCGCCTCATCCTTGTGCTGCAGGTGGAACCACTCAGAGTGCTTTAGACAAACATGGTAGATGCTTTCCCCAATCCACAGATTCGAGCCTGTACTACCACCGTTGATACATTTTCCATACTTGCTGACGCCTCTTTGCGAGCAAGGGTATTGGATTGGTTTGCTAGAAATTTGCAGGACGGACACCGGGGACCATATTATGGTGAATTGGACGCAGACTGGGACAGTACACCCTATCACAACAAATGTGCTGTTCCCAGTGCAGGTACAAATTGGCGCCTGCACTGGTAACAGTGCATTACTGAGAGATGGACCAGCTGTTTGAAGCCACTGGTCCACCTGTCACTGTGCAACCAGCAGCATGGTCTGCTTTGAAGGGGAAGAAGATACTCCTACATGCAGGTGCAATGAGTGACTTCTACGTGGCACAGTGTCAGTGTGTCATCTGACAGCCTCCTTCTCTTAGTGCCCACATCTGTAATCTTGTGTTGCACAAAAGCAAAGGACTCCCTCATTTGCATGGAGTCCTGCCTCCATACAAATGAGGGAATGCTCCCTGAGGCTGAGCGGAGCACATGTAGTGCCTGCACGATTTGTGTTACAGAAGGGATCATGCAAACGCCAGCGGCCCCTTGTCATACCAACATCCCTGAGGATGCAGAAAAATATGCATACATTCCCCTTGCACCACCAGGGTGCTTAATGGATAAAGCTTATCAACTCCCTAAATCACAACCTAACCCTTGCCAGCTCCATCAAATCGCTGGGCATCATACTGGACCGTAACCTGAACATGAGCTCACACATTAAGACTACCGCAAGGAGTGCCCTGTACAAACTAAAACTACTTAACAAAATCAAGCCCTTCCTCCCTCCTAATGATCTCAAACCCTCAACGCAAGCCTTGGTTCTGTCCAGACTGGACTACGGGAACGCTATCGTCACAGGCACAGCAAAATCCCACCTAGCCCCCATGAGAACAACTCTAAATGCAGCAGCAAGGATGGTCACTGGAGCCAAAAAGCACGATCACATGTCCCCCTCCCTAAAAGAACTCAAGTGGCTCCCAATTAAAGCTCGCTGCCATTTCAAAACTGCCTGTCTCACCCACAAAGTCCTTCACACTGGTAAACAAGTCTATCTGGCAGCCAAACTCACCAAGGCAGGCCAGGCAAGAAACCTGAGGAGCACCAACAACCTACTTCTCATACCCCCAAAGAGACATAAACAAAAAGCCCTGGTTCGCTCCTTCTCAGGCAATGCCCACAAAATCTGGAACTCCCTACCAGCAGATCTCCGAACCAACCCCTCCTACATGACCTTCAAGAGAAAACTAAAGGATCTCCTCCTCGCTCGGCACCTTTAACCCTCTGGACAATATACCATAGCTCTTTTTAGCAGCCTACAATCAAGTAACTCTCGACTCTACTACCTACCTTACGAACGGCTGTCCGTTTTCGCTTTTTCTGTCTGTTTTCCTTATTGCCTGTGTTACATGTTGTAAAGCGCTCTGATACCCACGGGTCCTGCCAGCGCTATATAAAAAAAACCTCTCTAAATAAATAGTGTAATCCACTCCCTAGCCAAAAGATGCACCCCTTTAGTGACCCAGCAAACATGGCAGTCCAGTTACCCTTTCCACTGATCTTCTAAAAGCCTTCTGTGAACGTCTCAATCACAGAGAGTTATCCACGATCATCATTCTTACTTGCCTATCAAACATTTTGGAGTTCATTGCACACATGCAGCTCTGCTTTTCTGAATTCTCATTGTTTTTGGACTGCTCAGTTGAAATTCCCTATCAACAGTGATCTTATCTTTTCTGTCACCAAATGTCTATCACGCTTGTGGTTTCTAACTTTCCAAGCTTTCATCCTTTCCATTCCTTTTAGTACTCTTCCTTTATCCTGATATGGACTATTTCTTTAGCACACCGAAAAAAGAATTGTTCACCAGCAGGTTCCCGAGAAGACCAGAATAGGTGAGGCGGGCGGTCAGCCTTGATGAATGTTTGACTACAGGAGTCCGCCCCTTCCGGGAACCTTTACAGCTACTCTATTTTCGTAGCTGGTGTTTTAACCAGTTGGTGGGTCCGTAAGTATGGTTACACCACTGCATGCAGAGCACACCTTAGCGTGTGTGCTGTAAAAAACTCACATGGCTTCCTTTTTGCCACATCACAGTTCATGTCATATGGTCCTGAAGAAAGCCTCATTATTGTTTATGAGACTGAAACATGTCGACCAGTATTTGAGGGATAACGAAGACAAATTTTCAGCTTCACCATATCCCCGCCCTGTTTTTAACTGTGTCCTAAGACCCCAGGAATAAAAAACATTTCAGCAGGGGATCCCAGAGGCATTTTTAATATCACCACTCTGAGCACGCATCACATTCAAACAAACCAAAAACCCGCTCCGCTGTAATTCAGGCGTCGCAGCACAGCTGGGTTGCATTCGGCAGCCCAGCTGGGAACCCAATGATGAAGCATGCCACCAACTAGGTTGGTGGGTGAGGGTTCTTCTTATAAACCCACTGGGTTTCTTGTATTCCAGTGCACGGTACTGAGTCGTCCTGGTATGAGGAATCATTAGTGGGTCCGTCCACGTTGTTCTAAACTATCTTGAAACAATAGACATTGTCTTATTCAGCTGTACCAATTTGAGAGAGATTACAGTCAATTACATGCTTGAGTACACTGTTATTAAATGAGTTGTGTTGGTTATACACTGACGTCTGGAAAAAGTGCTCAGGATGTTTAGATATTTAAACAGCTTTGTGTTTCCCATATGTTTCCTTCTTTTCCAAAATCTTGTTCAGCTCTGCTATACAAACCCTATTTCAGTTTCTCTGTCTTTGATGGCTACTATGGGAAGTGCATGCGATCCAACCCTGTTTTATTCACTGCTACTGAGGGCGTTCATTGCAGCCTTACTGGTGCCCATGTTGAAGGGAAGCAGCCTGTGAGCCCTACATTGTTTTTCCACCCTGGGGTAAGCCGTCGCTGCACTGTGACCGCTGGGGACTAGGTGTCCCACAACCCCCTGCAGGATTACCACCTGACTTCACCTGTGTACCTATTTAAACCGCCCTGGAGTCCCGCTGCACGCTATGCGCCCGGGCCCGTCTGAATCCGTCTGCAGTTGTCCAAGGGTGGTGTGGTCCAGGTCTCTAATATTTCCAGTCTCAATTCCATCAGCTAATGTAAGTGAGCATTCCCATTTTCCATATTATTATGGGCAAGCGTAAAGTAAATGTCCGTCTCATACAGCCCAACAGACCCACAAGTATTGACACCATGCTCGAGAGAGCGATTGTGGTTGTAAGAGCCAAAAGTGCACTGATCGAACGTAGAATGTCTTTGGGGCATGAGACTATCTCGGGTAATACAGTCTGTGATAGTGGACGCTGCATCTCTGACCCACACAGGCTAATTTCAGATGCATCTAGCACTGTTGTTGATGGTTCAGTTGTTATGGAGAAATTATTATCCACATATACGGACCCAGCAAGGATAATAAATACCCGCAGCAGCTCCATTGGCCCCGCTCTTCCCTGTACCAATAGCCCCAGTTAATCTCCTGAGCCTGTAGTTAAACGGAAAAAGTCCAGGCAACCGAGTACCTCGCATGAGCCCACAGGCTACTCAAGTGTCTGCTGGGGTGGGGCCAGATATACCGTACTCAGGTGCTAACTGTGATGACTATATGCGTAATCTCCTCTCTGAAATATTAGAGAGTCCCTTGGGCCCATTAAAGAGCACCTGGCAGCGATTGAAACCCAATGAAGCTACATTCTTAAACTTTGCACTGCTTCTAATTGCCTACCTGCATTTACTGGGGAACAAAATTAAAGTGCCCCCCTACCTAACTGTGGAGGGGCAATAGGCCAACCTAATTTGGGCAACCTCCCAACCTGGATCATGCCACATCCGGATTTGGTGGCTGACCTGTGGCGTTTACAACAGTGTCCTGAGGTAAAGGGGGTGACAATGCCAGTTTTTCTTCGACTTATACCCTTTGTGCACCAATGAAGAAGGGCACTGAAGGGAAGGACAGGGGTGAAGATAGAAAACTTAGTGCGACTGTTTTAAATCTAATACCAGAATCCTGTCTGTACGTTTTAATGATGGCTGGGGTGCCTCCCTTGAATAGCGGCCAGTCCGAGACATGGGAACAGGCCTGTAATAAGGTTGTTCATTGGTTAGGGGCAAATAGAAATGTTAACATTGCAGAGGGTCGCGCTATGTTAATGGACAGGCGGGTTAGCTGGCTCGGCCCCGTCCCACAAGACATTAGTGGAGATTGTATGGTCGTTAACTTGAGGCTCCCCTGCACTGTGAGGAGACTGCTGAGCACCGATACAGCTAGACCATCCAGAAGTTTGAATTTTGTTACATTACATTTGGGCTATTTTTGTAAGCTCCCTAACTTAACAAAACAATTCGTTACGTCTGCTCCTCAGCCTCATCGCTTTCAAGGCTTGATTTGCTCCAACAGATTTGCTCTGTTAGCTGACTGTGATGAGGTCGACTGACAGACTGAAAACAGGGGTACCTTAAGTGAATTTTCTTTGACATGCCCTAGGTCACTGCACATTTCCCCCCATCACAAATCATCTAACTTCATCATCAGCTTTGTGTTAATGACTCCACTATAGCTACATTGGGAGAGCCCAAGAGGACACATAGCATCGATAAGGAGGAGGCACTGAACTATCCACGCCTAATGGGCCCCATGACAGTTACCCAGCGACCCTTAGGCATAGCAAGCTGGAACATTGCAGGTCTACGAAGTAAGCTACTACTTCCTGATGGGCAGTTGTTTATAAACTCCCTTGATATCCTGCTAATGTAAGAGACCTGGGAATTGAACCCTACAGCCTTTGAAGGTTTTCTTTGTTTCAGTTCACCAGCCGTCCCATCACATGCAGGGCGTGCTTCAGGAGGATTATCCATTTGGATTAACCTGCAGTTAGGGGGCCATGCAGAGGCTCTAAATACACCTGGGAACACCTTTCAAGTGGTCTTATTTAAGGTGGCCTTGCCTCTACAATTGGTAAATTTCTACAACAATGACTGTTAATATTCCTAACCAAAGATTTGTTATCCTTTTTTAATACATCTCCGCCCTTATGGATCAAGTAACCAATAAGGGCAATCGTATTTGTGTTTGGGAGGAGATTTTAATGCCAAACTGCCTTATGTTTATAGTTGTTGTATCTCGGATGGTGGGTTGGTTGGGGACATGAGAGACAAAGAGTTAGAGGAGTATATTGTTACTTCCGACTTTATTAATAGAATGGAAATAGCGGGGAACAATGTATCTGATATGCCAACTTTTAGAGGAAGGAACAGTTTTTCGGTGATTGATTATATTTTTGTTTCCCGCAACCTCACCCCCCTTCTGACCCACTGTGCAGTTCTTGATACTAATTACGGGCATCACAACCCAGTCAACTTAGCACTTAGTGTTTATCCCGTAAGGATTACAAAATTGTACCTACCGCCACAAATTTGTCCCCATCTACTGACAATCTTCGATTGTGTTGGAAAACTAATGATCCCTCTCTATTTTTAGAGAAAATAATAACAGCAAACTTTGAGTTAGTTATAAATTGTGTCGCTAAGGCCGATGAACAAGGGAATATAGTCGGCTCTTTTGTGGTTCTTTGTGCCAAGATCAAACAATCCCTTTGCAAACCTAATAGACCAGTGCCACAGATTCCCAGATGGTTCAATCACAAATGCTCCATTTTAAACCGCGCTTTGCGCAGAGCCATGGCTGAGAAACCCAGAGACCCAGTTGTGGGAGCTAGCATGCAGAAGCAATATAAAACAGCAACAGTACGCTGGTGAGATGAAATTATTACCCAGCAATGGGAAGTTCTTGCGCATACAGCAGCTACTAAAAATAGTAAATCCTTTTGGTTGTCCGTTTCTAGTATGCGATCTAGCGATCATAAAATAACTTGCACTAGTTGTCACATAAATAGCGAGGCCTGAGTATCTAATTTTTCTCAAATTTATCATGCTCCTAGCCATAATTTCCTAATATCTGGCATTGAGGAATGGTCACCATTTACTAAGGTTACTTTACAGGAAGTTACTTTGGCCATTAAGCAAAGTGCAGGGATAAAGCCCCAGGACCTGACGGGTGTCCCAGTAGACTTAATCAAATGCAATGTGAATCTATGGGCCCCCTTGCTCACCCAACGTTGTAAAATAGTCTGTCTCATTCTACCATCCCTGGCTCCTGGGCAAGCTCTTTAATATTGCCAATTTTTCAAAAAGGAGACCGTTCGAAACCTCTCTGTTATTGGCCAATCTCAATGATTGATATCCACGCAAAAAATCTTGGGAAGGGTCCTTTACAATAGGATAAATGAATGGTCCACTAACAATAACATTCTACTTTCCTGCCAGTACGGTTTCCACACTGGCATTGGTACAATAGAACAATGTGGAATTTAAATCTAGTTATAGGAGAATACACAGTGGCAAAACGGTCCCCACTTTACCAAGTGTTTATGGATTTGTCCATGGCATTGGACTGTGTCAACAGGTTAAAACTGTGGCAACTCCTAACAGAGTTTGGGTTAGAAGAGGCCCATGTTAATCTGTTGATTTCTTTACAAGCAAACACGAAAGCTAGGGTTAGGTTTGGGAATAATGGTGTAGTGATGGATAAAAGTCGCTTTGGGCACGGAGTACGACAAGGCTGCGTGCCCGCCCCATTGCTCTTCATCTTACACATTAGTAACCTTAGTTCTCACTTTAAGAGCTTGCAGGAAATCCCTGGAAATAAGGGCGTTCCTCTTCCCGCATTACTCTATGCGGACGATGCCGTTTTAATGGCTCGTATGCTGAATGCCCTAGACCAGCTGGTTGAGTATTTTGTGCAGTTTCTGGCCAATCTAGATTTATTGACCAATTTTTCCAAATCAATTATCATGACCTGTGGCCCTAAGCGTTCTAAAATGTCTACTATTATAGTGGGCTCAAATTCCCTACTTAGTACTAATAGATTTTCTTACCTGTGTGTGACTTTTAGTTCAACAGGTTCTTGGCCCCCACATATCGCCCAAATTAGGGCTAAGTTAGAAAGAGCAACTGGTTTTGCAGCGTGAATCTTTCTAGTTTCACTATGCTGTGCATTATTCCGCCATCTTGTGGTTGGGTCCGGAATTGTAGTCTTTTTTTCTCTTTTTTTTTTTATTTCGTGGCCCAGGTGGACGGCGACGTCCCACCATTTGGTGTCCTTCGTGACGTCGACGCGCTTCCTGCGGAAGCTCCCACCTTTGGTCGCCATCTTCAGATTCTTTTTTCCGCCGTTGGGTCTGGATCGTCGCCGAAGAGTTCCAGAAGTTTGGAAGAGGAATCAAGGCAAATAGAAGAAAACCGACAAAAATCAGTTTGAGGTACACCGGGCTATGGGTCAAGTAGCCGGGACGACGAGGGAGAAGGTTTACGACCGAGATCTCGACGTCCTACAGAGAATGCGCTCGCAGGGGGCTCCCTGAGCGCGGTATGGACAAGACACCATTCAAGTTTTGCACCAACTGCCACCACAAGTACACCCAGAAGGACCAGCATCCAGTCTGCAACCTCTGCTTACCGCTCGACCACAGCAGCGAGGACTGCAACGCGTGCTCGGCGTTTACACCCAAGACCCTCAAGGTGAGGGAGAGGCAGAGAGGGGCGAACCACAACATGCAGGGGCAGGGACCACCCCCATCGCTCCGAGACCTGGGCCTCTCAAGTGGAGAGGAGGACAACATCGCCGAAGGACCGGAGGACTGCACAGTCGTCGAGGTCCAAAAGAAAACGTCGAAGGAGGTAAGGGAGTCGTCGACCCCTAAACACTCGAGCGACACTCAAAAGGGTGAAGCCAAAGTCCAGAGCGACACTCGTAGAAGTGAAGCTAGGTCCTCGAAGGGAGCATTGCCGCCGAAACATTCGTCGAAGGCAACAGCGACCAAGGACAGTCAGCCGAGCGGATCCTTCGAAAAGGACTTCCAATCGGAAAAATCCCTTGAAAAACCAAAGGCGTCGAATGTTGCCCCCGAAAAGCACACCTCGGCGCCGAGAAGGGAGGGGCAATCGTCCACTTCGACGACCCCGAAGAGACCCGCTCCAGCCCTCGACGCCGAACAGGCACAAGAGATGGAGAAGAAAAGGAGGAGGCTCGAGGCCGAAATGGCGAGCATCCTACAGCGGAAGAAGGATTTCGACCGCAAAATGAGCGAATACTCCATCCCGTCGAGACCCGCGCTCGAAGTCGAAATAGACTACGAAGACGCCGAACCGCCGAAAACGCCCGAACCGGTCGAGGAACAGGGGGACGAAGACTATTACTTCGAGGGAGAAGGTGACGAAGACCTGCAATCCTACCGGGACTCGACGTCCTCGGAGGCACAAGACCTGGAATGGCAAGACCTCAACGCAGAATCGCTGGAAGAAGGGGTAGACACTTACCCTTCGAGGCCCTCGCCGCCAGACGACATCGGGTCTACAACACAGTAGTCCTGAAGGCAGCACAAACCTATGGGGTGAAAATAGAAGAAGAGAAGCCCAAGGCATGTTTCATCCTGGAAACTCTACTGCCTCAACAAACCAGGAGCCTATTCCTTCCCATGCTCCCTGGTGTGCTGGACCAAGGGAGAGATGCCTTCAGGGAACCAGCAGTATGCAGGGCTGCCACCCCAAGAACAGAGAAAAAGTACAAACACTCTTCACAAGACCCTGCATACATACAAGGATCAGTGACAGCTGACTCCATAATTACGGCAACAGCCAGGAAAAGGGCCAATGTGCCCACTAATACCGGACCACCTCCAGACAAGGAGAGTAAGAGGATGGATCTGACAGGGAGAAAGGTGGAGAGAAATGCGGCAATACAGTGGCGTATCGCAAACTCAAACGCCCTGATCAACAAGCACGCATACCATCACTGGGACGAAGTGGGCCAACTCCTCAAGCATCTACCAGATGAGTACCAACAAAGGGCAGCTCACCTGGTGGAAGAAGGCAAAAGCATGGCAAACAAATGCTTGAAGTCAGCCTTGGATGCTGCTGAAACATCAAGCAGACTAATGATGATAGGAGTGACCGAGAGGAGACACGCATGGCTCAGAATTTCAGGATTCAAGCCAGAGGTGCAGAGTAACATCCTGAATACGCCCTTCTACGGCGAACAACTGTTTGGCAAGCCAGTTGATGAAAAGCTGACGCAGCTCAAAAAGGACAACGAGACAGCAAGGTCCATGGGAGCACTGCAGTTCAGAGGGATGAGAAGAGGGGCACCCACCAGAAGGCCGGGCGGTAGAGGAGGCAACGTGCCTGCCACATCGCACCAAACGTTCCAGCAAGGCTACCAAAGGAACAACCAAGGCCACAGCAGCAGGGACAGCAGCAGCAAAACTGGCAGTATCAGCCCCGGGGCCAGTCCTTTCGAGGGCGAGGGAACGGACGAGGACAATCTCGTAGAGGAGGCCAACAGCCCACCTCCAAGTGACTTCACCATCAAGCCCACAACCACCCTAGCAACACCTCGGGGGTGGGGGCAACAACAAACAGAGGAACAAAAACCTAACGATCCACAGGAAACAGTCCCTAGAACACACAACACCGATAGGAGGCAGGATAAAGAACTTCCTCAAGCAGTGGAGGAAGGTCACTACAGACAAGTGGATACTAAACATCATACAATACGGATATTGCATAGAACTAGAAAGACAACCCCCAACAAGAAGACCAAGAAACAGGACCCACCCAGCAAAAGAACTCTCGCTCTTGCAGCTGGAGGCCAAGGAACTGCTCAGCAAAAACGCAATAGAGCCAGTACCGCACAACCAAAGGAACAAAGGGGTTTACTCAACCTACTTCCTCGTGCCAAAGGTGGACGAAACACTACGACCTATCCTAGATCTGAGATTCTTAAACAAATTCATAAGAACTCAAAGATTCAAGATGACTTCCCTACAGGAGGTAATACCACAAATACAAGAAGGGGATTACATGGCAACAATAGATCTGAAGGACGCGTACTTACACATCCCCATCAACCACAGGCACAAGCAGCTACTACGGTTTGTAATCAACCAGACTCACTACCAATTCACAGTACTAGCATTCGGACTCAAATCCGCACCAAGGGTGTTTACAAAGTGCCTAGCAGCAGTAGCAGCGCACCTACGGAGGCAAGGAATACACGTATATCCCTACCTCGACGACTGGCTCGTAAAGGCAAGCTCTTACAACAAATGCAAGGTACACATCCAGCAGGTCGTGCAAACACTAGGTCAACTGGGTTTCTCAATTCATTGGGAGAAATAGTCAACCAACCCAGAGCAGATCAAGATATTCTTGGGGGCAAAGATCAACACCATACAGGCCGAAGTGTTCCCCAGCAGGAGGAGAACATTGGCGATACAAAAGGAAACACGTCCTTACCGCAAGGGCCAAGTTCTGACAGTGAGGACGGTGAGCAAGCAAATGGGAATGATGGCGTCATGCATCCACCTAGTCCCAAACATCAGGCTACACATGAGACCATTCCAGGAATGGATTCAGCAGCAATGGTCACAGGCAACAGGGAGTTGGGAAGATCTTGTGGTTGTCACACACGCAGTGCATCAGGAAGTGGCGTGGTGGAACAAAGAAAACATATCAGAGGGGAAGCCATTCACACAACCAACTCCAACAGTGACCATCACAACGGACGCCTCCCAACTGGGGTGGGGCGCACACATGAACAAGCTCAGGGGGAGGGGTCTATGGTCGCAGCAAGATGCGGTCAAACACATCAACTACCTGGAGCTGAAAACTGTGTTCCTAGCCTTAAAAGCCTTTCAGAAACAGCTGTACGGAAACAGGGTGTTGATCCAAACAGACAACGCAACCACCATGTTCTACATCAACAAACAAGGAGGAACACAATCAGTGGCACTATCAGGGCTAGCACAGGAGATATGGAAATGGGCCATCCCGCTAGAAATTGACCTACTGGCAATACATCTCCCGGGGAAGGACAATGTGGAAGCAGACCGACTCAGCAGGCAGGCGTCAGCATCCCACGAGTGGGAGCTCAATCAACAGGAAACAGAGAAGCTATTCCAGAAATGGGGTACACCGCAAATAGACCTATTTGCAACACACCAAAATGTAAATTGCCAACACTACGCATCCAGACAACCAGACCATTGGTCGCAAGGGAATGCGCTATGGATAGATTGGTCAAAGACATTTGCATACGCTTTTCCCCCGATACCACTGATACACAGGGTACTCCGCAAATGCAGAATCAGCAACATGACGCTAATACTGATAGCACCACAGTGGGCCAGGCAGTCCTGGTTCTCACAGATAGTAGAAATGGCACAAGAACCAGCGCACAGGTTCCCAAGAAGAAAAGACCTGTTAGCAATGCAGAACGGAAGGGTGCTACACCCAGAACCGGAGAGCCTCAGCCTAGCAGCATGGCTCCTGAAGACTTAGAATTTGCACACCTCAAATTACCACCAAGTACCATGGCAGTACTCGGGGAGGCAAGGAGACCTTGCACAAGGAAGTGCTACGTAGCAAAGTGGAAGAGGTTCTCCGAATGGTGCATCAAGGAGAATCTACAACGGAAGATCACAAGGGAATCAACGGTACTAAAATACTTAACGCACCTACTACAAAGCGGATTAAGCTACACATCCCTGAGGGTGCACTTGGCTGCGGTAGTGGCCTACACAAGAGGAGAGACAGGTAGAAGTTTCTTCTCCTCCCAAGTTGTGAAGAGATTTCTGGAAGGGGCGAAAAGAATCGCACCCCCAAAGAGGATGCCAGCGCCAGCATGGAACCTCAACATAGTGCTCACTCAGTTGATGAAGGCGCCATTTGAACCTATTCACAAAACTACACTGCACATGCTCACGCTAAAGACGGCCTTCTTAGTGGCTATCACGTCACTACGAAGAGTAAGTGAGTTGCAAGCACTGACACTCCAAGAGCCGTACCTGCAAATACACAAGGACAGGATTGTAATGAGGACGGACCCACACTTCATGCCAAAGGTGGTGTCTCGGTTCCACATTAACCAAACAATCCAAATACCAAGTTTTTCCAAAACCCTTCCACACAAACCGAAAGGGCGCTGCACACACTAGACGCCAGAAGGGCGGTAATGCACTATATGGAAAGGACAAAGGAGTGCAGGAAAACAAAGCAGTTCTTTGTCTCCTTTGCCAGCAGTTTTCTGGGACGACCAGTCATCAAGAATACCATTGCACGATGGATCGCGCAGACAATTCAACTCTGCCACAAACAGGCAGGACAACAATTACAAGGAGCAGCTCAAGCTCACTCAACAAGGAAGAAGGGAGCAACAATTGCGTTTCTAGCGAACACACCTATCCAAGACATTTGCCAAGCGGCAACATGGTCTTCAGTGCACACGTTCACTAAGCACTACTGTGTGGATATTCAAATGAACAAAGAAGCGCAAGTAGGACAAAAGGTCTTACAACATATTTTCAGTAACCAATGCTCATCTTCCACCCAGCCACCGCAATGAGGGAAAAACCGCTACTAAGTCTATGCACAGCATAGTGAATCCAGAAAGATTCACGCTGCAAAACGTATAGTTTCTTACCTGTCGGTGTAGTTTTGCAGCTTGAAGACTTTCTTGTTTCACTAGCGATCCCACCCTCCTCCGCCAGAAAGATGAGGCATAAGGACAAAGGAGGCTAAAATTGCATACATAGCTAAAGGGATCAAAACAAGCGGACAACAAAAACGAGAGGAGAAAAAAAGAATCCGAAGATGGCGACCAAAGGTGGGAGCTTCCGCAGGAAGCGCGTCGACGTCATGAAGGACACCAAATGGTGGGACGTCGCCGCCCACCTGGGCCACGAAAAAAAAAAAAAAAAGACTACAAGATGGCGGAATAATGCACAGCATAGTGAATCCAGAAAGTCTTCAAGCTGCAAAACTACACCGACAGGTAAGAAACTATACGTTATCTATTAAACCCTCCACCGTGCTGAGTGGTAGGGTGCTGGCCCAAATGTTACAAATATACGCTGCACAATGTGCTCCAACAGCTTCTTAAGTGGTGGGAGTTTGGGGCATAGCAGATTGCCTGGCCTTACAAAGGGAAGAAAATCGATTTTGGAGAAAAACTTTGGGCTCTCCCATATCAACTTCCCTTTACATCTGACATAAAGAGCCGGGCCTTACGTATCTGGTGATTTTATACATACTACACCCCCATTGGTATGGCTATCAATCTGGCAGACAGAGGAAGCTACATTAACGAGAGACATAAATATGGACTCTTTAGGCTGCGATAAGGGTTTATCAATCCCATGGCTGGCAAACGTTAAAAGATCATTGGATGGCATTGGTATTGGTCAAGTATTCTTAGATACCACCCTATGTGTGGATGCTGATAAAAAGCAGGTGTTTGCACTACTTTCAGCCCAATTGCAAGAAGAAAGGCTAAAGGTCTAATCCCTGAAACCCACTGTTGAAGCCTTTTTGAGTCTCAGCACTGTGGCCCCCGCCACTAGTTACCTGTGGCAGAATAGAAACAATTGGCAGCCCTCCTTGTTATTTCGTTTTAGGACTCATACAACTAAATTCCTCCTCTGCTTTCCTCGTGGGTGCCACCACAATCTCGAAGAGAGCATATGCCCCTGTAACGAGTCCTTCAAACAATCTGCTGCACTTCTTATTCTTTTGTAATTTTTATAAACTGTTTACAAAGACTTTTTTAGTCCCTTTTATGAAATCAAGAGATCTCTGGCACTGTGTCCCAGCTTATTATTACCTTCAACAACTGCCAGATGAAGGGACACGGCTCTACGTAAGCTCATTTCTCCGTGCAGCTGTCCGTTCACTTGGCACAATGCCTTTTTAAAACCAGTTTTCTTCATGTTTTATCCATGGTATATACTCTATGGGCTTTTTGGTCTTTGCAATTGGTGGGTTATTTGATCTTGCACTTTAGGACTTTTCCTTTTTAATATATGTTACGTACCCTGTTGTTTTTTTCAGTAGTATCGCAAATGAGCTTCTGTTTTATTATTGTATTCTGTATTTATTGCATGTATGCTTTTATGGTTAATAAACTGAAAACTGAACTGATATGTATTGCTATGTCCTGCATACCTATGCTGGTTGCTTGTTTGATGTAAATAGTTTCCAAATCAGTTTTTAATTTTTTTATTTGTGTTTGGCCATCAAACCTGGCATCTGTCATTTCGCAGCATGATTTTCTTCTTGTACCCTCTCCTTCAAGTGCTAGTCATTTTCTTTTTTATGACTCGGCTGCTGTCTGCTGGAGGTTTATTTTTCCAATACATTTCATATTCTTAGCAAGCTTTGGGTCAGTCCATTGTCCATGATTGGATGTCTTTGTTGCTTATCTCCTCTTGATTCTATAGTTTTCTTCCCTATTCTTGTGTTTGTCCCACCCAGGAGCATTTCAATCTGCCTGAGTTCTGATTGGTTGAGTTGTTTTCTTCCACTTCTGAATTGAGGGTCCTCGTTTTTGCTTCCTTTCTGCACTGCATCAGCGGGCATGTGTTTAACTATTACTCCTACATCCCTGTACCCTGCTCTCTGTTTCTGCCTTTTAGCAAACTATCCCATCCCACTCAGATTGCTCCCTCGGTCCTCTTTTTATTATCCAGTGCAATCTCTATTTTTTAATCCTCCCTGTACTTATCTGTTGCTCCCCGCCCCTTGTACTGCTGCTACCCATTAAAAAAAATGTAAGAGGGCCCAGCAGCTGCAAAGTGATGCTGGGCTGCTCACTAATGTTTTTGTGTTCTATGCAAACGTGCTTTGCTTAATGTTAATTTACCATTGTAAAATGTCAGTCAGCCATGTTGGAATAGTAAATGAAAAATGAAAAAATAGCTGCCGGTGGAGTGTCGTGCATGAGCATGCATACAAACCCACGACCATCTTTGAATGGCATTTCTTTAATACAAAACCTATTCCAAGATGGCCGTTAATGCGTGCACCTGTGTAGAGAGACAGGTGGACATTTTAGCGTTCGCTAAAGCCAATGCAAGCTAGCATTGGTAAAGCCAGTATCTCGACCTTTTATTGCCAAGACCTATTGGCTTTGCCAATGCTTGTCGTGCACGTCTCCAAATCAAGACTACCACAGCGGTTTTTTGTTTGAATAAGTTTACTTTTCAGTTTAAAGCAAGTTTTAAGCTCACCCATTATTCTGTTGTTGCTTTATCAAGATTCGTAAATTGGATCAACTGCTGCCTTTTGCCACAATTTGTAAAAACTAATATTTCGATGAACATCTTACTGACTTCTGAATGTTTCCTATGAATTTATCTATCTCTTTTGGTGAAGGCGTGTCCTTGCTTGAGAATGTGTAGTGCAACTGTGTTCTAACAGAGAGTATTCATAGGCTGAGCAGTAAAGTATCTTAATTGCACAGTGTGATGTGCTGCACTCTGCTGAAAATCCATAAAAGCTGTTTATGGTTCGAGCTCACAATGTAAGACTGTGTCAATATCCTGCTAGTTGCTGTGCAGACTCGCCCCCCCCTCTCTGCTCAGCATGTGGTAGGGCTTGGATGATGCAAAGATTGCCTGCTGGTGAATATCATGTATTGTCCATCCAAGCAGGTGTTGCGCAATGTGTAACTTTTCTATTGTAGGTATAATCTTATGTGTGTTTAATATACATATGCTATTTTGCAGGTCTGCCAGAAGTCTGGGGAGATATCACTGCTCAAACAACAGCTGAAAGAGTCTCACGCTGAGCTGGCCCTGAAAAGCAACGAGATTCTCCTCCTGCGATCCCAACTCCGAGATGCGAGGTCCGAGCTGCAGGCCAGCGAGGAACAGATCCAGGAGCTGCAGGACACCACCCACACCAAAACCTTGGAGCTAGAGGTGTGTGAGAATGAACTCCAGCGTAAGAAGAATGAAGCTGAACTGCTGAGGGAGAAAGCAGGAAAGCTGGACCAGGAAGTAGTAAGCCTCCGAGAGGCTGCAATAGTAGGCACTCGCCATGGGCTGAGCCTTTACCATGAGCAAGAGGAGGCTATGTTGATGTATGAGAGTGACGAGGCCAAGGCACAGCGACAGAGTGTGGACATGCTTCAGAGTTTAATGCAGCAGGTGGAGAGGTATAGGGGGGAACTGATGTATGAACGGCGGCGGAGTGAGGAGCAGCTGGAGAACTTTGAGGATGAGCGCCGCACATGGTATGAGGAGAAGGAGAAAGTAATCCGGTACCAGAAGCAGCTCCAGCACAACTACATCCAGATGTACCGGCGCAACCGGGAGCTGGAAAGGGACATAAGGCAGCTCACTCTGGAGCTGGAGGCCAGGGAACTCGATGAGTTTGACCTTCATGGGTCAGAGATCCAATTCGAGGAGATTGCAGCCACTGAAATCTGAAGGCAGTATCTTTAGCATCACCACGTCTGCCTTTCTACAGACCTCTGTGGCTATATGGCCACTGTATAGCACCTGCCAAACAAATAATCTACAAGCATATCCAGGGTTGCCTCCCAGTTAATCACGTGGACGTTTATGCAATTACACATACCATGTATATATAAAGCGATCTGTGTAAATAGCATATATGCTTTGTATAACCTGTTAGAGCTTGATATTTTTTTAGTTTTACAGGTATTTGATCTAATCCCACAGTGTGCAACCAAACAGCAATTAGGGGGCCAAACCCAAGATCTAAGCGGGCGTATAGGACCAAAGCTTGAAACATGACTTGGTGTGCAATGGTGGAAATGCTTACCTGTCTTCTTCCTAATATAAAGATGGGATTAGCAATGTATACTATTAAAAAAAAATGTTTCACTCTTCTATTCTGGACTTGTGGTTTCGAGACCAGGTATTGGGGACAAGTACAAACTGCTATTTAAAGCTGTTTAAAAAAACAGAAATCACCCTTTTAAAGTCTTTTAATTTTCAGTTTTGAATTGGTTTCCGGGAACTGTTCCTTGAGTGCTTTTTAAAAGCCTACTGAGACGTTCTCTTTTTTGGCATGTCATTTCTTTGTTTTTGAATGTGGGGGTGTCCATGCCTCATCGTCAAGGTGAACAATATGTGGGCTGCAGTGCTGTGTACGTGGGTCCAGATTGAAATATCTTCAACTTGGGCAACCTACTTTCAGCCAGCTCTTGTCTGTTGTGCATGTGACTGGCTGCTCCTCTTCTGAGGAATCACCTATACTTGATGGAAAAGGCAGGTCTATTTTGGCTGACAGAATGGACTTTTTCCCCAACCGCCCAAGATGGCTTCCAGCTAAAACATAGTTAGTAAATGTGTTGTGAAAGAGTTGTGACATCGGGTTGCTGTTTCTGGAAATACCAGTGAGTCTTAGAGGCCCATAAACTTTAAAGTAGCCCTTCCATGGTCAAATTCCCCCATTAAAGAAAACATGCTCTGGAGGTACAGTATGAGGCTTTTGACAGTCAGCCATAGAAGCCACATGTACAAGTGCAAAACTTCTCGTCTTTTAGTGGTTGAGGCGATCTTGACTAAACTCACTTGCACGTTTGGTCTAGCTGGGACAAAAGAATTTTGTGTGTCCCCGTTTTCCATCATTTCAAAGTGAGGTTGAGTCATGTCAATTCAAATTTTTCATTAGAATTCCAGTTCTTTCATGGTGTCAGTTGCTAGAAAGACGCACATTTGATCATTTTGCTTCTAGGAAGCACAAAAAGCATGAGAGGAATAGTTGCAGCACATCTTTTAATAAAACTGCCAGAGTTAGTGAGCCAGTTCTCCGGTAAGACTTGCCTAAGTACCTAGCACTGAGGGGCAGGTTTAACCCCAGCCCTAACATTCTGGGCGGTCATTATTATTGGATAACTTCTTGGAAATCCAGAAGCGTACATGATTGGAGCTTTTAACTAATATTGCTACCCCCTTTCAGAAACTCCTACTTAATCTCCAACTATAAGCTATAGATCTGTTCACCTCTAATGGTCGTCTTCTCTGAAAACATGAAGTTAGGCCCCATTTTCCTAAGCCTGCCCCTTTTCCCTGGTATAGTTAAATTTTTCGTGAGTCAGTTCTGTGCCTGAGTCTTTTGGTAGTCCACACTGGGCTAGTCACCATAGGTGCTGATGGTAACTTCCCATGGCTACAGAAGAAGCACTGTCAGCTATACATTAATTAGGGTGTGGTCAATAGATTTCCCATTCAGAAATTGAGGGACCTTTAAATTTGACTTCACCTGTCACAAAGCAGATGGATTCCTTTCCTGCTGACATGTCACGTTGCATAATGGCTTGTGCTCTTCTCATCTGAATAGTTTTTCTTCTGGTGAATGTCTGGACATCATGTCCAGATCAAGGGCTTTACTACCTTCCATAGTCCTGGCCATAGATTGCACAGCCCACTCAATTAGCTTAGTGGCACATCCTATTAAAACTTGCTCTTGATATCTCTTATCGGGATTAGGTTTCCTCCTGGGCGTATTTGTTAGGGGTTGAAAAAGATAGCAATGAGGAGGACATTTGTTCCTCAGTTATGTACTAGTGGTTAAGATATCCTATGTAAACCTAATTTACAGATCAATGATGTATTCTGTCCTCTATTCGTAAAGAGACATTGGTTGACTTCTGCCTTAGGTATGGAAGCCTCTGCTCATTAGCCTTCATCTAAATCACTATCCTTTGTATTGTCCAAAATCTTTACTGTGAAATTCAACCTATGTCTCTGACAGTCCCATAAGTACTTCCACAGTAGGGATGATGAATGGACCAGCATTAACCGATGAGCGCAGAACCGCTGCCATGTGCTTGGCTTACCTAATTCTTTATTGATTCTGACTGGGTGCCCCCTCATTTGGTCGTAAGAGATTAATTTCATATCACCTTAAGGAAAAATGCAGTAACAACCCATGTCTTATTTTTGCTGTCAATCGAGAAGAACATTGCTACCTTCAGAAATGGTCACAGAGATTCAGGAAACATGGCCCATTTTCAGATCTAAGAGAGTTTGTCTGCTTGGTAGACCCAGAGTGCCCTTACCGGATAGCATCTTGAACCATTTAGCTGATCTAACTCAGAGCGAGATCAGATATGCCATCAGACATCCATGCACCTGCTAATAAATGTGGTGCTAAGTGCAGACCTGTATTTGTGGGTATGAACCCCTGAAGGAACTTTATCTTTCAGGTCTCCACCTCTCTGACCTCAATAACAACAGAGTTTGTACTATGTGGCTCAACAGACTTCTTTGGTATGTGCAGCCTCTTTTGAGTGGGAAGGAAAAAGTTGCAAATAAGTGCTGAACTTCTGAGACGTCGCCCCAGTTCTTACCTAGTAAGCTACAGCGTGCCCAGCCTTCTTCAGGAGCTCTTCCTCCTGTCTTCGATAGCAGTAAAGATCATACATCCCTCCCCTTCAGATGTTGACCTTACACTTTGGGTCTGAGATAATCAAACATTTCATGATCTGAATATATCTGTATGCTACCTGGAGCTATTTCAGGACCTAGGAACGACTTCAATAGGCTTTAGAAAAGGACACAATGGGGTAGATTTACAAACATTTTGCATGGGGTTAGCATCAAACCAGCACAACATTTTTTTTTCCTAATTTACTTTCCAGCGCAAAACTTGTTTTGCGCTCGAAAGTACCCTAAAAGTAAAGCAAAGCAGCACGAAGCACTGCTTTGCGTTACTCAGCACCAAGGGGGCATTACATGGGTGTACCCATGCAACCACCCATGCCTTTGATGCAAAAACCTTAGCTACAAACAGTAGTAGACGGGGTTTAGGGGCAAAAGTTAACACCATTTCAAAGGAGGCGTTAAAAGGAGAAATATTTTTATTTCTCCTTTCTTTTCCGACTGTGCAGCACACATACAAAGTAGGAAAAGTGTTTAAACTTGTCTAGGCATAGTATTTCATATAGGAAGGGTACCCTTCCTGTGCAGAACCTATGGTTGACTCGGGCAAGCATCCTAGCGATATCCTGTGCGCTAAGGTGTGTGCCTGGCGCACAGCAGCTGAAATCAGCGTCAGCGCTAGGGAGAGGGGAGGAGAGAGCCATATTGCCGTAGATATGGCACTATCCTGCTCCCTCCTTGTCATGCAACGCAGCACAGCATTTTTGGCTGCTGCCCTGCATTGGGTGACAGTTTTGGAAATCTGCCCCTTTGACTACCGTTTTGTCATTTTGCCCTGATGCAAAAAAAAAAAACTGCTTGGTTATCCCATGGGAATTGATATCTCATTAACAGGTTGATTAGTATAATTGTTAATGTAATGTCTTCATTGCTGATCAGTGTAGGCTTTCAAGTGGATACTTGTGAAAACGTTCTCAGCCGGTGAAGCTTACAGGCTTGATCACGATTGCCAGGTGTAGCCGCGGGAAGTTGCCTTTTGAAGGACTTTAGCATATAATTGCTCCTGTGTGGGATTTACATGTGCTGTTTGTTTCTGAGTATTTTTGTTATGCTAGATGGCTGCTGGCAAAACACCTATTGAGCAAGAAGAGCCTGCAAACAACACAGTACTTTTGCTTTTGATAATGCAGGCTTTCTCATAGACCACTGCTACTGAATACTCTATGCTGTTTAAGAGCAGCATGTGTGCCCTCCGGGTGTTTTTTTTTAAACAGCTTTAATTGTCAGTTTTTGACTGCCAGATGGGAGTGCTGCTACATGATGATGAAAGAAGTAAGCCTGTAGGGTAGGCCCATGGTAGGTTATTCAAACTCTTTTTTAGTCCTTGACTCTACCCGGCTAAACATCCATTTTTTAAATTCCTTAGTTGAAATCTGTTGATCCATCATTAACAGTTGTGCCAACTTTAAAGATACTACGCTCAAATGTTGTGTTCTTCCAGCAAAAATAAGATGGCTGGGTGAAGAGGCAATTGCCAAAACAGAGTTATGGAAGTACATTGACAGTCTTGCTGGTACTATACATACACACTATATCGTTTTTGTGTTGTGAGATTTGCTCCTACATTGTGAGAATTGTATAATTGCAGTACATGAAGTATGCAGTCCGGCGGTCTTGCGTGGGTGTTGAAAATGTGTAAATACTGTACCATAAGAAGTATTTTTTTCGTAAAGAAAAAGTTATCAAAGAATAGACTAATTTTTGTAACCAAAATAATGACTAGCACCTTTCTTATTTTACTAATGTCTTCTCCCACCAGTGTTTTCGTACCATTAGCCATTTGACTTAACTAACAGCAATCTAAATTCGCTTTTCAGGATTACAAATTGATGGCCTCACTAATGACTCTCAGGGAGTTTTCTTATGGAAGAGTGAGAGGATGAATTATTGAGGTGACCGCATTGTTTGATCTCGGCCACTTAGAAAATGTTCTATGTAAGTGCTTGAGATTGGTGTATATTAACATTGCTCCTGTAGTTTATGAATAAAAAAATAGCCAGACGCCAATCCATTTTTTGCTCCATTTTTCAGTGATCTTGGGCACATTCTAATGAACATTTGAAACATAAACATTCTTCTTCTCACGGAGTCCTTCAACAAGAGACATACTGCGTCCAGAGTGAGATGATTTGGTCCGTCCGCCTTTTTCTGTTTAGATTTCTCAGTGCTAAAAATAGAAGAATTCTATTATTAAGTACATTGAAGTCATACCCATAATGCTTAAAGAGAAAGGATTGCATTTCTAATGACTGATGATGGTACGAGGGGCATACAGCATCCTTCAGATAACTGCAGAATCACAAAGCATTAGGGCTTCTGTTTAGAAGAACATGCACCCATTTGAGCCAACAAAATGGAACTAGAAATTGGCGGCAATTAAAAAAGCCCTGTCTACATTTAAGATTTGCTTTTTGGTCTTAACAAGCATTCCCCCTGCAGGTATGTGTGTTGTCGGAGTTTGTTTCTCCTGCCATCGTGGTAGGATAAAAACTAACACTGGGGGAAATATAGTGGTGGAGATCCCATGCATTTCGTGTGTTTGTTCCAAAGTAATTTTTCAAAAAAATTAGCAGTATTTAGCAAGCACCAGAAGTGAGGGCCTAGCTGATATTATGACATGGTAATATTGGGACTCACTGCAGTAATAATGTTTTTGTGGACTTTAAATGACCTTTGATGCACAGAACCTTCAAATTCCAGTGATTACTTTGTAACAGTTGATGCACTGCCTGTTGTTTCCATGAGGACAGGGAGATTACCTGTATAAGATAATGAATATAAAAAAAAGGCATCTGATTTTTGCCTTATATATGTTTGGTACAGATCTCCTTCTTATTAGGGGTAAGGGGAAACATATTGTGGGGATTATTTACAAGCCTCTTGCGCCACTTTTGCGTCATTTTTTACATGGGAAAAGTGACGTACGGGTGGCGCAAAGGGTTCCTTGCATTATTAGATTATGCAAATATTGACAGAATGGTAGTGTCGTAGGCACATGCTATTGACCTAGATTAGTGGACATGTGATGGTCAGTATTCTTCTACTGACAGTCTGTACCCATATAACCTGATGAAGTCTATTTCTTTGTGATATTAATGATCAAAACAAAGTATTACAGAAGGGCCAGGTTATTTCTGAATGAGACAACATTTGTGTTTTTTGTAGTAATTTAAAGGACAAAAGTTCATGCTGCTAATGGCTACCTGTTTGGCCATTTCTCCTCAGTGAACTAGAGTAATAGATTCAAAATTATTGTAGTGATGTGTTCATAACTTTTTAATGGAGATTGAATTGATTATGTACTACAGCCTCAAATACCATTTTGGTGGGCTAGTGACTAGGTTAAAACTAATGTCCACAAGACTGGTTTTCAAGTCTTCGACCCTCAAGAAATATAGTATTTGCATTAACGTTTACAGGGATGTACAGTTGAAAGAGACCTGCACAAGTGTTGAAGGTAATTCTGAAGTCAGTTACTACCTTGTGCAACAAAATGCAGTTGAATTTTGTTAATGTTACAATCAAGAATTGAGGAACACCATTCTGCTCAAAACCATCGAATCACAAGATGATTTTTGAAAATTAAACGTTTCTCTCAATTATTTTTGTAAACACTGCCTCAACATTGGGGACATTGTTGCCCCATTAAGAAAATTATTCTCAAATCGTCTTTCTGTTCAAATCGGAGTATGCCATTTGTCAAAATGTTTTTTTGTTTCTCTGTTCAGGACTTGCTTTGTCGATATGCACTGTTGCCTTTCTTCACTTAAGTTGCTTTTCAGTATTCACTTTATTTGTACCTTATTTTTAACTACAGTCTGTGCATTGAATAGCAAACATATGTTATATTTGTGCATTGAGTAGCAAACAAATGTTATATTGCACCATTAAAAGTGTTGCATACATTGCAATCCCTTTAAACAACTGTGCTACCAAAAATATGTAATAAAAAAAATAAAGTCAACTATTTCTTTGCTCAGGCTAATCTAGGTTGGATTTTCATCTGGGTCTGTTATTTGTTTAAAGTATTTTTTTATGCCAAAGGGAACATAGACATTTAACAATTCAGTCCTCTTATTGAAGCCATATGTCAAGTTGAACTCCGGCACTTATTTACCTTTTGATGACGAAAATTATCTTTAGACGTCCTGTGGCATTTACAATAGGTTGACACCATCTTCCCTTTTAACATAAAATGGCACTTGCTGCGATTTATGACAAACATTTTATATTCTGTCACACTATAAGGGCCTTTAGTTCATTCTCCTTCAGCCATTGAATTATTTGATTCAGGACCCTTCAACCATTGGCATGAGACATTGTCATCACAGCTCAGCCTCCAGTAGTACTAAAGTCTCACCTTCTTGTGTGTATCCTTCCACCTCATTTGGAATGCCGTATGGTCTATTTCGCTTCTAAAGAGTACACTCTGTCATCACAAATTTCATTCTTTCTCATCCACAAGTTATTCCACAGAACACACAACTTACTGAGAGGCTAAAAAAATACATTTTACTTACCCTATTGAATCATGAATCAAAGCAGCAACTAGTGCACATTCATCAAAGCTATAACAGTGTTTGGGCAATATTTTCATTGTATGCATTTCCAGCGTTAGCTGTACCTCATTGTTCTATACCCCAAACCCCATCATGGATAAGCCTTGACTGCTCATCATCATTCCCCCTGAAAGTCAAAGCTTAAAAAGGATGTGATTGACATTCAGTGGGATTGCACATATATGTGGTTCCTAGACAGGCAATACTTGTAACAAGGATCACCCAGGTACTCCTGAGTTCTCAAAGGCACGGAGAACTGGCCTGGCACCCTTGAACACCCAAATCCTTTCTTTTCTGAAATGGATATGGAAAAGCTCCATAACCTTTTGAGTTACCCACAATCCCAGGAATGCCAAAATGGTATCTCTGAGGCTTCAAAGCTCTTGGGCATCCAGCATGCTCATCTAAAATGTAACATGATTATGTCTGCTAGTAGACCATTCCTGTGTTTCAGCCCATCCTTGTGCTGCTTTTCATATAAGAGGCAGGCAAGGGTTTATTTACCAGCGGGTTATTTGGGGTGTTTCTCTTCCCTAAGAGATACATTCTGTAGTTTGGTCCAGGGACTCTCATTCCAGTATCTGGCATCTGATTTCACCTGGTATCAGCAGTACTGGAGCAACACTTGCGTCTCTGAATATTTAAAGTGTTATTTAAACCAATACTCCTCCACATTTCACTATGTTTCTTACTTTTATTTACCCATTTTCTAAATGTGGTGATATGGACCATAAATTGAATTATATAATAATTCTGTAGTTACCCATGGAAAAATTAAGGTTTGTTTGATTTTCGAGGGATGGTGGCAAAGGGAAAAATGTTGGCCTTAATATTCGAAATTCACAAAACCATCACGATTTGAAGCTTCAGAGTGCCTATGCAGGTGCTTTGACTGGATTGTGTTAGAGGGGGTTAGGTAGATCATCTGCTGCTGTCTTGAAGGATGTGTGGATTGGCTAAAGGTCTGCATGCCCCCTTTCTTAGTGACTGAATAATTGCCTGATGCAACAATGTGTGATTGGCTGGAGTGCTCATCAGTTCCCATTAGCCTGTTTTATGTTGTGACATGAGAGTGAAGGCAGGACTCAGAAGCCAATCTGAAGAGAATTATTTTGTGATCCTATGAGCATTTATTATTAGGCGGGGTAAGGCTCTGAGGAGAAATTATTTGTTTTGAAGTGTAGTGTGTTTGTCCTTAACCCCTTTGGTGCTTGCGTCGGCCAATGGCCGACGCAAGCACTACCTCCCTGGTGCGGCGCACGTCCATTGGCCGTCACCAGGGAGGGCCCCTTTAAACCTCCGGTGCATCGCACCGAGAGATTGTTTTTTTATTCCCCTGGGGAGACGTGGAAGGCTTTCCGCGTCTCCCCGCCCCCTCCCGCCCATCTGTGACGCCAGCGCGCCGCGAGGCGCTCTGCAGCGTCACTGATTCCCCACCGGAGCCGAGGACAGCAGCAGGTAAGGCCGCGCTCGACTCCGATGGGGAAATCCAGCCGAAAACGGCCTCCCAGCTTTCAGGGAGGCCTCGTTTGAAAGGGAGAGTCTCCCCTTTCAAACGCGGCCTTCTGAAAGGATTTCCTGGCCGTGGATCGCGGCAGCGCTGCGATCCACGACCAGAAAACCCCACTAGACACCAGGGATGTCTTTGGGGGTCGGCCCTCGTGGTAATGGGTCGGCCCCCTCCGGGGGCATATTTATTTTATTTTTTTAAGTTGGCTTTGTTTGGGGTGCGCGATCGCACCCCAAAAATGAAAAAAACGAAGAAAGAAAAAAAATGGCGGCGATATTGGCAGGGGGTCGGTCACTCCTGCTCAGTGGCCGACCCCTGTGGGGGCATATTTTTATTTACACATGTTGGCTTTCCTTGGGGGCATGATCGCCCCCAAAAATGCTATAAATAATTAAAAAAGTACAATGGTGGCAATTTTGGCAGGGGGTCGGTCCTCCTGCTCAGTGGCCGACCCCCTGTGGGGGCAATTTTTTTTTATACCTATGTGCTTTCCGTGGGGGCCACAATCGGCCCCCAGGGAAGCCATAGCTATAAAAAAAATTAGAGAAAGAGAGAGATCTTTCTTTATATATATGTGATCAAGCTTGCGGAGACGCAGGCGAAACGCGTAATGCTGGGCACTTGCCATAAGAAAGATTGTTATGGAATGAATCAATCACCGAAATAAAGCACTTATTGGAATCTCTCCGTGTGGTCCGTACCTGCTAAGTTGCTGCTAAGTGGGCGCTTTAAGGACTTTTGGTTTCTCCATATATATATATATATATATATATATAGAGAGAGAGAGGAGTCTCTTTCTCTCTGTAGATGATATATGTATATATATATGTATCTATATACATATGTATGTGTATATAGATACATATATATACATAAGTCTAAAGAGTGAATGATATATATATGTATCTATATACATATATATGTATATGTATAGATATATGTATATAGATGTATATAAATATATGTAGAGATAAAATCTATATATATATATATATATATATATGTGTCCGTGTCTGTGTGTATATATATATATATATATTATAGCAAAGGTATCGAATAAACGTCAAGACTGAATGGCAATGCTACCCTTGTGTCGGTGACCGATTCTTATGAAGATTTCGAAATGGTTTATATATATATATGTGATCAAGGACACAGTCGGTGTCCGAAACGCGTCTGAGGCTGCACCTTTCTTTTGTAATAAAGCACGCATTTTGGCTACAGCTTAATCTTGAGTCCGTGGTCCCATGTGTGCGCGCTCGCACGGGGATACTGTCAGTTGCTATATATATATATATATATATATATATATATATATATGCTCCTTGATGCACAGTGAACGGCGCACTTGCGGACGGGTGCTTCACAACGCGGGGTGCGCCCGCGATATTTATCCAGGCTCTGTTTCCTTGTTTCCCAAAAAGAAAACAGCACTCGCGAGGGCAGTTGCTAGAGTTTATTGGCCCACGCGAGTGCTGTTTTCGTTTTGGGAAACAAGAAACGGAGCTTGGATATATATATATATCTATATATAGATATATATATATTCAGAAACACAAAGGATGCCGCACTCAGAGATTGGTTTCAGAGTTGCTTTATTTTCACCACGACTGGTGGTAGTGGTGGTGAAAATAAAGCAACTCTGAAACCGATCTTGGAGTGCGGCATCCTTTGTGTTTCTGAATTTAAATATCGGGTAAGGATTCTACCCGTTGCTGCCTGCACCAGGTATTGAGCGCTCTGACATTGGGAATTAATTGTTTTATATATATATATATATATATATATATATATATATATATATATATATATATATATATATATATATATATATATATATATATATATATTATTTACAGAGATATTTCTCAGTGCTGAAATTATGAGACTGTGAAAGAACTATAATGAGTCTCTTTGAAGTTACCTGAAAGGCAGTAAAGTGTGGTACTGCTGCAGAGTACAAAAAAAAATTCTGCTAGATCGAGATATCTGACTTTTGTGTAGTGGCAGTTTTGACGCCATAAAGGGTATGCTGAAACGAACAGATCGGTATTATGTAGACAGCTAAGTGGATTAGTAAAGCCACAAAGTAGAAACACTTTGTAACAGACTAAATGTATGTGAGAGAGGGGCTATGGAGAGATGAGGGGCACGTTTGCAAGGATGGTAGTGGGCGCATCAAAGGAGGTCATAGTGTGCAATTGTAAAGCACACGTTCACCCGTAGGCATCTTGGCGCCAAAATGATGGTTGCAATGGCTCCCACCAGCGCTAAAAGGCTGCGATGATGGGTATGTGGCAAGGTAAAGTAATACTGTGTCTTTTTCTCTCTTTCTTAGTCTTTTTGGAGAGCGTACAGAGTTCGCAAAGGTAAGGTGACTTCGTCATTATTGACTTAAACACTTCACTCACGCGCACACACCCACCTACACTTTAAAACCAACAACCTATCTGCCTTCTACGTAGGATTGTGTTTTAAAAGGATAGTTTAGGCACTAGCAGAGATGGCATATCGTTGGATGGATGCTGCCCAGGCCCTAAATCTGGTTCTGGAGTCCAGCTCTGAGGCAGGATCAGAGACTGAGACAGCAGATACTGAGACAGCATCTGAGGGAGAGGACAATGGAGCCGAATCTGGGAGTGACTTTTCAGTCGGCGCAGTTCCATCCGATGACTCATCGTCCAGCGATTCTGAAGGAGATGATGTCAGTCGTGCTGTCCCTTTGCCAGCACAGTCTGTGCAGCAGGACACCCGTAACAGGTTAGAGCAACCCAGAGTGCAGGCACGTGCGGCCGCAAGCACAGACGGAGTGCTGTCTTGGCAGCCTCCCAATTTAGTTCAGCCCCAAATTCCGCCTTTCACTGGTGACGCTGGATGTAAAGTAGATACGGCAAATTTTTTGCCAATTGACTACTTCCATCTCTTTTTGGTGTTGACTTCCTAGACGCAAATTGTGCAGCAAACAAATTTGCGTGCCGAACAATTTCTGAGGGAGCAAGGAGGCACTCTTGGGCCTCATTCTAGGGCGCGCAAGTGGACTCCCACTTCACTAGGGGAGTTGAAGATATTTTTGGGCCTCACACTTAAAATGGGGTAGTGCATAAACCAACCTTGCTATCCTACTGGTCTACTCGCACGGTTTGGTTAACCCCCATCTTTGCACCATACATGAGCAGAGATCGTTTTGCTATTGCAGCGCATGCTGCATTTCAATGACAATTCTGCTGCATTGCCCCGGGGACCATCCAGACTATGACAGGTTGTTCAAAATTCGGCCTGTCGTGGAACATTTGTCTGCCAGGTTTCCAGAGGTTTATACTCCTGGAAAGAATATAGCCATTGATGAGTCCTTGATCTTGTATAAAGGGCGGCTGCTGTTTAGGCAGTACATTCCGAGCAAACGCACTCGCTATGGCATCAAGCTGTACATGCTGTGTGAGAGCTCGACTGGCTATGTGTACAGCTTGAGAGTGTATACAGGGAAGGACACAACTCTTAACCCTGTAGGTTGCCCTCCCATGCTAGGGGTCACAGGAAAGATTGTATGGGAGCTTGTCCAGCCACTTCTTCACAAAGGTTATAACCTTTATGTGGACAATTTCTATACAGGAGTAGAGCTATTCAGTGAGCTCTACAAAGCTGGCACCGTGGCTTGTGGTACAATTCGTTGTCGCCGCAAAGGATTCCCGCAGGAGCTTGTTTGCAAGAAGCTCCAGAAATCCCAGAGCACTGCGTTGCGTTCCAACGAACTGCTCGCAGTTAAGTTCTCAGATAGGCGTGATGTGTACATGCTCACTACAATTCATGCTGAGAGCACTTCCCCTGTCACGGTTTGGGGTCAGATGGCTGAAGTCCACAAGCCCACCTGTATACTTGATTACAACAAGTACATGGGCGGAGTGGACAAGAATGACCAGGTTCTTCAGCCATACAATGCGAGTCGTAAAACTCGCACTTGGTATAAGAAACTGTTTACGCACCTGATCCAGATGGCAACATACAATGCGTATGTTGTTTATCGTGGAGACCACCACAGGAAGACTCATGTCTTTCCTTGACTTTCAGTTGTCTGTAATTGAAAGTCTTACTGCTACAGAAGCAGAAGCCTCCACTTCATGTGTTCTGGAGGACGTGGCAAGGCTGCAGGAGCGACACTTTGCAGATAAAATTCCTGCAACACCCAAAAAGGAGCGACCATGTCGTCGTTGTAAAGTGTGCTCGATGCAGGGAAAGAGGCAGGAGACTCGTGTTTACTGTCCCCAGTGCCCAAGTAAGCCTGCCTTCTGTTTTCCTACTTGCTTTATGTTGTATCGCACTAAAGCAAAATACTGGGAAATTGACTGAGGTGGAGCTGCCAATAGGATAACCTTTCAATTGGTGTGAATGGATACCTACTGTCTGTGGGCCACTCCTTCACTACTGCAAGCAGCTGCAGGATATTTCTTCCTCTACTTCATGAAATCATGGACTTCTCAACACCTTTATCTGCTTTCAGAACGTGGTGGTTGTTCTGTTCGCCAATTGACAAGTGCATTATAGTCCCCACGCTGCACATACTGGTGGGCAGAACATATGCCACGTTGTCATGGAGTACCCGTGTTTCACATTCAACCGTTCTTCGTAGTTTATGTTCTCTTTAGGAAGTTTTTGAAAATTTCCAGCATGTTTGCCTTAGTTTCAAAGGTAGATATGCTTGCTCAGCTCGAGAAATGTTTAAGCGGCATACTCGGGCACCCCCCAACTTGCATCCACAAACTGGAAGGAGTTGGATAGAGCATTGTGAGAGCATTGATAGCTCATGACAGAAATGTTCACTCAAGCTTCAAGTAGCTAGAGATGAAAGGCATTAGTATAGGGTCTCTTAACAATTGGACAGGGTTAGTCAGGACTCTGAGGACAGACACACGAACGGGTTAGAACAGCTTACGGTTGGTACGCTTTCCGTGGAATATTGCAAAGGTAGAAGGCAGCTAGTAAAGGTAGTATAGATACACGTCCTGACTTCTTCTTCACCCATGGATTCAAATCCATTGCTGCCACACTCACACTGAATTTACTGTGGTACTTATGGGTCAATGCTGCTTGCCATGTTCATCCTCCGTTAGAACTTAGTAGATGGTCAGTTTGCTGTATGATAAGTGCATTACAGTCACTGCACATAACGGTGGATTGGACATATGCTACGTTGTCACGGACTACCCTTGTTTCACATTCATCCGTTCATAGTTTATGATGTTACCTTTTGAAAATTTCCAGCATTTTGCCTTAGTTTCAAAGGTAGATATGCTTGCTCAGCTCGAGGAATGGGCTTCACGGCATACTCGAGCACCCCCAACTTGCATCCACAAACTGGAAGGAGTTGGATTTAGCATAGTGAGTGCACTAAAGGTGCATGAAAGACATGTCTTCCTGAGCCTCATGTGGCTGTCATGGAAGTCATTAGTATAGGTTCACTGGGCATGAGTTCGGTAACGTTCTGGAAGAAGGAGGTGGAGACTTGACAGGTGGTAGAATATAGTCAAAGTCATTATGTCTTGTGGCAAATGAATGTGATGGGCCCTTGCATGGCGGCAGTATGTTTGTGTGAGTGCAAGTGATATGGTTGTTTGGGCCCGTGGCTGGCGGTACGGAAGTCTTGTGTGTGGTGTGTGAATGGCGTGTGAATGGACCATAAAGTGGTTGGTGCCGTGATGTGGCTTTATGGCTCCCCTTCAGAAGGCTTGGCTTCAATATTTATATACTTTGATAAGTATTTGTGCTTTGAAGCCAGCGTTTCTGGAGGTGCTAAAACCAACCTGTGTAAGTGTTGGATTAGCTTTATCAAATGAGTGTTAGATTTATATTTGTGTCTGTTTAATGGCCTTTTGTAAGATATTTTTTTTCCACAATGGGTAGCAGGGGACTTTCTGCCCTAGCTCAGTCGTCACCTAGGCAAACCATTACATTTTTGAGTAGTAGACAAAGGGGAAGTACAAGGGTGAATGACTTGCATGGTTCTCACTGTTTTTTACCAAACATGCCCTGCTAGCCTCATATTTTGTTGAAATAAATCACTATTTCCACACATTTTTGTGTGGGAAAGTTGTGGCATCGCCGGGCAGACATGCATTTCCTACCACCCAGTGTTCCCCAAGGTCTCCCGATAAAAATGGTACTCACTCGTGTGGGAGGCCCAAGTACCACGACAGGCTAGGGCCCACAAGGTATTGAGGCGACATTAAAATTGCCTATCACAAAACAACCTGGTTTTGCAAGGGGTCACCTCGGTTTTGGCCCCGTGCTCGGTGGCCAGCTAGGGAAACCTATCAAACCCACACATTTCTGAAAACTAGACACCCGGGGGTTCCAGGGAGGTATGGCTTGCGTGGATCCCCAACGTTTTCTTACCAGAATCCCCTGCAAACCTCGAATTTAGGTGGAAAAATCACTTTTTCCACACATTTTGTGTGGGAAAGTTGTGGCATCGCCGGAGCAGACATGCATTTCCTACCACCCAGTGTTCCCCAAGGTCTCCCGATAAAAATGGTACCTCACTCGTGTGGGAGGCCCAAGTACCCACGACAGGCTAGGGCCCAAAAGGTATTGAGGCGACATTAAAATTGCCTATCACAAAACAACCTGGTTTTGCAAGGGGGTCACCTCGGTTTTGGCCCCGTGCTCGGTGGGCAGCTAGGAAACCTATCAAACCCACACATTTCTGAAAACTAGACACCCGGGGGTTCCAGGAGGTATGGCTTGCGTGGATCCCCCAACATTTTCTTACCCAGAATCCCCTGCAAACCTCGAATTTAGGTGGAAAAATCACTTTTCCACACATTTTTGTGTGGGAAAGTTGTGGCATCGCCGGGCAGACATGCATTTCCTACCACCCAGTGTTCCCCAAGGTCTCCCGATAAAAATGGTACCTCACTCGTGTGGGAGGCCCAAGTACCCGCGACAGGCAAGGGCCAAAAACGTATTGAGGCAACATCAAAATTGCCTATCACAAAATGTTTTGGGCCCTAGCCTGTCGCCGGTACTTGGGCCTCCCACACGAGTGAGGCACCATTTTTATCGGGAGACCTTGGGGAACACTGGGTGGTAGGAAATGCGTGTCTGCCCGGCGATGCCACAACTTTCCCACACAAAAATGTCTGGAAAAAGTGATTTTTTTCAGCTAAATTTGAGGTTGCAGGGGATTCTGGGTAAGAAACGTTGGGGATCACGCAGCCATACCTCCTGGAACCACCCGAGTGTCTAGTTTTCAGAAATGTGTGGGCTTGCTAGGTTTCCTGGCTGGCCCCGAGCACGGGCCAAAACCGAGGTGACCCTTGCAAAACCAGGTTGATTTTGTGATAGGCAATTTTAATGTCACCTCAATACGTTTTGGGCCCTAGCCTGTCAGGTACTTGGGCCTCCCACACGAGTGAGGCACCATTTTATCGGGAGACCTTGGGGAACACTGGGTGGTAGGAAATGCGTGTCTGCCCGGCGATGCCACAACTTTCCCACACAAAAATGTGTGGAAAAAGTGATTTTTCAGCTAAATTTGAGGTTTGCAGGGGATTCTGGTAAGAAACGTTGGGGGATCCACGCAAGCCATACCTCCCTGGAACCACCCGGGTGTCTAGTTTTCAGAAATGTGTGGGTTTGCTAGGTTTCCTAGCTGGCCGCCGAGCACGGGCCAAAACCGAGGTGACCCCTTGCAAAACCAGGTTGTTTTGTGATAGGCAATTTTAATGTCACCTCAATACGTTTTGGGCCCTAGCCTGTCGTGAGTACTTGGGCCTCCCACACGAGTGAGGCACCATTTTTATCGGAGACCTGGGGAACACTGGGTGGTAGGAAATGCGTGTCTGCCCGGCGATGCACAACTTTCCCACACAAAAATGTGTGGAAAAAGTGATTTTTTCAGCTAAATTTGAGGTTTGCAGGGGATTCTGGGTAAGAAAACGTTGGGGATCCACGCAAGCCATACCTCCCTGGAACCACCCGGGTGTCTAGTTTTCAGAAATGTGTGGGTTTGCTAGGTTTCCTAGCTGGCCGCCGAGCACGGGGCCAAAAACCGAGGTGACCCCCTTGCAAAACCAGGTTGTTTTGTGATAGGCAATTTTAATGTCACCTCAATACGTTTTGGGCCCTAGCCTGTCGCGGGTACTTGGGCCTCCCACACGAGTGAGGCACCATTTTTATCGGGATACCTTGGGGAACACTGGGTGGTAGGAAATGCGTGTCTGCCCGGCGATGCCACAACTTTCCCACACAAAAATGTCTGGAAAAAGTGATTTTTTTCAGCTAAATTTGAGGTTTGCAGGGGATTCTGGGTAAGAAAACGTTGGGGGATCCACGCAAGCCATACCTCCCTGGAACCACCCGGGTGTCTAGTTTTCAGAAATGTGTGGGTTTGCTAGGTTTCCCTAGCTGGCCGCCGAGCACGGGCCAAAACAGAGGTGACCCCCTTGCAAAACCAGGTTGTTTTGTGATAGGCAATTTTAATGTCACCTCAATATGTTTTGGGCCCTAGCCTGTCATGGGTACTTAGGCCTCCCACACCAGTGAGGTACCATTTTTATCGGAAGACTTTGGGGAACGCGGGGTGGGTGGAATTTTGTGGATCCACGCAGATTCCAGAACTTTCCACCACAGAAATGTGAGGAAAATGTTGTTTTTTTACAATATTTTAGGTTTGCAAGGGATTCTGGGTAGCATAACCTGGTGAGAGCAAGCCAAGTCACCCCATCCTGGAGTCCCCTGGGTGTCTAGTTTTCAAAAATGTATAGGTTTCCTAGGTTTCCCTAGGTGCCGGCAGAGCTATGGTTCAAAATCTACAGCTAGGCACTTTGTTGAAAAAGGGTCCGTTTTCACTGTGAAAATGTGGTGTCCCCACGTTGCGTTTTGGGCCATTTCCTGTCGCGGGTACTTTGGCCTCCCACACAAGTGAGGTACCATTTTTATCGGAAGACTTTGGGGAACGCGGGGTGGGTGGAAATTTGTGGATCCACGCAGATTCCAGAACTTTCCACCACAGAAATGTGAGGAAAATGTGTTTTTTTGGACAATTTTTTAAGTTTGCAAGGGATTCTGGATAACAGAACCTGGTGAGAGCCAGTCAAGTCACCCCATCCTGGATTCCCCTGGGTGTCTACTTTTCAAAAATGTATAGGTTTGAAAGGTTTCGATAGGTGCCGGCAGAGCTAGGGTTCAAAAACTACAGCTAGGCACTTTGTTGAAAAAGGGTCCGTTTTCACTGCGAAATGTGGTGTGTCCACGTTGCGTTTTGGGCTGTTTCCTGTCGTGGGTACATGGGCCTCCACACAAGTGAGGTACCATTTTTATCGGAAGACTTTGGGAACGCGGGGTGGGTAGAAATTTGTGGATCCACGCAGATTCCAGGACTTTCCACCACAGAAATGTGAGGAAAATGTGTTTTTTGGACAATTTGTTAGGTTTGCAAGGGATTCTGGGTAACAGAACCTGGTGAGAGGCAGTAGAGTCACCCCATCCTGGATTCCCTGGGTGTCTAGTTTTCAAAAATATATAGGTTTGCTAGGTTTCCCTAGATGCAGGCAGAGCTAGGATTCAAAAACTACAGCTAGGCACTTTGCCAAAAAGGGTCATTTTTCACTGTGAGATTGGGGTGTGTCCACGTTGCGTTTGCGCGATTTCCTGTCGCGGGCTCTAGGCCTACCCACACAAGTGAGGTACCATTTTTCTCGGAAGACTTTGGGGAACGCGGGTGGGTAGAAATTTGTGGATCCACGTAGATTTCAGGACTTTCCACCACAGAAATGTGAGGAAAATGTGTTTTTTTGACAATTTTTTAGGTTTGCAAGGGATTCTGGGTAACAGAACCTGGTGAGAGGCAGTAAAGTCACCCCATCCTAGATTCCCCTGGGTGTCTAGTTTTCAAAAATGTATAGGTTTGCTAGGTTTCCCTAGATGCAGGCAGAGCTAGGATTCAAAAACTACAGCTAGGCACTTTGCCAAAAAGGGTCATTTTCACTGTGAAATTGGGGTGTGTCCACGTTGCGTTTTGCGTGATTTCCTGTCGCGGGCTCTAGGCCTACCCACACAAGTGAGGTACCATTTTTCTCGGAAGACTTTGGGGAACGCGGGGTGGGTAGAAATTTGTGGATCCACGCAGATTTCAGGACTTTCCACCACAGAAATGTGAGGAAAATGTGTTTTTTTGACAATTTTTAGGTTTGCAAGGGATTCTGGGTAACAGAACCTGGTGAGAGGCAGTAAAGTCACCCCATCCTAGATTCCCCTGGGTGTCTAGTTTTCAAAAATGTATAGGTTTGCTAGGTTTCCCTAGATGCAGGCAGAGCTAGGATTCAAAAACTACAGCTAGGCACTTTGCCAAAAAGGGTCATTTTTCACTGTGAAATTGGGGTGTGTCCACGTTGCGTTTTGCGTGATTTCCTGTCGCGGGCTCTAGGCCTACCCACACAAGTGAGGTACCATTTTTCTCGGAAGACTTTGGGGAACGCGGGGTGGGTAGAAATTTGTGGATCCACGCAGATTTCAGGACTTTCCACCACAGAAATGTGAGGAAAATGTGTTTTTTTGACAATTATTTAGGTTTGCAAGGGATTCTGGGTAACAGAACCTGGTGAGAGGCAGTAAAGTCACCCCATCCTAGATTCCCCTGGGTGTCTAGTTTTCAAAAATGTATAGGTTTGCTAGGTTTCCCTAGATGCAGGCAGAGCTAGGATTCAAAAACTACAGCTAGGCACTTTGCCAAAAAAGGGTCGTTTTCACTGTGAAATTGTGGTGTGTCCACGTTGCGTTTTGCACCGTTTCCTGTCGCGGGCACTAGGCCTACCCACACAAGTGAGGTACCATTTTTCTCGGAAGACTTTGGGAACGCGGTGTGGGTAGAAGTTTGTGGATCCGCGCAGATTACAGACCTTTCCACCACAGAAATGTGAGGAAAATGTGTTTTTTTGACAATTTTTTAGGTTGCAAGGGATTCTGGGTAACAGAACCTGGTGAAAGCCAGTCAAGTCACCCCATCCTGGATTCCCCTGGGTGTCTAGTTTTCAAAAATGTATAGGTTTGCTAGGTTTCCCTGGGTGCCGGCAGAGCAAGCGTTCAAAAACTACAGCTAGGCACTTTGCAAAAAAAGGGTAATTTTTCATTGTGAAAATGTTGTGTGTTCACGTTGCGTTTTGAGCCGTTTCCTGTCGTGGGCACTATGCCTACCCACACAAGTGAGGTACCATTTTTATCGAGACACTTACGGTAATTCAGATTTGTAAAGCAACTGTTATTACCTATTGACTTTCGATGCATTTCTGCCTTCCAAATGAAAGACAAAGTGTAAAAAGAAGTTATTTTGAAAAATGACCTATAATTCTCATGCTAGTATGAGTATTACCAATTTCAGAAATGTGCAAATATCTACTGTTTCTAAACTCTATATTGTGTTCCCATTTCAGAAATGCATAGGAGTCTTTCATACCGAATATTCCATGTATACATTTTCCCAGAATAATTGCTATATACCCGGTACATAATAAAAAACCATTGCAAGACGCTGCTCAGTTTTTGGCTCTGGGTTCGTCGGGTTCTTGGTGAACCTACAAGTCATATATATCCCCACAACCAGTAAGGTCCAGTGGATGTAACGGTATATTGCTTTCAAAGAGCAGTCATAATTAGAAGAAGTTACAGGTGAAAACGTTGACACAAAAGGCTGTTTTTTCAACTAATTTTCCATTTTTCCCATTTTTAACTGTTAGTTTCGATAAAGAAACCTTGATGGATTTACACAAATGACCCCTTGCTGAATTCAGCATATTGTCTACTTTTCTAAAATGTATAGATTTCCAGGATCCATTATTGCTTTCATACCCATTTCTACCATTAACTGGAAGGAGGTTGAAAGCACAAAATAGCAAAAATAGGCTATGTCCCAGAAAAATGCCAAAACTGTGTAACATTTTTGGTTTTCTGACAAAAGTCTGTCATTCCCTAAAATCTGGGAAAATGGAGATTTCAGCCCCACAAACCTTTTTGATACCATTTGCAGGGAAAAACCCAGACGCTTTTATATGCGGGACTTTTTCCCATTTTTCTCCAAAACCAAAATATAGCTGTATTTTGGCTAAAATCTGGGACCCCTCCAGGTGAATCCACAAACCCTGGGTACCTTTAGAATCCCCATGATGTTGGAAGAAAAGGACGCAAATTTGGCGTGGATACCTTATGTGGTCCAAAAGTTACAGAGGCCTAATCGCGAACTACTACAAATAGCCAAAAAAGGGCTCAGCACTGGGGGGGAAAAGGCCCAGCAGTTAAGGGGTTAATTGTTCCTCTCATGGCTGTTTTGATGGTCGTCTTTGTTGGCATTTCTGATTTTTAAATCTGATTCTTACAGTCTAAGATCAAAGAGCCCTTTACAGTACAGGAGTTGTCCTGGCTTTAGAAATCTGTGCATGTTACCCCTGTTATTCTGAAGTAAAGTGCCTGTGCTTCCCCCTTTAAACAATGTACATATTTAACTTGCCTAAAAAGTCCCTTATATATGGTACAAAGTGTACAAGTCACCCTTATGTAGCCCTTGTTGCCCAAAAGGAAGGGACGCATGGTATTTGAAAATAGTAGGACATGGAGTAATTTATTTTAACATGTCCTTATAGTGACTAGCACTGAAAAGCTTTTTTCACTGTGGGAGCCCTACCTGTTCATATATCTTGGGAATAGGACTAGCTAGAACAATAAACAACAATGTTTTCAATTCAGTGGTAAAGTTGGTTATTTAATAAATATTAACAAAAAGTTACTTTTAGAAAGTGACCCTTTCCCTGCGTGAAGTTCCTGGAGGCAAAATTGCATTGGGACTCTAGCTTCTCCCAGTAATTTGCCTTATGTGAATACATTTGAGATGCCTCTCAAGAGCAAAACAATAGGCTGACCTGAATGGGCAGAGATGACTCTCCTGAACCCCTCAGGATATGCAGCATGAGTAGTAGGCATCATTTTGATACCACAGTGTGATATCTTGCTTGAGTATCAAATCTTGCTTAACAGGAATGTTGGCTTCACATAGAACACTTGGGTCATGCTTCAAAGCGGAGAGAACAAGATGTCAAGATAATTCTTGTGGATCCACTGTGTAGTTGCTGAAGGACTCTGCTTTTATTGTACCATACTTCGGTCTCTGGGTTTTCATATAACCCTTGGAGCATACTTGGAAGGGGAGAGAATAGAATTCCAAGACAATTCTTGTGGATTCTCTGTCTGGTTGGTGAAGGACTCTGCTTTTGTCCTACCGACCTTCTGTGTCGGGAGTTTCCTGTAGAGTTTAGTGTTAGATGTACAAGGACACTAGGATTACCATAGTACACTCCCCCACACACCCCCAGCCCTCAGAGCCCAAGTTTAGTGGGGCCAAAGACTTTCACCATCTTGGAAATGCCCAAAGGCTGTAGGGTTGGCCATAGAAACTTTTACCCAATTGGTTATGGAGTGTCCAGGAGTCCTACGCACCCCCTAGCTAGTGCCAGGCATAAATGTGGCACCTCCAGGGACCCACTTTAGAACACTTACTGGACCTGTTGAAGATCAGAAGAAGACTGGACCTGAGAGGAGCACTGAAGGACTGGACCTGCTCTCCCTTGTACCCAGGACAAAGATGTGGACTTCAAGGTTCAAAAGGCTGAGCTCCTTTTAAAGCTATAGGGATCCAAGTAGGTATGGCCCTTAATGATAAAATTTGCTCCAAGGTACTTGGTTGTAATCTGGCAACTGATGCGCTCCCCAGCACGTGCACTGAGTGCAATTGGATTTTAGGGGACACGGCAGGTTATCCAGGTAAAATGGACATTAATAGGGGGCAGAGTAAGCAAGTTGAACAGATTAGGGCGTGCCTAATAAACTGCAGATCCTTGTCAAAGCATGCAGAGGATTTATGGCTATTACTTACAGAAAATGAGTGTGAGGTTATGTTCTTGACAGAAACGTGGCTGAAGGAAGATACCTTAGCAGCAGTGGCATTAGCCATTCCACCTGGCTTTAAAATTTGCTGTGCGACTAGGGAGGGAGGAAAAAGAGGAGGGGGGTTGCGATCATTTTAAAGGATTCCTGGGATATAGCTTCCTCAGCGCTGTCGAACATGGATGTGATCGAGGGCCTTAATTTTTGTATTAAGATAAACCCTACAACCTCCTTTGCAGGGCTATTGGTGTATAGACCGCCAGATTGCCTGCCAAATATACTTCCGGAACTTTGCAATTATATTGCTCAGAAATCGTTATTGTTCTCCAATTTCACTGCATTAGGGGACTTCATTCTGCATGTAAACGACCCTACCTGTGCCCAGGCACTGCAGCTTGTGTCTTCTCTCGCTGGTGCTAACTTGTCTCAACATGTTATACTTCCCACTCATAAAGCAGGGCATACCCTTGATTTGGTATTCTCCAATATTCCGTCACTGAAAATGAAAGCGCCGAGCCAGTTGGCTTGGTCTGACCATTGCCTAATTCCTTTCTCTATTAGCTTGGCAAAATTCAGTCTGCCTGAAAGTTCCTGCTACTTTTTAAAGAGAAACTGGAAGAAGCTGACTGCTGAGTTCTTAGGTCCAGTGTTGCAGGCCAGCCAACCTCTATTCTCTATGGATCCCAATGCAGATACTCTGGCCTTAAATAAGTGGATCGCCGCTGCAGTAGAGTCTACTGCTCCAGCCAGAGTCACTAAATCTATGAGAAAATCACCCTCAGCCCCATGGTTCTCTGAGTCGCTTAGGACAATTAAAAGCAGGTGCGACCGCCTGGAACGACAGTGGAGGGTGGACTATGATGTTACCGCTAAAATGATATACAAGAAATCCTTGAAAGAAATGCATAAATTGATGAAGGAGGCTAGGAGGGACTACATAGCTAAGTGTATTGATAACGCCGATAAACCTGGTAAGGTAATTTTCAAGGTTGTCCATTCCTTCCTCAAACCACGTGAACTGGTGATTGACGCCCAACCCTCTGTGTCACTGTGTGAGAGAATTTCGGACTTTTTGGATAATTAAATTCGTACGGTCTACAATTCTTTTTCAGCAGTAGTTGAAACGGCCAAATTAGATGTGATTGAAAGGAGAGTTCCAGTGTTTCTCTTTTCTGAATTTGCTCCTATCTCCCAGAAGGAGGCACGGGCTGTGATCCAGGGATGCAAGTCAGGATCGCCGGATGACCCGTGCCCCCCTAAATTGTGGAAAGGGTTGGCACATTCCTCCATCCATGTGTTGTCCAAAATATGGAACACCTCCCTTACCTCCGGTATTTTCCCTGATTTATGGAAGCATGCCACTCTCCTGCCCCTTAAGAAGAAACCCAATGTTGATTCAGAGGAACTGAATAATTATAGACCTATTTCTCTGCTGCCAGCGCCAGCAAAAATGCTAGAAAAGGTAGTGCAGCGACAATTGGCCAATTTTATTGAGAGCCACAGTATCCTGCACGACACTCAATCTGGTTTCCGTGCTGGTTTTAGCACAGAGACTGCGTTATTAGAGGTGGCTGATTCTGTGTGGATGGTGCTGGATTCAGGGGCATCAGCTATGCTGGTGCTCCTGGATCCATCAGCGGCATTTGACACGGTAGACCACTCAATACTGGCTCAACGTCTTTTGGACATCGGCATTGGGGGTACAGCCCTGGCTTGGCTGAAGTCATTCCTCCATAAGCGCACACAAAGGGTGGCTTTACAACCACATCAGTCCGATTGTAAGCACTTATGGTGTGGGGTGCCACAAGGGTCGGCCCTAAGCCCGTTGTTGTTCAACATTTATTTGGCCCCATTATTTTCACTGATAGCCAACTGGGATGTGAAGGCGATTTCCTATGCCAACGATACCCAGTTGGTATTTCCCTTTAACGATCTGTCGGAAGACTCTTTTAAGAGCTTTAAGGGCTGTCTAAAAGATATTGCCCTTTGGATGAACAACAACAAACAAACTCAATGCCGAAAAAACGGAAGTGATGTTTTTTTGGTAAAAACCAGCCCCCTGCTGCAGACCTGTGGTGGCCGGTGGAAATGGGCTCACCACCCACTCCAGCAGGTACTGCCAAAAATTTGGGAGTAAAGTGGGAGGTTGACTTCTCCTTTTCGGCCCAAATTCAGCAGGTGACAGCTGCCTGCTTCGGCAGATTGAGAAATTTGCGAAATTTTTTACATCTGCTGCCAGAGAATTGTCGTCAGGTCATAGTCCATGCCACAGTGACTTCTCGGCTGGACTACGCGAACGGCCTCTACTTGGGCTTGCCGGCCTACCTTGTTAAGAAACTTCAAATGGTTCAAAATGCGGCTGCGAGATTGATTGAACGTGTTCCATTCCGGCATCATATCTCTCCGCATATCAAGGAACTGCATTGGTTGCCGGTAGCCAAAAGAATCAAATTTAAGGCCTTAACCCTAGCTTTCCGGTCAATCCATGGAACTTGCCCCAGCTACTTGAAACAACAGCTAGGCGCCTACAAGCAGACTCACTCATTGAGGTCTAATTCTCAGAACCTGCTCTGCACCCCACGAGTTAGGAAAGCTCGGTTGGGTGGCCGATCTTTTACGATCGGGGCGTCCATGTTATGGAACTCCCTGCCTAATGTTTTACGCCAGATCGTCTCTGAACCGCAATTCAGGAAAGCAGCCAAAACATGGCTTTTTAGCCTAGACTAACTTTCCATGAGCCTCGGCTGTTGCGTGACTCTTGCGTGCCACCTGTTGCTATAGCGCCGGGACACCTCTATTGGAGGTAGCTGTTCGCGCTCTATAAATGGCTGTATTATTATTATTACTATTATGAGAGGCATTTTTCTGGACGTACTCAACTGACCAGTGGTGACTGGAACCTGCTGTTGGCCTCTGCCTGACACCCTGTGAGACTGTTAGTGCCTCCCCATAGATCTTGGGGGCTATAGAAGTGTACTCCTGTGGTGGATTGGGACTTAAAAGGACTAAGTCACAAGATAAAATCTTTGACCAGAACGAACCTGGTTGGTGTATCCAACCCACGCTCCATCGCAGTCGGCCTCAAATTGCACCTAGGTCCCGGTCTACTGCGACCAGTGACTAACAGTGGTGCTTTGTGCTTTTTGATGCTATTTCTACTTAAGCCTTTAAAAATTCATATCTCCGGTTCTCCTTTACTCTATTTTACTAATTTGGTTTGAGGTGTTTATTGTTTTAGATTTAGAGATTATTTCTGTTTTGGTACTGCATAAATACTTTACACATTGCCCTAAGTTAAACCTGCCTGCTCTTTTCCATAGCTACCAGGCGGTTGAGCTCAGGTTAATTGGGTGACTTTGAGGGTTCACCTTGACAAGGGTTGTAAATATTCCTTGATCGGCAGTCACCCACCCCAAATAATCCAATTTCTTACACCTAGCATGGATCATTTCCTCAATCGTGGAGAATGATGTCTATCCTTCACAGAGAAGAGCTAACATTATTCTTTGCTCCTATGCTCTTACTCTAGTTGCTGTTGCTACTAGTAGTCTCCCCTGACTGAGTTATTATAGGAAGAGGATGGCAAGTTACCTAACTGGCTCAACCTTTTATAAATCTGTCGGAGTAATGTCTGGGTTACTGTACAAGTAAGAGCACCTCTTCTATCTAACACAGAGACCTCATGTGTTCTTTTCCCCTTCAGAGGGAAGGATGATTTTTTCTCCTCTCCTGGTGTACTTGTAATTTATGTGAGGGTAACATGTTTAGTAAACATATAACTGTAACTGATAACGGAGGAATAATGTTATTGCATTGGATTATTCAGGTCTGTACAGTCTCACAGTGATACCGAATGAATTGCAGAGCCATGGATCTATATCCTGCATTGTGTGTACATTTCTATGACCTAGGTATGCATCAGTCCTATTGTGTAGAAGATGCTGGAGCCAGTCAGTGTGAGCTCCTGTGATGTCATACATAATATAATGTTGATGGGAAAGGATGAAAACACTTGGGAGTAGGAGTTTTAAGTGAGAGGAGTGGAAGAAGAATACTGTGAGCAGGCAAAAGGATCTAGGTCCACAACAGAAGTGATTTGGGATTTCTTTATTTCTTTCAATACCCGACGTCTCAAATGTGCCAGGATTATAAGAACAGTCTCTTCTTATACAAGGCGTCGAGGTTTCAGAAGGGGATAATACGTCTTATCCCTCCGTGCGACTTCTATCCCTCAAGGTTCGGGCTCCCGGGATTTCCGTTCTCCGGTCTTCTGGACGTGGGATTCCCTCGGAAGAAGAGAAGCAAAAGTTTGGTCTCAGGCTCTAGAAACCGCCACCAGGGATAGGGAGTGAGGGTTCACCCGGTGATACAACGTGAATATGGGCGTGTGGGTTTGTTCGTGAGGGCGGTCGGAAGGCAAGGGTTTACGGAGCAGCACGCCCACTTTTACCGACTTCCTCCCTCCTCCCAGCCCACCCCAAGAGCCGCGCAAGTACCTGGTTGAGCCACGCTCCTCCAGGAGCGTGGCTGGGCGAAGCATGGGGTTGACTGCCTCCTGGCTCTCCCGACGCCTCTGGCTGTTTGGTTCTGGCGGACAATACCAGCAGCGGAGTGCCCTCGTTGGTCGTCTCTGTCTCCTCTTCCGTCTTCTCGGGTTCGGCGTCCTCGAAATGACGGCGTCTTCCGGGATTCTGCTCCTCCTCCCTCGACGGGATTTTCTCTCCTGTGAATGGCCTGGAGTCCGTGACGTAAGGCCTGGGGGCGGGGTCTTTTGGCGGGAGTTCCCAGTTAAAGGAATCCCGTCCGGAGAAGGAAGAACTTAACCCCTGCAGTGGGCTCCGGGACGCAGTCCAGTCCGGGGAATCCTCTGGCTGTGGAGAAAGGAGAGGGTCCCCAGCGTAAGGAACATGCCACCATTCCAGCGAGTCCTCCGGTCCTACACTCGGGACGGGGGAATCGTGACAAATACCTTAAGAAAAAGCAGCTCAAGCAAGAAGCTGGGAGGCAGAGGAACCACATTACGCCTTGGGTAACCTTCAAACAGTTAGTCCTTCTTGTAACTTTTTAAAGTTAAACTCTCTTGCACTAAATTCGACTGAGGCTCCATGTTCCCGAAAGCCCCACGGGTGTTCAGCGAGCGGATCACCCTTCTTCGTTAAAAAGAGCTGGAGATTAGGAGGACCCCAAGATGCACAGATTTCGGATGAACCATCCAGGATTCACAACAGTGTTGCAGCATGGAGTCAACAGAATAATCCCCACGTTTGCTTGGTGAAAAGAAAGCAATTGCCCGGCGCAACCCGTTGTATTGGTAGATGGAGGTGTAAATAAAGGTGACCAGGTGTTACTAATTAAGATTGTTTAAGACAGTAAATAAATGGATTTGAAGGTACTGGTTTAGCTAACTGTTGAGCCTCAAACCTAGAAAACTGAGAATTGCACTACAGTCTATGTTTGAAACTCAGATCTAATCAGGTTTAACTTAATACGGCAGTAGAGGCATCTGTATAGTTTAGTTCTGTAGTCTGAATAGCTTATGTTGTCTAGTTTAAGTTAAAGAAGCAAAATAAAGTGATAACCAAAGAATCAATGTAGACTGCTGTTTATTTACCAGAAATGTGTTTTGTGTTCCTTTGATGTCTTTTCCCAACTGGTGGACAGTGAGAGGGGGCTAGGGACTTTATGTGGAGTTTGGCAGATGGGACACTTTGTCAAAACAGGACAGAAATCGCATTTACCACATTACAGTGCCATCATGCATTTATAATAAGATCTAGGGGATATCCGTCACGTTTCTGATTAGGTAGCTCGTCTGCCAAACACTAAACAACGCCTTAGGGGTTAGATTTACAAACGTTTTTGGCTGGGTTAGCATCACAAAAGTGACGCTAACCAGCACAAAATGTTTTTTTCCTAATTTACTTTCCTGTGCAAAATTTGTTTTGCGCTGGAAAGTACCCTGAAGGTAATGCAAAGCAGCACGAAGCACTGATTTGCATTACTTAGCGCCAAAGGGGTGTTTCTTGGGTGGTATATGAGCGTTCCAATGCCTTTTGACGCAAAATCCTATCTACAAACAATTGTAGACTGGGTTTAGCGCCAAAAGTTAACGCCACTTCAAAGGAGGTGTTAACAGGAGAAATGTTTTGATTTCTCCTTTCTTTTCCACCTTTGCATGCGTGCTGCACTGTGCAGCACACTTACAATGTGGGAAAAGAGTTTAAACTTGTCTAGGCATAGTATTTTGTACAGGAAGGCTACCCTTCATGTACAAAACTTACGCTAGACTCCGCATGGCTAGACTAAGGTGCTAAGGAGTGTACCTGGCGCACAATAGCTGAAATCAGTGCTGGCGTTAGGGAAAGGCGAGGAGAGAGCCATATCTCTGTAGATATGGCGCTCTCCTGCTCCCTTCCTGTCATGCTACGCAGTGCAGTCTCTTTGGGTGCTGCGCTGCGTGCCTTTTTTTTTTTTTTTTTTAAATCGGGCTCTAAGTGTTTACAGTGGTTTTAAATATTGTTAGGTTAAGCAAATGAAGGCACTTAAGTGAACATGAAGGGGCAAATTTGTAAAGAATTCATGCTACGTTTCATGAAAAGAAGATAACAGAACACCACCATATCTACTAAGCTATGGCACAGTTTTTCTTTCTCCCTGTGCTGGCGTACTTGAATTTGCCTTGTGCCAAAGCACACACGCTTCCTCTCCTTTGATGCAAAGTACCGTAAAACGTGTTGCGCTGGAAAGCAAATCCCAAAATCAACACTATGCACCAGTTTGCATCACTTTTATGGCGCAAAGAGTTGCTAAAATTGGCTCAAAGTTTCTGTATATCCTTTACTTGTGGAAATGCCCATTATTTAGTGGAATTTCCAAAGAATTCAGGTTGGCATAGCCCCAGCCGATAGCTGAGACAGTGTCACACATCTTCTGTTTTACCTGCGGTGCCAGGGATTAGTAGTATAAATGGGATGGACAGTTTCTGCCAGTGTAGGACAGCACTAGTTTAACTCTTAGAAGTCAGTAACCACACACAGGCAGAAAAGGAAAGGAAAAGAGTCCACTGCATACAGGTAGACACTGAGGTGATGGCTGGCCCTGTCAATTTTCTGTTGAAATGTCAACAGGAATGTTTAAACGAAAACAATTATCTATTGTCTGCCAGTCCACTACTAAGTCATGTACTTGCATATTGTTGCCTCAATGGTAATTTTGATGAACTTGTTTGTTTCCACGTTAAAATGGGTCTTCTGATTGAGACTTCAAGCTGATGATACCTCACCATTTGAATATTCCCCAGGCATCAGGCTGGATCTGGAAACCTTTTCATAGTACCTCTCCACGCCGGAAGGTGGCACCTTGCAGCTCTGCACTGACGCCATTCAGCTCCAGAAATTACATGTGGGCCTATAAAGGAGCCACTCCCATGTGCTGTCAGTTTCTTTCTTTCTGTGCCTCTAGATGCAGGTGCGGATCTTACTCAAAGACTACTTTTTGTCGGTTATATCTTCACATTTTCCACAGTGTGCAAGTGCTGTCACCCCCTAAGACAGGTTTTAAGCCCTGTAAAAACTGTCACAAACAGATGTCTGAAAAAGATCCCCACCAGGTTTGCATGTGGTGTCTGGGGTCTGGCCACGACTCCAGGAACTGCAAGAACTTCACGTCAATGAACCTGAAGGCCATCAGCGAATGCAAGGTGAAGCTTTACATTGCCAAGCACAAGAAGACGCAGCACTGGGACGCTCCAAGTTGAAAGCTTTTTCCTGGCTCTGTTTCCAGAGTTGTCGGATTCTCTCTCAAGGCCGGCTTTCATCGCGCATCAAATCCTCAGGTAAGCATAAGAAACATAAGTCGCAAAAGCAGAGTTCCGCTCCTTCACTCTATTCCCACTTGCTGACAAAGTTTGTGGGTGGGGCCAATGGTCCCATTCCTGCTCCTGAAGTGGGCAAACTTCAAAGCCAATTATGCAGCTGGTTCTGGCACAACAGAGTTTCTGGGGCCTTCAGCCACGCTGCACCAAATCGAATAGTTTCGCACAGCCGTGGTCTGGCTCTTCAGTTCTTTACCAACTTCCCTTGGCGCACCTTTGGCCCCACGGAGCCAAGAGGCCTACCGCCTGGCTACCAACACTGCCCTTTGCGTCCTTACCAATTTCAGGCCTGGGCACACCCTCCAAAGAGGTGGCCACGGTAGCCTTTTCTGATGCCGAGGCTTTGCCGGTCCAAATACAACGAACGCTTTATCTTGAGTCCGACAGAGGTTTCAGCTCTCACCTTGCCACGAGGCAGGCAATACTAGTTACATTCTGTTTTTGGCTCAGACTCTGACAATGATCCTGATCACGGTAATAAGTTTGCTCGGCCCTATGCCAATACAATTGGTATGAGGACTTTCAAGATGCTAGTGGGCTGGACACCTCCTTGGAGTCCGCTTTTGCACCCCTCTTGGCCCAGCCACAGACAAATCTGCCTCCTGCCATGATCATAAGTAAGCCCGCAAAGTCCTCGGTCTTCCCCTATCCAATATAAAGGTCAAAATGAATGTCTTGACCAAAGTCCAGCAGCCTGGCCAGACTGCTTACAAGTCTTCCCTTCAAAGAAGCCTTGATGGGTACCCTTCTACAAGCCTGGACTAAACCATGTACCGGACCTCCAGTTAACTGGCAACTTTCCAGCTGCCACAGCCCTGCCCTAGGCGTCCCAGATTTTCTCTCTCTGCACCCCTCTTCAGAGAGTCTTGTAGTGCAAGCTTCCTCTAGGTGGACCAACCCTAAAAATGTTCTGGTCACTCCCCCTGACAGGGTGTGGAGAATTTTGGGAAACGCTTGTTCTCCTCCGCGAGCTTTGCTCTGTGGTCAACCAACGGCTCATATTTACTGGGCTGTTATACTCAAGCCCTTTGGGACTTGGTGGCACAAATCCTCCTGGTGTTCCAGAAGACCTTTGCCGTGTTCCCTCACAGGCCATCCAGGGTGGTCGTGATGCGGCCAAGTTCACAATTCGTTGTTGCTTGGACACTACCGGCTCAGTCGGGTGGTCCATAGGCACTAGTGTTGCCATCCGCTGTCATGTGTGGCTATGATCCACTGGTTTCTTGGGTTACGTCCAGTTCTCTCCAATAGACATGCTGTTCAATGGAACTCACTTGTTCAAGGACCAGCCTGACTCAGCTCTTGAACGATTTAAAGAGTGGGGCTACCGCTGGCTCTCTAGGCCTTTCCACTCAGCCTCGCCAGCAACACTTCCAACGTTCCTTTCATAGCTTTGGCATATGCATTCCCTACTGCCAGCCTATCCTGCCCAATGGGGAGCCCACGAGTTTTGGGGGAGAGGCTATGGTACCAACTCCATGGCCCAGGTAAGCGTGCCACTCATTCCGTCCCCCAAAAACAGCCCCACCTGCAAAGTTCCTTTAGTGTACCCTTACAGGGTCACAGCCATCCAGTGGGAGACCGAATCTACAGATTCTATCCGGGCTGGCAAGTGATCGCATTGGTCCAAATTGATCGCAAAGGCTTACCCTTCCGTTAGTTAGAGCCGCATCTTCCACCGTCTACCCAACGACTGATGTAGGATTATCTCTCCATTTTCCGGCAGGAAATGCAAGCCTATTTGGCCAAAGAGGCTATTGAGAAGGTGTCAGTTCCTTTTGTAGGATATGATTGTTATTCCCGCTTTCTGGTGCCCAAGAAGGACGGAGGTCTTCAGCCTATTCTAGATCTGCAGCCTCTCATTCTCCCCCCGGAAAGAGAAATTCAAAATGCTCACCCTGGCCCAGGTATCATCTGTTCTCGACCCTGGATTCTCAATGGTGGAGTTGAACCTGCAGGATGCCTATTTCCATATTCCCGTCCTGCTAGCCCACTGGTGCTCTGTATGGTTTGTGAATGAAGAAGGGCATTTTCAGTTTACTGTGCTCCCCTTTGATCTTACCAGTGCCCTGCGGGTATTCACGAAAGTGGTGGCAGCACACCTTCGGAGGTCAGTGGTGCCAGTATTCCTCTACCTCGGCTACTGGCTGTTGTAGGCAGACTCACCCCAGGCAGTCATCAACCACCTTCAGGCTATGGCGAACCTCCTGCCATCTTTGAGATTCACTATAAACATGCTAAAGTCACACCTCACTCCTTCTTGGATGCTCCCCCTTCATCAGAGCCATTCTGCTTACAGGTCAGTTTTGTGCTTTTTCCTCCTGGGTAAGAGAGCCCTGGACAGTCAGGCTATGATCCCAATCTTTCAGCCTCGGCCTGGATTTCAGTGAGATCGACTCTGAGGCTGCTGAGACTGACGGCGTCCTGCATCATGCTGGTCGAGTACACCAAGAGGCATATGCAGGCTCCGCTGTGGGATCTGAAGTCCCAGTGGGCTCAACTTCAAGGGACCCTCTCTGACCATGATCAGATTTTGGAAGAGACTGCAAAGGATCTGCAGTGGTGGTAGCTGCACCTCGATTGGGTCAGTGGTAGACCTCACTCCCTTCCCCACCCAGAGCTGACAGTCGTGACCGATGCATTGCATCTGGGAGAGGTGGAGATCACACGACTCTGGTCTCAAGTGGAATCCTGGCTCCGTATCAACCTTCTGGAACAGACGCCCATCCATTTGGTGCTGAAAACCTTCCATCCATCAGTAGGATGCTGGTACATGTGCTCTTAGACTACACTACCGCCATATGATACTACAGGAAACCGAGTGGTGTGGGGTCACAGACCCTGTGCCAGGGAGGACCTGCGCCTCTGGAAATGGCTGGACCATCGAGGAATCTTCCTGGTGGTGAATCACCACGCAGGATCTTTGAATGCCAGGGGTGACAAACTCAGCCGTCGGTACCAAGCTGATCATGAATGGCATCTAGATCTGGAGGTGGCACAAAGTCTCTTCCATGAATGGGGAGAACCTTGGCTTAGTCTATTTGCCACTGCTGAGAGCATGCAATATCAGCACTTCAGTGCGTTGGAGTTTCCAAGGCATCTCTCGCTCTGAGATGTGTTCCGCATCAAATAGAACTAGAGACTCCTGTATGCCTTCCTGCCTAACCGACTCCTGCCCTGAGTCCTCAAGATGATCAGGATAGACTGGGACAAAGTCAATCTAGTGGCTCCAGGCTGGGCGCAGAGAGTATGATATCTAGAACTCATCTGCTTGAGCATCTGTCCTATATGAGGCTGACCCTCTGGTAGGATCTGCTGTCACAGCAGCACAGTTTGGTTCTTGTCCTTTTATGGCTTCTTAACCATCAAACCTGTGCTCTTGGTCACCATCACTCCTGCAGGGCATGTGAGTGAGCTTCAGGCTCTGTGAGTCCATCCAACATACACCACCTTCCCCCCCAACAAGCTGGTTCTGCATACTAGGGCATCCTTTCTGCTGAAAGTTGTGACACTGTTCCACGTTGTACAATCAATCACTCTGCTGGGGTTCTATGCTCCACCTCACCCCTCTGAGGAGGAGGAGGAGGATAGGCTCCATTGCTTGGATCCTAAGAGAGTGCTTAGCTTCTAAATCAATCGCTCCAAAGACCACTCAGTGGATGTGGTGTTCGCCAGAGCAAAAAAAAAGCCAAGCCTGTGCAGAAGCCTACCATCTCATGGTGGATTGTGCTTTGCATTAAAGTCTGTTACAGACTGGCAAAGAAGCCGCCTTCAGAAGGATTGTGTGCCCCCCTCCACTAGGGCCAAAGTTGCTACCACTATGTTAGCACACGGCGTCCCTGTCCTAGACATCTGCCAGGCAGCTTCATGGGCGTCCCTCCAAGCGTTCACAAAGTACTCCTGTCTGGACAGCCAAGACTGACGAAAAGGGCAGTTTAGTCGCTTGGCCCTGCAGGCTTTCTGGTTTGAGTTCATCCATAACCCATTTTCCTTAGGTACTGATTTGGTATCCATTTAAAAGGTGAGGAATCTGCGACTGGAAGTCAATAAAAAAAAAAAACTTACTTGCCTTCAGAAATGCTCTTTCTGGTAGAGACTCGAACCACAGATTCCTCACTGACCCTCCCATCTTCCCCGTTCTGTAATTGGACTCTATCCATTAATAAGTTCCCACATCTAGGAATCTGCATACTGATATACCAATTAGTTTTTGGGGCTCCACACCTGGAGGCATGCATGGACTTGAAAGCAACTGACGTCAGCGAGCAGGATTGGCACCTTTATAGGCCCCGCATGCCATTTCCGGAGCAGAAAGGCATTTGTGCGAAGCCGCACTGCGCTTCCTTCAGGCGCACAAGAGGTACTATGAAAAAGTTATGGGATCCAGTCTGATACCTGGGGAATATTTAGAAGGTGAGTAATCTGCAGCTAGATAGAATCTCTACAAGAAAGAGCGTTACCGAAGGTAAGTAACTTGTTCAACGTGTAGAATGGTGCATGGCCAAGTTTGATTTCCTGTAAGTATGAAATTAACAAATCTTGTTTGTGAGTACTGACACTTTCATTATTAAAATCTAATATAGTAAACATTTCTGCTTCATGTACATTGAGATTGTCTGGTAATAGTTCAGCATATAGAAGCAAGATAAATAAAAACATTTTCATTGTAGTTCCATATTTAGAAAAATATTTTTTTAAAAACATCATTTTGTTTCACAAGGCCTTGAGAGTTGAGACTTTTCTTTCTCTATAAAATGGTACAGATTTCTTTGGTCGAGCTTCCTCATTGTCCACGACCACAGCTTGGAAGAGGTGGAGAAACACATACGTTGCTTGTGCAAAAAACACATGACTAGAGAACATGCAGACTTATCACTGCTGGAGGAAAAAGTGCACTTGTCTCCACAGGTTCTGAACAGGGTGATCGGCAGGAAACCAATGCCACTCTCAGCTTTCGATGCAGTGGACGGCTCCTCTCTTGAAGCGATCCAGTAAATTCCAGACCCTCTGATAAAGTGTACAAACTGAGGGAGGCAGGAGATGAAACAGTTCCCCAAATTCACAATGGCGCGCTTGAGGTTTCACTCTTTTTCTGTCTTTGGAACCTTTACTACAAACTCCATAGGCTCCTTGGATTTGTTCCCATAGGCTTGCCGTATCATGTCCACTGCCCGCTGGTGAGTGACGTTTTGAAAAGTCTCTCCGTCCACAGAGATCAGCTCCTGGCCAGCCTATCGAGCAAAGAAAGAGAAATGTATACCTCAGATTGTGTTGCCCTTACAATGTTTATTAATGTTTACACATTGTAGCTTCCAAACAAAGCTGAAAATGTACACATTGTGCACACAATAGTGGAATAGTTATGTTTCCTACTGTACGCTAATCAATAAGCAGCTTTATCCATTTGTTATAAAGTTTCTATTCACCACGACCATCTGTTGGCATGTCTAATTATTAGTACAAGGTAGAGCTTGGAAAGGAAGCCATTAATATAGTGCCTTTTTCAACTGTGCAGGTTTACAATGTCTTCTTTACCACGCCAGGACACCTGCAATCAATCAAGGGCTTATAGAGCGCAGCTACTCACCCATAAGGGTCTCAAAGCGCTGGGGGCTGCTGAACGGACTGGGTGGAGGGATCATTCGAAGAGCCAGGTCCTTCCTGAATTGGGTCAGTGACGCAGATTGCCTGAGGGGCAGGGTGTTCCAGGGCTTGGCGGCGAGGTAGGAGAACGATCTTCCTCTGGTTCTGGTCTTTCGGATCCTGGGGATGGAGGAGAGGGCCAGTTGGGAGGATTGGGTTTGTCTGGTGTGTACGTGGAAGGTGAGGCGGTGGTTCAGGTACACTGGTCCTTCGTCGTGTAGGTCCTTGTAGGCGTGAGTGAGGAGCTTAAAGGTGAGCCTCTTGTTTACTGGGAGCCAGTGGAGTTGTCGGAGGTGTTGCATGATGTGGCTGCGGTGGGGGATGTCGAGGAACAGTTTGGCGGCGGCGTTTTGGACGTTCTTGAGCTGTTTCCGGGTGGCACCGGCATATAGTGTGTTGCCGTAAGAGTTCGCTGGTGATGAGTGCATGGGTGACCATCCTTCTGGATTCTGTGGGGAACCATCTGAATGTCTTTTGGAGCAGGCGGAGTATGTGGAAGCAGGCTGAGGAAACTGCGTTGATTTTTCGTTTCATTGTGAGCGAAGAGTCCAGTACGATGCCAAGGTTGCGTGCGTGGTCCGTCGGGGTTGGGGGAGCACCCTGCGCTGCTGGCCACCAGGAGTTGTCCCAGGCTGACGTGGTGGGAACCAGGATGAGAACTTTGTGCGTGTCCGAGTTGAGCTTGAGGCAGCTGTCTTTCATCCATGTAGCGATGGCCCTCATTCCATTGTGGAAGTTAGTTCTGGCGGTCGAGGGTTCATTGGTGAGGATGAGGATCAGCTGGGTGTTGTCGGCGTAAGAGATGATGTTGAGTCCGTGGCTTCTGATGATGGCTGCGAGGAGGGCTATGTAGACGTTGAATAGGGTGGGGCTCAGGGAGGAACCCTGGGGGACTCCACAGCTGATCTCCGTGGGTTCTGAGAGGAACAGTGGTAGTCTGACTCGCTGGGTCTGGCCGGTGAGGAAGGAGTGGATCCAGTTCAAAGACTTGTCGCGGATGCCGGCATCATGGAGTCTGGTGATCAAGGTGCGGTGGGGGACAGTGTTGCAGGCTGCCGAGAGGTCTAGTAGGATGAGGGCTGCAGTGTCGCCCTGCTCGAGTAGGGAGCCGATGTCATCTGTGGCGGCGAGGAGGGCAGTCTCTGTGCTGTGGTTGCTGCGGAAGTCCGATTGGGAGGAGTTCAGGACGTGGTTTGTTTCGATGAACTCTGCGAGCTGGGCGTTGATGGCCTTCGCTATGACCTTAGCAGGGATGGGGAGGAGAGAGATAGGTCTGAAGTTCTTGAGGTCCGACAGGTCTGAGGATGGCTTCTTCAGCAGGGGTTTGATCTCAGCATGTTTCCAGTTGTCGGGGAAAGTGGCGGTTTCAATGGAGCAGTTGATGGTGTGGTGGAGCTGGGGGGCGATGGCGGGGGCGGCTCTGTGGAAGATGTGGTATGGGCATGAGTCCATCAGGGCCTCTGAGTGGATGCTCTTCATGGTCTTGAGCATGTCGTCTGTAGTGAGCGGGGTCCAGTAGAGCATGGTCTGTTGAGGGGTGGCTTGGTTGTTTGCGATGGTAGTGGTCTAGGGTGTCGAAGCTGTTGTAAATCTTCCTGATCTTATGGTGGAAGAAGGTACCTAGTTTGTTGCAGAGGTCTTGGGAGAGGGGGGGAGGGGGGGAACGTCTGTGGCCTCGCTGTTGGGCCTGGCGAAATCATTGACGATGGCGAAGAGTTCTTTGCTGTTGTGTGCGTTTGTTGTTGATTCTGTCTTGGAGGGCCGTTTTCTTGGTGGTTTTCAGGAGGAGGTAGTGTGCTTTGACTGCGGAGTTGAAGTTTGCGTGAGTTTCTGGGGTTTTGTTGTACCTCCATTTTTTTCTCAAGACGTCTGCAGGTGTGTCTGGACTCGTGGAGGGCTGGTGTGGACCAGATGGCTGTCTTGGAGGATTGTTTGCCTGGTCTTCTCTTGAGGGGTGCCAGTATGTTAGCGCAGTTGGAGATCCATTGGTGGAGGTTGTGTGCTGCGGTGTTGTCGTCTGTGAGCATTGGCGGAGTGATTGTGCCGAGTGAGTTGACGAGTAGTTCTTCGTGGCCTTGGTCCAGCTGCGGCAGAGGTGGTGGGGGGGGTGATGATGATGATGGTGGTGTACGGTCAGCGTGTCGGAAGGCGAGGTGTACACAGTGGTGGTCGGTCCAGGAAAGTTCGGTGGTGTGGCTGTGGCTGATATTTCCACAGGCGGTGAAGACTGGGTCGAGCGTGTGACTGGCTGTGTGGGTCGGTGTGGTGACTAGCTGCTTGAGTCCGATGTTGGCAAGGTTCTCCAGGAGGGAGGTGGTGTTCTGGTCTCTGTGGTTGTCCAGGTGGAAGTTGAGATGTCCAAGTAGGATGTAGGCGGTGGATGAGAGGGCCTGGGGCGCGATGAGGCCTATGATGGTGTCGGTGAAGAGGGGTTGGGGGGCCTGTAGACGAGGGTGCTGCGGAGTGTGGTGTTGGTCTGGATGTGTTCCATGGTCATCGTTGGAGTGTGGGGGTTAGTCAGAGCGTGTTTTTGTGGGCAATGGCGATGCCTCCTCGCGGTCGGTGTGGTCCTTGCTAGTGATCTTGTAGCCATCGGGGATGGAGATGGCGAAGTCCAGTCTGGAGCAGGGGTTGGTCCAGGTTTCTGTGAGGAAAGTGATGTCAGTAGAAGTAGCGTCAAGGAGGTCCCAGATTTATGTGGCGTGTTTCTGGAGGGACCGTAAATTGAGGAGGATGCATTTGAGGCAGACGGGTGCACTGTCGGTCGACTGGGCGCCGAGGGGAGCTGGTTTGATGGCATGGCTGAAGGTGCAGTTTCGGCAGGCGAAGGGTCCATGAGTCTTCTTCGGTGGTGTTAGGTGGCATTCGGCTTGTTGTCCCTGGTTGAAGGCGAGGAGGGCCCTGGTAGTGAGGGGTCTGAGATGCAGGGTCCCTGGTGCTGGGCACGGTCCAGGCATAGACGGGCTTGCTTTTCTTGTGCCAGCAGCATGCCCGCTGCACAGCCGCCATTAAGTAGTGCTGCGCGGGGGTTGGACAGCTGCGAGGTGGGAAAAGAACAGTGGAGGGGGGGCGGGGCTGCGGAGGATCGCAACGAGGGAGGGGGCAGCAAAACTGGAAAAAGTCAGAGAAAGCATTAGGAAAACAAAAGGCAGAGGCAGAAGAAAAAAGAAAAAGCAGAGAGAGTGACAGAATACAGCAACGGAGGAACAGGAGGGCAGTCAAGCGGCAGAGTAGTGATGCTCTACCACTGGACCAACAGGGATGAGGCGCAGGCAGGAGCCTGCGGGTGGAGGAGGGCCTTGAACTCCTGACCTCCGGGTCAGTGGCACTAGCAGCAGCAGGAGGGGACCGCAGCAGCAGCAGCTACCAGACGGCGCTGCGCTGTGGAAGGAGCAAGTCCACTGAGGATAGTGGACTGCCCTCTATCACCAATGATACTTCTAGAAACTTGAGCGGGCGCAGACTCAAGTTTGGTGTCAGTCCTGGGCTTGTACAACAGATTCCCTATCAATAGCCAACAACCATACATATTTCATTGTGTCTCTGCACCTACAAAAATAACCAAGGCGGCCAAAAAACTGTTTAGTCACATTTATTACTGTTCTGATTTGATCCGTGTAGGTAAAATAAGACCAGTGATTTAGGGGTTGCTGTGTATTATGGTACGTTCCAGCATTTGAGTTATGCATATGTGTGACAGATTAGCCTCAAAAAGTTGTCATTCTCCCCGTGTTTGAGGTGTATCTGGAAATTGACATTGAAATTTATCATCTGATGCAGGTACCATCACAAGGTCGTGAACAAAATCCACCTTGCAGTATCCGTATTGGGAAAGTTAGCTAGCATTATGGAATGTCCTGATCTTTATAGTGTAGGGAATAGGCTGGCGTGCAAACAGTATTCCACTTTCTGACACAAATGCACAAAATGACAGTTGTAATTCTGAGAAATTCCATAAACGACAACCACCGGCTGCATTGTAGTTTTCCTCCAATGCACACCTGTGCGACCCAGCCATCAATCAATGCAGTCACTTGCTGTAATGCTTGAGATGGGTATCGTCCACATGTGTGAGTAGAATTAAAGAGAGAAAACATTGTTACCAGGTTTTATCTTCACGTGATAACTACCTGAATTTATATTTTCAGATGAGAGCAAGTCTAAATAAGGGTGAAAACTGCAAATCACTGATTCTGATCCAAACTGAACACATTTGCTCTTGTGGGGGAAGCATGCTGAGAAGGAGGATAACACAATATTTCTACAAATTCACACTGCTTGCACATTCTTGTGTAAGCAGACCTGATTTTTACACAAACGTTTCCCACAGTTGTGAAACAAAAGTAAGGAGCTATACATTGAGTCTACAACTGATAAATACCACCCTAACCTCACTTTTTGTGACGTTCCGGTGGCGCAATGCCCTGCACCATATTAACAAAGTGTCATTGAGCCACTTTTGTGGCTTAACGCCCCTTTGTAAATATAGTACCCTTTCACTCAGGTATCTGTTGAAAGTAGCATGCAATGGGTGTTGCTGTGGGCGTTAAACCGCAACACCCATTGCTTTTTGATGCTGCCCCAGATTTACATGAAGGTGTAAATCTGAGGCAGCGGCAAAAACTAACGCCATGCAATAGCAGGCGTTAGAATGGCGCAACAATGAGAAATACTTTTATTTCTCCTCCTTTTTGCTTTTTCTATGTGCGCTGCATTCTGCAGCACTCATGGAAAGAGCAAAATGCCTTTAATGATTGTTTATTTCCAGGAAGGGACACCTTCCTGCACATAAACAATCATTAATTAATGGCGATTTGCTACTTGTATGTGTGGTGCAGAATGCAGCACACACAGAATTAACACATCACCATTATTGATAGTGTATGTGCAGGAAGGGACACCTACCTACACATAAACAATCATTCCCTGCAATGCAGGCCCCCTTGCACTATGGTGCAAGGGGGCCTGCGTGGGCACTACGCAGCTTGTTTTAGCGGCAGCGCTAGGGTAAACACGGGTGCACTGCATTGTTGTAAATACAGCACATCCCTGAGCTTTGGAAATGTTGGAGCGCGGTGCTGCCAATTTTGGCGCATCTCCGCGCTCTGACATTTTCTTGTACATATGCCCCACAGTGAATTTAAAAAAATGACGTTTGTTCATGATTACAATTCCAGATATACAATTATTTGGGCTGCTGCCAAGAGGGAGAGAAAAAAGAAACATTGAGGAGGGTAAAGCTCAGTGGCTTGACTGTGGAACTAAAAACTAGATTTTCCTACAGAAATATTAAACACATAAGAAAATGCCTTACTTTGCATGGTCATCCCCATTTTTTCTGCACTGATGCTGTTTTTTTTTTTTTACTCTGCACACTGGGACATGGCTAACCAGGCAACAGTGCATGTGGTCTGACCCCGAAAACATGTCAAAATTGGCTACACTCCTGATTGCCATATTTAAGTTACCTATAAGGCCCTAGTATACGGTACCAAAGTGTACACCCAGGGCCTGTAAGGTAAATGTTACTAGTGGGCTTCAGCACAAATTGTGCCACCACTGAAGTGACCACGCAAAATATGTCTCCAAGGCTGGCCCTGCAGCCTGCGTAGGCAGTTTTAAAACAGCAAATTCGACTTCGGGAAATAAACGTTTTGCCAGGCCTCAACCTTCATTTTTAATACTTCTAAGTCACCCCTAAAGAAGCATTATATGATCAGAGGGCGGGGTGACTGGTATTTAAAAAGTTGGGCATGTGTACTTATTACATATCCTGGAAGTTGAAAATCTCCTAAGTTGTTTTTCACTGTGGTAAGGTTGGCTTTCCCACAGGAAAACGCTGGGTTACTTTATAACCCTTTATAATGCTTAATGTCAGTTTGGGGATAGCTAGAAACATTATTCAAGAACTCATTTTAATAGTAATTTAAAATTCAACTTAATGGTCAAGTCAAATTTTAGATTAATATTTTGAAAATTATACTTTTAAAAAGTTGCTTAAGCCAAATGTGCCTTTCTGCCAGTGTTTACTGTCACCCGACTGTTGATAGCTACCCCGTAGTGAATGTGCATTACTTCCAGACAGTGGATTAAGGGCTTGGGTGTGGGGAGTTGTTTTAATTCCTAATATGATAATCATCTGGGCTGTTCCCAGGAAATTAATTACATTCAAAGGGTGCCTACCCTATTACAGGCAGACGCAGCTCACACCTTGGTCTTTCTTCTATATTTTCCTGCCAACCATTCAGGCTCCAGTTCCAATGGAAGAAGGGCTGTCCCCAGAACCAGTTTTGAGTGACCACAAGGGATGGTTTGCCCATTATCATAGCCACACTTCTGAGTGGGCACAGGGAGCTCTGCACAGGGAAAGAAAGGTTCTGTAACATTGGTTTTAGGTAGAGAGCAGCAGAGTGGGATAGTTTATAGTAAAACACACAGGAGGTGCTGCAGAAGTAGGTAGTCTCACCCCAGGAACTAAATACAGAAGGAGAAGCTGCACGCTGTTGTGGTATAATTCCCATCAGATCTTTAATTGTGACAGGATGACGAACAGTCTATCCTGGTGGAGAGTGGTTTTGACAGGTCCAGAGACCAAAGTTTCTGGAGCTTCCATTGAACCCTGCAATTCAGGCTCTCTTAAAGAGGGAATAGGAACACCCAGAGTGGTCCTGAATTCTTGGTTTGCTTATACTCCATTGTGATGGGTAAGATGAATATGTCCCAGGTTTTGACCACAGATCAGCTGCTGACAAATATGACTGATCAGATGGCAATTCTCACTTAGGCTGTGGTCCTTCTGATCCAAGGATCAGGAATGATGATTCCCTTTAAAGAGAACTATGGTGATGGCAGCGTGTTGGCATTTACATTTGGATATCAGAAGCCGCTCAAAGTCTGTTTATTATAAAAAATATGTTTTAAAAAGGCTCTTTTCTGGCAATAAGCTATATGGGGAAGAATTGTAGGTGGATTTGCACAAGCCTTTTAAGAACCAGAAACATGCTCTATTTTCTGTCCTAAAAACTAGATACTTTGACAGAAACAGCAAAAATTTTCCCACCCTAGGAGACGCCAGCAGTCATCCAACCATTCCAGATTTCTGCTGGGTCCTCTTCTTGATCATAAGGGAAACCCACATCAGCATTCCAGGTTATACAGAGATTATTTTCAGTGCGGTCCAGTGGGGAGACTACTGTCCCTGTTTCAGTAAGCAAAGCACCCATCTGTGACAGACAAGTGATTGCTGTAGGTAGTTTTCCATGAATTCATTTTAGACTTCGCTACAATTTCTCCAGGTTTCAGGCTGAGTGGCAATACCTGTGACTTCAGGATCTGTTTAAACACCAAGCCTTATAAGCAGTATTAGCTCACTAATCCAGTATTCCTGAGCTAGGCCATGAGCCGGATCTAAGGTGGTATTCCCTTACCTCTCTGGTCAACAAGGCATCAGGGAAATGCAAGCTGGTGATAGATTTGAAGAACATCATTTACTTTGTGTCAACAATTCATTTCAAGATAAATACCCTCCTGCCTTTCCACGTACAGAATACTTATCCCATCAGAGACTGCCACCAGAGGTTTCTCGGGTTTGTGTGTGGAGAGGGTTCATCATTGGCAGTTTTGAGTCCTTCCATTTGGTCTAAACACATACCCTCAGGTTTGCACTGATGTTCACCCTTATTAGTGATGCCTTCTTGCCTATGTCCTTGGAGCGATCAGGCGCTTCGAGACTCTCTTCAAACTGTTGCATTTCTACAGAAGCACAGCTTTTTCATCAGTTATGCAAAGTTACACCTCACAACTTAGAATGCGATTGGAGCATTTTGGTGCGTGGTTTCCACTGCCCTCCAAGTTAACTGAGCCAAACAATAATGAAGTGAAACAAATCAGTGAATCATCACATACTTCATGGTATGCCCCATTCAAACATAGGTGTTTGCTGTTGAGTAACCAGCGTGATTGGCAAACAAAACAAAGTATGAAATGGGCATAAAAAACATATGTGATTTTATATTGTGCACACGAATCACTATTAGAAAACACTACATTGTTTATACACACAAGAAAACTGTGCTTGTGAATCAATTTACTATGCAGGGGGAATAATACGCATATGCATGTCTACCAGTACATTAGGCATGCAAACTAGAATGGTACACAAACTAACCAGAAGGTTACGCATGCGATCAGTATATGTTGCGTGCAGATTAGCATATAAAGCTTTTAGAGTGTACATTTAAACTATGTTCACAAACCAGCATGTCACAAGACTGAACCATATAGTATACAAACCAGGGCATTATACATTTACTCCTGTGTGTTACTCATTCTAATAAGTATGATCTATATGCACACCAGTTTGCTTTGTGTACAACCACCACATTATAAGAGCAAACCAATATGTTGTGTATCTAAACCAAAAGATTAAATGTGTAGACCAATGTGTTATGAATGCATAGCAGTAAGGTATGCATGCAATGCACATGGTTATGCATATCTGCCACTACATTGGGAGAGCAAACCAAGGATCTTCCCGCATGTGTTGTGTTGCGAATGCACACCAGTATAGAGTGTGTTTATGTATATATATATATATATATATATCTACACACACACACACCACTACAAAAAAAACTCACACAGCAGTGTATTTTTTATATTAATTAGTTTATAGGGAACATGAAACCGAATGAAATGCTTAAAAACTGCACAACTTAATCGACATACTTTCTCAAACAACGTGCTTGATATATGTACCAATAGTTTACCTCTGTATTAACCAAGATATTGACACCACAAACAGATGTTATTGTCTAGAAGTCAGCATACTGCATGCAAAGCAATATAATATATGTGGACAAACGAATTCACTATGGGCAAAAGCAAATCCAATCTGTTCCATACATAAACGAATGGAGTTGCCTTGAGAGAAACTATGGTTGTTAAAAACCAATATGTATTACATGAGGCAACTGAATTGTGGCCTGTTTGAACTGTCATATATGCACGGATGATTTGTCATTGAATACGAGTTTGTATGTTTCGTGCTGAATGGCCTACATTTAACTTTTAATGTAAGTATTTTACCTGTCGCTCAGTTATGGAACGGAACAAGCCAAACAATCTCTTCTAGTCATTCAGGCTATTCGGATGTCTAGGTCTGTAAACAATTTAGCTCTTTTTGAAAGTTGAAATGCAGGCTTCTTTCAAGAGGCTACTGGAGAAAAGGGATTGAAACCAGGCATGCAGGAGCTGACAGCCAATGCTAACAGCACGCACGTTGCTTTACAAAGAACAATGGCGCTTTGTTGAGAAGACATCTTTATGAACCATCAGTTAACAATGAGGAGTGTATCCGCCGCAGTGCTCAAGCGATTTTATCTGCCAACACAGAAAGTTTTTGTTTGGAAATATGCATTCAGAATTTGCCTCGCCTCTCCCTCCCCCTGACCTATTTGCCGTTTTCAACCGGTGAACGGTAATTCTTTTGTATGTTGGCGGAAAACAAAGGTTCTTTCTGACATTTTTATGAAATTGACAGAATTGAAAATGTGCGGGAATGATCTAGAAGGAATCTTCCTAACACTCACCAGGAAAAAGCAACAATGATTTCACAATTTATATGCAGAGGTCAGTATGACTGGTGCCCAAGGGGAAAATACGTCATCATCATTCCTCGCATGCCATCTTGAAGCCTCTGCTCCATTTTTCCTGAACAAAATTTGCAAATGGCAACATAAAGAAACGCAAGTGAACATGTAACTCGTATAGAAGTGGGTTTTGAAAAAAGAATAACTATGAATTTTCTAAGCAATATTTAATGCTCCCAAGTGGGCAACATGTGCCACTTGACATTGAAGGGGCCTTTCAGGCGTGTCCAAGATGGCGACGGAGTAGGAGCTTCTTCTCCCCACTGCGCCAGAGAACATTCCCTCCCATGCCTACCTCCCCCCTACTCCCTCAGGCTTTACGAGCCGGTCTGGGGCCCCTTATACTCCGGACATCTAGTGGTGCTGAGGCATGGTGGCGGGACCCGAGAGAGGCGCACACAAGTCCAGCGGCACCAGGGCCGCACTTCTGCCCTCGAGGATGAGAGAGTGGCATCCGATGGCCTGCAGCATCACATAGGCTGGGGCTGAGGCAAGAAGTGAAGGTGGCGTGATGCAGTGGTAGAGGCCAGCCTCCCAGTGCTCGGAAACTGCCAGAACTGGAGCTGGGACCTCACTGCTCACCCCGTGATGGGCCGCGCTACCGCTCTGGAGAACGGAAGCGGACAGTGGGAAGAGTCGGATTGGGGGCCCTGCCACACATCCTTGCAGCACCAAGGCTGCTTCTCTGCACAACGGACGGGAGCAGCATTTAACAGCCTGCCACCACCATGCAGATGGGAACTTTCTATCAGAAGGGATGTGGAGCGTCGGTGGGAACCGGCTTCCCCACGTTTGGGAAAAGTCCGGACTGGAGCCATTGGCCGCATCTTCTGCCCCCCTCCACCATCCCCTTCTGGCCTATCGGCCCACCAGCTGCAGGGAGACAGGCGGCCTGGGCTGGATTGTTGGAGGCCGGCATGGGAATGCACCCAGCTTCTCAGGGCCTCCCGGGGGAGAAACGCTCTTAGCACAAAAGATGATCATGCTGGGCAACTTGCCCCACATACCCTGAAGCAGTGAAAAGGGGGCCCTCAAGACGCACTCTATGCTGGCAGCCAAGACCTGCATTGCAATCCCCTCCCTTCCGGATAATACGACATTGGGCTGCACTGGGGGCCAGACCTGCCCTCTTGTAGACCTGCAGGACCAACAACCACCTACCAAGCCTCTCCACATTTCACAAGACCCCAAATACTTAAGACAAGCTGCCCCAGAGTGGGAATATGACAGGAGAGGGCCCTCAACATAAGGCGGAGACACTGGACTCTATCTTGCTGAAGGTTAATAACAGCAGCACCACAAGGAACACATCCCTGGACCATCTGTTTGCCAAAGGTGCTTACTGGAGATGGCCTCCTCCAAATACAAGGAAGATGCAAACCTGAAAGACACTCTCACTAAAGCAGCTGCAAGAGAAATGGAGGGACGGCGAGACACCTGAGGAAATGGTGACTAAAGTTAGGATCCCTCTCCTAATAGACTGCCACAAAATACAGCGGAGGCAACGCTTACCCGCACCTTAATAGAGGAGTTATTTGGCAAGCTACACAGTGACACTCCCGCCCTGCGAGAAGACTTATCCAAAGTCATAAAGGACGTGAAACACAAACTAGGGGGCTTGGGACAATGAATCTGCATGCTAGAAATAGCTGGAGACTCCAGAAAAGAGGAACTTGAGGCGATCAAGCGGGAGGTCCTCGAACTTCATGATCAAAATATCAATCTCCAATCCCACATGGATGACCTGGAAAACAGATTCCGCAGACTGAATATTAGCATTTGGGGTATTCCCAACAAAACAGAAGTGAGCGTATTTGAAGACTATGTGAAGTGGCTCTTCCACCATGTCCTGCCATTCTTCGCACAGGAGGATGCCAAGCATGACGGCACGCATAGGGTAAGCAGACCATCAGATTCTAGGAGAACCCCAGAAGATGTGCTCCCCTGTGTACACCACTTTAAGCAAAGGAGGCGATCATTATTAGCAGCCCGTGCCACTGGGGCAATCGGCTTTGAGGGGGACATATTGCACTTCTGCCAGGACCTTTCCTTAAACACCCTCCAGAGGCAGTGACAATTCCGCCCAGTAACAATGTATCTTGCAGAGAAAGGTGTAAAGCACCACTGGGGCTTCCTATCCAGCTTCTTGTTCAACATCTCTGGCACAGCTCACACAATTTGCACACTAGCGAGCCATGCTGGGCCCTGGACCTGCGAAAAACAATGGAGGACCCCCCTCCCCCACCTAATGACACGGCCTGGCGGACAGGGACACCAAAACTATGAAAAAGAGAACGCTGGAACTTGATATCAAACAGGCAACCTGCCCACCGTCCCTCGCAGGATGAAATGTACAGGGAGAGGCAAGCAGTCCTAGATAAGCCACAGCCTACCAATGCAATGGAGGTTGAATGATGACTGCTACATCTACTCAGTTGGAGTAGTGGTCTCGTAACACTCCAGATATATTGCAACCACTTCGAACTGCGGCAGGATTAAGTGAGGCATGGGAATTGGCAAGATGACAGAAGCGAGTGACAGGCAGAAGTGGGAAAGGTGGCACTGGGCTGGGTGACGGAGACTGGATTCTGATATTGACCCTTTGTGCCCAACTTCTGGGCCACATCGAGGATGCTCTATGGAGGTGAAAGTGAATGTTGTTTATTGTCATCATATTGTTGTTGGGGGAGGGAATGTTGATCCAGTAGGGTTTGGAGCCAAATGGATGTATCCTGCGAAGCTGGTGATTTCCAAGCCATTACAATCTGGCATTTGCACAGCACAAACGCCAAGTCAATAAATCAGTGAAGATATTTATCCCCTTTAGCTCTGGGGTGTATACCCAATAGGCAGGACTCTGGAGAGGGCGAGTGCACAGTGTCGACCAGGACAGAGGTACTCTTCGTCACCTCTTCCCAAACGTGATGCACCCATGGGCAATCCCACACCATGTGAAAAAATCATGCATCCATAACCCTGCATCGTGGGCAACTTGAATTTGGCATAGGGAACATGCGTGATAAGAGGTGGGGTGTAAGATATGTCTAGTGGGAGAAATTAAATTAAGTGAAATGAAAACGGGAGTTCCATGAGACATCCTTAATCTGTCTCAAGGCTTGGGTCCACTGTTTATCAGTCAAGGGGAGGCAGAGGTCTGCCGACCAGCGGTTTCTGCATTTGATAAACGTCTTCTGCCACTGTCTCAAAAGAGCCGCATACAGGACTGTAATAATTCAAAGAATGTCCCCATATGCCAATATGGTGTGGAGCGGGAGTGCCATAACAGGCTCCATTTGCTCCAAGTTGAGGTCAGCGCATGGTGGACAGCTCCATAAGTCAGGAGCTGCCCAGCCGGAATATGAAATTCATCACAAATCTTGGCAAACGAGCGAATCACCGCCTCAACATAACAATCACCCATATGAGTCACTCCCGCCTCCTTCAAGCAGGCCACATCATAAAGTTGGGTAAAATCTCAAAGAACCGGCCACTGCCACCCCGATATGAAGAGTGAGTAAGGGGGAGGGACCCTGTGGACCTGGATATATTTCAGCTAGCAACGCCTCTCCACCGTCATCTGTGTTTTCTCCCAGGTGTACCGGGACCAGCCACATACACATGGAAATTCCTGAGAAAAAACGCGTGATCTCAAGTCTCTCACCACAAGGGGCCAAACTGAGCCACTGCATCGGCCACTGCTGCTGGGCAGCAGCAAAATATAATTCAAAATAGGCGCACCAATCCCGCCCTCAACCAGAGGATGATATAGCCCATCTAGAGTCACCCTGCGCCTAACCTCACATCAGATCAGTTCCACGAGTAGCGATTTAAGTTTGGCAAAGAAAAGCGAGGAGGGCACAAATGGGAGGTTTGAAAAGTAATACAGAAGGTGAGGCATTATTCAAATCTTGAGATGGCCACGCAGCCCATTGGTGACAGGGGAGAGATTTCCAAAACAATAGCGACCCAAACACCAAACCAAGGGCCCTATATAGGTTGTTCTCCAAGAGGTCGGCATCGGAGTGGTAGATCCTTATACCAAGATATTTATATATATATATATATTTGTATCACATTGCCATTGGAGGTGTACTGTAGGAAGATCAGCTGGCTCGGGGATTGGGCAGAGGGGAAAAAACAGGACTAAGCAAAGTTAACACGAAGACCAGACATCGCCCCATACTCCTCCAACAGCATCATCACTCCTGGCAGCGCTTCCTCCAGGTCTTGCAAGTATATCAGCACATCCCGCATATGCAACCAGCAAGCCCATGGCTTCATGGCCAGGGCAAAAGGTAAAGGAGACAGTGGACAGCCCTTACCAGGTGCCCCTGCAGACATCAATCACATCAGAAATATAGTGTCCCATCTTGACTCTAACGCTGGGGCGCCCTTAGAGGGTCCTGCACCACTGCAAGTAGCCTGGCCCACCCCAAGTGGCCTCGAGCGTTGCGACCAGGAAATCCCACCATAAGGTGTTGAAAGCTTTCTCTATGTCAAGTGCCATTGCCACCAGAACACCAGTGGTGTCCAGATCAGTCTGAAGAAGACGTACCAGATGTTGAGAAAGGTACTTCGCCCTGGTATAAACCTGACTGAGCCTCAGTCATAAGGGTGCCGAGTAGCGGCAGCAATGTATTTGCCAGGACCTGCCCCAAACGTTTACAGTCCAGATTCAACATGGAGAGTGGCCTGTAGGAGCATAGGTTCAAGGGATCACAGTCTGGCTTGGGAAACACTACGATGAGAGCGTCATGGAGTGTATCAGGGAGGTGCCCGGTGTCGTATGCTGTGGTATAAACCTCTAAAAGCTTGGGTGTCAGGACAGTTCCAAAGGTGGAGACAAGACTGTCACACTTAACTACGAGTCACTCACGACTGTCCATAATGCAGTTCAGAGCTGGTGCAGCGACAATACTAAATGACTGCTCCACATCTTGGATAAAGTGAAAAGAACAAGCCACCCTATGTTCCTATTGTACATCAATGCCAAAAAGGCATTTGATCAAGTGCACTGGCCATACCTAGCGAGGACGCTGGAAAAGGTGGGACTAGGACCCTGTTTTAGGATGGGGCTATTTAGTTGCCAAGCGGCCCTGCAGCTAGAGTTCAGGTTAATAGCTAACTCTCAAACCCCTTTGCATGGGTAGGGGAATGAGACAGGCTGCCCTCTGTCTCCCCTTTTCTTCACACTGTATATGGATCCATTAGCTGAGAGAATACACCTCCATGAAAACATAAGGAGAGTGAAGTTCAGAGGGCACTACTGTGGGCACAAAAACACATCCCATACCTGAGAGTCAAAATCTGCCCCACTACTAACAAGACTGTCACACTTAACTATGAGTTACTCACAAACGCCTGTACTGCAGTTCAGAGCTGGAGAAATGGGCTTTATCCATGAAAGAGGGTTCAGCGACAATACTAAATGGCTGCGCCACACATCTTGGATAAAGTGAAAAGAACAGGCCACCCCACATTTCTACTGTACATCAATGCCGAAAAGGCGTTTGATCAAGTATACTGGCCAAACCTAGTGAGGACACAGGCAAAGGTGGTGTAGGAGACTGGAATTTTGTTGCAGTTGCCCCCCTACTTTTTGCCCCCATTAGAACTACTAGGTGCTGGTTTTCGACTCTGACAGTGCACTGAGGCCTGCTAACGAGGCTCCAATGCCAGCGCTCCTTCCCTAAAGCAAAGTATTCTACCCCAATTGGCAAAGACTTTAGCACCCCTATAAGTCCCTAGTAAATGGTACCCCTGGTACCTAGGGCACGGGTACTTGCAGGGGTCCCTAAGGGCTGCAGCATGTATTGTGCCACCCTAAGGGACCCACACCCAAATCCATGCAGACTGCCATTGCAGACTGTGTGAAATGGTGCAAACCATTTCGAAAACACGACAAGGAACACTCTCTGTGTGCCATGCCAAAGTCACTGCATATAATATATGTAAGTCACCCATACAACATGCCTTAGAGCTCAATGGCAGGGTGCATTATATTTTATGTGAGGACATATCTGCCTGAGCAGATATGCCCCTGTGATGTCTAATTCCATTACTAGATATTGCAAGTGAGCAGGGAAGCGATCTTAAGTATATGACTGGACACTGGCCCTTATGAGTTTCCCAGCTACATGATGGCTTTGCTGAAACCAATGGTGTTTGGTATCAAACACCTTGTCTTAATTAATCTGTACTGTTACCAGTCCTAGATTTATTATGACATACAGCCAGATGGCACCTTAGAGGTGCCCACTAAAAAACCTACCAGTATCTAGTGTGCTGACCGACTGGTATCATTCACCCTGCCACCACAGACAAGTTTCCAACCCTCTGCAGGTGAGAGCTCGCACTCTCTGAGGGCAGAAACAATGCCTGCTCCAGAGGAAGGTGTTCACACCTCCTCCAGCAGAATGGCTAGTGGTTTAGCATATCAAGGCCAGGGGCTTCAAAGCACCTGCCGCCTTTGATATGTGACCTCGGCTTCCCCCAGACCTGGGAGATGCTACCTCCTGCCTTAAGGCCCATTTGGCACCAGGACAGGCAGGAAATTAGCTGTGCAAGTAGTTGTGTTGCACCACCAGGCTAGTCACACCCCTAAGGTGGGCTAACTGATGCGCTGCACGATAGGTGAGTTCCACCATTTTGTTTTTGGTGGAATTAGGAACTCTGGGACAGGGTTATGCCCACTCCCCATACATGAGGGTGCAGTGACCCCAGGGGTATGTAGCGCATTGGCTACTACCCTTCACTCCCATTAACGCCCCATAATTTAGTATTTAGGTGGCCCCCTGACACCTGGAACTCAGATTTGTCTGCCTGAAAGAAGAAGAAGGACAAAGAAGGGCCGAAGACATGAGAACCGTGGACCAGCACCTAACTTGGCGAGAAGCCCTGTCTGGCTACTGCTCTACTGACAATCATCGACCCCGACTTATTCAGAAGCAGAACAGCCTTTACAAACCCTTGGAGGTCTGCCCAGCACTTCCTCGACCCAGCAACATCTCCTCTGGAGTTGGGGAGCCACTCCCTATGCACCATCAGGCACCGACTGAAGCTGCCCGGTACACCGTTCTGTCGACCCCCTGGCTCACCAAGGGAGCAGCACCCCAAAAAATAAGTCTTCGTTGCTCCAGGAGGTAACATACATCTCCTTACTGAGCTTGCAGACACCAGGACCCCCCACCCAACATCAAAACGCGAGATACCAGAGCCAGTTGCAAGAACCAAGGCTTGTTTGTGTTCAGTTGGAACACCACTGCGACCAAGGGGAACAAAAGAGAAACTGTAGAGCTGCATCAATCTATTCGTCTGGGAGGGCAAGAAACCCCGCATGATGAAACACAGGACCTATCAGACAATGGAGGATGGAGGTCTGGAAGTCCCTTACACTACTATGCAGCGGCACAACTCTGCTATGTGGTGGAATTGCATTGCCCCAGCACCGGAAAACACTGGTGCTTTATGGACAAAGTGTTCGCCGGCATACATATTTAGAAAGTCCCATGACTGGCGGGTGAAAAAAATACAGACCACAAAGCGTCTATATGTCTACAGTGGTTAGGTCACCAGTAGAAGTATGGGATAAGATCTCTACGGTCTAGGGACTTAAGATGATGCCATCACCCATTACCCCAATACTGAACAATCCTGACTTTGCCGCAGCAGCGATGGGCTCTACCTACCTAGCCTGGCAACAGGCCAACCGCAAGAGGGTGGGGGAACCTATTCACAGCAGAGGGAATGACATCCTTTGAACAATTAAAACACGATTATTTATGACCCCCCAGAGACAGAACATTTACACTACTGGCAAAAACATCACTGGGTCATGCATCCCATACCATAATGAAAAGGGCAGCCGGTAGGGCCTCAACACCCTTTGATAAGTGGCTTATCAGGCAATGGGAAGACAAACACATCCTCTCTGACATTTACAAACTCCTGTGCCATCAGAAGAAAATGGTCCCATCTCGCAAAAGTAATGGGAAACTGAGCTGAACCGACATCTGACAGATAGGGAATGGGGGAACAGCTACATTAGAACACAGATAACAGCTAAAAGTAATACGGGCAGGTATAATCACCTAAAGATGGCACACTACTGGTACTACACCCTGAAAAGTGGACAAAGATGACATTCCCCCACATTCCCCACATGCTGGAGGAATTGTGGGGAGGGACAGGAACACTGACACCCATCATATGGGAGTTCCTCAAAGTAACCAAGAAATGGGAGGAAGTGCTAAAGAGCATGTACGCTATATTTCACACCGACATACCTAGCCTTCCGACTGGTATTACCCAATCCCATTGATATACCCACTATGATCCTCCAGGGCTAAGGCTATAGCTATGGCTCTGTGCACAGCCAGGTAGGCACTAATGGCATGCTGGGGCACAGAGAGAGCCCAAGAATACAGGGAGTGGCTTCAACGGCTCTGGGATCTGTTAGGGATAGAGAAACTTACAGAAGCTCTAGAACACAGAGAAATGCCCTTTCAAATGACATGGGGGTATCTATCAATTTCTTGTCTCAGGAATATAGGGAACTCACTTGACCCAGATACCTGAGAATATTACACCTGACGGACGCATCAAAACACTAATGGAACCAGACTCTTCACTTCTCTAAATGCTATACCCTGCGATACAATGGCATCCCATGTCAGAACTTACCTTTTCTATTCTTACAGAAAATGGATCTATGGGGAGGAAGATTGCGGGAGGGAGGGTTATCTATTGGCTATTATGTTCTTTATTACTTTTATTATACCACATGCATTGATGTCACTCATGAGGTGACTTACTGACTTAAGCTACATGACCTCGCACCATGACATAAAATACATGCGTGATACTTGGCTTCTGTATTTTTTGTTGTAAGAAATCACAATAAACGAGATTTAAATCATAAGGGGGTCTTTCACTGTGACTGAGATCGTGACATACAGAAACGGGTGCTGTACTGTGCTTTTACAAGGATACAGACTCATTAGGTTCCTATTAGAAGGCCTCTGCTGGGTTCATCATTCTGTGATGTGCTGATAATCAAGTCCTAACTCTCATCCCTGCTACAACTTTACAGCTGAGTGTGACGATTCCTGAGGTGTGTCCAGAAAGTTCTGTTCATTGGCATCTAAGTCCACATCAGCTAGATTTACCAGGAGTATGAGCAGGATTGTTTACTTGGAAGTCTCCATGTATTAGCCATGAGCATATTGTGGCAAACCTCCAGGCCAAGCTTCCCATGACAAAAGCAAAAAGAACAAATGGCTGGGTCCAAAGTGAAATGGCATACCAAACAAAAAACTACTAATTTAACCCAGATCTATGACGGAGGTGAATGTTTGCTTTGTTCAGCATTCTGTCCATCATTTGTTCTCTTTGCATTTGTCGCCCTAAGTGGGAAGGGTATGCCCAAATGTGAGCGCTGTGCTTGCTATCCCACCGGATTCAAGCTAGCCTGGCTGATGAGAGGTGATAACCCGAAACCTGTCCGAGAAGGCTTGTTTCTGGTCCAGTGAGGATCTGGCCTGGCAGTTCGGGCTTGACTGTTCCCATGGGGAGCAGGGTCAAGACTGATTTGCATATGGCTAAGTCCAAACTAGAATGGCGAGCAAAAAAACGATGGATTTAACCCAGATCTGTTACTGGGGGTGAATGTTTGATTTGTTCAGCATTCCATCCATCATCTGTTCTTTAAGCTTCCCATGACAGCATCACATTTCTGAAACTGCTGCACTTGGAGCATTAGAAGTATGAAGTTAATAGCAGGTCTCCACTGTACCTAATGAGTCTGCTTCTGATAGACACTTCTAACCACAGATTCCTCACCTTTAGAACATCCCCAGCTACTAGACTGGGTCCAAAAGATTTAATAGCATTGCTCTCAAGAGATGGTAGGTGGAGCCATGTGACTCCGCGCTGACTTTGTTCTGCCCTGGAAGGGACAAACGTGGATCTGGAGCTGATGCCCAACTTTTTCCTCTTCTTTTGACAAGTTTTTTCTTTAAAAAAAACAAAACTTTTTTTCCCAGTGTGCAAGAGCACTATGCCTCCTCCTAAGACTACAGGGTACTTGTAGGGATTGTAGCAAAAATATGTCTGTAACAAATCCCACAAGGTCTGCTTCTGGTCTTTGAGTTCGGCCATGACTCCAAGTCCTGGAAGTAGTGTGCACTTATGAACCCGAAGGCGATCCGGGAACACAAAGCAAAGCGGAACGTTGTTAAACACTGAAAGAAACCTCAGAAGTCCCACTCCTGCTTGAAGTTGAGGGCCCAAACCCGTTCCTGCTCTCCAGGACGTGTGCATGACAGGTCATCGGCAAGATCCAAATCTTCTGGTGAGGTGAAGTTCAATTACAAACGCACAAAGCCACGCAGCCTTTGTCTCAATCATACAACTCTCAACCTGAGAAGTTGTGTTGCAGGGATTCTGCTCAGAAACAGAACTATGACTGGGAGCATGGGACGTCAGCATGTAGGGACTGTCACCTTACCACATCAGTACATATGGCCCCAAATCCAAACTAACTCAAGGTGCTTTACCTGCCCTCCTAACCTTACAGAGAGACAGGTAACCGAACACCCCAGAACACAACACTCTGAACTCTCTCAGGAGTCGCGGCAACAGGTCATCACCTTTTGTTCTCTCACTCACACATGCCTGCAATCGAAGGAAAGAGAAACTTAGAAAGTTTACAATATTTATTGAAACTAACGTGCTCTATCATGCAAAATCTCTGCTGCAATTAGGAGACGTATGCAAGGCAATAATGTGATTAGCACGATTAATAAACTGCACACAATGAAAAGACCTGTCATAGCGAATGACGAAGCAGCCTAAGCCTTCCCTTGCTATGTAAATACAGTATTATACTAAAGAGTTCTGGGATTACTACCAGACCCAATACTCGAGAGTCATAATCAGTTGGTCTACTTCTCAGGCTCGAAGCTCGTTCGTCTCAGGATCTTTTCTCTGCAAGCCTCATTGCGCTCAGTTTTTAGAACTGCAAGTCTTGGCTTATACGATAAGACTTGCTCTGTTCGAAAAATAGCATCTGGATCTCTCTATTATGTCTAGGTGTTGGTGTCCGGCCAAAAGAAAAACAGGGCACAATGATGTTTGGCCTTGTACGAGGTATAGACTGAATCCCAGCAGAAAGCAGAATAATAAAATATGTGCAGCATATTTCGAAAATAACAATGTGGCACAAAAAGAAGCATGTTACCGTGTGCAAAGCAAAAGCGGCCTATTATGTGTGTACTTGAGCTAACATAAGGAAAAACTACAGTGGGCTATATAGGGGACTCACAACAGTTGCGAAGATGTCAGAGTTCCCCGCAGTCTCACTCTCAGTCCCCTGAAGAGGAGCTGATTCAGCAACTAATCTCAATGCAAACTGAGCTCCCTCCCTGAGGCCGTTGGCGATGTTGCAACAAGTTGAGGTCCTTCAAAAGGCCAGGTTGCACATTTTTGCCACCCTTCTGGCTCCATGGACCTGCTTGAAGCATCCAGTTGAGATACCTCTGCAGGTCTGCCCTTGGCACCATCTATGCCTCCAGAACCCACTAGAGTTCTGCTCTTACGTCGAAGCAGACTTCCATTCTGGTACCAAGATCTACACCGGTCCTTGTGATAGTGACACCCGCACCACTGTTGCCAGACGATGACTCAATTTCTATTGTCCTCTTTGACTCCGAGCCAAATCACAGAGGTCACATCTCAGTGCCATACCGACACACCTAGGACCAGTCTGTTAAAATTCAGACAGAACCAGACCTTTTTTCTCAGACATCAGCGCTCCAACAACTTTTTGGTTTGGACTCTGACCACAGCCAACCTACTTTTGGGGCTGATAATGGTGAAGAGAAGGATTATTTTGCCCAACATTATGAGAATGACAAGTTATATCTGGACTTACGAGATGTCAGTGGGCTGGACCAGTGGCAGAAGAGAGCACCTGTGATACTGATCCATTGCAGGCCAAACTTTCAGATGTCCTATTTTTTGTCTTTGACCCAGCAAGAACTTGTATTGGGCACTTTTAAAGGTTATCTGTCGGACCTCTGAGCCTTTTTACATTTGCTGGACCAACTGAACCTGTTCAAATTCCCCCTTGTGATGAGATTTTTTATAGGTCTGACTCATTTATTTGTGGTGCCACAATTGTGTTTTAATTTAGTTCTCACTTTCCTCATGTGCAAACCATTCAAACCCTGTACACAGCTGTTCACTATGTCTCCTGACTTTGAAGATGGTGTTTCTTGTCACAGGGCCCTCCGCTCATCATATGAGCAAACTCTAAACTTGTTCGGTGAAGCCACTCTATACTACCTTTTTCCAAAGTGGGACTGAGGACAAAGGCTGCCTTTTTGCCTAAAGTTGTCATAGCCTTTAATGTTGAGCAATCTGTCATTCTTTCAACATCTTTTGACCTGCCTCACCCCTCGAAAGAGGAGATAAGACTCAGTTGACTGGACCCTAAAAGAGTTTTGAGTCTCTATATCAGTCCCACGAAAGACCATCTGTGGACGTCCCACTCTTTTCAGGGTTCTTTGGGGCAAAGGAAGGCAAGGCAGTGCAGAGTTAAAAAGGACTTTTCCAAGATGTATAGTCCTCTGCATCAAGATCTGTCTCACTGGCCAAGAAGCAGGTTGAGGGTCCATTCCACTGGGGCCAAGGCTGCTACCACCGAGCTGGCATGCGGAGTGCCTGTACTTGAAATCGGTCAGGCTTTGACTTGGGCGCCAGTACACATGTTCACGAAACACTGCTGCTTTGACAGCCAGGTTTAATGGGAAGGGCATTTCGCTTGCTCAGCCCTGCACATGTTTTTGATCTGAACCATTCCATAGACTCACCACGTTGCGAGGTACTGCTTTGGTATCTATTCCAGAGGTGAGGAATCTGCGGTTAGAAGTATCTATCAGATTACTTACCTTTGGTAAAAACTCTTTCTGATGAATACTCTGTCACCACAGATTCCTTACCAACCCTCCTCCTCCACACTGTTGAATGGTCTCCTTTCCATTCTAAAAGGGTCCCAAGCAAGGAATCTGCACACAAGTCCGAGGGTGCAGACATAGTCAAGAACGAAACTGATGTCTGCGTGCAGGGGTTGCACTTATGTGCGGCTGCGTTCATCACTTCCAGGGCAGAAAGAGATCTGTGTGGAGCTGCACGATGCCACATACAGGCACGTGGGAGAAATGTAGTTAAATCTTCCGGATCCAGTCTGGCACCTTGGGATATCCTAAAGGCGATGAATCTGCAGTTAGGGTATCCACCAGAAAGAGCTCCACTGATTGTAAGTAACTTGTTCTTCAATGCTAAAAGGGCGAAATCTGGTCCCTCTGAACATTTGGGGTATGTTAGAGGGCATCACTGGAATCAATATGAAAAAAAAACACTAAAGATCTGGGAAGCATGCAAAGCTGTCATCTTAAAGTTCAGTATCATGTGCATTAGCAGGCTTTAAAACAATAGATCTTCAGTTGAACCCCTGGACTCTGGCCATAGCACGCTTACTTAGGATCCAGCTAGAATATTACCAGGACAGATGCGTATAAACATTGAAGTATCTGGACTGAAAGAAAATGGAAAGGTGCAATGTTTAATTTCTGAATCATCAATTCAAAAGAAGCTATAGGTCTGTTCAAGAAAATGCATTACTACTAGAAGGTAAATAACTGTAGAAGTGTTGATGAACCAATCACACATCCGGACCTTTTGGAAATTTGAAAAGGACAATAAGCAGTGTACAGATGCCTCACTAATGTGGGCATATAAAGGAAGATCTCTGATCAGAACTGATACAAAATGACAAGCATACACCAAATTGCCCATGAGATTCCAAAGGAAAGCATCTGGTATTCCACCTCATTTGGAAAGGACCGAGCATGGATTCGTTGGAAAGGCACTTGGGAATTAACACAATGCTGTTCAGGATAAACAAAAAGTATAAACAATGAAGGATCAAAATCTTCCTGAACATGGGTTACTTTGTACCAATTCTAGTTGTTATGGTTTGCAAATATCTAAATTAACACAGCACAAGAAACCACAGGAAAGACACTTCCATCGCTGATGAGAGGTTCGGCAGATGTTTGAGAACATCTGAGGTCACCGAGCTCAATTCTTTAGCAGCCTGTCTCATCTCGTGGTGAGGAGTAAATCAGGCGCAGGCTCTCATCAGTTGATGACTAATGGGGCTTTTATAATCCCAATCAGAAAGAAGTTAGCAGCATGCCATGTCCACATGCTGGAATGCATCTTCAGGAACAGAATCCACCGAGGCCTGAGTCCAAAGTATGTTAAGTGAGCAGCATGATAGTTGCAGGTTATATTCCTGAAGTTGGGAAGAAACCAGTTGGGAATCAGCATCCAGTGCATCCTATTAAATTGAAAGGTCCAACCAACTGAGCTGGGTCACGTTTTTCCTTCTAGGAGAGGGTTATGGGAAATCAGGAGCCTCAGACTGCATGTAAAGACTCACACTGAACTCTTTGGTTGCTTTGCTTGTCCGAAATGTTGTGGACTCCTTTAAGACAAGCTGAAACCGAGAACAAACAGGAGATAAAAGCAGGGGAAAGAGTTGTCTTCTGTGAGTATGCTCATTCTCCCTTGTGTAAGTGCCATATTTACTGCAAAGTAAATATTTGTGATCCATTGTGGCTTACGCCAAACATAAGTGCAACAGCGATGTTTCAGAAACAATTTATCTTAATGGCACACACTGATGTTTAGAGAAGGGTTATGTCACTGATGACTGCCTGTAATACTCGCCAACACGACATTGAATAGATAAAATAAATTACATGGAAGGAGCCATATCACCCCAAACTTCTGGACTAGATTTAGCTCGGGAAGTTAGCAGACAACAGCAATGGGTGCCAACGAACACCCTCCAAAACTGATAATCCTATTCCACCACCAGGGCTTCATCAGAGAGGGTGAATAGAGGCTGCCCCTTGAGACTCCATGTAGGCACCAGTCTATGGGGGTTCCCCTCATTGCCAAGAAGCATGAATGGTGTCACTTAGAGTCACCATGTTTGCAATTTGAGGAGGCCCTGCAGATTAGCAAAACCCAGGGTAACACCTAGGAACAAGAAATAATTGTGTGCATGGCACAACTGTGGTGCTGTTTTTTTTTTACTTTTGTTACTACACATATCTGCATTACACATGCAGAATCCAATTTTAAGGTTCTCAACATTTTGTGGCAAAAAGAACAGAGAACGCTATTATCGGCAATGCCTTCTAGATACCCATTCGTTGAGAGGAAAGATCGACATCCACCTACTGGCTCCTTTAGGGATGCATATTCAAAAAACGTATAATTTTGTAATGATTACTTAGAGCAGCAGTTCTTAACCTGAGGTCCAGAGACCGCTGGGGGTCTGTGATTTCTACTCAGGGGTCCGTGACTGCTTACAAAACTATAGAATATTAACAAATTAATAAAGTGTAAGAAGCAAAAATGTAGAATTCAAACTCTTAAAACGTTCTGTAAATGTGAAGCATATTGAAGTTTGAGGCTAAAAATGTAATTGATATCCTCAGATTTATTTGTGGGAGCAGTGCAAGTGCATTAAACAGAATATAGTATGTGTGATGGATGGCCTTAATTGAATTTAGAAAAGCTCCATCCTTACCATTAAATTTAAATATATTTGTTTGTAAATTAAAGAAAATAGTTCCATATTTGTGTATTTGTTTGATCAATGCTTGTTTCTTTATTTTTATGAATTGTTCTGCAGTTCAAATCGAAATTGCTAATGCCGGGGTCCCAACTTCAAGTAATGACGAAGTGGGTGGGGGGGCTGGATTCCAGTAATTATTCAGTGAGGGCCCCTGGATTCCATTAATGATTAAGCAGGTGTCCACAGAAGTCAAAGGGTTAAGAACAGCTGACTTAGAGGGTTGATTTTAAGTCGCTTTTAGGAGTCAATGATGTTGTAAGCCACCCTGGATATTTTTTCATTATGGATACATTATTGTAATGCGGTGACATATCAATGGGAAACTTAACACCTCCACAAGAAATTACGCAAGTGCAAGGCTTCATGACTTGTCATCCACATCTCAGATCCCATTAATATCAGACCCGTTGAAAGAGCATCCCTATGCAGGAGAGATCTCTTTTTATCAGAGCCAAAACTGCTGAGTCTTCGACTGCTGCACTTGACATCAGACATTGCCCATTGTCCCCTAAAGATGCTCCTGTTCAGAGTCCTCTGGCTCCTCCCACCCCACTATACACTCATTCTGCACAGATACTTTGTGGTGTACATGACTACACTACTAAGGCTATTGCAGGCACTCAATATATTTTGATTTCTCTTATAGGGCAAAACAAGGCATAAAATAATAGTTATTTTATGCGCAAAGGGACTGTGTGTGTTTTTTTTTATCCAGGAATTATTCTACAAATTGATCTGATCAGTTATTGTAGCATTCCTTGAACGCATGTGCATCCTACAACTCAAAAGAACCTTCTTAATATGAAATCTGTACTGCAAACCGTATCATTAATGATAGCGCGAAGCATACTTTTCATGTGGCTCCCTCTTTAATTTCTCAATTGACCTGTTTGTAATGGTTTAGCAAAAGAACAAAACAATCCTGGAATGCTTACTCAGAAAGAGGATATCTCTGCACCTCCTAGCTAAAAATGATTCTGGTCGCTTACCTTGAGCACACCGCTGAGAAAAGCCGCACCACCAGGAAAGATCTTCTCAATTTTCACCATGGGCTGTACTTTGGATTCAATGCCACCCGATATACTAATACCTGAAGAGACAAGTAGAAAACAAACTCTCAGTCTAAAACAACAGAGTACCTTAATGCTCTCCCCTTTCTCCTGCAACACAAGGTGTGATATCCTCTTGTGCATGATTATCAGTATGACTAGAAGATGCACAATGACCTTTTGATACATTTCTGATTTTATGACCGGGACAGGCCAGTTTATCTCTGATAAGAGGTGTACTGCTTGTGCCTGTATACATCAACATTAAATGTGATCTGTAACTCCAGAATAGAAGTTTCAGATGCCTGATTGCAACCTTGTTCCAGCTTACCTTGCACGGTTTCACTAACCAGAAATCGATTCAACAACGTAATATGTGGTGGTTTGGTAACTAAAAAAAAATCATAAAAATGCACTGTATCCAAAAGGGAAACAGTTTAGAGAGCTATAGCCTGTTTACACGTTCCTCACAATGGTTTACAGTTGCTGCCTCTGGTTACTAAGCAGAAACCAATAAATGACTGTTAAAACATCACTCATTAACATCACAGGCCAAGCCAAGAGAAGTGGGTTAACAGAAGGTCAAAAAGACAACCTAGTCCTGGGGCTCCAACCTGGCAATAGAGTCAAGTTTATACCAGACAAAACATTCACGGATCCTGGAAAGTCATCTAGTACCAAGGGATAGATAAGTTGGCAAAGCACACTATATTAATTCTCAAACATACGAGCTCCAGAAAAGAAACTCTAGTTGGTCGTTAGCACCTATTAGTACGCAGACATTAGTCCGCGTACCATTACTACGCAAGCGTTACAACGCATGCGATGTAACAATGCATAGCCTTTAGTACGCAAGTTGTTACATCGCATGCGTTGTTACAACGCATGCTTAGTCGGTGAGGGGGCGTCCACTTTCAGGAAGAGGGTCTGCTGCGTCTAAGTAGATGCGTCACTTTGTAAAGCCCTGCACTACATTATACCTGCGTCAGGTATAATGTATGCAGGGTGGGCGTTCTCCTGCAAAAAGCCTCTTAGAAGTGACGCAGTGAACTCTATCAGATTTCACGGCGCCACTTCTAGGATGCCACTGAATCAAAGTCTCACAGCAGGCGTAAGACTGACACAGGCGCATTTAACATGGGACTTGCCCATGTGTAATGACCCAATGCTGGAGTTGCTGCACTTTTGCAACACACTCCAGCAATGCGTCATTACTGTGTCTACAGATACGTCAGAAATACTAACATATCTGTAACTCCTTCCGACATGGAGCGCCGTACAGTAAATACAGTGCATCCATGGTGTCGCAAGGAGGGCGCACAGAAAAGTGTTGCATCGCTGTTTTCACGCAGTGATGTGACACTTTTCATAAATGAGGCCCTGAGTGTGCATTAAGAGGTATTCACATGCTGAAACAATTCCTGTTAAAATATCTACTGGCTGGGATATCAACACTATTTCTTGGTTCTTCTTTGTGAAACGTTGTTTCAGCATGCAGGCACGAGAACCTGTTATCATGCTTGTGCCAAAACGTCATTTTCTAAGTTATCAATCCTCATTTATACTAGCAAAAATTGAAGTTTCTAATGTGAAAAATCTCGTAAATGAAATGAAGATCACGCCCACTATGCCTTCAGAAAGTGATTAATGTTGTTAAACACTTGTTGGCGCGGGTACTTCTCTTTTGTGACAAAACAATACATAGTGATGGTTAACAAAAACATTGAAATAAAATACATAAAGTATTTCTGCGAATGTAACAGAGAGCATGAAGCCTTTACATCTTTATATATTGTGCCCTTCCTGTTCTGGTTTCTGACATTTACTACTGTAGTAACACTTTACGTACTACAAGATGCAGTTTTTGACTAGCCTCAACTTCTGTGGGCTCGCCATCTGTCAAGCTGCTAGTTCTACAAGAGCATTGTATAAAATCCTGTCCTTCCGAGCTAACCTATCCTAACAACACCATCTCAGCTATTCCGCCATCGCACGCTCTCTGTGACAAGCTGGCACCATATGCAAGAAAATCTGGCAGATCAATGCACTACTGCCAGGTCGACCAGTGACACTAACCATAGACCCTTTGGTGAGATTAACGAGCCTCCTTCAGTCATAGTTCAGAAACATCTCTCCTCTGTCTCCAAAGAGACTGCTATCTACTATAAAGTCTGCATCTTCTGACAATATCTGCCCAGTTGCTGTTCTGAAATCTCTAGTCCCCCAGTTATCCACACTTTGAGGACTATACTCCATGCTTCATTTTGCTCAGGAATTGCTCCCTCGCGGTGAAAGAAGAGTCTAATTAAACCTTTGCTTAAAGAAATGGATGTTCGGATTGAAGAAAACTAACATCCACAGTCAAAATTGTGAATAAATGCCTTGCTCACTGGCTCTTTAATTTCCTGGAGGAGCTTCATCTGCTAGACTCTAGTCAATTGGGTTTCAGGTCTGAAATGGGCACTGAGACCGTCTTATTTAATGTCCTAGGTGATCTTGGACTGGGACTAGATGAAGTGTGCTTCCTTCCTCATCCTGCTCGATCTCTTTGATGCATTTAATACGACGGATCATTCGATCCTGGTCCAGCAGATGGCAGTGTTAGGTCTTTAGGAGGTGGCTAGTGCCTGGTTTGCTTCTTTTCTCCATGACAGATGTCCAGCTTTAGCCTACCACCTTCTCTTTCTGACTTTTCACCCTGGCAGTCACCAGCGGCATCCCTCTAGGGTAGTCTTGCTTTTTCATTGGTTCGTTGATAGTGAACTTAATTTAAAATACATCTACTTTCTGTATTGTCCTGTTATTATCCGGTTTTACTCAATAGGAACATTTTGCCATCTATTCCCTTCATTCTTAGGGCCCTCGCTGGGAATGCGGAGATCAACTCTAGACACGACTATGCTAATGCGTTCTAGTGTGCTCTATTCTTAAATTACAAGGAGTTCAGCATATGACTGTGCATCTGGTGCTCAACTTTATAAAATATGATTGGTCCTCTAAACCTGCAGAATGCTTCTCTGGCTTCCAGCGGTGCAGCATATCCAGTTTAATGTGCTATGGTATGCTACGCTATGCTTAAAAATATGCCAACCAGTACTTGACGTTTTGTGATCCAAGGACATAAGCTATAAATGGGACCACCCATTCCGACTTGTTTTTAGCTGGGGGGTTAGGCAGTGTCTCTGGCAATGCTAGAAGAAGTGCACAAAGCAGTAGGCATACCGGGCGCGGACACCGAACGGACACAGAAACCAGGCGGTGAGAGGGGACACAGGAGAGGTCAGTGGACCACAGTCAGTTATGAGATGTCACTGGAAATAGAGCGGGCAGAGAGAATATCCTGATGCACCTGTGGCAAACAGTCATGAGGGGGGGGGGGGTCGGGGTTTGGGGTGGGATGGAGTCCCCCCCTCGAGCCCAGAACTCGTAACACATCTAAACTAGACTGGTGCCCATAGACTCATGGCCATGGAGCATCTAGGTCCCCCAGCCCTGATTTTTCCTTGATCGCTGGCCGGGGTGCGGACACCAGGGGCGAGAGTCCTCATGTGGGTAGTCCGTGCCGTTTACCTCCTTGGTCTAAAACCATAAAACCATGGTGGAAGTGGACTGTGGGAGAGTGGTGTCAAAACACACTGGCCACACCTTTCCCACGATGTATAGGAACTAACTTTAGACATAAGCTTTTTTGATTCTAGTTCTTTTGTTAAATTTGTTTGTACTTGGGATACAGGGGGGGGGGGTTAATGGGTCCAGCTCCTACACAAAGCACAAGCATAATTATACTCAGACCACACTATATTGATGTATTTTGGGGCCCTATGAGCTTCCCCTCAACAACGAATACTAAAGTTCCTAACAACATTCACAGTACTCACATACAATGCCAGGAAGGGGGTCTGAATAACCCCACCAGACGTCTAAGTGTACTGGGAGAGCCTAAGTGCTCCAGAGCAGATATTTGAGACACATTTCATAAAACAAGATCTATAACGCTTGAGCATCACAGTCTTCCCAGTAAAATACCATGCTGCTGACAGACTAAACCAGGCGGAGTGGCCAACTTGATGAGAGACGATCTTCGGTTTACTGAGCTTAAAATGAAAGCTGATAAACAGGACAGTGGTGGCAACAGGTCTTTGGGAAAAGACCCCTATTACTCTCACATCTATCTATGCTCTAAAAGAGGCCCAAGAGAAATTTATTGCCCCTACTATCCAAGAAATAGCCAGTTTCTCAGAGTCTCCTATTATCTTGGCAGGGGTGTTTGATTGTGAAATGCATCCTACATTAGCCAAATCGCACCACAAGTTAGGAGGTACACCCACCCTCACTGTTGCATCCCTATCTCTACTGTATGACCTTGGCTTTGTGGAAGCGTGGCACCTCATTTGGTAAATTATTCCCATTTCTCAGTAGCACATCGGTCATGCTCAAGGATTGATTATATTCTATTAGATCAAAGATTGAAGCCTAGTATACATGAGGTGGGACAGCTTCCTCAAACTGTTACAGACCATGATCCGGTCCTGCATGAACTACATTGGTCTAAGGATGCTGACAAACGGACATCCAAAGTGTGGAGGTTGAACGAATCCCTACTGAGAGACCAGATGGTGGTCCACGAAATCCAAGAGTGCATTGAGGAATATTTACAATTTAACACAGGAAAGTTAAACCAACAAACAGTTTGGGATGCTTTGAAAGCAGTTTTCTGGGTAAATCTATTCAGAAAGCAAGCGAGCTGAAATGCATGAGGGAAGTGGCCCTGGAAAAACTATGGTCCAGACTGAAACCACTAAAACAGAAACACAAATCTAACCTCTCCAAATGTTAAGCAGGCAATTAATGACAATATGGGGCCAGATATGTATACTAGAGCAGCGATTCTTAATCTGTGGTCCGGGGACCACTGGGGGTTAGCAACACCTACTCAGGGGGTTCACGACTTCTTAGAATATTTAATAATTTTAACAGATTAATTAAGTGTATAAAAATAGAGAAGCAAAATGTAGATTTGAAAATTCTAAAATGCTCTGTAAATATGAAGGAATTTGATAGTGGAGGCTAAAAATGAAGCTAGTATCCTCAGATTGATTCATGGGAGCATTGTAAGTGCATCTAACAGAAAATAGTATGGACGATGAGAAGCCTCAATTGAATTTTGAAAAGCTCCAACCTTCTTATTCAAATCAAATTTCTTTTTTATTTGTTTGTTAATTAAATTATATATTTAATCATTTGTGTATTTGTTTTAGGAATTATTGTTTCTGGATTTTTTGTGTACTCTTTTGCAATTCAAATCATTGAAACAGCTTAGGTCTGGGTCCTTGGCTTCCAGGAATTACTCATTGGGGATATGGGGTTCCAGTAACGATTAAGTAGGGGTCCACAGAAGTCAAAAGTTTAAGATCCACTGCACAAGAGTATGAAAAAGAAAATTATATTCTTGCAAGAGTTGGGGCCAAGTGTCATGAAGGGGCAATAAAGAAGGCAACAAACTAACAGCTGCTAGAATAAAGAGGGTGATAACGGAAATTAAAGATAGCACTGACATTGTCCACACAACTGAGGAAGAGAAAGAAAAGATTTTTTGTCATACTATGAATCTCTAAATAAAGCATACTAATCAGACCCCAACGAGGCAACAACATACCTTCACTCAGTGCCTTTTCCCACCATCTCAGCCACCAAGATACAAAACCTAGATGAGCGTATTCCAGTGGCCGAAATCCTCACAGTAATAAAACATCTCAAACTTGGGAAGGCGCTGGGCTTCGATGGCTGTAAGGCCTCCTTTTATAAAGGTTTTGTCCTGCAAACCGGCCCCTTACTGATGACCCTGTATAACAATTTCTCATTTATGCAGGGCCCATCCCAGTCGATGACTAAGGCGTCAATTGCTATTTCCTTACCATCAGGTAAAGACCCCCCTCATTTGCTCATCGTACAGGCGAATCTCCTTGCTGAATATTGATGTTAAAATATTTGGAAGGTTCTAGCAAATTACATGGAGGCGTTCTGCCTCACTTGGTTCGCTCTGAACGCGTGGGATTCATACAGCTCGCACTACCTCTGACAACACTAAACGGGTGCTTCACTTGATCTACATCACCAAGAAGAGATTCAAGGAAGTAGTCCTCCACTCTCTCAATGCTAAAAAAGCATTTGATAGAGTGCACTGGGGAATGATGAGGGCAACGATTCACATGCAGGTTCGGGTACCAGATTTTGCGGCCGGGTGGACGCTCTGTATACAATACCAAGAGTACGGATTCAAGTGAATGGCCTAGGTATGCCTAGAATAGAGCTACAGGGATCAAAGAGGCACAAGGCAGGGCTGCCCATTATCACCATTGCTTTTCACCTCTACCTAGAGCTCTTACTACAAAAAATATGACAGAATAAGCTAATCCAGGTCATTCCATTTGGAAGAGCTAGATATAAAGTTTTGGCATTCACTGATGATCTCTTTCTCTTGTTTCCGATGCCCAGACAATCTGTACAAGAGCTCATTTGTTATAGAAATATTAACAGGTAGCAGGCCTCAAAATAATCTTAAGCAAATCTTTAGGCCTCATATGAGCAGGAGGTCAATAATTAGCCTGCTCACTAAAGCAGCAGATCCCTTTTCAATTGACCCCTATGGGGCTTACTTATCTAAGGATCGTTCTAGCGGCTGACCTCCAAGAGCGTGTAGGAAGTAACTTTAAACTCCTATCCAAGACGATTAAATCTCTCACAACATTGTAACACTCATGTCTTTCATGGCTCAGCAGTATTGGTTCAGTTAAAAAAAAAAAAAAAAAAAAAAAAAAGAGTACCCTCACTAAATTTCGTTATTTGTTCAAAAATCTCCCACTTACACTAAAAACACAAATTGTCAAATGTGCAAGATATCTAGACTAGCTTTGCTTGGGAGGGGACAAAACACAACTCCTCAAACTTATCTCTAGAGCGCGACCACCACATGCAGGCTCGGGGATACTGAACACACACAGCTATTCTGAAGCAAGAATGGCTCAAGGAAACATCAGACAAAATATGGTGCGCACTGAACCAAAGCTTCATGGCATGCCAATTAGCATAACTATTATGGATTCCTTAACTCCAACGCTGCCACAATCTAATTATCTCATCCATTCTGTCTGCAGCATTTGATACTGTCTCTCATAGATTGCTGATAGGCAGACTTCACGAGATTGGTTTACATTCTAATGCTCTCAAGTGGTTAAGCACCTTTTTATTGAATAGGATACAGAGAGTAGAGTGCAGCTGGGTGCTTGCAGATCTCGCTCTTTTATGTCTAAGTGTGGAGTCCCTCAAGGCTTCTCATTGAGCCCCACTCTTTTTAATATTTATGTAGCTCCATTGGCTCAAATGATCAGGAATTGGGGTTTTGAGGCTACGTCATATGCAGATGATACTCACTTACCGATATCACTGGGGGAGGATCACAATGAGACTCACTGTGATTTATGGAGTTGACTTATTGAAGCAGCAGGTTGGATGGAGAAGCATTGTTTAAAGCTCAATGCAGAGAAAACAGAAATCCTGCTGTTTGGAGGAGCGCATCAGATATGGGATGCCTCCTGGTGGCCGGAGATACCAGGGGAGATGCCCAGGCCCAAAAAAATCAGCCAAAAATCTAGGGGCCATCATTGATGACCAACCTTCCATGCAAGAGTACATCAGGGCTACATGCAGTAAATGCTTTGGCACTCTTAAGCTGCTGAGAAGAATGTTTATATTGATTCCAATAACTTGGCAAAAAACCATAGTCCATGCCCTAATCACAAGTAGACTGGACTATGGAAAAGCATTATTTGCTGGAATGGCTGATTACCTCGTCACAAGATTACAGATGATTCAAAATGCTGCAGCCAACTTAATATGCAACATGGACAGGTTCGGTTCCACTTTGGCCTGCCTGCCCTCTTTGCACTGGCTACCGATGCGAAAGTGGGCAAATTTTTAACTATTATGTTATGCGCATAACGTTTTGCACAATGAAGGCTCTGAGACATTACAAGCCAGAGTGGAATTTTATCAACCTACCCGCGACTTGAGATCTCGTAATATGGCCCTAGCTAAAATCAAGCGAATGAGGAAAGTGAGAACCGTTGGCCGATCCTTTTTGTATTTGGCTTCTGCCCAATGGAATTTGCTGCCTTTGGAGATTCGACTTATTGAGAACTATACCTGGTTTAGAACGAAATTTAAAACTTGGCTTTTTCTGGTCTAATGGATGTTAAGATGTATCTTGTTTAATGTAATATCTCAGTGGCTAGGTTAGGCATCAACTCAGCAATGTGATATCCCTTTGGGGATAAGTGTTGCACTTTAGAAATAAATAAATAAAATAAATAAATCAGGGTCACCCTAAATACCTGGGACTATTTGATCAGACACAGGGATGTCACTACACACCCTTCACCTTTGACACCAGTAGTGGACAACTCCAACTTTATTACGGGGAATGACAGGCAACGCTTCTGAGATTGGATAGATGGAGTGCTATTATCCTTGAGACATCTAGCATAATGGCACTATCAGACCATTTGAAGATATTAAATCCACCTTCCAGATCCCGAATAGAGAAATATATCACTATTTCTAACTCTGTCACTGGGTCTCCCACCAGAGTATTAGAGAAGCAGCCATCCGCCCTCTAATCCCCTTTGAGAAGTTTCTCCAAAAACCTCAAACGTGACATTTAGTTTTGAGGTTTTACACCTTACCCGCAGATCATAAACACAAATATTCAAAAGAAACTAGTTGGGAAAAGTACTTAAGGAAACATTTTGATTAGTAATAATGGGAAGCGATCTTTGTTCACACCACAAACTTTGCTCATCACTTTCAAGGCTGAGAACTATATAAGATAATATAGAGACGATACTACACTCCTACCAGGATGCATTTTATGAACTCAACACATTCCAAGTTATGTTGGAGACAGTGTTGTGACACAGGCACCACCTTTCATATACTATGATCCTGCCATCAAATCAAGACGTTTTGGTCATCTATTCGTTCAACTATAAAGGACATTGAAGGGATAGACTTGAAAGAGAAAACAGTCTCTATTGTACTCAGCACCCCTATAAATGACATTTATCCATTACTCCATAAGAGCCATGAGAATATCTCATCTACTTCTCGCGCCAAAACAAACAATACTGGGCCTATGGGGCAAATCAGTTATGCTCAAAAGAGAGGTCTTACTGCAAAGACTGTTGCAACGGATAGTCAATGAGAAGATTTCATATGATTTAAGAGATCAGACAAGCCGACACTCTATGTTTCAGAAGGAATCTGAAAACATGGCTTTTCCCCAGGAATGCCAACATCATCCCCTAAATGTGTGATACTCTGTAGACTGATGAATTCCTCTGTTATGTGACAGCGCCTGGATACCCGTAGGGTGACAGTTGCGCTATATAAATATGCAATACAATACAATACAATACAATTTAAAGGATGAAACACACAGATTTGTGAATCTATGGGATCTCGACCTCTGCTATCTAAACAGCAACTACAGAGGCCTCAAATGTCCAACAAGACTGCATGCCCTGGACCTCTTGGATCCCGATAACCATCTTTATCATTAATTTCAACAATATGTTTCTGATGTACTCATGTGATACAACAACGCTACTGGCAGAATGTGCGTTGACTCAAGGGAGAAGGGAGGAGCGGGCGGGAGGTATTTTGGTATTGTATTATATATGGTGGGAATGCTTGTAGAAGTGTTGCAAGTTACAAACCCAATAAAAATTATTGAAACTAAAGAAAACCTGCCATAAGACTGTCCCTAAAACCTTTCAGATATATTAGATCCATACAGAAGCATTTTTTGCACTATGGCTGAGGACTTCTACTTAATCGGTCTCATGTGGAGGCTGTGCCTTCTCTATTATCTATTTCCTGTATGGAATAAATTGCCTTTTTTATGTCGGAGGGAGTCCTTTGTACAACTTATGGAGTCCTAAAAATTAATTTTTAATTTCTCAGTTCCTACTCCTTTGTTCCCTTCCATTAGGGGAATGTTAGTTCTAGTGCCATGATGCCTTTTGGCAAACTGTTGCACTTTATTAGAAACTCAAAACTCAAATTTAGAATAATCTTCAAAATGAAAGAATAGGGAAATTCTTACAAGAGCATGTGACTTGAATACCAAATTCATACCTGTGAAGCACAGTGGATTTAAAAGAGGTCACTCAAAACTGGACCATTGTTTAGTCTATGGTCGATAGCCCGGAAATCGATAGAAACAAAGGTTAATTTACACTGCTGTTTCATCAACTTCTGGGTGGAGTTTTGACCTGGTAAGCCAGGAAATGCTCTGGGAATCCCTTAAGAAATTGACAATACTAAGGAGATTATTGGGAATACTTAAAGAAATGCTTAGAGGGAACTGGACCAGAGTAGAATTAACACAAGGTGCTGCTTCATCAAAAGAACATATTTATTAAGGATAGGTTACGCCAAGGATGTGTTCTGGTGCCAAGCTTATTTGCTCTTTATCTAAGGGATTTACATTCTGTGTTTTTGTGTCGCAGGCATTTTCACCTCAAATGGGAGGAAGAATTGTGCCCTACTTGTTGTATGCTGATAAACAAGTGATTAGGGATGTAACTCAAATCGGTCTACAAAGGAAAATGGATGAGCTTTTTTTTAAATATTGTGAGGAAAAGAAAATTTTGATAAATATGGAAAAGACCAAAACAATATTTTGTTGGCAGTAAAAAGAAAAGGCACCAATGGTTTCTGGATAGAACTAGAATAGAAAAAGCTTCCTCTTTCATGTATATCTCAGAATGAATTTCACATCAAATTTGAACTGGAGGATGCATTTAGAAATCACAAGCGCTATCAAGTATAGATTGGTTGCAGAAGTTTAGTAGGGATTAATTTTGCCTCTCCATGAAATGTGTTTTAGATGCATTTAAAGCATGGATGCCATCAAAATACCTATATGAGACTAAGATTGTATTTATAAGTGGATAACATAATTGTAATAGGTTGGAGAGGCATTATTTAAAAGCTCTTCTGAACCTTGGAAAATCTTCCAAAGTACAGGTAATAAGAATGGAAACAAGATTGGTGTCCTGGTGTTTTCTATCTGTAAAGATAATGTTAACATTTTGGAATAGATTACTAGCATCTGAAGATGATAAAATTGCTTTGTAAAAACCAACTTTTGAGTAGCAAAATGAGATGGGCTCCAAGTCTAAAGAGATGGAAAAAAGCAATAATTGATCTTCTCTCCTTAAGTTCTCTCACTCCAGATATTCCTGTGAAAAACCCATGATTAGAACTAATTATGAAAAAAGGAATTGTCATGTGAAAGTAAATTAGGATATTTGCGGAAAAAAAAGCTCGGTATCCCATTTGATGAACTCTTGGATTAATGATGAGACTTTTCTGTATATGTCCTCGCTACCAGATTAAGACATGAGATACAGGACCTTAAAATTTAATATTGGGGGGTCATCCCTATATTTACCATCCCAGTGTTGACCAATGTGATATGGAAAGCAGGGGTTATTGTAAGGGGAGTTTGAATTTGAACTGTTCAAGGGTACATATTTTATTGGACTGTGTATGTTATAAAGTAGAAAGGTTGAGAATTTTAAGACCAATTTTGATTAAGTATAATGTATATTCAGGTCAGGTAGCCTTGAGCTTTTTATTTGATATGCATTCATTTGATATAATATCTGCAGCTGGGAAGTTTTTACAGGCGATAAGAAGGGAAGACATTGCTTTTATTTAGATTTTATGGGATTTTAAGATATGTAAATGACTGGCTTTGAAAGATAAGTACAATTTTAGAATGATGAAAAATATAGTTGGTTTGTGATTAATCTTAAAAGCAATAGAGTGTTGTTTTTGAGACCAAAGCACGTTGGCCATTTTTGTTTGCCATTTTATTGTTTGCCATTTTTTGTTTGGCATTTTTTTTATGTTTGCTATTTTTTGTTTAGTTTGATGAGGGCCTTACAGCTTCCTCAACTACAAAATTTTACAAAAAACTAAAACTAAACAAAGCATTGACAAGGCCCTCGTCAAACTAAATAAAAAAAGGCAAACATATTTCTTTGGTCTCAAAATGCACACATTGCCACAGTAGTGCCCGCCACTGAAGAGAACTACTATTGTGATGTGCTCCTTGCGATGGGCAGAAGGCCATCACTCACAGTGAAGTCAGCCAAAGGCTGAAGTGGGCTGAACCATTGTCCCATGCTTTATGTTGTAATGGGTGGAAGAAAATTTGAATGAGATAGCAAACGACCAATGCATGAAGAAGGATGTCTGAAGGTCCCTAAAGTATATTATACATATAGGTTTAGTATAATCAAAAGATGTTGACTAATTCCAGACCTAAAACACAAAATCTTTGAAAAGACAATGAAAGGACAATTACTATTTTTCCCTTAAGACAATATGTAGTCTTCAGTTGAAGGTATGTTCATCAAAGTCTTCTAAAAATAAAAAAAATAAAACCACCAATTATGAATTCATGGCTCACACATCAATGCATTGCTTCTGACCACATACAAAATGGTACAGGTGACATCACAAATTACATTATTGATAACACTGCGAGTGATTGCACATACTGCAGCTCAACTGCCATCACTGATAACATTACTGAAGTGGTTTCGCTGTTACATATCTTCAATCTGATAATGTTTTGAGGCCTCAGTCAAGGATCATGTTTATGGGGGCATAAGTACGGAGCAAAGCATCTATCCAAAGATAGGCCTTGCACCCAGAGAATGCTGGTTATGGCTGAAACCCAGGCCCAGCAAGCCCTTTGGCTACGGTTGATGAGCACAGTGAAATACGCCACCAGAAGTCTGCTGGGCATTGTGAAAGCCTTGCATTTGGACTCTTGAAAAAGGGCATTGAGTGCAGGGCCTGATGAAGGGACACAGACTGCACCAAAAGGACTCTTCACAAGGTCAAAGGCCATGCTCACGGACACTTGGGGATGGGGGTATGAAGGCTGAGCATGCTGGGTACAGCTAAATTCCATGCCCAGTATGCTCTGGTGGCATGGACACCAGGTCTGGCAGAAAATAAGTCCCTGCACCACCCAAAGAGCTTTGCGCTGCAACAACACTAAACATGATCTAATGGCTAGAGCTGCTGACCCTGAGTTTGCCTCCCTGTCTTGGCTCAACATCCTGTGATTCTCGGCAAATCACCTAATCTCCCGCTGCCTAAAAAGGGGGGAGGGGGAAACGGTGACATAGTTACAGGTTCTGTTGTAAAGCACTCTAATGTCCTTTGACCAGGTTTGCACTGAAAGTAACTGCAAAGAAATTATCATTAACAAAACTTTGTAGAACACCTCTCTAGTTATGGTTGCAACTTCATTTCCAGAGGTAGCTTATAGCCTGTGCCACAGCTCTAGTAAGTTTCATCTTTTTTGTTTATAATATGTTGCTAATGCATGCATTTGTTTGATTTACCAAACTTATTTGTGGTTTCACTATTATTTATACCCACTTTTTATAATTTGTTTTTTTCTGCAAGGTTATTTCCATCATGTGCCAATTTTTCCATCAATTAACCATGACTGTTTCATGATACTGTGAACTTACCTAACGATTGCCTCATTTTGGAGACTTTTACAGTCATCAATACATATTGCACTTCTTTCACCTCCGTGTAGCCGTTTTGCGATGGAGTCCTAGTGTCGGCATTTCCAGGCTTTTTAGCTACTGGCTTAAGTTTAATTTCTTGCTGGGGGCTCTCCGTAGACAGGGCTGAGGGAGTCCCACCAAAGATCTGAGACAAGAGTGGCCTCGACTTCATGGACTTGTTAAGGGCTGAGTAGGCTTCCTCTTCTTTTGACGGGGACTTCCTATGTGTGGATTTTGGGGTTATGGGTTTACTCTTTGCAGGTCTGCTCTCTTGTGTTTCAGTTCGTGATGCCTCGTCATGGGAAGCAGACCTGACGGTGTCAGTATCGTGTGCTGTGTGAGCTGTCTGCATTTTCATTGGTTCGGTCAGCAGCCAATTGGGCTTTGTGGGACTGGTAGCTGCAGGCTGGAAAGGGATACTTTGCAAAGCATAGGCATCCACTGGCACATCTTCAAGTCGGGTGTAGTTTTTAGAGTGATGACGTTTGTTTTCCTTCACCTCAGAGAGAGTTAACTGTTCCAGTTCTCCTTTTAGGACCCTTGTATTGTGGTTGGGGTCAATGACTGGCTTTAAATCGAAGCCTCCTCTATAGTCTGAAAGAAAGAGGATAAAGGAAGTATTAAACCTTAACTCACTGTAAATGAATTATCACAATGCCTTATCTAAAACAAAAGTGTACATCAATTCCTTGTAGGAAATACTGATGACATACTTTTCAATCTCTCATCTTAAACACTGCTGACCTCAATGATTGTGACAACTCATATTACTACATTGATTAAAAAGCACATGGTACAAGACTGCTGAAAAATATGCGTTGTCTTTCACCATATTTTGGTTTTCAGGTCGAGCCTGGGCAGCGCATGCCCTGCTCTGCGAAGCATGCTGTATTGAGGTAGGGACTTGAAGCTCCGCCCACTCTCCGCCCATATTTTTCATTGGCTTGTGTCATTGTCCACTGTAAACTGTGGCTGTTCATTGGTCAAAAGGCTTAGTAGTCCCTCCTTAGTACCGCCTTGTCTCATTTTGTAACCTCCCATGGCGACACCCCCGTTACGTGTGTTGTTACTCTGTAGGCTTTAATTACAGCCTCCGAGCACTATTTTCTCAAACAGCTTTGTCCTGCCCTCTGTTGCAGGCAGGACACACTCTCTCCTAATGCTTTTAAAAAAATATACATATAGCACTCATTTGCAATGTAATATGTCTCACATTTACGAGAGTTTAAGCTATTGGCATTGTAAATTACAATGCCTTTTATTTATCGGTTTTAAAAACAACACATAAATGAAAGGCATTGTCATTTATAATGCGAATAGCTCAAACTCTCGTAAATGCGAGACCTATTGCATTGCAAATGCTTGTTCTTTTAGTCAGCAGAAGACGCAACTCTGCCCCATTTTTCTCAAAGTTCGGTTGTTTTTGAAGTCCGAGAGCTCTAATTTCATGCCTGCTTTAAGACTGAGGAAAAGGCCCAGAAGAAGAGACAGCAGGGCACTGGAAAACAACTAAAAGGAAAAAAGTAAATAGGAAGTTCTTGGACTCAAATTCAGGAGTTTTAAAAAGCTGCATTGCTCATTTTCAACATATATTTTTCATTTGTGCTAAATGTAAACAGTGTGCTCTTTTCACATGCATTCCAACACAAAAGTGTTAAAAGTGAAATAATAATCGTGGCTGCAATTAATAAGGATTTCTAGAAAACTAACTGGTATACTTTTCTTACTCAGCTGAAAAAGACTCATAGTTTAAAATACTTTTGAACTCATGGGCCAGGACTCCATCAGAAGTGCTTCCCCCAGACGCAGCATTGCAAAGAAAGAGCACAGGGGTACAACAGTGGCTAGCTGGGGGGGGCAAAGGTGAGCAGGTCGTGTCTGTCAACTACCACCATCCCCCTGCCCCCCGAATACAAGTCGTCCGTCAAACACCCCCCACCCCCGAACAAGTCGGCCATCAGCCCCTCCCCCCACCCGATCTTACCTGCACGGGGTGGAAAACATAGGGTCTGCCCCGGGTGGCAGTAGGTCTAGCTACGCCACTGGGGTGCAGTACCGGGAGAAGTGTAGGCGGACAAAGGAGACAAAACCATAACTTCTTGATTCATCAGGACCGGTGTAAGAATTTGCCAGCAAGTATCGCAATGGAACGCAACACACTAAGTTTAATGATGAAGGACTTTAGCGCCAGCAATGCTTGACACTTCTAAGGTTAGACTCCTCCTCACTGTGGAATACCAAATAGCTTGTTTCTTGATTTTTTTTTGCATAACTCCTTATTACTCTTTCAGTGACATAGACACACAGTTTTATACGGCTAGCAAAAAGCAACTCGAAGGTGTGCTGCTCTCATAACAGTCGGGTAATTGTATATCCAAATAAAGGTGTCACATCGAGTTAGACATTGCATGAACTGGTATGAAACACCCCAGCAACCTCAAGTACATAACTATTTCTTACCTTTGATTCCTTAATGTAATTACAGCTTTACCCTAATGGTAATGTTAGCATATTTCAGGCAGCCATGGCGTGAGGTGGTGAGGCATTATAAGGTAAGGCAGAATCTTTTTAATATGTGGGGGTAGTCCCCGTGAATGCTTCCTGAACAATGATAAAGTGAAGTTTGGGCACTGAATATATATTTGCACGCAATTTTTTTTACCACAATATGCCTTTACTACGCATACCTGTGCAACGAAAATGTAAGCATTTTGCAGGTGTGTATATATATATATATATATACACACATACATACACATATATAAAAAGGTTTTTGGACAATTTCTTGCCCATGAGGGGTCCCTCAAAGACCCCTCCATTAGTCCTATTGAGTCAGTGTACCTCTAACCTGACCCCTTCCTTTCACCTTTTAATTTTATTTTCCCCGCTGGGAACCGAGTCCCGATGAACAAAATGGCAGCTGCAACTTTCCTCTCAGGTTGCGGCCAGCCAATCACAGCATTGCTGTTGGTGCGAGAATTTGCGGATCCGCAGAGGATCTGCGTCCCTAGATATCCAAATTTGTTTTTCTTTTAATAACTCTTAAACTACTGAACAGATTTACACCAAACAACAAAAACTGTGCTTTCTGGTCCAAGAGCTACCTTCTGCCAAATTTGGTGCAATTCTGTCCAGCGGTATGAACTGTAGTCGTGTTCAACATCCCTATGGAAATTAAAATGGGAAATGCACATTTGTTTGTCCCCCGCTTGATGTATCACCCCAAAACTTTCCTTGCACAATAAGACCCAGTGGAACACTTGTTTGGGAATATTTCATGAAGATTCGTTAACCTGTGCCAAAGATATAGGCAAGTCAAAAAAAATGCTTTTCCTATGGAAACTGGGTCCTAACTATAACTACCTACTGGCGACCTCCAGCAGCATGTGTGTATGTGTATATATATATATATATTATCTACTGGCGGTCGCCAGTAGATAGTTATAGTTAGGACCTATTTTCCATAGGAAATTCACAACATTCTATTTCCAATAACTTTGGCGCCGGTCGACGAATCTTCGCGAAATTTTCAAAACTTATGGCCCGCTCCGGTCCGCTCCTATCCTGAAAGTCTCGGGGTGATTCGTCAAGTGGGAGCCGAGAGAAAAGGGGGGTCCCAAAACGTGTTTTCCCCATGCAATTTTCCATAGGAAACTTTAGACACAGCTACAGCCCGAACTGCTGAACGGAATTACACCAAATTTGGCAAAGAGGTAGTTCTTGGTTCAGAAAGAACCCTTTGTTAAATGGTGTAAATCCGTTCAGTAGTTCCTGAGAAAATCAAAAGTAAAATCACATATATATCTGGGCGGAGCCTAACCACACATGTCATTGTGAGATCTGATTGGCTGTCAGCACTTCATCCTGGAATTGCTGGCAGCCATCTTGGGACCAATATACATGATAGTACCCCATTGAAATGCATTGTAGTGAATCAAAGATTTTGAGGGTTACCAAAAGGAGAACTATAAAGGGTGATAACAGACTTTAGTTACATTAGAATTCATTTGTTGATGGTACCATACTAATTTCAGGAATTGTGGTGTGTTCTAAGGTGATTTTACCCTGTGAAAAACCTTCTGCTGGGATATCATGAATCATGTTTGAGAGAAAACTATTTTCACATGCTTGTCCCATAGAGTTTTGGAAGGTTCTCCAGAAGCTAAAATGAGAGCATATTTTCTGTAAATTCACATTATCTTTCTCAGTCATGTGAGAATGAAGTCTGACATTCTCAGTAAAACATGTACATCCAACAAGGGCAGAGACTGTCAGTTGATTCCTTTGTGTTCTACTGCAGCTTCCCAGAGTGTTCTAAAGAACAACTAGAGTGCTAACAGCCTTACTTATGACAAAATTATGGCACACCTGAAGCCATCTTGCTTGGAATAAACTGGTAACTCTTAAAACATTTAATATAAAAAGGAACAAAATGAGGGGGTTCATTTTGTCATAGAAATTATGGTTAGTGCTGTAGAAAGAAAAATTAGGACATGTTTTAAGTGAGATCTCAACTATCTTCCTGTTATATTTCAACAGGAGCAGCCTGCCAGTTGATGCCTTTGTGTTCTACTGCAGCTTCCCAGAGTGTTCCAAAGAACAACTAGAGCGCTAACAGCCTTACTTATGACAAAAGTATGGCACACCTGAAGCCATCTTGATTGGAATAAACTGGTAACACTTAAAACATTTAATTTAAAAAGGAACAAAATAATGGGGTTCATTTTGTCATAGAAATTATGGTTAGTGCTGTAGAAAGAAAAATTAGGACGTTTCAAGTGTGATCTCAAATATCTTCCTGTTATATTTCAACAGGAGCAGCCTGTCAGTTGATGCCTTTGTGTTCTACTGCAGCTTCCCAGAGTGTTCTAAAGAACAACTAGAGAGCTAACAGTCTTACTTATGACAAAATTATGACACACCTGAAGCCATCTTGATTGGAATAAACTGGTAACACTTAAAACATTTAATTTAAAAAGGAACAAAATGAGGGGGTTCATTTTGCCATAGAAATGAACAACATTCCCAGCACGACCCCCTACACTACACAAGCACCACTGCACTACCCTAAACCCTAAAACACTACCCCCAGCACGACCCCCTTCACTACCTAAACACAACTGCACTACCCTAAACCCTAAAACACTACCTCCAGCACGACCCCCTACACTACACAAACACCACTGCACTAACATAAACCCTAAAACACTACCCCAGCACGACCCCCTACACTACCCAAACACCACTGCACTACCCTAAACCATAAAACACTACCCCCAGCATGACCCCCTACACTACCCAAACACCACTGCCATACCCTAAACCCTAAAACACTACCCCCAGCATGAACCCCTACACTACCCAAACACCACTGCACTACCCTAAACCCTAAAACACTATCCCCAGCACTACACCCTACACAAATACCACTGCACTACCCTAAACCCTAAAACACTACCCCAGCACTACCCCCTACACTACCCAAACACCACTGCACTAACATAAACCCTAAAACACTACCCCCAGCACAACCCCCTACACTACACAAACACCAATGCACTACCCTAAACCCTAAAACACTACCCCCAGCATGACTCCCTACACTACCCAAACACCACTGCACTACCCTAAACCCTAAAACACTACCCCCAGCACGACTCCCTACACTACACAAATACCACTGCACTACCCTAAACCCTAAAACACTACCCCCAGCATGACTCCCTACACTACCCAAACACCACTGCACTACACTAAACCCTAAATCTACCCCCAGCATGACCTCCCACACCACAAACACCACTGCACTATCCTAACCCCTAAAACACTACCCCCAGCACGACCCCCTACACTACCCAAACACCACTGCACTAGCCTAAACCCTAAAACACTAACCCCAGCATGACCCCCTACACTACCCAAACACCACTGCACTACCCTATACCCTAAAACACGACCCCCTACAATACACAAACACGACTGCACTACCCTAAACCCTAAAACACTACCCACAGCATGACCCCCTACACTACCCAAACACCACTGCACTACCTAAACCCTAAAACACTACCCCCAGCATGACCCCTACACTACACAAAAACCACTGCACTACCCTAAACCCCCTACACTATACAAACACCACTGCACTACTCTAAACCCTAAAACACTACCCCCAGCACGACCCCCTCACAACACAAACACCACTGCACTACCCTAAACCCTAAATCTACCCCTAACACGACCCTACACTACCCAAACACCACTGCCATACCGAAACCCTAAAACACTACCCCCAGCATGAACCCTACACTACCCAAACACCACTGCACTACCCTAAACCCTAAAACACTACCCCAGCACGACCCCTACACTACTGCACTACCCTAAACCCTAAAACACTACCCCCAGCACGACCCCTACTCTACCCAAACACCACTGCACTACCCTAAACCCTAAAACACTACCCCCAGCACGACCCCCTACACCACCCAAACACCACTGCACTACCCTAAACCCTAGAAAAGAAACCCCCACCCCATGCCCAATCCCCCTTACCTCGCACTCCTCGTGGTTCCTCTCTCCTCGTGGTTCCTGCTTCACGTCGTCTGAGGGGCGGTGCACGTCGTTGTGAGGAAACGGAACAGCCTCTGTTTCCTTACAACGACGTGGATCATCTACATGTTTTTTAGAACGCATGGTCATTTACCATACATACCTTTACGTCAAAATTCGTTGTAAAGGCATGCGTGGTAAATGACCATGCGTTCTAAAAATGCGTAGTAATGACTTCGCTGATGTACAACGCATGCGTGGTAATGCATGCGTTGTAATTGGTATCGCGAAGTAAAAAGTCGTTGTAACGGCTGCTTACCGATCGAAGCTGGCCCCTGTTCTTCAGTGAGATGTTTATTTGATTAATTTGGAGGAAGGAATGTGGTTTTTGTACCGAAAAGTGCATTCCCGGCTGTTGTATTGTGAAAGTGTCTGCGTGGCCTGGTTTCACTTCCGGTGAGAGAGTGAAAGAGTCTGTTTGGATCTAAAGGAGTTCTGTTGTTGGACGGGGCCGGCGCGAAACGTCATCAGAAAACATAGCTAATGGAAAGCGTCCTCCCTGAAGTGTGGAGCAGTGCCATGAGAGGTCAACAAGTGTGCGTCCCACCGCAGTATGACCGTACCGCGTGACCCATGTGCCCCCTCCAGGGTACGGGAGGCAGAAGCGGCATTGCAGGTCCTCTTGAAGACCGTTGTAGCACTAATTCTACATTTTGGTACCAGGGCATTTTAACTTCGTTGTTCCTGCCAGATACAAAGAGAAGATCCTGTGTTATTCAGTGCCCTTGTTACCTTTTTTGTGGGTTGTGGTGCTTGTCACTTCGCTGCCCCGCCGGTGCGCATGACTGGGCACCCCACCTGGTGTGCCATCTGCAGGGCCTCTGCCCTCTGTTCACTGGTTTTGGTTCCTGGAGTGGCAACATAAACAGTTGCTCCCAAAGGACTAGCCTGAACACTTAGGTGAATATCCCTGCACCAGCATTCCACAGAAATTCTTTCCTAGCTCTCCCACGTCAACGAGGACGTCATAATAGCACGGCTCCGCTCGCGACACAGTATGACGTCATCGGAGCCATAAGAGGACCTCGTCGGCGTGCTGACGTCAGTTCCACCCATTTTTTCCGTGCCACCGAGGCAAACAGGCGGACCGAGACATTTTCACATGTATACATAGTATAATAAATATATATATATTCACTGAAAAAACCATAGGTTTCAGGCACGTTATAGTTTGAAATTAGCATTTAAAAACCTTAGAAATTCACTGAAAAAACCATAGGTTTCAGGCACGTTATAGTTAGAAATTAGCATTTAAAAACCTTAGAAATTCACTGAAAAAACCATAGGTTTCAGGGGCGTTCTAGTTAGTTGGACATTTCACTCGTACAAAACCATAGAAATTCCCCCGTTATAGTTAGTTCAGCTAACTATAACTCTCGTCGCTCCGCAATGCACTGCTGATGACGTCACATATTACATCACTCATGACATGGTCAGTGACATCACTCATGACATCACTGATGACATCTCAAATGACATCACTGATGACATCACTGATGACATCATCCTTGTGATAGAGTGGCAGACCTCCTCTCACCCTAATATAACCTTTGATACACACACTCAAAAATACAAACTGACATTTTCAAAACAATGGACATACCAATACCAGTTACAACACACCTATTCAGTAATTCCAAGATCTACACACACATCCACTCATTCACCAACAGTCCCTATACAGTCACTCATACATGTACTCACTCATCATATGTACTCATACACCTATACATCCTGTTACACACCGCCACTCATTCTTAGAGTTACTCACACACATAGTCACACATGGAAACAAAGTATCAAACATCCATTTACTTGCATATACAGTTATACACACACTACCACACTTACTTCTACAGAAACTTACACATACTTACTCTCTTAAACAATCACTTATAGAAACACCTACTTATTTGTACAGGAACTCTTCCAATCTCTCACTCTCACATATACTCACTTATATACACCAATACTCACATATACTAGTTTAAAACATATGTAGTTACTCATAAAGACACTATTGAGACAGTCATTCACTCACTAACACACCCATACACACACTCATCCACCTATACAGTCCTGCACACATGCTGTCTTCAACACATACAAACAGTGAGTCACTCATTCATGCATCTATGCACTAAGTAATACCCCCACCGAACCATACAGACACTCAGACACTCATACTGATACTCAAAAAACCAACTAATAACCCATATAGACACTCATGTAGCTACTCACCAACCCATGCAGCCACTTATACACAAAGTGAGAGACTGATACAGATATTTTCATATTTAAACATTACTCACTAACCCATGTATTCACTAAGATACACTTAATCAGTCAGTTATACAATCAATTTTACAAAAAGAAATCATCCATTTAGGCCCTTATATACCCATTTATTCTTCCATCGACCTTGAGATATACATATATAAAACATATTTAATTTTCAGAAAAACACACATTCACTGGATGATGTCATCAGTGATGTCATCAGTGATGTCACTGACCATGTCATGAGTGATGTAATATGTGACGTCATCAGCAGTGCATTGCGGGCGCACGAGTTATAGTTAGCTGAACTAACTATAACGGGGAATTTCTATGGTTTTGTACGAGTGAAATGTCCAACTAACTATAACGCCCCTGAAACCTATGGTTTTTTCAGTGAATTTCTAAGGTTTTTTAAATGCTAATTTCTAACTATAACGTGCCTGAAACCTATGGTTTTTTCAGTGATATATATATATATATATATATATATATATATATATCTACTGGTGGTCGCCAGTAGATAGTTATAGTTAGGACCTATTTTCCATTGGAAATCCGCAACATTCTATTTGAAATAACGTTGGCGCCGGTTGACGAATCTTCGCGAAAGTTTCCAACTTGTTGGGGCGCTCCGGTCCGCTCCTATCCTGAAAGTCTCGGGGTGATTAGTCAAGCGGGGGCCGAGAAAAAAGGGGGGTCCCAAAACGCGTTTTCCCCATTCATTTTTCCATAGGAACCCTTAGTCGCAGCTACAGCCCGAACTGCTGAACGGCATTGCGGGGGCGCGAGTTATAGTTACCTGAACTAACTATAACGGGGGAATTTCACGGGTTTTGTACGAGTGCAATGTCCAACTAACTATAACTGTCCCTAAAACCTATGGTTTTTTCAGTGAATATATATATATATATTCACTGAAAAAACCATAGGTTTCAGGGGCGTTATAGTTAGTTGGACATTTCACTCGTACAAAACCATAGAAATTCCCCGTTATAGTTAGTTCAGCTAACTATAACTCGCGCGCCCGCAATGCACTGCTGATGACGTCACATATTACATCACTCATGACATGGTCAGTGACATCACTGATGACATCACTGATGACATCAGCCAGTGAATGTGTGTTTTTCTGAAAATTAAATATGTTTTATATATGTATATCTCAAGGTCGATGGAAGAATAAATGGGTATATAAGTGCCTAAATGGATGATTTCTTTTTGTAAAATTGATTGTATAACTGACTGATTAAGTGTATCTTAGTGAATACATGGGTTAGTGAGTAATGTTTAAATATGAAAATATCTGTATCAGTCTCTCACTTTGTGTATAAGTGGCTGCATGGGTTGGTGAGTAGCTACATGAGTGTCTATATGGGTTATTAGTTGGTTTTTTGAGTATCAGTATGAGTGTCTGAGTGTCTGTATGGTTTGGTGGGGGGTATTACTTAGTGCATAGATGCATGAATGAGTGACTCACTGTTTGTATGTGTTGAAGACAGCATGTGTGCAGGACTGTATAGGTGGATGAGTGTGTGTATGGGTGTGTTAGTGAGTGAATGAATGACTGTCTCAATAGTGTCTTTATGAGTAACTACATATGTTTTAAACTAGTATATGTGAGTATTGGTGTATATAAGTGAGTATATGTGACAGTGAGAGATTGGAAGAGTTACTGTACAAATAAGTAGGTGTTTCTATAAGTGATCGTTTAAGAGAGTAAGTATGTGTAAGTTTCTGTAGAAGTAAGTGTGGTAGTGTGTGTATAACTGTATATGCAAGTAAATGGATGTTTGATACTTTGTTTGCATGTGTGACTATGTGTGTGAGTAACTCTAAGGATGAGTGGCGGTGTGTAACAGGATGTATAGGTGTATGAGTACATATGATGAGTGAGTACATGTATGAGTGACTGTATAGGGACTGTTGGTGAATGAGTGGATGTGTGTGTAGATCTTGGAATTACTGAATAGGTGTGTTGTAACTGGTATTGGTATGTCCATTGTTTTGAAAATGTCAGTTTGTATTTTTGAGTGTGTGTATCAAAGGTTATATTAGGGTGAGAGGAGGTCTGCCACTCTATCACAAGGATGATGTCATCAGTGATGTCATCAGTGATGTCATTTGAGATGTCATCAGTGATGTCATGAGTGATGTCACTGACCATGTCATGAGTGATGTAATATGTGACGTCATCAGCAGTGCATTATGGCGCGTGAGTTATAGTTAGCTGAACTAACTATAACGGGGAATTTCTATGGTTTTGTACGAGTGAAATGTCCAACTAACTAGAACGCCCCTGAAACCTATGGTTTTTTCAGTGAATTTCTAAGGTTTTTAAATGCTAATTTCTAACTATAACGTGCCTGAAACCTATGGTTTTTTCAGTGAATTTCTAAGGTTTTTTAAATGCTAATTTCAAACTATAACGTGCCTGAAACCTATGGTTTTTTCAGTGAATATATATATATTTATTATACTATGTATACATGTGAAAATGTCTCGGTCCGCCTGTTTGCCTCGGTGGCACGGAAAAAATGGGTGGAACTGACGTCAGCACGCCGACGAGGTCCTCTTATGGCTCCGATTATGTCATACGGTGTCGCGAGCGGAGCCGTGCTATTATGACGTCCTCGTTGACGTGGGAGAGCTAGGAAAGAATTTCTGTGGAATGCTGGTGCAGGGGATATTCACCTAAGTGTTCAGGCTAGTCCTTTGGGAGCAACTGTTTATGTTGCCACTCCAGAAACCAAAACCAGTGAACAGAGGGCAGAGGCCCTGCAGATGGCACACCAGGTGGGGTGCCCAGTCATGTGCACCGGCGGGGCAGCGAAGTGACAAGCACCACAACCCACAAAAAAGGTAACAAGGGCACTGAATAACACAGGATCTTCTCTTTGTATCTGGCAGGAACAACGAAGTTAAAATGCCCTAGTACCAAAATGTAGAATTAGTGCTACAACGGTCTTCAAGAGTACCTGCAATGCCGCTTCTGTCTCCCGTACCCTGGAGGCGGCACATGGGTCACGCGGTACGGTCATACTGCGGTGGGACGCACACTCGTTGACCTCTCATGGCACTGCTCCACACTTCAGGGAGGACGCTTTCCATTAGCTATGTTTTCTGATGACGTTTCGCGCCGGCCCCGTCCAACAACAGAACTCCTTTAGATCCAAACAGACTCTTTCACTCTCTCACCGGAAGTGAAACCAGGCCACGCAGACACTTTCACAATACAACAGCCGGGAATGCACTTTCGGTACAAAAACCACATTCCTTCCTCCAAATTAATCAAATAAACATCTCACTGAAGAACAGGGGCCAGCTTCGATCGGTAAGCAGCCGTTACAACGACTTTTTACTTCGTGATACCATTACAACGCATGCATTACCACGCATGCGTTGTACATCGCGAAGTCATTACTACGCATTTTTTTAGAATGCATGGTCATTTACCACGCATGCCTTTACAACAAATTTTGTTGTAAAGGTATGTATGGTAAATGACCATGCGTTCTAAAAAACATGTAGATGATCCACGTCATTGTAAGGAAACAGAGGCTGTTCCGTTTCCTCACAACGACGTGCACCGCCCCTCAGAGACGACGTGAAGCAGGAACCACGAGGAGAGAGGAACAACGAGGAGTGAGAGGTAAGGGGGATTGGGCATGGGGTGGGGGTTTCTTTTCTAGGGTTTAGGGTAGTGCAGTGGTGTTTGGGTGGTGTAGGGGGTAGTGTTTTAGGGTTTAGGGTAGTGCAGTGGTGTTTGGGTAGAGTAGGGGGTCGTGCTGGGGGTAGTGTTTTAGGGTTTAGGGTAGTGCAGTAGTGTAGGGGGTCGTGCTGGGGGTAGTGTTTTAGGGTTTAGGGTAGTGCAGTGGTGTATGGGTAGTATAGGGGTCGTGCTGGGGGTAGATTTAGGGTTTAGGGTAGTGCAGTGGTGTTTGGGTAGTGTAGGGAGTCGTGCTGGGGGTAGTGTTTTAGGGTTTAGGGTAGTGCAGTGGTGTTTGTGTAGTGTAGGGGGTTGTGCTGGGGTAGTGTTTTAGGGTTTATGTTAGTGCAGTGGTGTTTGGGTAGTGTAGGGGGTAGTGCTGGGGTAGTGTTTTAGGGTTTAGGGTAGTGCAGTGGTGTTTGTGTAGTGTAGGGGTTAGTGCTGGGGGTAGTGTTTTAGGGTTTAGGGTAGTGCAGTGGTGTTTGGGTAGTGTAGGGGTTCATGCTGGGGGTAGTGTTTTAGGGTATGGCAGTGGTGTTTGGGTAGTGTAGGGGGTAGTGCTGGGGGTAGATTTAGGGTTTAGGGTAGTGCAGTGGTGTTTGTGTTGTGAGGGGGTCATGCTGGGGGTAGTGTTTTAGGGTTTAGAGTAGTGCAGTGGTGTTTGTATAGTGTAGGGGGGTTTAGGGTAGTGCAGTGGTGTTTGTGTAGGGGGTCATGCTGGGGGTAGTGGTTTAGGGTAGTGCAGTGGTGTTTGTGTACTGTAGGGGTAGTGTTTTAGGGTTTAGGGTAGTGCAGTGGTGTTTGTGTAGTGTAGGGGTCATGCTGTGGGTAGTGTTTTAAGGTTTAGGGTAGTGCAGTCGTGTTTGTGTAGTGTAGGGGGTCGTGTTTTAGGGTATAGGGTAGTGCAGTGGTGTTTGGGTAGTGTAGGGGTCATGCTGGGGTTAGTGTTTTAGGGTTTAGGGTAGTGCAGTGGTGTTTGGGTAGTGTAGGGGGTCGTGCTGGGGGTAGTGTTTTAGGGGTTAGGGTAGTGCAGTGGTGTTTGGGTAGTATAGGGGTTAGTGCTGGGGTAGTGTTTTGGGTTTACGGTAGTGCAGTGGTGTTTGTGTAGTGTAGGGGGTCGTGCTGGGGGTAGTGTTTTAGGGTTTAGGGTAGTGCAGTGGTGTTTGTGTAGTGTAGGGGGTAGTGGTTTAGGGTAGTGCAGTGGTGTTGGTGTACTGTAGGGGGTCGTGCTGGGTTCTAGTGTTTTAGGGTTTAGGGTAGTGCAGTGGTGTTTGTGTAGTGTAGGGGGTCGTGTTTTAGGGTTTAGGGTTGTGCAGTGGTGTTTGGGTGGTGTAGGGGGTCGTGCTGGGGTAGTGTTTTATGGTTTAGGGTAGTGCAGTGGTGTTTGTGTAGTGTAGGGGGTCATGCTGGGGCTAGTGTTTTATGGTTTAGGGTAGTGCAGTGGTGTTTGGGTAGTGTAGGGGGTCGTGCTGGTGGTAGGGTTTAGGGTAGTGCAGTGGTGTTTGTGTAGTGTAGGGGGTCATGCTGGGGGTAGTGTTTTATGGTTTAGGGTAGTGCAGTGGTGTTTGGGTAGTGTAGGGGGTCGTGCTGGGTGTAGATTTAGGGTTTAGGGTAGTGCAGTGGTGTTTGGGTAGTGTAGGGAGTCATGCTGGGGGTAGTGGTTTAGGGTAGTGCAGTGGTGTTTGTGTAGTGTAGGGGGTTGTGCTGGGGGTAGTGTTTTAGGGTTTATGTTAGTGCAGTGGTGTTTGGGTAGTGTAGGGGGTAGTGCTGGGGTAGTGTTTTATGGTTTAGGGTAGTGCAGTGGTGTTTGTGTAGTGTAGGGTGTAGTGCTGGGGGTAGTGTTTTAGGGTTTAGGGTAGTGCAGTGGTGTTTGGGTAGTGTAGGGGTTCATGCTGGGGGTAGTGTTTTAGGGTATGGCAGTGGTGTTTGGGTAGTGTAGGGGTTCATGCTGGGGATAGTGTTTTAGGGTTTAGGGTATGGCAGTGGTGTTTGGGTAGTGTAGGGTGTCGTGCTGGGGGTAGTGTTTTATGGTTTAGGGTAGTGCAGTGGTGTTTGGGTATTGTAGGGGTCGTGCTGGGGGTAGTGTTTTAGGGTTTATGTTAGTGCAGTGGTGTTTGTGTAGTGTAGGGGGTCGTGCTGGAGGTAGTGTTTTAGGGTTTAGGGTAGTGCAGTTGTGTTTAGGTAGTGAAGGGGGTCGTGCTGGGGGTAGTGTTTTAGGGTTTAGGGTAGTGCAGTGGTGCTTGTGTAGTGTAGGGGGTCGTGCTGGGAATGTTGTTCATTTCTATGGCAAAATGAACCCCCTCGTTTTGTTCCTTATTAAATTAAATGTTTTAAGTGTTACCAGTTTATTCCAATCAAGATGGCTTCAGGTGTGCCATAATTTTGTCATAAGTAAGACTGTTAGCTCTCTAGTTGTTCTTTAGAACACTCTGGGAAGCCGCAGTAGAACACAAAGGCATCAACTGACAGGCTGCTCCTGTTGAAATATAACAGGAAGATATTTGAGATCACACTTGAAACATGTCCTAATTTTTCTTTCTACAGCACTAACCATAATTTCTATGACAAAATGAACCCCATCATTTTGTTCCTTTTTAAATTAAATGTTTTAAGTGTTACCAGTTTATTCCAATCAAGATGGCTTCAGGTGTGCCATACTTTTGTCATAAGTAAGGCTGTTAGCGCTCTAGTTGTTCTTTGGAACACTCTGGGAAGCTGCAGTAGAACACAAAGGAATCAACTGACAGTCTCTGCCCTTGTTGGATGTACATGTTTTACTGAGAATGTCAGACTTCATTCTCACATGACTGAGAAAGATAATGTGAATTTACAGAAAATATGCTCTCATTTTAGCTTCTGGAGAACCTTCCAAAACTCTATGGGACAAGCATGTGAAAATAGTTTTCTCTCAAACATGATTCATGATATCCCAGCAGAAGGTTTTTCACAGGGTAAAATCACCTTAGAACACACCACAATTCCTGAAATTAGTATGGTACCATCAACAAATGAATTCTAATGTAACTAAAGTCTGTTATCACCCTTTATAGTTCTCCTTTTGGTAACCCTCAAAATCTTTGATTCACTACAATGCATTTCAATGGGGTACTATCATGTATATTGGTCCCAAGATGGCTGCCAGCAATTCCAGGATGAAGTGCTGACAGCCAATCAGATCTCACAATGACATGTGTGGTTAGGCTCCGCCCAGATATATATGTGATTTTACTTTTGATTTTCTCAGGAACTACTGAACGGATTTACACCATTTAACAAAAAGGGTTCTTTCTGAACCAAGAACTACCTCTTTGCCAAATTTGGTGTAATTCCGTTCAGCAGTTCGAGCTGTAGCCGTGTCTAAAGTTTCCTATGGAAAATTGCATGGGGAAAACACGTTTTGGGACCCCCCTTTTCTCTCGGCCCCCACTTGACGAATCACCCCGAGACTTTCAGGATAGGAGCGGACCGGAGCGGGCCATAAGTTTTGAAAATTTCGCGAAGATTCGTCGACCGGCGCCAAAGTTATTGGAAATAGAATGTTGTGAATTTCCTATGGAAAATAGGTCCTAACTATAACTATCTACTGGCGACCGCCAGTAGATTATATATATATATATATATATATATATATATATATATATATATATATATATATATATATATTCTTGGCAACTCCGTTCGCCCTCTGGCATGCATCTAATCCCAAAGAAATGGAGCACGGACCCAAATAGTAGCCAACAGATGTACGTTTATTGCTCCTCCAACACCTCTACAGCCATGACGCGTTTCAGCCCCACCTCGGGCCTTGATCACATATATATATATATCCAACAGCCTCGTTGCAATTTCCTCCAAATTTCAAAAAAACGAGCGTAGACCCAACGATTGTGCAAGATGTTTATTGCCACCAATTCAGTCCGCCATGACGCGTTTCGGCCGGTTTACGGCCTTGATCACATGACAGGGCTAAGACAGTGAAACCCGCTTTTTAAAGTGCTAGTGCTAACAACTTGTCTCATAGACATAGACAACATACTATATCTTTTGGTAAAATCCCATTTTGATATTGTTATTCAGTATAATCACATAATGTATTATAGAATCCAATTTAAACACAATTTTATATAACATATAAAATCAACGTATATATACCATGTATGTTTAAAGTATGTTGTCAACAAATAAATGGACCATATGTATTTTCTTCCATTAAATGGACAACTATTAATAACTCTTAAACTACTGAACAGATTTACACCAAGCTCTGCATTAAAGTCCAAGCAAAGCGGACACGACGTTCCTGATGCGCCTATGCAGTCAAGGCGCTGGAGCCGCATGGGTAGCGGCGGGGCGTCTTCGCGACCTGGGCAGGCCGCTAACATAGCAGAGCTACAGCATTGAATGTTCACAGCTACCCACTGAGGTATTTTTAAAAACTGTAACAACGGAGAATATTACGGCACCCATTAGGGAATATTATTGATGTAAGAACTACTTTAACCACAACGCAATGCGTACACACGCCCACATGGGCGGAACTATAAAATCCACCGCGAATGCGATGGGAAGTATTGCTGCCCTTTCTCCATACAAGCCGGAACCATTGACAAAGGGCGAGATGACGCCCGAAACGCGTTTGGTACTTTTGGCTGATTTACAAGCTGGAATGAGCGATGTTGTTTGCCCTGCAGGTCCTGCAAATAAAAGGAAACCAACACAAATGTGTGTGGCGCCTTCACTGTTGGGTGCTTTTCATGTGGATATGTTAGTGGCCTGCCCAGGTCGCAAAGACGCCCCGCCGCTACCCATGCGGCTCCAGCGCCTTGACTGCATCGGCGCATCAGGAACGGCATGTCCGCTTTGCTTGGACTTTAATAATGCAGAGCTACAGCATTGAATGTTCACAGCTACCCACTGAGGTATTTTTAAAAACTGTAACAACGGAGAATATTACGGCACCCATTAGGGAATATTATTGATGTAAGAACTACTTTAACCACAACGCAATGCGTACACACGCCCACATGGGCGGAACTATAAAATCCACGGCGAATGCGATGGGAAGTATTGCTGCCCTTTCTCCATACAAGCCGGAACCATTGACAAAGGGCGAGATGACGCCCGAAACGCGTTTGGTTCTTTTGGCTGATTTACAAGCTGGAATGAGCGATGTTGTTTGCCCTGCAGGTCCTGCAAATAAAAGGAAACCAACACGACTGTGTGTGGCACCTTCACTGTTGGGTGCTTTTCATGTGGATATATATATATATATATATATATATATATATATATATATATATATATATATATATATATATATATATATATATATATATATATATATATATATATGGTTTGTACTTGCCTGTAAAATACTTAAATTTTCATTGTAAAGGCATGAGTAGTAAAGGCACATGCGCGGTAAACATTTTTGTGGTAAAGGCATATGAGTTGTAATGGATGCATTGTAAAGGCATGCGTGGTAATGGCACGTGTGGTTCCATCATACAACCGAGCCAGAGTGGTGTGCCTGTTGCAAGTGATGTGGTCTGCTCAGACAATCTGCGGATGGTTTCTGTTACAGCCTACAAGAGTAAGAAACATGTAGTAGACTGTCTTAACCCAGTGATACTATGCATGGCTCTCAGTGACTGTGACATTCCTCAGTCACGGCTCGGTCACCGGTGTGTATCATGTTTCCAGCTTCTTTCAGAGAAGCTGAGGTGCGCCACAACAGCTAGGGGAGTCCTGTGCAGTTTTAGTTCTCCGAATAGAATAATAATGAAGAATTTGCTAATGCATTTGTCCCTAGGTTGTTCATGGGTGCTTTTGTACAGAAGATGAATTCTAGGTTAGGATGGCCCATAGAAATGTGTCTGCCAAAAATGGGCTGATTAGAGTATAATTAAGGAGTTTTGTTAGATAAAGCAGTTGCAGTGGCTCGTTTTTTAAATCGATATTGTATCTGGATCTTGGAATATGGAAGGAAACTCTTTCTCTAGGGTGCCAATTGGCGTCAGGTTAAAGTTGCGGATGGATTGAACAATGTGACTATTACAAGAAATGAGGTGGTCCCTCAAGAACAGATGTAGAAGGATGACATACTGCAAGACTTGGTATGTGAATAGGTGTATAAAGGACTTGACAATGGAAGATGTAGACCACGATTTCTGGGTGGTTATAGAGGAACTGACTGTGGGAGGGTTCAGTCAGGTAGGTTGGAATGGTTACTGTTAAGATTACTAAAGAAAGACTAATAGGTTTCACCCACTTACTTGACATAAGCTTGAGTAAGTCTGAGCACACGGTCTAGACACATTTCTTGTGGCCTGGAGCAGATAACCATGTTAAACAGGCACTTAGAACATATCTTGAAAGTGTAAACAGTGTTAATTTGAGAGGACTGGCACTGCCTCCATGGGTCTGGAGGTGTTGTTCAAGGTGCCATAGAAAAATGTCACATCTGACCATTTTGATTGGGTGGGTCAAAATCACAATATGTGCTGCATGATCCCTACTACAAGTGCCAAAGGGCAGCACAGCAGTGGATATGTCAACCAGGGGTATTAGGTTTTTAAAATTAATCTTTGACATTCCGAAGGCGGGTGCAGATGGTGCTCATCAGTGAAAGTACCTAAAGAACTGGAGCATAATGTTGAATGACAGAGAGCGAGTGTATAAACCATCGGATCAAATTATGACAGGGTGCATATCCTTACAAATATTACAAGAAAAGAAATCTAACACCAGGTTACACCTGTGTTGGATGAAGAAGATCAAAAGAATTGATTTGGAAGAAGGTCCACAGTCTCATTACGAGTGCCCCTTTGCCCGGGCGTTTATTCCATATATGAAAAAATAACAAAAGAAGGGAGTGAAGAGGTCTACAGATAGAATCTACCTCCTGTACAACTTTTTATACACAATGTGATTCTACCCTGTGTAGTAACCAGTGAATTATTTTTTAAAATTTTCTTCGTGATTCTAAAAAAAGGGGTGTGTTTTGCTGATCCTTGAGATGTCAGGGAAAGGCACTACGTGTTTTAAAATACCCCTCACACACTACGAATCCCATAGTGTCATGCTTCATCATAGGGGTCTTCCCGTCCCTCTACGGGCGGGGCGTGCTGCAACCTACGAATACGCGGGAGCACTTGGTTTTTATGAAAATAGGCTATGTGTAGTGTAGGAGTGAGAGTGGTAGGGTCAGTGAAAGATACAAAAAAAAGGGTTTAAAAATTCCCTGGCTAGTAGAAAAACAAATTTTTATTCACTTCCCTAGCTGGAAACACTAAAAATGGGGTTATGTAGGGGGTGCACCCTAATGTGATACCCCCTACTGGGTCAACATGTTTCGTAAGCAGTACCCACTGCTTTACTCATCAGGACCTAGTATGATCCCTACTGCACTCAAAATATAATATTTTTTATATATGTAGTATGCCTATCTTTCAAAAGTCAGTCTGCAAAAATAAGCCAGACTGACAAAATAGGGGGTGAATGGCCCCTAGTAGTAAAATAACCAAATTGGTATCTGAAATAAATAGAAAACATAAAATAAACAACTTGAATAATCGTTTTCTCAACACATCACCATAATGTGGAATCACACCATTTGGTCAAAATTCGTGATACATTATTTGTGTGATATATTTTTCTGAGGCAAAGCGCTGCTTTTCTGATATATTTTTCTTGGGCAAAGCACTGTTTTCATACCATAGTTAGCGATGGTGCCGCCCACTTTTAGGTGAACTTGATATTTGGTTCGTTGGAACTTATACACTCAAAGTGAAACAAAAACACAGATCACACACACTGTCATACATACGTTCTCACTCTATGCTGTCTGAGGGCGCTGTTAAGGATGTCATGACTCACACATCCTGATGTGCAGACATGCCGACTAACGTGTGTTGCTCATGGCTAGGTAATCAAAAATGAATTTTTTTTATTATTTAAAAGTAATGATGTACATACACTATTTAGAACGATTGTCAGGCATCATGAGCTTGCACTGAAGGGGAGGTTGCCTTGGATTAATCACTGTGGGTAAAGTAAGAAATCGTATAGCAGTAAGGTTGACTGATCTCGCCGTGCGTATAATGCAAAATAGTTAAATAGTTAGGACATGGATTGCAGAGCCGAAATTTAAAGACTTGGCTCGAGTCTTACTTACATGAAATAGGATATTCCCTCTCCTTTCAATACCTCCGGGCTGCTCCGTGGTTTGCTGTGGAAGCGTTTGAACTCTGTATTTATCCGATGCTAATTACAGAAAAAGACCGCGAACTGGCTTGTTACTGGGCACTAGAGCGTTACCTGTTACTAAAATGGCCGCTCACATTGTGCTAATAAGATGGTAAAAAAAGCACCACTTCCTGGGTTTGAAGTGCAGTGTCCGATAGATTAAGGAAATGGATTGTTAAGAGTTAATGCAAACCAGTGCTTTTTCTTAGATAGTCGCTGTATTGAGGCGTGGTTTATAAAGGAAATAATTTTAGTAATCATAGGACTGGCTTTACTTGCAGTGTGATTAGGCATCAGTAGTGGGCCGGATTTGCTCGAAAACTAGAGCGTGAAATCCAGGATGGCCGCTCTTATTGTGCCAAAGCCTTGCCAAAAAATGCACTACTTCCTGGATGTGGTCGATTCTCAGGATGCTTGGAAGAAGAAGAGCTGTGCTGCAGAGTGAGCACTATTTGAAAATGAAAATTCAACATAAAAAATTAAAAAATTACAGAAATAATAATAGGACCGGCTTTTCTTGCTGTGTGATTAGGCATCAGTAGTGGGCCGGTTTCGCTCAAAAACTAGAACGTGAATTCCAAGATGGCCGCTCTTATTGTGCCAAAGCCTTACCAAAAAATGCACTACTTCCTGGATGGGATCGATTCTCAGGATGCTTGAAAGTAGATCTGTGCTGCATAGTGAGCAGTGATTGGAATAGTACTATTTGAAAATGAAAAATAAAAAATTATAAATTAAAAATTACAAATTGCAAAAGGAAGTTCTGGGATAATTTCCTAAAAGCAAAAAATCTTACAATAAGATGAGGCAAAAAGATGAAGGCTCTCTGCAATACGGCCAAATTATCTGCTAGTTTATTTCCCCACTCTTAAGGCTATGCTTGTGTAAAGGGCTTAACTGTACTTGTGAAACCATAATGATATTCTGCATCTAAATGTGAACAAATGAATTTTATAAATGTTTTAAATGGCAGATGTGACCATTGCTCGCCCCAAAGTCCTCAGGTGTTGGAAAAGAAAATCAGGGGTCTGTATGAAAAAGAAAAGCAGGGGTCTGTATGCCAAAGTGAGCAACTTCGTTTTTTCTGACAATCTGGTTATCTTCATAATTGGCCCCATGGGATTTCATCATTTAGACCTTTTACATTTGTTTTCAGACGGAACACCCATCTCTGCTCTTTTTCGAAAAGGTACCTCTCATTGACGACCTGTTCGATTACTGTCCAAGAGATATCGTCTGGGGTGTGGCCTTTTTCCAGGAAGTGAGATGCCATTTTGGTCGTGCTTTTCTTGCACTTGATATTGCTTTTATGTTCTCCTATTCTCATTTTCACTGGTCGAGTTGTCATTCCTACATATTCTAATAGGCACGGACAAGTTATGAGGTATACCACGTTGCTATTATTGCAGGTCGTAAATTTTCTCTGTTCCCATTTGGTGCCATTAAGGAAGATTATTTCTTTACTTTTTCTTGTAAGTTGGCAAACCTTGCATTTTCCACATGGGTGGTGTCCATGTATGCTTGCCATTGCTGTCGATTGTCCAGTGGGTTCATTCTTTTTGAGTCTCGTGTGTACAATCATATCACGGATACTTTTCCCTCTCCTATGGGAAAAAATAGGTTTAAGGAGATTCAATCCACCGCTGTTTAGGATCTTCCAGTGTCTGTTGACGAATTTGGTCACCTGATTGGAATTGGTGTTATATGTTGTAATACAAAATGGACGTTTTTCCTCAGATTTAGGGGGGGGCAGGTTCTAGAAGACTCTCTCTGCAGTTGTTACGTGCCCTTTTGTAGGTTTGATCTATTACCCTTTTGGGGTATTGGCGTATTTCTAGTTTCTTTTTCAAATCTTCTGATTGCAGTTTGAAATTGGTGACTTCTGTGCAATTTTGTCTAAGATGTAAAAATTGCCCGTAAGGGAGGTTATTCCGAAGATGTTTCGGGTGGAAGCTTTGGTACATCAAAAGACAGTTTTTTGATGTTGTTTTGAAATGCGTTGTGGTCATCAGTCTTCCATCTTTAGGTGATATGTTCAAATCTAGGAAGACCAGTTCTTGTTTTGAAATGGTACTGGTGAAGTTTAGGAAATCATCCTGGTAGTTGAGCCAAGTGATGAAGCGTTTGGCTGTCACCTCATCTCCATCCCAGATAATCAATATATCATCAATATATCTCTTCCAGGTATTGATGTAGTTGTAAAAGGGATTGTCTGGGTGTAAAATTTTTGTTGTCTCTAGATGGTGTACGTAGAGACCAGCTATGCTGGGAGCAAAAGTGCTCCCCATGCTGGTCCCATGCTTCTGGAGATATAAGGTGTTGTTATACTCAAAGAAGTTCTCTTTTAGTGCAAGGTTACAGCATTCCATAATGACATTTCTGGGTGTTTGGTATTCCCAGTCTGTATTGAAAAGAACCTCTTCAATGATGTTTAAAGTTTCATTGTGGGGGAGGCTGGTGTACAAGCTTTCAACATCACAACTAATCAGAAGTTGGTGTTGTGGGTCAAATGGGAGATTTTCTAGTAGTACCAAGACATCTTTAGTGTCTCTTAAATAAGTAGATGTTTTTTGCACCATGGGTCTTAAGTATGCGTCTGCGAATTTAGAGACTGGCTCTAAAATAGATCCTATACCGGACACAATAGGACGACCTGGAGGGTTTTCTAGACTCTTATGTATTTTTGGAATGGTATGTAGGTAAGGTGTTATGGGAGAGACCTGGAGCAAAAAGTCGCCCTCTTTTTTTGTCATCCATCCATGAGCTATAGCTTCTTCTACCATGCTCGTTATTTTTATCTTTATCCGGTCTGTTGGATCTTGGTACAGAATTTCGTAGTTACGCTGATCTTGGAGGAGGCGTCTACATTCACGATCGTATTGATCAGCTGATTGTATGACTATCGCCCCCCCTTTGTCTGCAGGTTTGATTACCAATTTCGAGTTGTTACTCAACTCCCGTATTGCTTTCCTTTCTTCATTTGTTATGTTTTGGAACACCTGTTTGGTGTTGGGATCTAGATCCTCTAAATCCTTCATCACTGCTTTCTCAAAGGTAAGCAGTTCTATGGGAAGAGTGGAATCTAGGGGGTGTAAATCTAGATTTTGGTTTAAAGCCAGTATCCCCTTCTTGTGTCTCATTTTTTTCTTTGTCTTGAAAGACTTGTAATTTCAGTCTCCTCATGAATTCCTGTATTTCTTTGCACAGTAAAAATGTGTCCATATTTGATGTTGGCATGAACCCTAATCCTTTCTCCAAGACTGACATCTGGGCGCTTGTGAGGTTTTCATCGGTCAGGTTTACCACTAAGTTCATTTTCTGCTCGTTGATGCTTTTGTCATACTTCTGGTTGATACCCTCGCTTGTTCCTCTTCTCTCGGTGTCCAGTGCACATTGTTCCCTCTCCGGTTCCTTCCTTTGTTTCTTCCATGACGTGATCCTAAAAAATGCGTCTGATCGTAATAAGGATAATCTTGTGGGGGGTAACTCCAGGGCGGATATGCCCCCTGAGGGTGTGGAAAGTGAGGTGGCCCAAAATGCTGGGGTGGATACATAGGTGGTCCTTGAAAATTACCCCATCCTCTGGGTCCATGTTGGTATGGGCATCTGTAGTTGCCCCGTATTATATACTATTTAACTATTTTGCATTATACGCACGGCGAGATCAGTCAACCTTACTGCTATACGATTTCTTACTTTACCCACAGTGATTAATCCAAGGCAACCTCCCCTTCAGTGCAAGCTCATGATGCCTGACAATCGTTCTAAATAGTGTATGTACATCATTACTTTTAAATAATAAAAAAAAATTCATTTTTGATTACCTAGCCATGAGCAACACACGTTAGTCGGCATGTCTGCACATCAGGATGTGTGAGTCATGACATCCTTAACAGCGCCCTCAGACAGCATAGAGTGAGAACGTATGTATGACAGTGTGTGTGATCTGTGTTTTTGTTTCACTTTGAGTGTATAAGTTCCAACGAACCAAATATCAAGTTCACCTAAAAGTGGGCGGCACCATCGCTAACTATGGTATGAAAACAGTGCTTTGCCCAAGAAAAATATATCAGAAAAGCAGCGCTTTGCCTCAGAAAAATATATCACACAAATAATATATCACGAATTTTGACCAAATGGTGTGATTCCACATTATGGTGATGTGTTGAGAAAACGATTATTCAAGTTGTTTATTTTATGTTTTCTATTTATTTCAGATACCAATTTGGTTATTTTACTACTAGGGGCCATTCACCCCCTATTTTTTCAGTCTGGCTTATTTTTGCAGACTGACTTTTGAAAGATAGGCATACTACATATATAAAAAATATTATATTTTGAGTGCAGTAGGGATCATACTAGGTCCTGATGAGTAAAGCAGTGGGGACTGCTTACGAAACATGTTGACCCAGTAGGGGGTATCACATTAGGGTACACCCCCTACATAACCCCATTTTTAGTGTTTCCAGCTAGGGAAGTGAATACAAATTTGTTTTTTCCACTAGCCAGGGAATTTTTAAACCCTTTTTTTTGTATCTTTCACTGACCCTACCACTCTCACTCCTACACTACACATAGCCTATTTTCATAAAACCAAGTGCTCCCGCGTATTCGTAGGTTGCAGCACGCCCTGCCCCGTAGAGGGACGGGAAGACCCCTATGATGAAGCATGACACTATGGGATTCGTAGTGTGTGAGGGGTATTTTAAAAACACGTAGTGCCTTTCCCTGACATCTAAAGGATCAGCAAAACACATCCCTTTTTTTAGAATCACGAAGAAAATTAAAAAAAATAATTCACTGGTTACTACACAGGGTAGAATCACATTGTTAATTCCATATACTCAGAATTAGGGATACTGGGGGCTCCATTAATTACGGAGGTCAAGAATTAACAAAGATTATGGTCAAATCTTGTGACTCTCCTGCGAAATTGCCGGGGAAATCAGTAATTTCAGGTCCAATCCCCCCAGTAATTCCTCATTCTTCCACTAGTTTCCAGCGGAGATTTCAGCTACTTTCTGGAGATTAAACATCCCAGGGAAACATGAGAGCTCTGTTGTAACTTCTTGGGCCATATGATGATGATGGGGCCTGTGACTGTGTTACCAGCGCCATTGTGAATTACAAGCCTCTCATAAGAAAGGCCTTAGTGGGAAGGGTAGAAATGAAGCAACAATGATTCAGTTATATTTGATTTTAGGAAGGCAGGTAGAATTTTGGGAAGCAGGGAAGAGGACTATGTGAAGATGAGGTTGCCAGAAAGAGATCAAACGGGTTAAACTGTATTGTAGCACTTTTAAGGTAACAGAGAAGCTGTGCAATCCTATCTTGGATAAGGTTTAAAATGTTTAATGGGTCGTGGTTGTGAAGGGCTACTTATTGAATGAGGGTAAGAGTGATGCACTGGAGAGAGTTCAAGTAAGACATGGGAAGGGGTGCTTCCATCCTGACAAGAAGTGATTGTAAGAATCCTTATAGGAGGAAATTCACAGATTATGTATCCAGTTAATATTAAGTTGCTTTCTAAAGTTGCTGATTGTTTTGGTGTGGTATCCTTGCTAGTGCTGGTAGGCATTACGTAAGAGAAGAGTGGTGTGTCTTACTCTAGATGTACCTGCCTAAGTCTGGTATGTTCTCGAACTTGTAGACAGCACTGTTGCTTTGAGATTCACACATTCTGCGAGAGGCAGATGGAGGCAAACAGTGATGGCGCCTGCTGCGTTTGGTTTAGGGTTCACTATTACTTAAATGCATTCTCTGTATGCTTTTTTGCATAAAACTCTTTCCTCGTTCTAGAAGGGACTGTGCTACGGGAATATTCTCCCTTGGAGGACAGGCTCCTCCTGGACCCCATGATTGATAAAGCAGTGTCCCTTACTTATAAAAAACTCGTGAACACCTCCCCAGACTGCATGGGTTCCTTGAAGGAGGCCTGGGAATCCGACGTGGGACTTCTGGAGGACGACGATTGGGTGGAAGCCCTACAGAGTCCCAGAGAAATAGCCATTAAAGCACGCTTTAGGCTGGTTCAACTCCGCATTCTTCACAGATCGTACGCCTCGCGAGTGGTACAGTTTCGTATTGGTGGTTGTGTGTCCGAGCTGTGTGCGAGGGGGTGTGGTGAGGAAGGGTCCTTCTTCCATATACTATGGTCTTGCCCCAGGATTCAGAGGTACTGGAGGGGTCTGACCCGCATAACGGAGGCAGTGGTGGGAGAGAGGGTCCCGTTGGAGTCTAGATGGCACATCGTGGGCGTTACGGGAGAGAGATCACATGGCCACAGTGGGCCAAGTCCTGGCTAGCCTTAGCAGGGGGGTCGCCAAGAGGAATATTGCCCGGGCATGGGGGGCAGCAGAGCCCCTGACACTGGAAGCATGGAAGTGCGATATGGATTGGTGCCATAGGGCGGAACAAGTGGTCTATCACAGCTGGGGGATGCCCCCGCAAATGGGGGAAAATATGGGGGGGCATGGGCACAGTATAGAGGCCTGTGATCGGGGCCCTGAGGTGTGTCTTACATGTTTTCCTATGAGAGATAGGTGGAGAATTCCGCCTAGTACCGCGGTGAAGTACGCAGCATGTATTTGAGTTTGATATTTAGAGGGCTACGGGGCTACCGTGTTATTTTCCTAACCCGCAACTGTATGTCTATGTATGTTATGTCTCTGAAGCTTGTTCTTTTGTTCAATAAAAAGAATAAAAAAAAAAAAACTCTTTCCTCGTTCTAGGTGTGGGCCCACTTTCTTACAGTTGTGTGCCTCTTTTTTGTGGTAGTGGGATGTAATTGGTTGCGCTCAAATATCTAGACTACAGACTTCATCCAAGCTTGATGATAGTTCCACATACAATATACATTTAAGAGATGGGAGTTTCCTATAAGTAAAAATGGGCAATTTAATGTCAGAGGAAAAGGGTTTGTCTGAGTATTAGGCATTTTTAGGTAGGCTATATGCTCGTTGCTTTTAATAAGTAGTGCTGGCCACCACTTTGGGTGTGTTCCAAAAGCGTAAATTTCTTTAATTGAAAATTACTAACAAAGTTACCAATATTAAGTACAATTCAAATAATGGATGCTAACGCATATTTGCTTTTAGTCGTTATAAATGCTTCAGACTTCAAGTCACATTAGCAATGTGATACCACCACTACTGAGGCATGCTGTCCAATGCGAACGCTACCATAGTTAGTAGCCAGCAGAAGAGTCGTAAATAAGAAACATTCGCACTCTTGCTACGAAAGATTTTACTCCTGTACCGACCCTTCAATGACTAACGGAATGGAGAGAAGCCCCCTCGCGTGTGGTAATAAATAATAGTGACCTTAGAATTTCACTGATATTCTGATTGCAAGCAATCATTTAGTTTAAACATGCACGATGACACCAACTGAAAAACAGTGCATTTTTAGAAAATTGGAAATTACTCCAGCTCAGCCATTTTTAATCAAATCTCATTAATTAGTGCACACAGTATGCCGGTGGAATCCGCTGATGAGAGGGCTTCCATTCATCAATGTCGGCTGCATTCCACCGAGAAAGGAGTCGCGGGGCTGACGTCAGAGATCTTGCTTGATGAGTGCTGGATCCTTAGTTGAACTCTTTTTTAGGAATTGTGGTAAACCGGGTCGGACTGGCCTATAGGGCAATCAGGCAAATGCCAGCTGGGTTCGTCAGACAGCTCACTGTGTAGGTCGTTTTTTGGATGTTTATGGGTTCTTTTTATGGTCTGCTGGCTCGGTTTCTATTGTTGATTTCCCGGATATTGAAAAAAACATTGTCTGCAGCAAGCTCAAAATCAAAGCATTGTTACCTAACTTGCAAAACACTCATACAGCATGTCTTCACAAGTTCAAAACTACTCCAATTTGCGCAAACATGGGCCACTTTTTTTAGCTATCAAATTCACTAAAGGGGGCCACTTTTATTTTGGTTCCCAGGCCTATTTTCTGACCCAGTCCGAAACGTGAGGTAAATACATTAAAAAATATATAAAATGAAAGCAGAAGAACTAAATGCAGAGATTGGACTGGTAATCCTGGCACTGAAGTACACTACTTTTTAGGCAGACAAAATGCCGTCACTCACATTGAAGGCTGCCAATGTCTAAAGTGGGCTGACTCATTGCCCCATGCTGTAGTGGGCGGAAGCAAAACATCAAAGGTACAAGAATAGACCACACCCTGTGTCCTAAAGAGAAAAAAGATCAAAGCGAAGTAGGGAGAGTCAACGCTTGCGGTCTGTGGAGTGTGAAGAAGTTCTGTATGGAGAGAAGATGACCGCAGTAGGAGCACGATGGAGAGGTCTGTATTTGATATTATCAAACCCGAGTACCAGGCATTTACAGGGTGAACATGGCCCTGACTTGTGCACAGGTCTGTGACAATAGTCCACTAAATGCATAATAACAATATAGTTGCACAATTATCATAACCTACTTCTTAAGTCAAATAGAAAATATATGAAAACATAGAAACCATTCATGTGGTACTAACCCGGAACTGAAGTTATGAGATGTCTCTTTGGAGGAGTGTCATGCTGAGCTGGTCGAAGGGCAGACGATCTTACTGTAAAAAGAAATATATTGTTTCAGAACACATTTATTGTGACTGATTGGCAGTAATATATGGGATGAAGTACCCTCTACCGTTCCCTATAACGATATTGCAAGTCACTGAGGCATTCCGGGACACACAGATTAATGAAACTCTGAGGTGACTCAATCAATCAATGTTCTTGTAAAGCGCGGCTACTTACCCATAAGGGTCTCAATCTTGTAAAGCATGGCTACTTACCCGTAAGGGTCTCAAGGCGCTGAATAGAGGGGGGGTGGGGTGATCTGCTGTTCAGACGAAGAGCCAGGTCTTGGAGGTCTTTCCTGAAATGAGGCAGGGATGGAAATTGCCTGAGATGAAGAGATAGGGAGTTCCAGGTCTTTGCAGCGAGGCAGGAGAAGGATCCTCCTCCAGCAGTGGTCCTGCGGATCCGGGGGATGGTGGCCAGGGCCTGATGGGCGGAGCGAAGATGTCTGGTGGGAGTGTGGAAGGAGAGGCGATGGTTGAGGTATGTAGGTCCAGCATTGAGGAGGGCTTTGTAGGCATGTGTGAGGAATTTGTAGGTGATCCTTTTGTTGACCGGGATCCAGTGGAGGTCTCTCAGGTGGCCGGTGATGTGGCTGTGGATGTTCAGGATGAGTCTGACATAGGCTTTGGATGTTTTGCAGCGTCTTTTGGAGTTTTTGCGGGGTGCCAGTGTAGAGTGCTTTGCCATAGTCGTATTTGCTACTGACGAGTGCATAGGTGACTGTTTTCCTGGACTTGGTGGGGATCCACTTGAAGATTTTCCAGAGCAAGCGGAGCATGCGGAAGCAGGAGGACGAGACGGCGTTGATCTGGCGGTTCATTGAGAGCGAGGAGTCTAGGATGATGCAGAGGTTCCGTGCGTGGTCCGTGGGTGTGTGTGTGTGTGTGTGGGGGAGGGGGGGGGGTTTGAGCGCTGCGGACTCGCTGTGACTGGATATTGCTCGGCTCCAAAACTGCCTGTGGAATGGCGGGGTATTGACTGAAGAAGCCGAGCAAAGCGAAGTGGCGTGATCTGCAGCAGCTACGGCCGCACATAATATAACCCCGCTGGGGCAGATAGGAGGTGATGGGATTGGCCTCGCGGCCCTGATACTCAGAGCGGAGCCTGAGAAACGAGCTGGCCCTTTCGTCGGCGGGACGCGATCCACAGTGGCACCCGGCGAGGTGCTCCGAGGTAGGAGAAACAACAACACGCCTGGCAGCTGGCCTATACCGGCAGTGGCTGGCCACACCCTGCGGCGACTACCTCTCAACGGCAGCAGCGTGAGATCGGGAGTCGGGCGAGAGACTGAAGTACGCAGTGTGAGGCCCTGATCTGAACCGAGTGGACGGACGCGGAGATTTCCGATCAGCGTGCCGACTTCGGTCCCACCAGACCTGAGAGCCTTCCACAAACACGGACAGCAATAATAAGGTACCGCGGCCACCCTGCGCTAGCCACCTCGCAATGCGGTTGTTGACCTGGGGAACCCACTGCGACCCGGATGTTCATTAAACCGACTGTGCAAACCCCACTGTGCGCCCACTGCCAGCCCAAGTACAAAGCAGCCTGGGGTAATGGAACTATTGCGTGTCATCCAGTGGTGAGACTTGATCCCCTGCTAATGGGACATCTTGTAGTGTAGGGTAACAAGCAGCAACAGGCGGCAACATAACTGGGAACTACAGCAAAAGCACAGCAAGCCTGCCCTAATCAGGGAACACTCACCTATACCGCAGATCTGCGAATGCACCGTGTGAATCCCGACCGCACGCAGATACCAAGCACAGGACGCAGGCAGATTTACTGAGCAGAAGGCACTGCGCCTCCTTCAGGCACTGCAGCCCCTTCAGCCTACGTGTGGACCAGCCTCCCAAGATGGGCAGAAACGGACAGGTGCGGGTGCAACAGCCACACAGCCGGCCCCGGCCCGAGGCACACTGGCCGGACGCCTGAGGAACCAGAGACCTCGCAATCTTCCACACTGGAATCTAAAATAGACTCAGTACTTCAAGTGGTGGCGCAAATCGGAGTAACATTAGCAAAAAACCTGTACATCCCTAGAAGGTCGCATTGATAAAATCACGACAGATTTTACGCTTCTGCATGCAGACCACAGGAAGCTAACTGGGAAAGTCACTGACCTCGCGACAGAAATAGAGGAAGTCATCCCAGTCACCAAGGCAATGTCCACTGAAATGCGAGCACTTACGGCATGGTTGAATTCACTGGAGCACAGGGTGGATGACGCGGAAGGCCGCTCCCGCAGAAACAACATCTGTGTAGTTGGATTGCCGGAAGGTGCGGAAGGTGAAGACGCAGTGACTTACACGGAGACCTGGCTGAAGTCCCTGATGCCAACAGACTCACTATCCCCCTTCTTCGTCGTAGAAAGAGCGCACAGGGTGCCAACGGGTCGCCCATTACTGGGCGCAGGCCCGCGTCCCTTCTTACTCCGCCTGTTAAATTTCAAAGACAGAGATGCGATACTCAGAGAAGTCAGGAAGATGGACGCGGTCAAGGTGGACAACTCTCAGGTCCTCTTTTTCCCAGATTGCGCCCTAGGTGTGCAAAGACAACGTAACGCATTTCTAACAGTCAAGAGGTGGATGCGGGACTTAAACATAAAATATTCCCTCATATTCCCGGCCCGCCTCCTTGTGGTCATGGATGGATCCACTCATTTTTTCAACGAAGCAGAGGAAGCATGGGAATGGCTTGAAAGCATGGGACATCACACTTTACCAAGCCAAAGACGTACTGGCAATGAAACAAATCCTAAGAGCCGCTGGAGTCGTCACAGGAGACATAAGCCACGTGCTGAGGCATCTCCGTCTTCGCTGAAGGCGGCACCTCAATTGGAGCAAGTACTGAGGGAACAGCAGGACGCTTTGTAAACGGCGGCGGCCATGAGGAGGAGGCAGGCAAGCAAAGACACGGACTTGTCCCCGGAGCGATCCCTGAGCGCAGACAGTTTTCTGGCCATGTGGCCAGCCACTGAGGACTCGCAGAGGCTCCCAGATGTAACGCCCTAGACTGCAGATGAACTCATGTGATTACCTGAAGCACATTCAGAGCACGCAAGTATACACGCAAACATGAACACATGAGACACTCTGCATGACATGCACTGGGTCGATATGGGGTGCTTTATTTGATAAGCTGGGGCAGCACAGGCAGAGTCAACCTCGTTTTTCTCCATCCGACTGGGTAGTGAGACCCGCAACAATTATACACCAAATCAGTGCGCATAAAGACACGCACAACACTGGCCTAACATCCAGACCCACCCGGCACAAGTCTTATCCCGCCCCCCCCCTGAGTTCAACCTACGCGACACACGAAGTCACTTGTTGCTGTATGGCATTGTTTTTAGTTTGGGCAGACACCTGTTGTCCCTCTGCTCTTCCCCAGTTGAGTTGCACATGGTGCCCCCTCTCAAAGTCTCTCCAAGATGACACGTTGTTAAGATTGCGTGTACAGCACCCCAAGAAAATTATATGGCTGACACATCGCCGCCTGACCTCTGCCGCACCACACCGTCTATGGCCCTCATTAGCTAGTGTCTGTGACACATGCCAACCACCAACATAGTCACCTGGAATGCTAGAGGGCTACACACACTGGACTGCAGATACGAAATATATGCATACCTCAAGAGACACGCAGCAAATGTAGCGCTGTTACAAGAGACACATATAGCACAACCGGAAATCCGTAGGCTACAGCAGAGATGGAAGGGTCAGATACTAGCCACAGGCTACTCGTCCTATGCTAGGGGAGCCCTCATCTGGGTGAGACCAGGAACACCATTTACTCCAGAGGAGACTGAAATAGATAAACATGGCCGGTTTGTTCTAGTGAGAGGCCGTCTTAATGGAGGTCCGATAGTGTTGGGTTCCATATACGCCCCGAACACAGGTCAAAACACCTTCTGGCACACACTGACAGAATTACTATCATGCTGGTGCGACGTGCCATGGTTGTTAGGTGGCGATTTTAACGCAGTACTAGACACCAGTCTGGACAGATCCTTCCCCCCACTGACACAAACATCAGCAACATCCAACGCCCGAAACCTGAGGGAGTGGCTACGCCATTGGGGGCTGGCAGACACATGGAGATCCCTACACCCACAAACACGCTTATATTCCCACTACTCTCACCCGCATTGCTTACATGTTTGCATTGACCGCTTTGTGGTAAGCTCTCCAATTCTGGCGAAATGCTGCAGTGCTGACTATCTCGACAGGACTCACTCTGACCACAGCCCACACATTTTACAATTACAGGGAGACGATACAGAGCGCACCACTTCACTGTGGAGGCTGCAGCCTCTGGCACTAGAGGAACCCCCATATAGGGAAGCAGTAGGCGCAGCAGTAGATACATACTTTGAAAAGAACACAAGCTCAGTCGCTGATGTGGGAGTACTACGGGATGCAGGCAATGCAGTAGTTAGGGGACAATGACTGGGACTAAACTGGAGTGTCAGAAGACAGCTGGATCGCGAGGTAAAAGATATCGAAGATGCCCTGACCAAGCTAGAAGCAGCACTAGCACGAGGCGGTGACACGCAACGAACTCTAGACACGCAGAGGAAAAAACATGCGGAAATACTAGAAAGGTTGCGCTGCTTAAACTATGAGGCGCATGCAGCGCGCACCCATGCGACAGCGGACAGGGCGGGCAGATTGCTAACAAGGATGATCAGGCAGGAGCATGCACAAACACCTATACTGCGACTGCAGTCCGCCGCAGGGCAGGTACTCACCAAACAGTTTGACATCCACTGTGAATTCACGTCACACTACACCAGAGTATATAAATCCTGAATCTTTCCCACACCGGCAGAACTAGAACTATTTCTGTCCCCTCTGGGCCTACACCAAGTGTCGGCAGAGCAAAGAGATGACCTAGATGCACCAGTCACACTACTGGGGGTCCAGATAGCAATACGAGCGTTGGCCACTGGCAAAGCGCCAGGACCTGACGGACTGCCAGCTGAGTACTACAAGGCGTATCAGCAGGCACTAGCCCCACAACTCCTATTGGTATATCACAATGCACCAGAAACAGGGGTACTACCAGGCACACTGCGAGAGTCATTATTAGTGGCGTTACCTAAACCCAACAGAAACGCGGAACTGTTAGGCTCATACCGCCCATTAGCACTATTGAACACGGATTACAAAGTGCTAGCTAAAATATTGGCGGACAGATTGGCTCCACTTGTGCCACATCTGGTCCATGCAGACCAAAATGGGTTCGTACCGGCCTGCTCCACGTCCCTGAATCTGCTGCGTTTTGTCAGGGTAGCACACTACTCAAGAGAGAGTTGGGCACGCTCTGGCTGCTTAGTGCTAGACTAGGAAAAGGCGTTCGATACCCTAGAGTGGGGATTCCTCTTTGCTACACTCCGGAAATATGGTCTAGGAGATGAGTATCTAGGGCTAGTAAAATTACTTTATACGCAGCCCATGGCTAGAGTTAGAACAGGCCTGTATCTGTCTTAGCAGATTCCAATCGAACGGGGCACGCAACAGGGCTGCTCGCTCTCCCCGTTATTGTTCGTATTGGCCATTGAGCCATTAGCCGAGTCTCTATGTAGGTCACAAGAGGAATGGGGTATCCCTTTGGGAGATGGGATACACGCGGTCTCATTGTATGCAGACGATCTTCTGATCTATCTCAAAGATGTCGGGATTTCATGCGCAGCAATAGAAAAATGTTTGCTAGATTTTGCCTCCGTCTCAGGTCTTCGAGTGAACTGGGAAAAATCGTGCATGTACCCTTTTTCGGAATCCACATCGGACCCACATCTGCTTCTTAGCGGCACGCCAGTACACTGGCAACTAACAACGTTCCGCTACCTCGGGGTACTCATATACAGGGAACATAGGGACCTATTTGAGGGCAACCTGGTTCAAGCTGTTACAGCAATTCGTGCACAAATGGCCTTCTGGAGTACGCTACCCCTGACAGTTATGGGACGTATTGCACTTCTGAAAATGGTGGTGCTTCCACGTCTCCTTTATCATTTCACAAACCTGACAGTACATGTCCGACCGCCGTTTTTCAGTGGGTTCGAGCGCAATATGAGGCAATTCATATTGCATGGATCACGCAGCAGAGTAGCACTAACCAAAATGTACCCCTCGACTGATCAAGGGGGCATCGCGGGACCTAATATGGAGCAATATTATCTAGCAGCACAGCTCCAGTGGGTGGCCAGATGGCTAAGTGCTCGACAATTAGAAGATACTGCCACGCTTGCAGCGGGATACACGCATTACCAGATAGTAACGATATTCCATCCAGGTAGGAAGGGAAAGTCGCCTACCCAACTACTAGTACATGTAGCTTATAAATGCTTCTGCCGCAGTTTAAGACTCACAAAAATGGTCACTCCATATGTGCCATAACTCCCTAAAGATGGAACACCTAGGAACCGCCAAGCCCTCAATGGCGTGGAGCTCTCCCGACGGGAAGCAGTGGGAGTGCACACTCTAGAGACCTTTACAGCGATGGTCACCTGCTACCGTTCGCGGTGCTCGCTGACGAATCCGGATTACCACAGGGACAATTCTTATTACATGCAGCGGTGGTGCATACATTGCGCACATTGGGGGGAGATATAACACAAGAGCCTGTCACCCACTTAACACTGCAGTTTCTGCACGAGCTGAGCACAGGCCGACATCTGACTAGATGGTTGGCAGACTCCCGACGTAGGCATACAGCGCCGCCACTACTATCCCTCCGAGCCCACTGGGACACCAACTTTCAGAGACCTAGTACAGACCGGGAATGGGAGAACATTCTGGTAAGCCCCACACAAGTCCCCCGGCACGCCAGATTCCAACTCATTCAGTATTACATAACACACAGAGCTTATTTAACACCGGCCAAAATAAATCACTATTTTAATCGAAATGATGCCAGATGTCCAAGATGCGATATGGTGGGAGCAGACCTACTACACATGCTGTGGACATGCACGGTTATCCGACCATACTGGGACATAGTCACCAAGCATCTGGCTCAATGTACGGAGCGCACCTTAGATTGGACATGGGAGACATGCCTACTAGGTTTATATCAAAGGTCCAAAAAGCATAAAGTGACAACCCGTTATATAGACTTGGGACTTATAGTGGCCAAACGCCTACTCACAAGGCGTTTGAAATCCCCTGAGCCCCCAGCTGCGAAGGCCTGGTTCCAGTCACTTCTCTGTTGGTCGCAAACAGAAAGTATAGCGCTCCGCTGCGAAGACGTGGTGGGGATACGGAAAAAGCCACTGGCCGCGCTATGGGACGCGATATTGTCAGACACTGTGGCAGAACTCCTCCGAAAATCCGTAAAACGTGTCTGAACATGAAGAGGAGTAAGATTTAATTAATAACATAGGGCGCATGACATGCAGACATGCCAGCAATAGACAGTGAGGCAGGCACTTAAGGCTGTGGGAGTGGTAAGCCCCTAACACCTATGCAGACGAACTATCGACTATTCCGGAATTCAGAAAGCCAACACTGGGATGGGTGGGCACTGGATGGCGGCGGGAGGGGGGTGAGCGAAGGTGGCACAAACACAACGCGATGAGGACGTGGAACTCTTGAGAGAGAATGCTGATTTAATTGATTGAAAATGCGAGAAGGGGTAAGTGTATTGTTTTTTGTTATATTAAGTTTATGTTACATAAAAATTGAAATTGTTGGCAATAGACATCACAAATATTGCAAATGTGTTAGGCATGACTTTGTAACAATTAATCGAGCTGAAACATAGTGGATTCAAGCCCTGAAACATCTATAGCCGAACCTTGAAATGTTTTGTTGATGTATGACCTAATATGTGTAAAACAAATATTTGAAAGTTGAAATTCAATAAACAAATTTAAACAAAAAAAAAATGGTAGTCCACCACAAGTAATAATGTCACTATTCTTGTCAGGTTTCAATAACTTAAACCCGAGTTCAATCCCTGGTAGCTAATGCACAAAGCAGACAGGCTTAACTTAAAAACATGTGTAAAGCATTTAGAACTACTGAAACAGTTAAAAGAAAAAGTTAAAAACACAACACATATAAAAATTCCACTCCAATTTATAAAAATAAAGAATATTTTAATATACAAAATGACATCAAAAGAACTAAAATCCAGAAAGGGTAACAGGAAATATGATTTTTTAAAAAGAAGTTTTTGACAAATATAACACCAAAATGCACAAAGTACCAACCATGGGCAACTGGACGCACTAAACTTGGGCAAAGTCAAAAGTTATGGCCCACCGTGTTTTTGTTAGAAACAGTTCTGGAAACTGACGGGTTGTCGATGGGTTTCTTGGCATTGAAGGAAGCAGGCTGAAGCCGAAGCAGGGCTCAACAGGTTGCAGGAGGACAGGGTCCCGATGCAGTTGCCGACAAAGGAAGACTCTGAATGGAAAAAGTTCATGATTCACAAAAAAATGGTCTCTATGTCAATCGGTTGTCAGTAGGTGTTGTTTCTGGTGAAGTCATTGGCGGTTGGTCCTCAAAGCTTTTCTGGAGCTCAGGGTTGGTCTTCAACGCTTCTCTGGAGCTAGGGATTTCCTCAGCAGAGCAAGGCTGCGGGTTGGAGCCGACAGAGGGCGGCTTTGACATCAGCCCTGATGAAGAAGGTAGCCGGAGCTGCAGGAGGTCTAATCCCACCAGTAAGGTCCCCTTGGTGCATTGGCTAGCAGGAGGGTCCCAGTCTGACATTGGTCTTTTGGAGAAAATTTGCCAAAAATTTTTCAAGTCCCCACTTTATTGGTTAGGCATGAAAAGTACATTCTGACAACAGCCAATCATTCCAGGACCTGAGGAACAGCACTTGGGTGGGTCTGGACTCACTCCACAGAAGCCACCAGCAGGTCCAGGGCAGAGCCAGTGGAAACTGGTCAACCCAGACCTTCCAGGAAGATGGAATTTGTAGGAGCTGAACCACAATAATCAGTTCAAAACAATGGGGGTGATCATGCAAGAAGAGTCGTTTTCTTACAGCGAAATGCTGAAAGTTTACCTAGAAATGCATTCCGCCCATTGCTCGCAATTGGCCTTGCCTTTTGTCACTTACATTTGCTTGCTTTCTATATGCTAGCTTTATTTCTTTTATGCTGTCCAGACTCCCGTGGAGCATAGCCTCTTTATCACCTCTCTGATTGTCTCCTTCTATTCTTCCACAACTGCTTGATTTTTAGGAACTCTTTTATGTTTTTTCGTGACACACTCTAAGAGAGTGCATGATTTCCAGCTGTGTCTCCTTGAATGTTTCTTTCCTCCGCTCTACCGCTTCCTGTATTCCAACATCTCATCCGTGTGCTTCTCCATATTGGTGTCTTTTGTCAGCCTAAAATAAGGCATTGTTTATAAGAGCGTTTCGCCAATTTATTACTTCAAGCTTATCTTCTGTAACGCATTTCGTGGAATCTGCTGTCACTTTTACAAGAAGAGGTTTTGTTTTTTGAGGCACATTTCATATTCTTTATGCATGGAAGTGATTGTTTTGTTTAGCTGCCTGTCAGAGCCATGACTGATATTTTAGAGGTAGCTTTTCAGAGGGTGTGCTTCTAAAATGCTTCATCTGTTTCACTAACGGCAACAGTATGACTTCCATTAAGATGCCAGGAGCGGTCATTTTCTTTTTAAAACTGCGAAGATTTGTAGGTCGTTTGGCCCATGAAAAGGCTAGGTGTTATATTTATAATGTATAAACATAGGGCTATGGGGAAGTGATCCCTAATGCCCAGAGGGTTGAGAGGATTCCATACTGGAGTATAACCTCCCAAGTCAAGATATTATATCACAAAAATACTCCTATAGATTAACTGATGGTTAACATAAAAACTGTGTTACCTAAATACGATAGGGAGGTGTCTATGTGAAGATCTAGAATTGCAGACACCCGGGGGTGCGCAAGGAAGCAATTCCTTTTTGTTTAGTTACCCTCACACACCCTAGTGGTGTCATGCTTCATCATCGGGTCACCCCAACGCCTATAAGTTGGTGTGGGCTCAACCACAGTGTTGGGAAGCTCTTTGGAAAGTGAAGACCAGGGGGATTATAGATAAAAACCCTCCGACAGGCCCCGGTTTCCCTTTATTATTGGGTCTGTCAGGGATATTAAAAATAATTAAAAGAAACGGGTCAATGGGAGTGATAATGGTCCTATGACCCTATTGCCAACATGTTTCAGTCCTGGGATGGCCGTAAAGGTCCTGGACTTTCTTCAAGGCAGAGGTCGTCCTCCTGGGAACAACAGTGAAAGGGGAGTCCCTATCCTGTGAACGAAAAAGGGCAGAGTAGCTGCTCCTTTTGTATAGATAACAGATGATTAATCTGTTATACGCAGTCCTTCATCTCTGAAAAACACAAGAAACAAACAAACACCATATCGTTTCTATTGCATAAACATCATTTGTGTAGTTATTAACACTCCTAATTAGGTGCGTCAACTGTGACCCAACATTTAAATAAATGCCAGGTGAGTGTGCAAATGGAAATTCTCATATTGCATCATACTCATGCCATACACACCTATATCTGTAACATAATAGTGCTATGTGGCAGATAAATGTGCGGTGGCGATTTTACTCGCATACTGACATTATCAGCATGCCAGTGTGTGTACTTATTCCAAAGTGAAAATATCGCGTGACAGTCTACAAGAACAGCACTAGGCTGCTATCAAGCAGTGTACTATTGTGCAGGTATATACTCGCATCTTTGCTTTAAAAATACTAATCATAATAAAAGCATCCATTTTCTTACCCAATTTGCGGAGAAAAACTGTATCACAGGGGCCCGCTAGGCGTGATGGAATAGCCCTGTAGTCACACTCTGTTGTATTGTTTGGGGGTAGGGAGAAGATGAAGTATACCGGAGGTTTTTAGTCAGGGCAAAAAGTCTGTGTTGAACAAAGTCACAAGACTAAACCTGTTGTAACCACCTATCACCCCCTACTTACTTCTTGTAGGGTCCTATCCCGCCTGTGTACCTACTTGGTCCGAGTCCCGGCTTTCGCTCTTCACTGCCGTTGAACAGGGATATATATACCTTTATTTTAGCGGGAAAACCTCAATTGAGAGTCACGCCCATGGTATGCTCAAGTGCCGTTAGGCACGTAGACGCGTGTGTGATGTGCCATAGAGGATCATGGGATTTGAAGTCTTTTTACAAAATGGTGTCTCGATCCGAAAAATCGGTTCGCATTAGTATTAGATTTACCGAAGAAGCCTCGATGTAGGGCTGACTCAACAACGTAATTCTAATATCGTGACACACTTAAATTTACATATGTGTCATACAATATCTACATACGGGTGGGAGTTTTTGGCAGATTAAAGAAAACAAGTGCTCATGCTCGGAAATCAGTGTATAATTAAGATGACGAGCAAGATGTCAGAATCATTATGGAAGGGGATAATGGGAACAATAGTTCCTTTGCATTTAGATGGAACTCGAGCAGTAAAGTCTAGTCTAATATACTAGTGTGTATAAATGAGTATTTAGAAGTGGTCACTTTTTACATTTTAATCAGAAAGGAAAAACCAAAAGACTATCCAAAGATACTGTTCATATAACATCCCCATTTGTCATAAAAAGAGAGATAGCAGTGATGATATGTAGCTCAGTAATGTTTATTTATTTAGCTGATTCCAAGGTATAGAATCATTCAGACCAATTTCATATGTCTTCAAACGATACACCCATCGTTGTTCTCGTTCTAGAAGTCTGTTCGTCAGATTGCCTTAGCCTTTCACTTTCTCTATAACTGTCCGCCGTATGTCTGTGTCTTTATGTTGTTTTTCCTTATAGTGTGCTGTTAATTTAGTTGCGGTCACTGCTCGCCTTATTGTGCTTCTATGTTCACTAATACGAACTTTGACCTTGCGACTAGTCATACCGATATAGCTCAAATTGCATGGGCACTTGATGAGGTACACAACTGATTCTGAATTACAATTAGTATGGGATCTTTGTTCCCATGGAAAGTGTAGGCCTAAATCAAGGCTTTTAGTATGTTCTGTAAAGGGGCACACTACACATGAACCACATGGAAAATGACCCAACACAGGTGGGTTATTCCATAATGTAAGTTGAACATTGTTTACATTTTTGAACGTGTCAGTGTGAACAAGAGTGTCTCAAGCTTTTATTCTTTCTGAATGAGAACATGGGTTTTTCATAAGGGAGTCTATTTGAAGTAAGTATGGGCCATTTCTTGTTGATGATTTTCTTCACCTCGTTGGATGAGGAATTAAACGTGGTTACACAAATTATTTGATCAAGTGGGGTCTTTTGATGGGACTCTAGAAGTGCAGCTCTTGGAGTGTTACGAGCTCTTTTACTAGCTTTTTCTATAATCTTGTTCGGATATTTTCTCTGTCTAAGTTTGGTGGTGAGAATTGCAGCTTCTTTTTTATAGTCTTTCAAATCTGAGCAATTTCTCCGTACTCTCAAGAACTGGCCTACCGGAAGATTCTCCCTGAGAGCGTGGGTGCGCACTGTCAAATCTTAATAAACTATTCCTGTCAGTGGGCTTTGTATATAGTGAGCTTAACAGAGTACCGCCAGCTGCTCTCAGTGTAATATCTAAGAAGGAAATCTTTTCTCTATCCATATTCATGGTGAATCGTAGATGGGGATTTAAACAGTTAATCCAATTAATGAAGCTATTGAGAGTCGAAACTTCTCCCTTCCAGATGAGAAGTACATCATCAATATATCTGTACCATTTGTATATATTAGTAGTATAAGCATTTGCCGTCCAAATATGTTGATCTTCAAAGTGACCCATATACAGGCAGGCTAAACTGGGGGCAAAGGTACTGCCCATTGAAGTTCCGTGTATCTGAAGATACAACTGGTCCTCAAATTTGAAAAAGTTTTCTGTAAGGGCTAACCGAATCAAAGTGATGACCCACTCAATAGGAGCTGTCCACTGCCATTCTTCTTGTTTTAGAATATCCTCTATTACTTTGATGCTTTCTTCCTGAGGATACTTGTATACAATGCTTCCACATCAAGGCATACCAAAATGTTTTCCTGTGGGTCATATTCTATGTCTGTCAAAAGATTAAATAGATGTTTTGTATCTTGTACGTATGAAATTATTGCTGTAACCAGAGGTCGTAGGAACCAGTCAGCGTATTTCGATAAAGGTTCAAGAATAGATCCAATTCCAGATACAATAGGTCTTCCTGGGGGTGGTATCCTGCCTTTATGGATCTTAGGTATTGTGTAGAACAGAGGTATTCTTGGATCATCTTGGTTGAGGAAATCATGCTCCTTTTGGTGATCCACTCTTTTACAAGGGCATCTGTCGTCAATGTTGATATCGTGGTTTTTATCCGTTGGGTTGGGTCCCTATTGATCTTTTTGTAATTTTTGGTATCTGCCAAGAGATCAAAGCAAGCTGTTCTGTATGCATTAGTCTTCTGAATAACAGTTGCACCGCCTTATCTGCTGGTTTTATAATTATATCAGATCTGGTTTTTAAGGTTTCGAGGGCTGTACGTTCCTTGGTGCTCAAATTATTGAATGTGTCTCTTTTGGTTGTAATTGTTCAATTTCTTTGATTACTGCTTCCTCGAAGGCCATCACCTCTGGGGGCATTGTTGATGTTGGAGGAAGAAACGTGGACTTTAGTTTAAGGTTGGTATAACTGTCATCATTGTCTTGTCTTTCTTTATCCATAAAGAAAGTCTTGAGGCGGATCTTCCTGAAGAATTCACTTAGTTCACATCTTAGACGGAATTTATCCAGATGTAGTCTTGACGACAGAGGAGAAGGCGATCCTGGACAAAGGACTAGGTTTTGTTCCAACTACCTACATGGATAAATTCCGTCTAAGATGTGAACTAAGTGAATTCTTCAGGAAGATCCGCTCAAGACTTTCTTTATGGATAAAGAAAGACAAGACAATGATGACAGTTATACCAACCTTAAACTAAAGTCCACGTTTCTTCCTCCAACATCAACAATGCCCCCAGAGGTGATGGCCTTCGAGGAAGCAGTAATCAAAGAAATTGAACAATTACAACCAAAAAGAGACACATTCAATAATTTGAGCACCAAGGAACGTACAGCCCTCGAAACCTTAAAAACCAGATCTGATATAATTATAAAACCAGCAGATAAGGGCGGTGCAACTGTTATTCAGAAGACTAATGCATACAGAACAGCTTGCTTTGATCTCTTGGCAGATACCAAATATTACAAAAAGATCAATAGGGACCCAACCCAACGGATAAAAACCACGATATCAACATTGACGACAGATGCCCTTGTAAAAGAGTGGATCACCAAAAAGGAGCATAATTTCCTCAACCAAGATGATCCAAGAATACCTCTGTTCTACACAATACCTAAGATCCATAAAGGCAGGATACCACCCCCAGGAAGACCTATTGTATCTGGAATTGGATCTATTCTTGAACCTTTATCGAAATACGCTGACTGGTTCCTACGACCTCTGGTTACAGCAATAATTTCATACGTACAAGATACAAAACATCTATTTAATCTTTTGACAGACATAGAATATGACCCACAGGAAAACATTTTGGTATGCCTTGATGTGGAAGCATTGTATACAAGTATCCCTCAGGAAGAAAGCATCAAAGTAATAGAGGATATTCTAAAACAAGAAGAATGGCAGTGGACAGCTCCTATTGAGTGGGTCATCACTTTGATTCGGTTAGCCCTTACAGAAAACTTTTTCAAATTTGAGGACCAGTTGTATCTTCAGATACACGGAACTTCAATGGGCAGTACCTTTGCCCCCAGTTTAGCCTGCCTGTATATGGGTCACTTTGAAGATCAACATATTTGGACGGCAAATGCTTATACTACTAATATATACAAATGGTACAGATATATTGATGATGTACTTCTCATCTGGAAGGGAGAAGTTTCGACTCTCAATAGCTTCATTAATTGGATTAACTGTTTAAATCCCCATCTACGATTCACCATGAATATGGATAGAGAAAAGATTTCCTTCTTAGATATTACACTGAGAGCAGCTGGCGGTACTCTGTTAAGCTCACTATATACAAAGCCCACTGACAGGAATAGTTTATTAAGATTTGACAGTGCGCACCCACGCTCTCTCAGGGAGAATCTTCCGGTAGGCCAGTTCTTGAGAGTACGGAGAAATTGCTCAGATTTGAAAGACTATAAAAAAGAAGCTGCAATTCTCACCACCAAACTTAGACAGAGAAAATATCCGAACAAGATTATAGAAAAAGCTAGTAAAAGAGCTCGTAGCACTCCAAGAGCTGCACTTCTAGAGTCCCATCAAAAGACCCCACTTGATCAAATAATTTGTGTAACCACGTTTAATTCCTCATCCAACGAGGTGAAGAAAATCATCAACAAGAAATGGCCCATACTTACTTCAAATAGACTCCCTTATGAAAAACCCATGTTCTCATTCAGAAAGAATAAAAGCTTGAGAGACACTTGTTCACACTGACACGTTCAAAAATGTAAACAATGTTCAACTTACATTATGGAATAACCCACCTGTGTTGGGTCATTTTCCATGTGGTTCATGTGTAGTGTGCCCCTTTACAGAACATACTAAAAGCCTTGATTTAGGCCTACACTTTCCATGGGAACAAAGATCCCATACTAATTGTAATTCAGAATCAGTTGTGTACCTCATCAAGTGCCCATGCAATTTGAGCTATATCGGTATGACTAGTCGCAAGGTCAAAGTTCGTATTAGTGAACATAGAAGCACAATAAGGCGAGCAGTGACCGCAACTAAATTAACAGCACACTATAAGGAAAAACAACATAAAGACACAGACATACGGTGGACAGTTATAGAGAAAGTGAAAGGCTCAGGCAATCTGACGAACAGACTTCTAGAACGAGAACAACGATGGGTGTATCGTTTGAAGACATATGAAATTGGTCTGAATGATTCTATACCTTGGAATCAGCTAAATAAATAAACATTACTGAGCTACATATCATCACTGCTATCTCTCTTTTTATGACAAATGGGGATGTTATATGAACAGTATCTTTGGATAGTCTTTTGGTTTTTCCTTTCTGATTAAAATGTAAAAAGTGACCACTTCTAAATACTCATTTATACACACTAGTATATTAGACTAGACTTTACTGCTCGAGTTCCATCTAAATGCAAAGGAACTATTGTTCCCATTATCCCCTTCCATAATGATTCTGACATCTTGCTCGTCATCTTAATTATACACTGATTTCCGAGCATGAGCACTTGTTTTCTTTAATCTGCCAAAAACTCCCACCCGTATGTAGATATTGTATGACACATATGTAAATTTAAGTGTGTCACGATATTAGAATTACGTTGTTGAGTCAGCCCTACATCGAGGCTTCTTCGGTAAATCTAATACTAATGCGAACCGATTTTTCGGATCGAGACACCATTTTGTAAAAAGACTTCAAATCCCATGATCCTCTATGGCACATCACACCTGCGTCTACGTGCCTAACGGCACTTGAGCATACCATGGGCGTGACTCTCAATTGAGGTTTTCCCGCTAAAATAAAGGTATATATATCCCTGTTCAACGGCAGTGAAGAGCGAAAGCCGGGGACTCGGACCAAGTAGGTACACAGGCGGGATAGGACCCTACAAGAAGTAAGTAGGGGGTGATAGGTGGTTACAACAGGTTTAGTCTTGTGACTTTGTTCAACACAGACTTTTTGCCCTGACTAAAAACCTCCGGTATACTTCATCTTCTCCCTACCCCCAAACAATACAACAGAGTGTGACTACAGGGCTATTCCATCACGCCTAGCGGGCCCCTGTGATACAGTTTTCTCCGCAAATTGGGTAAGAAAATGGATGCTTTTATTATGATTAGTATTTTTAAAGCAAAGATGCGAGTATATACCTGCACAATAGTACACTGCTTGATAGCAGCCTAGTGCTGTTCTTGTAGACTGTCACGCGATATTTTCACTTTGGAATAAGTACACACACTGGCATGCTGATAATGTCAGTATGCGAGTAAAATCGCCACCGCACATTTATCTGCCACATAGCACTATTATGTTACAGATATAGGTGTGTATGGCATGAGTATGATGCAATATGAGAATTTCCATTTGCACACTCACCTGGCATTTATTTAAATGTTGGGTCACAGTTGACGCACCTAATTAGGAGTGTTAATAACTACACAAATGATGTTTATGCAATAGAAACGATATGGTGTTTGTTTGTTTCTTGTGTTTTTCAGAGATGAAGGACTGCGTATAACACATTAATCATCTGTTATCTATACAAAAGGAGCAGCTACTCTGCCCTTTTCGTTCACAGGATAGGGACTCCCTTTCACTGTTGTTCCCAGGGAGGACGACCTCTGCCCTGAAGAAAGTCCAGGACCTTTACGGCCATCCCAGGACTGAAACATGTTGGCAATAGGGTCATAGGACCATTATCACTCCCATTGACCCGTTTCTTTTAATTATTTTTAATATCCCTGACAGACCCAATAATAAAGGGAAACCGGGGCCTGTCGGAGGGTTTTTATCTATAATCCCCTGGTCTTCACTTTCCAAAGAGCTTCCCAACACTGTGGTTGAGCCCACACCAACTTATAGGCGTTGGGGTGACCCGATGATGAAGCATGACACCACTAGGGTGTGTGAGGGTAACTAAACAAAAAGGAATTGCTTCCTTGCGCACCCCCGGGTGTCTGCAATTCTAGATCTTCACATAGACACCTCCCTATCGTATTTAGGTAACACAGTTTTTATGTTAACCATCAGTTAATCTATAGGAGTATTTTTTGTGATATAATGTTATATTTATAATGCCAAAAAAAGATTTCTGGTCAATTTGCTGCAGATCCGGTGGTTTTAACAGACAGTAAAATATATGAATTGTCTAAAGATTTTCTGTTTATACTTCTGTTTGTTTTCAAAGTTCTTAAATCTGGTAATGAAACGCGTTCCTCCAACATGAAAGCACTTAAGCACACGTCTTTATTTTTTGGGAAATCCATGAATACTTTGCAGCGATTAACAGTTCAATTTAGTTTTTTACGGGGATGCCTTTCTTTTTGATGCTTACATTCTGTGGACTAAGTGCTCCTTTGCTATCTTGGAATATGCTTTCCACAATGTACAACACTTTCACACAAGCTGGATAACTGAGTTACAATTATTTATAGTTTGGCAATTGCATATGCAGAGTGTCGTCCTTCTGCATTTCATACAATAATCGTAAAAATGCATATTGTTTCCTTTTCATAATGATAGCTTCTTAACAAATGCACATGACATTGCATGTGTTATTTTTTTGTAAGAAAAACACAATAAAAAACATCTCTCTCTCCTACTTGGCATATTCTTTTTATTAAACCCCACATTAATTGGTTTATTAGGAACCCTATCAAAAAATAGTACATGTTGTATGCTGCTGGCGATGGGGCCTGCAGTAAACAGCAGCTCTAGGGTCAACCTACCTCTTATCCATAGGCCTGTTTATTACTGCTTTAGGATGACATTTTACTGGCACAGATTGGCAGCCTTGACAATATTATGTGCTCCTGGTCACGAAATGAAGGTCAAAAGAATGTTCTCATTGAATTTATTGGGCCAATAAATGCATGGTCTGTTAATAGCCATCTTTTAAAAAAAATAAATAATTACTTTCAATAAAAAAAAAATAAAAAGAAAAAAAAAATAAATATATATATATATATATATATATATATATATATTTTACCTGGAAAAACCATAGGTTTCAGGGACGTTATAGTTAGTTGGACATTTCACTAGTACAAAACCAGAGAAATTCGCCCGTTATAGTTAGTTGAGCTAACTATACCTCGCGCCCCCGCAATGCACTGCTGATGACGTCACATATTACATCATTCATGACATGGTCAGTGACATCACTGATGACATCATCCACGTGATAATCTGATGCACCTCCTCACACCCTAATATAACCTTTGATACACCCACTCTAAAATGCAGACTACCATTTTCGAAACCATAGACACACCAATACCAGTTACTACATACCCACTCACTGATTCCTAGGTCTACACACATGTCCACTCATTCATCCATACAGTTACTCATACATGCAGTCACTCATCAATACAGCACTATCATATGCACTCATACACCTATACAGACACTCACACACCACCACTCACCCATAGAGTTACTCACACACCTAGTCAGTCATGCAAAGAATCAATCACACTCCCATTTACTCACCTATACAGTTATACACACACCACTTCACTTATTCATACAGATACTAACACATACTTACTCTCTTCTACAATCACTGACACAAGCACACACTCATCCATACAGCAACTCTCACAATCACTCACTCTCACATATAGTCATTTATATACTCCAACACTCACATATACTGCCTTTCACATATGTAGTTACTCACACATGTACCACTGAGACATCCATTCACTCACCAACACACCCATACACACACTCACCCACCCATACAGCCCTTCACAGGTGCACTCTTGAACCCATACACCCAGTGAATCACCTACTCACACATCTATGCACAGTCACACACCCCCCACCCACCCACAGAGACACTCAGGCACCCATTCAGATACTCAGACAACCAATCAATAAGCCATATAGACACTCATGTAGCTGCTCACCAACCCATGCAGCCGCTTACACACCAACTGACAGACTAATACAGACATTCACACAGTTTAGTCACTAACCCATGCATTCAGTAAGACACGATTAATCACTCACTTATACAGTCAGTCACGCACCTACTAAATCATCTATTCAGACACTTATACACCCACTCATTCTTCAATACACCTTGGCATATATATATATATATATATATATATATATATATATATATATATATATATATATATATCCACAATGTGATCCCTTTGATCAGTGCGCTCGTGCAGCGGGTGCTCAGCGTGGGGGCCGGATCCTGGCCCCAAATTCAATTTTTTCACACAAAAGACGCGGCACTCAGGAGTGAAGATAGTTCAAATGAGTTTATTGCACAACTCAACCAACGCGTTTCAGCCCTCTCACGGCTTTGCTCACGGTTAGTGAGTCCTTTCTTTATTGCACTATTTAAACCCAGCTGGCCTTAATGTGGCATTCTGGGACATGTAGTGCATTACATTCAACAATACATAATTTACAGAAAGAAAAACGTAACTGTTATTTTCAATGGAAGATAGTTAGTTTTTAACAGCATATTTATAAAACCTCAGGTTTTAGTATCCTGCGACATTTTTTCAAATTCACACATATCATTATTATGTGTTAGTAAAAATGTTGTTCCAGAGTTTAGTACTCAACATTTGTTTTTCGATATATTTTATGTTAACCACATTTAATTAATTAAGCGGATCTAGTATCCTTTGTTTTTAAACTGTAATGTCCTGGCATTTTTTGATTATAGTTACAATAACAACCTTTTTATTATTGTTCATCCCAAATGTATATAAAGCTCTTCGTCATTGTTCATCCCCCTCGGGGTCTTTGTTTTGAGAGGGCTGAAACGCGTTGGTTGAGTTGTGCAATAAACTCATTTGAACTATCTTCACTCCTGAGTGCCGCGTCCTTTGTGTGAAAAAAAAAATATATATATATATATTAAACATATTTAAACTTTACAGAAACACATAGCCACTGGATGATGTCATCAGTGATGTCATCAGTGATGTCATTTGCCATCAGTGATGTCACTGACCATGTCATGAATGATGTAATATGTGACATCATCAGCAGTGCATTGCGGGTACGCAAGTTATAGTTAGCTCAACTAACTATAACGGGCGAATTTCTCTGGTTTTGTACTAGTGAAATGTCCAACTAACTATAACGTTCCTGAAACCTCTGGTTTTTTCAGTGAATTTCTACGGTTTTTTAAAGGCTAATTTCTAACTATAACGTCCCTGAAACCTATGGTTTTTCAGGGAATTTCAAAGGTTTTTTAAATGCTAATTTCTAACTATAACGTCCCTGAAACTTATGGTTTTTTCAGCGAATTGCAAACGTTTTTTAAATGCCAATTTCTAACTACACCTAGATAGGTAAGACAAGTGCAGAAAGAGAAAGAAAGGCGAAGAAAGAAGCAAGAGAAGTGCAGAAAGAAGCAAGAGAAGTACAGAAAAAGGCAAGAAAAGTGCAGAAAAAAGAAAGGTGCAAAAAGAGGAAGAAAGGTGCAGAAAGAAGCAGAAGTGATGAAAGAGGCAAGAGAGGTACAGAAAGAAGCAAGAGAGGCACAGAAAGAAGCAAGAGAGTTGCAAAAAGAAGAGAGTGAGGTGCATAAAGAGGAAGAAAGGCGCAGAGAGGCAAGAGAGGTGCAGAAAGAGGCAAGAGAGGTGCAGAAAGAGGCAAGAGAGGTCCAGAAAGAGGAAGAAAGGTGCAGAAAGAGGCAAGAAAAATGCAGAAAAAGGAAGAAAGGTACAGAAAGAAGTTAGAGAAGCGCAGAAAGAAGCAAGAGAGGTGCAGATAGAGGCAAGAGAGGTGCAGAAAGAGGCAAGAGTTTAGTAGAAAGCCAAGAGAGGTGCAGATAGAGGCAAGAGAGGTGAAGAAAGAGGCAAGAGAGGTGAAGAAAGAGGCAAGAGAGGTACAGAAAGAGGCAAGAGAGGTACAGAAAGAGGCAAGAGAGGTATAGAAAGAGGCAAGAGAGGTGCAGAAAGAGGCAACAGAGGTGCAGAAAGAGGCAACAGAGGTGCAGAAAGAAGAGAGTGAGGCGCAGAAAGAGGAAGAAAGGTGCAGAAAGAGGCAAGTGAGGTGCAGAAAGAGGCAAGTGAGGTGCAGAAAGAGGCAAGAGAGGTGCAGAAAGAGGCAAGAGAGGTGCAGAAAGAGGCAAGAGAGGTGTAGAAAGAGGCAAGAGAGGTCCAGAAAGAGGCAAGAGAGGTCCAGAAAGAGGCAAGAGAGGTCCAGAAAGAGGCAAGAAAAATGCAGAAAAAGGAAGAAAGGTGCAGAAAGAAGCAAGAGAAGCGCAGAAAGAAGCAAGAGAGGTGCAGAAAGAAGCAAGAGAGGTGCAGAAAGAAGCACGAGAGGTGCAGAAAGAAGAGTGTGAGATGCAGAAAGAGGCAAGAGAGGTGCAGAAAGAGGCAAGAGTGGAGTAGAAAGCCAAGAGAGGTGCAGATAGAGGCAAGAGAAGTGAAGCAAGAGGCAAGAGAGGTACAGAAAGAGGCAAGAGAGATACAGAAAGAGGCAAGAGAGGTGCATAAAGAGTCAAGAGGGGTTGCGAAAGAAGAGTGAGCTGCAGAAATAGGGAAGAGAGGTGTAGAAAGAGGCAAGAGAGGTGCAGAAAGAAGAGTGAGCTGCAGAAAGAGGCAAGAGAGGTGCAGAAAGAGGCAAGAGAGGTGCAGAAAGAGGTAAGAGGTATAGAAAGAGTCAAGAGAGGCATAGAAAGAGGAAGAAAGGTGCAGAAAGAAGCAAGAGAGGTGCAGAAAGAGGCAAGAGAAGAGCAAAAAGTCAAGAGAGGTGCATCAAGAGGCAAGAGAGGTGCAGAAAGAGGAAGAAATGTTCAGAAAGAGGCAAGAGAGGTGCAGAAAGAGGCAAGATAGGTGCAGAAAGAGGCAAGAGAATTGCAGAAAGAAGCAAGAGAGGTACAGAAAAAAGAGAGTGAGCTGCAGAAAGAACCAAGAGGAAGTGCAGAAAGAGGCAAGAGAGGTGCAGAAAGAGGCAAGAGAGGTGCAGAAAGAAGAGAGTGAGCTGCAGAAAGAGGGAAGAGGGGTGCAGAAAGAGGCAAGAGAGGTGCAGAAAGAAGAGAGTGAGCTACAGAAAGAGGCGAGAGGTGCAGAAAGAGGCAAGAGAGGTGCAGAAAGAAGCGAGTGAGCTGCAGAAATAAGCAAGAGAAGTACAGACAGAGGCAAGAGGTGCATAAAGAGGCAACAGAGGTGCAGAAAGAAGAGAGGTGCAGAAAGAGGCAAGAGAGGTGCAGAAAGAGGCAAGAGAGGTACAGAAAGAGGCAAGAGAGGTGCAGAAAGAGGCAAGAGAGGTGCAGAAAGAGGCAAGAGAGGTGCAGAAAGAGGCAAGAGAGGTGCATAAAGAGGCAAGAGAGGTGCAGAAACAGGCAAGAGAGGTGCAGAAAGGAGAGGTGCAGAAAGAGGCAAGAGAGGTGCAGAAAGAGGCAAGAGAGGTATAGAAAGAGGCAAGAGAGGTATAGAAAGAGGCAAGAGCGGTATATGAAAGAGGCAAGAGTGGTGCAGAAAGAGGCAAGAGATGTGCAGAAAGAAGCAAGAGAGTGAGCTGCATAAAGAGGCAAGAGAGGTGCAGAAAGAGGCAAGAGACATGCAGAAAGAGACAAGAGACAACTAGATTGCTAACATTCTATATTTATTACAAAAGAGTGGCATGCCTGACGTCATCTTGATGTAATCAAAACTAATACCTAAAGCATTTCCTTTAGAAATTATAGAAATGAGAGGGTCTTATTTGCATAGAAATTATGGTTAGTGCTCTAAGGGGCACATGCATCAAAGGTTTTTGCGATCGCAAACGGTGCAATTCGCAAAAATCGGCCGTTTGCGATCGCAAATTGGCCTTTGGAGATGCATGAAAGTGTTTCCTATGCGCAATTTAAGAATTCGCAATTAATTGCGAATTCCTAAATTGCGATTGCATTTAAGGAATCGCAATTTGCGATTCCTTAAATGCAATGCTAGAAGCACTTTCAAATAGCGATTTACGCTATTTGGGACCGCAAATTACAGACAAATAAAACTTGTCTGTAATTTGCAAAAACTTCGAAAAATGCTCTAAAATGCATTTTTTTAAGTTTTAGGTTACACACACACATGCCCTTGGGGCATGTGTGTGCGCAACATGGGTGCACATCACAATTTCAGGGGTGCAACAGGGTGTCATTTTGACACCCTTGCACCCTTGAAATTGCATGAGCAATTTGCGAGTACCTACTGGTACTCGCAAATTGCGCATGCAATCTCCCATTCATTTCTATGGGCCTGTAGGCCGATAGGAATGAATAGGAAGGCATTCCTTAATTGCGACTCGCAATTTGCGAGTCGCAATTAAGGAATGTTTAGGAATCGCTATTTTTATAGCGATTCCTACATGCATAGGCTTTTGCGATTCCTTAATTGCGATTCCTTATTAATCGCAATTAAGGAATCGCAAAAGCCTTCCTTGATGCATGTGCCAGATAAAAACTAAAATGAGGACATATTTTCTGAGTTCTCAAATAGCGACAAAGCACTTTTAAATTATTTGTTATCTTTATGTTTTTTTATCCAGTTGACCACTTGATTAAATGTTACGCTTAGGGGAGAGAATGTGGTGTTACTTCCAGAGCTGCAGACTTTGCAACTGGGGAACCAAGTTGGAGTTTCTGCTTCAGCTCGACATTCTGTGATTCTGGTCAAATCACTTAGGGCCATATGTATCAAGCCCATTTCCCGTTCGCAAACGGGACGATTCTCAGAATCGGCCCGTTTGCAAACGGGAACAAGCCTTTTGGGATGTATCATCCCAAAAGGCATTCGCAAAATAGAGAATCGCAAAAATTGCGATTCTCTATTTTGCGAATGCATTTAAGGAATCGCTAATTGCGATTCCTTAAATGAAATGTATGAAGCACCTAAGTTGTGCGATTATGGCTTAAGGAATCGCAAATTACCACCAACTACAGGTTGGTGGTAACTTGCGATTTCTTTGAGAAATGCATTTTTTTGCATTTTTCAAAGTGGCATGTGGCGCACATACATGCCCTTAGGGCATGTATGTGCGCCACATGTGCACCCATGCTCATTTCAGGGGTGCAACAGGGTGTCCTTTGGACACCCTTGCAACCTTGAAATTGCATTCCCAATTTGCGATTCTCTAATTGCTAATCGCAAATTGAGAATGTCCTCCCATTCATTCCTATGGGCCTCTAGGCCCATAGGAATGAATGGGGAGGGTTTCCTTAACTGCGATTCGCAATTTGCGAATCGCAATTAAGGAATATGTAGGATTCGCAATTTTTCTTGCGAATCCTACATACATCTCGTTTGCGATTCTCAAATAGCGATTCTTAAAAATTCGCTATTTGAGAATCGCAAACACAAACTTTGATACATATGGCCCCAAATCTCCCCATGCCTACAACCAAAATTAGTTTGTCCATGTATGATGTAACCAATGCTCATGTAAAGCACTCCAATATCTAACCAGCCTGCACTATATAAAACTGCAAAAAAACAAAGGATAAAAAGTGTTTTCCACACTTCTGTCATTGGGCTATACGTGGGCTACATCTGGGTGATATTTATGCTACATTTGGGCTCCTTTTTCTCTGGTGGCCATCTTGGGAGACTTCAATTAAATTAATTAAACTTTATTCGATCAGATTTAGAAACATAGATCATAAAAGTGTACATAAAAACAGTAAATCCTCTTTCTTAATACAATACAGTGAGAATTAATTAAAACCAGTAGGTAAAAACGGGTGTTACAAAGCCCGGTTCAGAGCAACTTCAGGTTAACAGAATAGTAAAGTTCAATGTTTCGCAAGATCAATCTCATGTACTTCGTGCAAAATACGCATTAAGGGGTCCAAGTAAGAGCAACGCTCCAATACCTGACCAGTCTGCACTATATAAAACTGCAAAAAAACAAAAAATAAAAAGTGTTTTGCACACTTCTGTCATTGGGCTATATGTGGGCTACATCTGGGTGATATTTGTGCTACATTTGGGCTCTTTTTTCTCTGGTGGCCATCTTGGGAGACTTATTTGTTATCAAGTTTCCTAATTTCCACATTTACTGCAGTCTCCTCAGTAGGAAATGCTTTCAGTATTTTACTTTGATTCCATCAAGAAGGCATTCAGATGTGTCACACATTTGCCATAAATTCAGAATGTTAGCACTCTAGTTGCTCATTAGATCACTGTAGTAAAGCTACTGCTCACCAGGGAGTTTACTGGAAGTCTACTGCTGGTATTGAAAGTGATTGTTTCAGTCTGCATGTCAGAATTTTCTAATGAAATAGAAGAGGATTTGAGATCTCACTTAAAACATGCCCTAATTTTTCTTTCTGCAGCACTAACCATAATTTCTATGTCAAAATGAACCCCCTCATTTTGTTCTTTTTTAAATTAAATATTTTAAGTGTTACCAGTTTATTCCAATCAAGATGGCTTCAGGTGTGCCATAATTGTGTCATAAGTAAGACTGTTAGCGCTCTAGTTGTTCTTTAGAACACTCTGGGAAGCTGCAGTAGAACACAAAGGAATCAACTGACAGGCTGTTCCTCTTGAAATATAACAGGAAGATATTTGAGATCTCACTTAAAACATGTCCTAATTTTTCTTACTACAGCACTAACCATAATTTCTATGACAAAATGAACCCCCTCATTTTGTTCCTTTTTAAATTAAATGTTTTAAGTGTTACCAGTTTATTCCAATTAAGATGGCTTCAGGTGTGCCATACTTTTGTCATAAGTAAGGCTTTTAGCGCTCTAGTTGTTCTTTAGAACACTCTGGGAAGCTGCAGTAGAACACAAAGGAATCAACCGACAGTCTCTGCCCTTGTTGGATGTACATGTTTTACTGAGAATGTCAGACTTCATTCTCACATGACTGAGAAAGATAATGTGAATTTACAGAAAATATGCTCTCATTTTAGCTTCTGGAGCACCTTCCAAACCTCTATGGGACAAGCATGAGAAAACAGTTTTCTCTCAAACAGGATTCATGATATCCCAGCAGAAGGTTTTTCACAGGGTAAAATCACCTTAGAACACACCACAATTCCTAAAATTAGTATGGTACCATCAACAAATGAATTCTAATGTAACTAAAGTCTGTTATCACCCTTTATAGTTCTCCTTTTCGTGACCCTCAAAATCTTCTATTCACTACAATGCATTTCAATGGGGTGCTATCATGTATATTGGTCCCAAGATGGCTGCCAGCAATTCCAGGATGAAGTGATGACAGCCAATCAGATCTCACAATGAGATGTGTGGTTAGGCTCCGCCCAGATATCAATATTTTTTTATTTTTGAATTTCTTAGAAACTACTGAACGGATTGCCACCGTTTAAAAAAAAAGGTCGCTTTCTGAACCAAGGGCTACCTTTTTGCCAAATTTGGTGTAATTCCGTTTGGCAGTTCGGGCTGTAGCCGTGTCTAAAGTTTCCTATGGAAATTAACATGGGGAAAATGTGTTTTGGAACCCCCCTTTTTTCTCGGCCCCTGCTTGACGAATCACCTTGAAACTTTCAAGACAGGAGCTGACCGGAGCGGGCCATTAGTTTTGAAACTTTCGCGAAGATTCATCAAACGGCGCCAAAGATATTGGCAAAAAAAAACGCTTTTTGAATAGAAACAAGGTCCTAACTATAACTACCTACTGGCGACCGCCAGTAGGTAATATATAAATTCACTGAAAAAATGAAGGTTGCAGGGACGTTATAGTTAGGAAATAGATTTAAAAAACCTTAGAATTTCACAGAAAAAAACAAAGGTGGCAGGGACATTATAGTTCGGCTCAGATTTCACTTGTACAAAACCTGTGAAATTCATCAGTTATAGTTACTTGCGCTAACTATAACTCACAACGTGCTGCTTATGACCTCACATATTACATCACTCATGACATGGTCAGTGATCACTGATGACATCATTGATGACATCTGAAATGACATCACTGATCACATCATCCAGTGAGTGTGAGAGTTAAAGATATATACTAAGCTATTGTATAAGTTAAATTACTATTCTTTTTGTACTACTGAGTGATAACGTTTCCAATATAGGTCATCTGGGTGGCACTGTGACTATCTGTATCGGAGTGGGTGTCTGCATGGATGTATGTGTGAGTGAGTGGCTTCATGGGTGAGTGAGTGACTGAGTACCTGTATGGGTAGGTGAGTGTGTGTGTTTGTGTGTGAATAGCTGTATCGGTGACTGAGTGGCTGTGTGAATGGCTCTATGGGTGAGTGACTGGGTGTGTAAGTGGATGGATTCTCTTAGTTGTTAATATTCTGTAGCACGAATCAGTCATCTCTATTATGTGACTTACAGAAAACACTCTTAGCACTACAGCAAAAAGGCTATATTTTCATGCAAATCATATTTACCATTTAATATCAACTTTCAAGGGAAAAACATTTTGGTTATGTTGTTGGTAAGAAACAATGAAGAAAATGTACAGACGTGTATATTTCTAGAAAAAGAAAAAAAGAGTTACCATACAGTTGAAACCTTTATTTTTACTTTAAACACGAAGTGTGCATTCGATTTCTAGTACTTGGACGAGTCACAGAGAACTTTCATAAACGGATACTGATGGAAAGGACAAATATTCCTATTAAAAGCAAGCAAAGACGGACTCAGTGTCTCTATCTTACCTGTTCTGCTCTTGAGAGCATCATATGCTTCATGTTCCAGAGGGATAACCATGCTGTCAAACCTTCCCAGATCAGTAGAAGTAACTACAGTTCTAAAATCAGAAAAACAAAGTTCTTACACTTAATGCCACCCAACCAGAATTTAGCATCAACACGTGTCAATTGCAGGAGAAACATTTAAGAAACATTGTAATTATTTTGTCAAAGCAGGTTATTTGGAAACATTTCAGACCACAGTCCCCAAAATATAGTGGCAGGGCCCACTTTGGTAATGGCCTCAATGAATTAGGAGTGTCAGTCTAAGTAAGGCTGCATGGAGATGGGTTCTGACCTACTTAATCCACACAGATATTTTGATTTTGGACCTCTGGTATTTGTACTCGTGCTATTAAGGAGTCTAACTTATGGAGCCTCGCTCACGTCTGCCAAAACTGCTTTGAGTGATACCGCGAGTGCCCACCTTTTAAAATAAAACCAGCTGCTACACTACTAGAGTAAGAGTACAGTATGTGCACGTGAAAGTTAAATCACTACATAATCATGCAAAGAAATATTATCCAATGTTGAAATGTGTTATAAGGGGAAGGCTTATGCTCTACAACTAAATAATATGGTGACATGTTGACAAACAAAGCTAGTAGCCTTGACTTTTTATTAATTCACCCCCATGGTTGTGTTAGGCACATTGGGGCAAGTATTGTGCTTTTAGAGATTAAGGCTTGCTCATTACAAAAATGGTGCGTCTACCTGGCTGCTTATCTGCCCTACAGTAGTCACAATGCCCAGCACGCTGGAGCACGTACATAAAATCTTTGACAGCCTGATGATTTTCTTGGTATGTGTGGGTAAATGAAGCAGAGTAGCTTTGGGGATCCTAAAGCTGGATACAACCAAGAGAAAGGGGGGGGGGATTAGAACTCTATTATGTGGCTGCGCATCTCCAGCATGCAGCCAGTTGGTGTGTGGAGGTGAGCAACTGGGAGAAACATTCATTGGCACAAGCTCCAGGGGCAACAAATTTACCAGTATGCTTGATGGCGGGACCCAACAAAATAACTAATGCCCATGTATAGTGGAGCAGGTGGCAGGGGGTGTGGAAGACCACCGTTAAAGTAATATGGGAAACCCACTTCTTAAGGAAGCTCCCGATTTGGTGGTTACAACCCTTCCTGAACATCATTAGCAGTATGTCAGTGGTTAGGTGGAGGGAAGGAGGAAGCGAAACGCAGGGCGACTTATATCCAGGAGACTTGGAATTGTGCAAAAGAGATTGTCAACTTGCTTGGTGAATTGGGGAGGGGGATTGTTGTAGTAGAAGATGAGCACAGTCCATGTCAAATAAGCAGATAGAAATAGGGGGTTGTGAATTTTTGAAATGATGCAGCAACAAATGATGGACGGAATGTTGAATGAATCAAACATTCACTCCCAGTCAAGATATCTGGGTTAAATCCATTGTTCTTTTGCTCACTACACCACCCCAGTTTGGACCCAGCCATATGCAAATCAGTCTTGACCCTGTTCCTCATGGGAACAGTCCAGCCCGAACTGCCAAACTGGGTCCTCCCTGGACTGGAAACAAGTATCCTGGGACAGGTTTCGGGGTAACACCCTCATCAGCCAGGCTGGCTTGAATCCAGTAGTACAGCGAGCAAGAAATGATTCCTGATCGAAGCCCAGGTGTTTGGAGCATGTTAAAATATTTGTATGATGAAGGATTGTGATAATGTGATAATGTGATGCATATGCTCTGCTGCTTATGTTCGGTATGTTCTGTGGACATACATTTTTAATCTGTTATTGCTTATTGCCTATGACAAAAATGAAAATAAAGACTAAAAAAGGATTGCTCGTGAGCAGACTGTAAGAGGTCACATGAGAACAAGACACATTTAGGGGGTTACTTCACCTTTGAGACTTATTTTTTCTGTGCCCCTGCAGGTTGTAAGGGGGTGTCCCCATAGGAATTTCCACCTGCCATTCTGTACATATTTGTGAATGCGTGTGTAGTACTGAGCTGTGTGTAAAACAACTTACTTTTCCTTTTTATAAGAGAAAAAGCCCTGACTGGACAGAGATGCAGTAAGTGTTGTTTGTTATGTTGCTGAGTTCTGAGCCGCTACCCTACAGCACCTCCCGAGTAAGCCTTGGATTGCTCTGCCTCACTACCACAAGTGTTAAGTGCAAAAAAGAGATACTTGGTTCCCAGTTTGAGGTCGTCACTACAGGGGCCCCAGGACACCAGAAGCAAAATACCCCAGTTGTTACAATTGGGTACCAGGACCTTCTGATTCCACTAGGATACTCTGACCTGGATTTCTTACAAAGGCAGGCTGGAATAATGCAATTCAAAGAGTGACATAACAAAGATGTGATATTTTGTAAAAACTGTTTTCCACTTTGACTTTACAAAGTACTACAGACTATGTTCAAATAATTGCTTGTACATCGTTTCTGTAGGTAGGCATGTCAGTGAATTAGCGCTATTGCACAATGCCTACTCAGTGCCCATGTGTGAGGATTTGGGTGAATTATATGGTCGGCTATGTGGCCTTACCGTGGAATACACTGGCAAAAACTGTCTTGGATCCAGTCAGGCTTGTTTGTACAACCATAAGCTCAACCCTGGGTAGCTACAGCTTCGAGCAGCAAGGTATGAACAAAGGAACTAGGGTAAAGCATTTAACAGTACCAAACAGAGAAATAAGAAAGTCATGAACACAAAAAAATACAACACCAATTTATAAAAATAGAATATATTTTAATTAATTTTTAGAGTCCAAGATGAGCAAAATCTACCCGGAGGGTTCCGGAGATACAGATTTTTAAAGAAAACGTAATCTTTAATCTAACCACAAACAAGCACTGTTAACCGTAAAGTTTGTAAACTTTTGATAAGTTTGTAAAAGTTAGTTCGGTTACTCCAGCCCCGCTCGGGCGACCAAATCCAACAAGGAGAAGGTCTAGGGAGCCAATGGGGTAGATTTGGACAGTTACCTGGCCACCAGCACATATTCCAATCCAGTTCCAAACTTTACAGCATGACCGCCATCGACTTCAATGGAGTGGTCCTAATGCTGCGGATGCAGGAGATGAGATGCTCAAGGATGCTCCGTTGGCTGTGTGGTCGACAGGAGTGCCTTTGTGTTTGTTCCTCGATCCATGGGTCAGGTGGGGTGACTTTCATCACAGAAGTCAGGGTCCCTAGAAGTCCCCTTTGAGACTGTTGAAGGCCAGCAGCGGCGTGACTACTGGTCTCAGTCTACAGCGGTCTCAGCGATATCCTTTGATGGGGGCTGGTGTTGCTCTTGGGCGACCAATCTGGACTCAGATTTTACTCCCGGGTCTGGCTGACTCTGGTGCAATTTTTGGCTATCGAGGATCAGTCTCTTGGGGTGCCCAGCGGCAGTTAGTCGAGATTCTTCCGTAGTGGCTACCAACTTGTCGACGTGGGCTACTTCAGTTGTGCTGACCCTGGTGCGGGATGCAGGGGGTAAGGCCACTGTTCCTTTGAGTCACTTCTTTGGTCTGGGGTTTGGGCACAACTTTTCCCCAAGCTAGAAGCCACAGGCACAGTCCTCTCTTCACTAGCCCAGGTGGCAGCCGGTGTAGTCCAGCAGATGTACAGCCTCTCTTTGTGCAGTCCAGGGGGAGCAGGGCAGTCTTTCTTCGGTCCTTGTTTCAGTTCCAATGTGATCGAAGGGTCAGAGTGCCAGGTGTGCCATATTTATTCGCAAAAAGTGTCCTGGGGGGATAATGTGGTTACTAGCCAATGGGCTAAATGCTCACGGGGAAACCGGTTTGGGCACTGGTTTCCCCTCTCTGACCCTGTTTCCAGCCCATTTACCTGTACAAAGGGCAGCCCCTCAGGAGTGAGAACGTCATTTGCCCACCAAATGCGGATTTGCCTTTGAAGCTTGGCTTTTGGGCTAACGCCCCGAGTGGCTTCCTGCGTAGGGAGGTAACATCTCACCCTGTAGCAGGTTGCTATTGTTCCTAGGCCTGGTAGTTGTTCACAGTACTCTCCAGGTGGGCAGAAAGCTGTCTGGTGGCCAGTGACAGTGTGAGGCCACTGGACAAACAGTCACAGAGTGGCAACTTTCTAAAAGTTGCCTTTCTTCAATAATGGCATTAAATTCGACTTGGGCATCAAGTCAGGTTTAATACCACAATTTATTTGATACCTTACAGTACCCAGCTAAGTAGTCCCATTCAGAGGTTAGCCAGGCTGATGGGTCAGCCTATAACCCTGTGTTAGCCAATGGGGGCTACTAGCCTGTCCAAAGCAAAACAATTATTTAGAAGTGTTGCTGTTAAGACATATAGAAAAATGCCTGTCCTGCTTAACAATATACAGCTCCCTGACTTAGGGCTCAATAGGCCTTCCTTTAGGGAAACTTACATATATTGCTAAGGGAAATGGGGGGCTTAGCCATTAGTTTAAATGGCAAAGTCAAACTAGCAGTGTTTCCGCTGTACTTCTAGTCTGCAGTGGCAGGCTGGGAGAAATTTTGTACATGGTCACACACAGGTTGGCACAAGCAGTGGTTCAGCCCTGGATGGACACTCTGCCTTACAAACCCTGGGTACCATATACTAGGGACTTATAAGCAAGTCAGTCATTGCCAACTGAGGATAGTCAATTTGACATAAACTTTGTAATGGGGTAGAACACTGGCACTGAGGTCTGATTAGCAGGCCTCAGTGCACTCTCAGAGTCGATAAACCAGAAGTATCAGTCCAAAAACATGGGGGTGTTCATGCAAAAAGAGGCATTTCCTTACACCATGTGGATCACTCACTATTGAGAGTCTGTGGAGGAGGTTTGATGGGGTGGACATGTTTGATATGAGGCATCAACTGACCCTTCGATCAGCTCACAATGTCCCCCCCCCCCCCCGGCCAGATCCCTAATTTGTTACCACTGCAAGCAGTGGCAGCTCCTTCGCCCCACAAGAAAAATAAAATGATAATAACAATGTTATTATCATTTTATTTGTCACTATTGACTGGGGCTGTAAAGGTGCTGGCAGGGCGGGGCTGTGCCGGCCGCAGAGCAGGGGAGGAGTGGAGAGCACACTCTAAAGTGAGCATGACTGTTTGGCTGGACGTCCTGGGCCGGCCAAACAGTCATGCGGACTTTGCATGTTCCCCACCAGGCTGCATTACACAGCCTGGTGGGGAACATGCCCAGGCTCCCGTCCCAGTCTGAGCGCAGAACCACTGCTATAAGGCAGCATTGTGATTGGCTATGGAAGCCTGGGTGCTTCCTGTTCTTGCGTCATGGAGGAAGAGGACAGGGGAGAGCCGGCCGGCCGGGGGGGGGAAGAGGAAAGTGCATTTTTCTTTATTTTTCTTCCCTCCTTTTCTTTTTTTAACCCCCACCCACCACTTCTCCCTGGTAGCAGCCGCTACTACTGTAAGGTGGTTAAAAAATATTCTTTTTAGCATTCGAGAACCTTTCTGCAAGTCTGTGTCAGTGCACTGTGCTTTAATTGCATTTGTGTACTAAATATAACAGAGGCCTTGCACCCCAATCTTTAACCACAAAAGTACGGTAAGAACCTGATGTATTATGGGGTTTGTGCTTTGAGCAAAAAAATGTGTGAAGCACAGATTGTGTCAAGCTATGACAGCCTGTTGTATCAGGATTCGGTGTGGATTGTCACTACTAAGGCAGCATCAAGCCGGATTTGCATACGATTGGTCAATGTCCATAGTGGAACAGTGAGAAAAAAATAAATGGCCTGGCATGCAGCCCTGGAGTCACTGAGATTAATTCAAGCATTCCACCCCTTACCTTTTAGCTTTTTTTATCAATGTGAGAGATATGCCCAGACATGAATACTCTACCCCCCTGTGGCAATGGATTTATGTTGCACCCCACTGATGATGCCAAACAAGACAGAAAGTGGCCTGGTGTTGCTTTTGTTCCCATTCAGATGGGCCCTACTCTGGCAATTGATCCTGGACAGCCCCAATTGGAGCAGGACCAAGTCTGCTTCGAATAACATTCATCCCAGTCTGTAGTGGCACAGTGAATAAAAAAAAAAAAGGACTGGAAAGCGACCAATCGTAATTACAAGTGGCCGAGACTAACGTACCATCACTATTCAAAAATAGTGATCCAAACTTTGAATATAAGAAACTGAAAAGGGAAGCAGTGTAGCCTAACTTAAAAGTGATGTAGTGAATTACTAGCATGTGTGCCCAACAGAACACAGATCAATAAGTACTTTTGGTGTGTGCCACTTCAAAAAAACCACAATAAATGAGGTGGTACATAGTACACTAAAGGTAAGCACAACACAATAATTATCAGTGGCTAGAGAGAAATTGTGTCCAGCACCAAAAGTAATATGTGTATCGCGAGATGGCCAATGTAAATGTCGTGCACACTTAGAAAATGTAATACATATTTATAATGGTAACATCAGGCGCAGGGTTGCATTTTTAGTAGAACTTCTATTTAAAAACTTCTTCCTTACCTTAAAAAAAAAAAAAAGAATAAATGCAAATGAGGGAAAACAACAAATTTTTATGAATCTCTGGCTGCACATACAAATAATCTATCAACAAGAAGAAGAGGGGGGTAACTTGGAGCTAATAAAAGGTCCAGTGCCCGTGCTCCTGGCGTTGAAATATTACAAAACCATGGGGACATATAGCTAATATCTTCCTGCTTTTCAACTGCCAAGGTGTGTGTACATATTATGATCTTCTTTGATGACAAAGGCCGGCACTGTTCTGGATTAGACACCATGACACAACGATAATCTCACGCACTTATGCCAGTAGGCATGCTCATGACTTTTTAAATGTAGTGTGTATATTTGTTTGTTTGTCCATGTCTGGTAATCACTTCAGCACCAGACATACATATTGGGCCACGATTTGGGACATTCTGGTTAATAAGGAAGTCTTTTGCCAGAAACATTGGTATCTCATTGCTATCAATGTGTACACTGTGTTCCTTGTTTTCTCTCCAGGTTGGACATCAAACGATAAGTAGGTGCAACTATTAGGGTACCACTATTTTGAATACCAATGTGGGGTAGGAAACTCACTCTTATTTAAGGTCCTGAAGAAGCGCCACGGATCAGTCATGACCAGTAAGGGCGCGAAACATGTTGACCAATGCTTCACCCTAACAAGGACAAAGAAACAAGGCTACCAGGGCACATCATAACCCCTTAAGTAGCACTAACCTATCAGTCTTTTTAACCTGACAGGGGAATCAAGTCTTACTCTCTCACTCTCATTCACATTTGCACTCACTTTTATTTACTTAGACTCAGTCAGTCTCACTGACTCAAGCAGTTTCAGTCAGTCTCACTGACTCAAGCAGTTTCACTCATTCTCACTCTGACCCAGTCAGTCTCACTCATTCTCAGTCAGTCCCACTCATTCTAATTCACTTACTCTAACTCACTCAATCATTACTCATTTTGACTTACTCATTCTCACTCTGACTCCCTCATTTTCACTTAGTCTCAGTGTGACTCACTCATTCTCAGTCTCCCTCATTCTCACTCAGTCTACCTCTTTCGCACTCAGTCTATCTCAGTGCTTAATTTGTAAACCAATAAGTGCCAGGGCTCTAGTCGGGTGGCCACTGCAGCGTGCACCACACATTGCCCCTGCCAGCTGGCAATGAACGTACAAACACAGCTGCAAACCATCACACACAGCCAGGCGCGCATCGCCCAATGGGCTGAAAGGACTTAATCGCCCCACCCCCCGTCGTGTGTCTCAGCCCGGGCTGATGCAGCTCGAGCTGTTGTGGGCTAAGCTGGGCAGTGGCTGGAGTCTTATCTCCGGCACGCCCGAGTTTTTCACAGGTCTTTAAAGACCATTTGCATATTTACAAACCTTTGTAAACTGGTTACGGAGGCTTAGTTTTTTTTCTGGTTCCAGTACCCCCTGGGCCCCCACTCAGCCTATTTCTTACATTTGTATTTAACTTTTACTGCCGTAGTGTGAGAATGCATTTCATGAAAAGGAATATAAAGTAGGGTTCCCAAAAGAAAAATACCAGCCATTTGTTGTTTAAAGAGCCTGCAAAGGCCTCCTCTTGACAATGAAAGGGGTATAAACAAAATAGTATGTATTCATTTGTAATGTGACTTTTCTGTCTTTGTTCCCTTTAATTATCAGTCATGGATCATTCAGGCAGCCCTAGAACACAATTAAAAATGCTTTCAATTTATATTTGCTGTTCCAAGTAATCACAGATAAGTGCTAAAAATAGGCTTTAGGTGACTGCTATTTTTAGGTCTCGCCTAGCAGCGCGCATGCGCTGCTCTGCGAGACTTATTGTAAGGGGGCTTCAAAAAGCTGACCACACGCTCGTGCGTGTGTGGCCTATTGCTTGCGGTTACCCGCACAGGCACCATCTGTTTTGAATTAGAATTATCGTGCCCAGACGCGTGCGCAATAATTCAAAACAGATGTTGTGGCGCGCGCGCCCCACTCGCATGCTTGTTTTCCAAGGGAATTGGAGCAACCGGATGACATTATTGGCCCTATCTCTGCACAAATGATTTAATGGATACTGAATAACGAGGTTTTTTTAAATAAAATAAGTTGTATAGTATATGAGACTACGTTACCAGTAATCGGACAGATCAGGTTTTGCAACTAGGAGCGGCTCTGCTTCTTATACCGAAACTAAGCTTTTGAATCGTTTGCTTCTATTGCTGAAATGTGTCTACTCGCCGCAAAGCGCGTCAACGCCTCGCCAAGAGTTGTAAGCGCTATATAAATACAATTTATACTTGAACTCCCTTGAATTGTCATTATCTGGAGCACGAGTTAGCTACAAGATCATCGCTTTGCGCCGCTCGCTTCGCCGTTTCATCTCCATTTAACAGGTATTCTCCCGTTTTATGTGTGGAGGATTTTTGTGTACAGAAGTAAGCCACGTTATTTGCTTGTATTCTCGCAATAGTCTGGGATCGCAGAGAGGGGATTGCACGGGGCCGCACACAGGCGCGCCATTGTGCTGCTCTGCGCCCCGCGCGCGCACAGAGCACCCATTGTTTAATGCCCGGTGGGCTTGGCAGCCGCATAAGGACGCGAGCTGTTCTCTGCATACAGATTCAGCGTGACCGGGCCAGGCACGAATCTCTGAATTCCAAAGCGGAATTGAATTAACGAGGGGGAGGAGCTTACACGCACTCTCGCCTTTTTCCCTTCTTTGGTGCTCCGAGCGGAGTCTGAGGCGCGCAGTAGATACAAATGTAATGGGCGGTAGGTAACCTCCTCCCAGGCAGCAGCATCCTCTGGGAGCATATTCGGTCATTTGCGACTTTGTATTCAACGCAGATCACCGTAACTACAGTGGATCTGTGTGCAGGTATTTAAGTGGGCAGGGTCCTGCCGGTGCTCAAAGTATAAAAAGCAGGTGTCGAGACGGGTCCCTATCGGACTCTCCATTTTTGCATAGCCAATAGGTCTCGCCTTTGGGACCTTATAAGTGTTTAGCCATGCAACAGTTGATGTTGTTGCACCAAGGATATTGTGCTGGATAACCAAACACTTATAAGGTCCCAAAGGCGAGATCTATTGGCTATGCCAATGCTTGTTTGTACAGCCTGGGACATCAATATAATGAACTGGCAACCCTAATCACAAGACTGGAAGTTTGTTGTAGGATGAGCACAATATTTATTTCCTCCACCCTCGATCCCTGAACAGGGTTGGACTGGGAACGCAAACTGGCCTTGGCAATTGGTACAGGGGGCCGATATTGTAGCACTGCTCCAAAACAGCCCCCGTACCAAAACGGCCCAAAACCGTCCCCCACCCTTCCTGCCTACTGAGAAAACACCCGGTGCCCGCTATGGCCAGTCCGGCCCTGACCCTGAATAATGCCATAACAGCAATAGTTTAACTTATATCTCAAACCCTATGCCAGCCCTCAATAACATGCTGAGTTACTTCAAGTGTCTGGGAATGCACCCTGCATTCAGACAACTCACTCCTCATTCTCGCCCTTCCATTTCACACTCACCCTGCACTCACAGCGATCACAATGCACTCACACTGATCATCATGCACTCACACCATTCACCCTGCACTCACAGTGACCACACTGCACTTATGCCACTCGCCATAAACTCACACAGTTCTCCCTCCACTTACCCTGCGTTCACATGAGCACACCGCTCACTCTGCACTCACAGTGATCACTCTGCACTCACAATGCATTTGCGCTGTTCACCCTGTACCTCACTCTGCAGTCACACGAGCACACTACTCATCCTGCACTCATGTGACACTTTACTCACCTGTCCCCCTCACTGCTCACTCTGCAATCTCACTCAAACAAGCCCATCACTAACCATACATTAATACGTCCCACTCTGCACTTACTTCCACACCCAAATTCATATGGTCACCTCAATTACCCTGCAGTCACTCCTCTCACCCTACTCTCACACTGTTGCATCGCTCACCGTGCACTCACATGGGCCCTCCTGTCACCCACACAGTGCAGAAGGTTAATGTGCCTGCTACAAAGAACACGTACCATGCAGATCACAGAACTGAGTGTGAATAAACTACGAGTAGCCCTATAAAAAAATGAAATGTTTGTCAGAAAGGGGCTATAGAGAGATGAGGTGCATTGTAGGTGAGTGGTAGTGAGGGAATTCATGGAGAAGGAGGAAATGGGTGCCAAAAAAGACTGTTGCACCGTGCGTGACCAGTGCTAGGGCCAGCCCTGGCTGGGAGTCTTAGCCCCCCCCGAAGTTCGGGTCTAGTTGCGCCCCTGCACACAGCTGTTATTGTGGCAATACCTAAATTAGCCAGACAGCGCCACCATGTGGCAGACTGTCATAAGCCCTGGGGCTGGCAATTAGGTGCCGGTGCTGAGCACCGGAAACCACCGGCTCAAATTAAGCACTGGTCTAGCTCTAACTCACTTGGTTTTACTGATTCACTCAGTCCCAGTCATTTTGTCTCAATCTCACTCACTGTCACTCAGTCTCAGCCAGTCTCAATGATTCACTGAGTCCCCCTCATTTCAATTCACTCAATCTCACTCTGACTCACTCATACTCATTTAGTCTCACTCTGACTCAGACGCACTCAGACTCACTCATATTCAGTCTTACGCATTCTCAGTCAATCTCACTCATTCCCGGCCAGTCTCATTCATCCTCACTCATTTTCACTCAGTCTCATTGATTCCCACTCTGACTCACTCATTCTCTGACTAACTCAGACTGTGGCTCATCCCAGTCTCACTGACTCACACACTGTAACTCTCAGTTATACTCACTCATTCTCCCTCAGTCATTCATTCTCACTCATATGAACTTTGCCTATCACGCACTGACACACTCCGCTGACAGACACACAACATTCAACTTTGTGCAGGTCCATTTTGGCTCCTTTCTGCTTCCAGCGCTGGAGCACGAAACTAAAACCTCAAACCTGCGCAGTCGCAGAATTGTGGTTTCAGTTTGTCCGTTTTCACCCCGCCCTTTCCCAACTGTGTGAGGAGTTGGGAAAGGATGGGGTGACAGGATGGTTGGTGTGTAGCGACGGGCACTGCAGCGCCCATGGCTACCTTTAGCTGTGACACTTTAGCACGTCATAGAAGGGGAGACACTTGTAGTGAGCCATCCGGCCCGATCCCTACAATGTATCCAGCAGCAACCCTCTGGCCCGGGTTCGGACCAGAGGGTATAAATAAACGTGACGTCAGCGCTCGTGGCTGACTACACGCAGAGACCCAAAACGTGTGTTGTCCATTTATTGTACCTAGTGCTCTAGGCCTTTCATACACCCCCATTCCCAACTGACAGCCCCATCCAGGTCGTGCCCCCACCCCGCTACATTGGCGACGAGGCGGTACGAACTCGAGGTGCGAGTGACGAGCGAGCCTACCGTAGCAGTGGGTGTGGCATCCGGTGGTGATCGAGTGACGACGCTGCAAGCGGGCAGGTGAGGAGCGACGGCAGAGCATGTCAGGCAGACCGCGGGCCTACATTACCCAAAGTAAGCCCGCTGGGGAGGAGTGCCTGGTGACACACGCGAGCACTCAGGGTGCCTCACCCAGTACGCGGATCCGGCCTCTCCCGCCGAGGGATGACAAACGAAGGCAGGGGGCGAGAGCGAGGTAGCGCGGAGGCTGTGTGGACGGCCGCGTGATTGGGAGTTGCCAGAAGCAACACAAACAAGCAATAACTGGCGCTGTGTCAGTACAGGCAGAAGGAGGCGCACAAGGAGCCATGGAGCAGGGCACACGCACCAGGCTGACAGCATTACCACCGTTCAGCCAACTAGCGGATCCGGCCACAGCGGCACCAAGATGGCGCAAATGGATAGGGCAGTTAGAGAACTACTTTACTGCTGTGCGTGAGACCAACAGCGCAGTCAAGCGGTCCACCATGCTAAACATGGGTGGTGATGAGCTCTATGAACTGTTCCAGGACCTGCCGGATACTGGTGACAAAAATGACTATGAGAAGGCAGTAAGGGCCCTTGACCGCTACTTCGACCCACAGGTAAACCCTGATTTTGAACACTTCAAGCTGCGGCAGGCGAAGCAAAGGGAGGAGGATTCTGTAGATATGTTCTTCAAAGGCTAAGAAAGCTGGTGAGTTCCTGTACAGGAATCGATAAACAGCTAGAGATCAGAGCTCAACTGATTCAAGGATGTAAGCCGTCTGATTTATGAAAACTGATTCTACGACAGCCAGGAATATCGCTGGATGACATCCTGGTGATAGGGAGATCTCATGATTTGGCAGACGCCAGAGCAGGAGAAATGGAGTCGGCGCTGGCAAGGAGAGCCTCGGGATCACTACAAGCACACCCGGTCACAATCAAGAAGGCGAGGGTGGATGCTGTGAGGAAGGGGTCAGGAGGAGGCAGAGGAAGTGCAAGTGGGCGCCCAGGTGGTCGAGGGTGTGGAAGCTGCGGGATGGACAGTCACCCACCTAGAGGATGTCCTGCCCAAGGAAAACCATGCCTGCGGTGTGGTAAAGATGACACTTTGCAAAAGTATGCATGAGTGTGGCAAGAGTGCCCACGGCGGGGGGCAGGTCGAAGAAGTTCAAACCAAACAGGCAGATGGCAGTAGCGGCCCGTGGTGGGAGTGCTGCCGGGCGCTGACGTGGGGCGGGGGAGGGGCAGGGTGGGGGGTAGTAAACTACGGATTACGGCCGATTAGAGGTAAGTAAACATATAAATAAATAAAACGAATTCCGTTGCGCGCGCTGCATCGCATTTGGCGATGCAGCGCGTGCAACGGAATTCGTTTTATTTATTTATATGTTTACTTACCTCTAATCGGCCGTAATCCGTCGTTTACTACCTCCCCACCCTTCCCCTCCCCCGCCCCACATCAGCGCCCGGCAGCACTCCCACCACGGGCCGCTACTGGCAGATGGCCAAAACGGCAGACACCACCAAGGACGTGGATAGTCTGTGCCAGCGGATGAGGGTCACGGACGAGGACGAGGTTTTTGTGATTTCGTACACAGGACGGATGAATCAAAAAAGGCGACTCCCACCAATGTGCCAGATACACATAGGAGAAAACAAGGTCATGGACACTGGAGCATCGGTCAATATCCTGGATGCAGAACACCTCAGGCAGCTCAAACCCAGACCACCATTACTCAGTACGAAAGCGAAGATCTTGGGGGAGACACGCCCATTCCACTACAAGGTGTAATTGAAGTGGAGGTCACCCATGGGGAGATTTCAGCAACAACGAGGTTCCACGTGACACAGGATAGTGCTGGAACTCTATTGGGCTGTCATTTGGCGGAAGATCTCAGGTTAGTAATGTTCGCCCGAATAGATACACCAATCGCATGCAGAAGACATCATGGCTGAGTTCCCAGGGCTATTTGAAGGGCTGGGTTGTCTAAAAGGAGTGAAAGTCAAGCTACATATAGACCAGTCGATCAAGCTGGTGGCCCTGCGCCATAGGAGAGTGCTGTTTCATCTGAGGCCGCTGGTCGAGGCTGAGTTGGAAAAACTTGAGAAGGCTGGGGTGATCGAGAAAGTGTCGGGGCCTACTCCGTGGGTGTCACCACTCGTTATTGCTCCAAAACCCAAACAACCCGGAGCAATTAGTCTGTGCGTGGACATGCGCTTTCCAAACAAGGCAATCCAGAGAAAAAGGCACATAACTCCAACCACAGACGAGATAGTGGCTGACATTAATGGAGCAAAGTGGTTCTCGAAGGTGCACCTCAACTCCGGATACCACCAGCTGCTACTTGACGAGGCTAGTCGATACATCACCACGTTTCTCCACGCACGTTGGATTGCGAAGGTTCAAACGACTCAGCTTTGGGGTGTCATCAGCAGCCGAAGTCTTTCAGGATGCCATCCGCGAGGCCTTGTTGGGGTTGATGAGAGTCAAATGTCAGTGATGATGTGCTAATATTTTCCAAGTCACTGGAAGAACACCACGAACGACTGAGGGCAACACTACAAAGGCTGGCAGACCAAGGATTGACTTTGCACAAGGAGAAGTGTAAGTTCTATACAAACGAAGTTGAATTCTTTGGATACAAATTCTCCAAGGAGGGGCTGCAAGTAGACCCAGCAAAAGTATAAGCCATTAGAGCCGCGACGATACCACAGAACCAGACGGAAATGCAGAGTTTTCTGGGCATGGCAAATTATTGCGGCCATTTCATTCCCCACCTAGCGACGATCTCGGAGCCACTGAAAGCGCTCACCAAGAAAGATGTGAAGTGGCAATGGACTAGTTAAGCTGAGAAAGCGTTTCAAGACGTCAAAGGGGCACTATTACAAGGGGCAACAGTGTCATACTTCACACCGGGGAACCCCACGGAGCTGGTCGTGGATGCCAGCCCGGTTGGCCTAGGAGCAGTGCTCCTCCAACAAGGCACAGGCGAGGATTCGGTGCCCATAGAGTACACCAGCAGAGCGCTAATGGCGGTGGAAACAAGATACGCCCAAATCAAAAGGGAGGCATTGGCGATCCGGTGGGCTTGCCAGCACTTCAACATTTATCTCTGTGGGCACAAAATCAGAGTGGTAACGGACCACAAACCACTAGTACCACTGTTTGGAGGGACTGCTAGAAGCGGACCGCCACGCATCGAGAGGTGGGCGGTACAGCTCCAAAACTACAATTTCAATGTAGTATACAGGCCAGGAGTCAACAATCCGGCTGATTACTTATCTCCGCATCCCATGGCAGCGGTTCCAGATATTCAGTGGGAAGTGGACAACGGTGCAGAGTCCTTTGTCAGGCAGATCACAGAGGCAGCATGCCCTCAAGCACTATCGTTGGAAGATATAGTGGTGGCAACGGGAGAAGATGCATGCCTATCAGCAGTCAAGGAGGCACTACAGCACCACCAGTGGCGAAACTTCCTAGACGGCGTGAGCACACTGACAGAGGAGAAGGATGCCAGAATGGGTGTTTGGAGGTGCCGGGAGGAGCTCAGTGAAAGCAGTGAGGGACTGATTCTCAGAGTCACAGAGATATAGTAATGCCAGTCAAACTGTGGAAGAAGACGGTAGACCTAGCACATCAGGGTCATCAGGGGATTGCGAAAACAAAAGCCCATCTGAGAACAAAAGTATGGTTCCCTGGAAGAAAAATTAGGAGTTGTCATGCATGCATAATCAGCGGAGCGGAAGCGCCACGCCAGCGCCAGCAGTGATCACGGAAACAGCTAACACGAAGCCGTGGGCAGCAATAGGCATGGATTTTGGGAGTTTCCCGGATGGGAGATAGACGGTGGTCATGATGGACAGCTATTCAAAATTGACAGTTGTTGAGGTCATGAGGTCCACAGCTTTTGAATCCATCAAGCCAGTACTGGAGAAGACATTTGCTCTACCGGGGATACCAGAAGAAATATGTACGGACAATGGGCCACCGTTTCACAGACAAGAATTCCGAGAGTATCTAGAGCATTACAACATCCACCATCGGAAGGTGACTCCCCAATGGCCTCAAGCCAACGGCGAGGTAGAGTGCTTTATGCGCACCATCATACAGGCGCTGAGGATTGGTGTCGACTGGTGCGAAGATCTGGAAGCGTGCTTACACCAATTCCTGAGGGCATACAGACAAACGCCCCACAGCACGACGGGATGCTCATCTAGTGATCTAATAATGAAAAGAGCGGTACAAGACGTCATGCCGGTGAGTGAACATGGACCCCAGGCAAACTGGACAATGCGGCTGCACAGGCCAAGAGGAAAAAGACCAATGACCAAGCCAGTCAGAAGAGAAGAGCGCGAGTGGTGGAACTCCGCACTTGAGACAGAGTGGTGGTCAAGGATAGACATCCGGGGTGGGAATTCTGAACCCCGTTTGAAAAGGAGCCCTGGGAAGTAGTTGATCTGCAGGGGACCATGATAACCGTTCAGAGAGGGGAGAGGAGACTGGCAAGAAATGTATCATGGTTCAAGAAACTAGTGGTTGCCACAGAAACGAGCAGTGCGGAATTGGAGCAGGGGAGCTCGCAGAATGACATGACTGAAGCAGTAGACATGGGATCACCACGAAGGGGAGAATGACAGGAATCGGATGGTGAGGGAGAAGAAGAAGGAGAACGACAAGAATCGGATACTCCAAGGAGGGGGGACACGATACCATCCCAGAGGAGATATCCCTATAGACTGAGAGACAACACACAACCAAGCCAAAGGCTGCGAGATTTCATGTGCTAAGAAACAGACTGGCGAGAAGAAACAGACTGGCGAAAAATAGCACTCAAAGACAGTTGGTCATCTTGGTTATTATTTTATTTATTTTGTTAATCTATTATTTTTGTTCATTTCTTTAACTCATGTTTGGTTGGGAGGGATGTAGTGAGCCATCCGACCCGATCCCTACAATGTATCCAGCAGCAACCCTCTGGGCCGGGCTCGGACCAGAGGGTATAAATAAACGTGACGTCAGCGTTCGTGGCTGACTACACGCAAAGACCCAAAATGTGTGGTGTCCATTTATTGTACCCAGTGCTCTAGGCCTTTCATACACCCCCATCCCCAACTGACAGCCCCATGCAGGTCATGCCCCACCCTGCTACAACACTGAGGCGTGCCGGGGCTGGGGGTTTCACCAACCCTGGGTAATCTCTCAGATGGCTGGCGAGGGCACCTTTGTACGTCTGCACCAGCCATCAGGCAAGGTCACAAACTGTCTCAGATTCTTGCTAGACAGCATTTTTTTTTCTATACCAAGAGTCAATAATAGATTATTATTAACTCTTGGTATTATAACAACTGGCCAGAAACAAGGAGGGCGTGGCCATGGAGCCTATAAGGAAGAGCCGCCTTCTGCACAAACATACCTGTGTTTCGGTCTTGACAAACTTCCAAGGCTCACCATGCCTTTAAACGCCCATATTCACACCCCTTGAGTGGGGTTTAATGGCGCGGAATTCACACCCGTGGTGGTGATCACCCCAAACATAAATGGGCCTATCTATGCCCATCTGGAATCCATCTGTGAGTTCCTCGCAGGAGTAAATAAAGTCAATTCAGACTGAATTGTCCTTTGTGAATAGGCCAGAGTGTCTGATTATGAAAAGAGAGCAGGATAGTCTTTTCCTGAACAAACCGGCTTGCACTGTGATCTGAATGAGCACACGAGCAAGTCTGAGGATGTATTATTGACACAGAAAACTGTTAACCTTTAAGAAATGATTTCGCGCTTGCAGACCGTACCCCGGCATGTATGTAATTAGACTCCAGCGAAGAAATATCACTCACATTTGATTTGCCGTTTATTGCTAAATAACTATTAATTACTTAATAACTATTTATTGCTCAATGACTATTCAGCTGCTTTCATACCCTGAACTGCTCCACTCGACGCGTGGGCTCCGGGACTCGGAGTCCCAAGATGGCGGCACAGCTGCCCTGATCGGACTGTAAGGCTAAGCGAAAGCAGACTCCCCCAGTTGGCCTGGAAGCCTAAAGAGGCTGATGGGACCAGAGGGTGCTGTTGGCAGCCATTGTCTGACAGGCTGAGTGGAGTGTATCGTAGCCCACCATTGGAGGAGATAGCAGCTGACTCGAGCCGAGCATAATGGCCCAACCTACAAGTAAGTCTGGGCTAATTGCCTGCTAGGGCTCAAGCAGGGTCGAGTCGGGAGCACACCTCCATCACCGAAGTGACCCATGTCCACTCACCGTACACAGCTGGGTTCCCGGCTGCACGGCAACCTCCGCGGAGGGCTGTGACTTGATATCCGCCACACCATGGAGCTATCAGCCTCGACGGCTTCTGACTTGGGGGAAGTCGCGGTCAAGTCCCATCCCGACACCGTGCTCGAATGCAGCGCCCTGCCAGCCCTAGGAGACACAATGGATGTTGGCCGGCATGCGAGAACAGAACATTAAAGGACTGGCGGTCCTGATGTAGTGGTGGTGACAAGGGTGTCCTCCGCGGTGGCGGCGGATGAAACACTGAACCGCCTGCGACTTTGTGGAGGTACTGGCAAGGGCAGCCAAGGAGTGGGTGAGAGGGCTGTGTTTGGCACCAGGAGCCACTTGTGGGAATTGTGAGCCCAGACCTGGTGGAATACTGCACATTAGAGCCCCTATCTGGGACCTAGGGCTCCTACAGTGCTACTGAGGACTGAACTTATGGGCCCACTGTCACTCCACTAAATTTCATCGAGCCATTTAGCAAGTGCCGCTGCAGACCAATGACCTGGACTGGCAGACCACGGGGGTACGAGTGAGGACTAAACTGGTGACCCCCCCCCCCACAGCTGGAGGGCCTTGGGTGCATCCCCCCCTGCTGCATGAACTGCCTGGTTACTCTTGAACCCTGTTGAAGCTGATGGAGCACGATGGTGCTCTTTAAATTTGTAGGGGTGCATTATAATCACGAGTAGTTTGCACCTGCATTTATTCTTTGTCGTATTAACATGTGGTTAGAAAAACGTACTTGGTCATAACAAACTTGAAAGAGAAATGTTAGATTTATTACGTGCCATGCAAAGAAATAAACATGGCAGTTGTGTTTTGAATAATGTAACCTTTAGCTTTTTTTGCAAACGATTAACGAAGTTGCTCATGTACAATGTAATGCATAGATTTAAACGTGCACCATATTGAAAGCTGCACATGAACGTGGCAAATTGAGAATTAATGTGTAGAATACTATAGGTTGCTCATAATGATTTTGCACTAATATGCTTATGTAACGTGATAGTTGGAATGCATTTATAAATGTTGTTCATGTGTACTTCGTAGGCCCTGCGTGCCTTATTCTTATGTTGGCCGATTTTTGTAGGCCTGAAATGTATTTTCCCGGATGGCTCTAGTAGAGGGGGTAGATCGAAATTAATGTGCATGTTGGATTTGTTCCTTCTCACGTTTCTGCTGCAGGTGGAGAAAGTCACCTTTGTTAGTTAGAATAACACCTTTTGTTTTAGGAGTTAGGGCTGGAGAGGAGGAGATACTTTTTACAAAGGAATGCTGATAATTGTGAGACGGTGTTCTTTCACACTGGAGGAGGCCTGGGAATCAAGGTCACCGAGCCAGGAGCTGGGAGTACCAAGACTTAACGGAAAATCACCTATGAGAAGTGTCCAGGAGGATGAGGTGATCCTGATGCAACAGTGGGCGTGTTCTGTGTTTTTGCATTTTGAATTAGGGACAGTGCCCCGAGGGTGGAGACAGGAGAAGAGGTGAGGCGGTCGGAGGAGAGAGTAGGAGCATCTTAGAACGGGCTCTGTAGCTTGGCTACTTGACCCATACAACGTGAGTGTACTTCTTAGGAACTCTTCGCTCGCTGACACCTCTTTCTGATCTTGCCTGGGGAATGCTAAGTAGGGATGTCACGATAGTTGTAGTGTAGGGATAGACTAATGCTTTTTTGTTATCAACCGCAGATGAAGACGGATCTCGATGTAGGGGCAATCATTGCCTGCGTCCTGGTTCTGGAAGTTGTCATTCTTTTCTTGCTCCAAAGATATAATCTTGCTCGTATGTTTGGATTTTCCCTTGTATTTCTACAACCTCGTCCTGATGTGTTTGTATTTAGTTATTTTTGGCTTTGTAATAAACCCACTAACTTGAACTTCAGAGTCAGTGATTCTTCAGAGTCATGCCTCTATCTAAAGTTGACTAGATTATGTAAATGATTTATTTCTCCGCTCTACACTTCTCAGCAGGCAATGAAGGTCCATCGGCCGGGGGTTCCGGAGTAAGTTGGTAGTGTGGAACCCGGCTTTATCAAAGCAGAAGGTGTAATTGAGGTGAGCTGCTTCCTTCTTCCTCCTCCCTCCTCTGTTTGTCCTCCTGCTTCCATCAACCACCTGGGAGGCGGGGCTGCGCTTAAGGGCACCCTGTACTTAATTACCCACTTGGCCTTTGAGGATTAGCGCTGGGACTGCTTCTCTGTGACCGGTGGTGCTGCACATTGACCCACCTACGGCCCTGGGGCATCAGACTATATGCCTAGTAGGCACGACTGGCCTGCTTCATCCCACCCCCATGGAAATCTAGAATATACCGACGCTGCTTGTACATTAGTGTGTCTGCGGTGGACCTAAGAATGGGCAAATACTCAAGAATAAAAAAAAAAAAAAAAAGGAGGCATCTGATCCTGGTTCCTCTCAGGACACGAATACTGTTACCATGGATGCAATGGCCCTGAGAGCTGAACCTCCACCCGGGGGTCACCAGGAGCCCACCCTTGACACCGTTCTGCAGGTCATAGCAGCCTCTAAGGAGGCTCTGGAACTCAAGATCGACACTGTAGCCACAGATACTGGGCTTTTAAGAGAAGACCACCACCACCTGGCCAAAAGAGTCACAACCACTGAGTGTACACTCGAGGAGACTGCACCAGATATAATATCAATGAAAGAAAAGGATGGCAAAGGTGGGGGTCAAAGTGAAAATGCTTGAGTACAGGGCTGAAGACACTGAAAATAGGGCCAGAAGAAATAACTTCAGAATCATAGGACTGCCCAAGTGTATTGAGGGCTCACTAGGGAACATGGTTGACTTTCTAGAACACTGGCTATGTGACACTGTGGCCCCAGTGGGGCTTTCCCCATTTTATGCACTTGAACGTCCCGACCAAGTCCCTGCACATCCACCATTACCGGGAGCAGCCCTCAGACCAGTAATAGCCAAACTATTACACTATAGAGACAGCAATCATATTCTGGAACAGGCCATACATCGAGGTGACACTCTAGTGGAAAACCAGAAGGTAATGCTCTTCCCGGACTTTTCTATAGAGATCCAAAAGCAGCAGGCATCGTTCTTGGGTGCCAAAAAATGCCTAAGGGAACTGGGACTAAGTTATGCCATGCTGTTTCCAGCAGGATTACAAGTGACCTTTGAGGGTGAAGTGCACTTTTTCACCTCCACTGCACTGCTCTGGGACTGGATCGCCTGCCCCCCACAACCGGGGAGGAGATCACCGACTGGGAGCCAAGGAACATCCTGCAGACCTCCCAGAAAGAGAGCAAAGAAGAGTACCAAAACTTCCCCACCCCATTCACAGGCACTACACGAGCAGCGGAAAGTAGTGGAGGTGATCGCAGCTATCAGTGGTGCGGGCTCACACTCTCCGCCTGTGTTGGGAGAAGATTACCCAAGAGACACTGACTAAGCATCGATCTCCACACACAGTTCCAGAGACTCGCTGCCGCAGGTTACTCATGGCACCTCAGATGAGATCATTTGATAATTTTAATGTTATCGCTGTGTGACAGAAATAGGAATGTAATTTGGGGTGTCTGCAGTCTAAATCTGCCTATTCCTTATCTGATTGCTGGGCTCTCTGAGGACATGATTACCATGTTCGCCACCTGGATGGTGTGATGTGAGGCCGGGAGGTGACGTGGCTGGTGCTACCCCCCTAATATTCACGCGTGTGAGAAATGTTTGCATGCGAGTTGCATGTTTGTTTGGAAGTTTGGATTAGGAATCGTTTCCTTCTTTTCCTGTGGCTGGGGAGTTGGGTTTTTGTTTTGCAAATGTTTGGATTTATGTTTTGGCATGCCTCCGCCCACCCGGCCAGCCCTTGGAGTGGCTTTGGTCCTCCGCTAGCTCTGAGAACCCAGGGCCTTTCCCTAATGGTTCACTGAGTACTTCTGGTATTCCCACATGGCATCTGCCCTAACATATAATTTAATCAACTGGAACCTCAGGGGCCTAAATAGTATGGCTAAAACATATAGTGTATATACATACTTAAAGAGGAGGGGGGTTCACATAGCTCTTCTTCAGGAGATCCATCTAACCGTTGCTGAGAGGGATGCACTGCGTAAGAGGTGGCGAGGTCAACTATATGCCACCTCTTACTCCGCCTTTGCCAGGGAGGTCCTAATATGGGTTCACAATGGAGTACCATTTCAAGTGTCATCTGAGGTGGTCGACCCCGATGGGAGATATGTGGTGGTGTCGGGCCACATAGCGAGTCGCGACCTAACTATAATGGGAATATATGCCCCCAACTCAGACCAGGAAGTTTTCTTGTCGACTTATCTAGAATACTGGCTCCACATGCCACGCACAACATACTGATGGGAGGGGACTACAACTGTGTTGCGGACCCGACCCGAGATTGATCTCAACCACACTTGAGGGACTCCCCAGTCCACCGACTGGCACAGGTCTTCACAATTTGGCAAACAAAGATGGGAGTTATCAGACTTCTGAAGAGGTATGCAGCCCGAGACCAGGGCTACTCCTTTTACTCGGGTATACATGACCTTCATGTGCGCCTCAACACTTTTTTGTGCTCCCCATGGGGCCACAGGGCGATTCGGAATATTGAATACCTATGCCGAATGGTCTCCGACCATAACCCAGTACTGCTTTCCTGGAATTGGCACAGGGAACAACCACAAATAACTGACTGGCGCCTATGGGTAGAAACACTGGTGGACTCAGTATTCTTATACATCAGAGGAGAAGCGACACGCAATTACTTTGCAGATAAGGCGGCTACCACCGCCTCACCACTAATCGAATGGGATGCACTTAAGGCATTTATTAGGGGATGGTGCATAGCCGAAATAGTGGCAGTACGGCGTACATAAGTGAGTGAAGTAGAGAGAGCACTGCAAGACCTAGATGTGGCTCAAGCTGGGAACCTGGGTATACACCAACAACTACTAGATGCTAAGGAGCAATTTGCAGCCCACACAGAAAAACTCCTGTGTTTCGATCACCTTACATGATACGTGTCAATGAAGAGCGTGACAAGGCAGGTACCCTGCTAGATTGGCTAGCTAACCCCATGTCTGTCTAGAAACTCCCTGGTTCTTGAAGTTGAATCGGAAACGGGGGAATGCCTATATACCCAAGAAGTTATAAATAGCAGGTTCGCCAGGAATTATGCCACACTGTACGCCCCCCACAGCCCCCCCAAACTGATGGGAGATTCCTTAAACTCTGTTGCTCTCCCAACACTCATGCAAGAGGAGGCAAAGGCCCTGAGAGGAGTCATTACACTCCAAGAGGTGAGAGTGGCCATTAAGGTAATGGCTCGTGGGAATGTCTCAGGGATCTATGGCTTACCTGTGGAATTTTACACAGCCTATACTGAGCAGTTGGCACCACAATTTGTCACTCTCTATGCGAAAGCCAGAGAAATGCCACTAATGAAGCCCTAGTCGTCCAGCTGCTGAAGCCGAAATGCCCCCCCCCCATGATGTCCAGGCATACCGCTCTTTATCCATGCTAAACATGGACTATAACATTTTAAACCGGATCCTAGCAACCCGTCTACTTCCACTTATGCCCAAGCTAATACAAGTGGACCCTGCTGGATTTATCCCGGGACACAACACAGCGACTAACATTTACAGACTTCTCTTGATCATCAAGGCAGAGATACCCAAGTACAAGGGGGTAATAGTTGCAATAGATAGAGAAATCTTTCAATAAGGAGGGACTTCCTATACCAAACGATGCTGAACATGGGCATTGGACAGGGCTTTGTACAGTGCACCAGGTTATTGTATTCAGCACCAACTGCCCGGGTCCGAACTGGCAAATGTATATCTGACTCGTACATTGTGGGAAGAGGCACTAAGCAGGGATGCCTGCTTTCCCCACTACTGTTTGCCATCGCAGTAGAGCCGTTTATTGGCATGGCATGAATGGGCACTTCCTTTCAGGGGCTGGAAGTTAAAAACAAAACGCACCACAGCGTCTTGTATGCTGATGAAATGCTCCTGTTACTACGCAGCATGGACAACGACTTGACAGGAGCTATAGCGCTTTGGGAATATCCAAGGCCTATGTATTAATTGGCAAAAGAATCTCACCTCTTCCCGTTAGGGCGGGATATACCCCATCCCCTGGACCGTTACGGTATTACCTGGGAGGGAACATGCCTGTAGTATCTAGGGGTTAAAATCTACTATGACCCCCTTGACCTCCTAAAGCATGGGATCACCTAGTGGACTATCTAAAGGACCCTGATTTAAACATCCCCGTACACTCTCCTTTACCTGAAGACGAACCAGCGGTGGAACAAGATTGACTCGTCGTAAGTTTTCCATACAGCGGAATATGTGGGACATCTCATGAATAGGGACTTTCTAATACTGCTAGTTGGGGAAACAGCAAAGGATGGGGGCTCATAAGCATGGGTGGGGACGGGAGGTATGTGGGGGTAAGGGTGGGGGGAACATTTGTGTTGAATGAGTAGGCCTGCAGTGATTATGGAATTACATTGTCTGTGTTGACATTTTTTATTAGGCCAATTGTTATAATCTAACAACTGTAATATGGTACGTACATGATTGCTGCCTGCTGTACATCTTTGGACTACCGAATGTTGATTGTATTGTCGGGAAAATTGAATAAAGGTTTGCGTTAAAAAAAAAAAAAATGTTGTGTAGTGTCCTGCTTGAGAAATGATGGACATGGTGTTCTGGGTTGCGCAGGGTCTGTATTCACCCTGTCTTTTATGTGTATGCTATGTCCGACTTCAGGAGGCTTCAAGTGGGCAACATATTGATGCAATGCATAGAGTGTTCTTAATGGTCTGTGCCATCACTGAAGATGAAATTGATAATGAGGGCTGATCAGGGAGAGGATCTGACTTCAGGCGATGTGCTATATATACAACTACATCCGCCCCTAGCAAGAGTGGCTGGAGCAAAGACTTTCTAGTCCATCATTCTGACATGCATCTTAAAATGTTTAGAATCCCTTGTATTTCCTTTTTTGTCTCTTCTGTCCAGATTAGAAACTTTATCTGGAATGTAAAGGTTTAAGTTGTGGCTTTACTGTAGAAAAGGTATTGTTTTTATTTGCATTCTTATATATTTTCAACCCGCATCTATCAGTTACTTACCTGTATTCTCTCTTTGCTGCAGCTTGTGGATGAGTAGTAGTCTTGTAACACAGGGCTATCTGGAGCTCTATTCCAGCCCTATATATCAGAGGTGTAGGCAGACAGGTTACAAACGTAGCTCTGTCCATGGAGTGTGAGATTGTCGGAAAGTATAAGATAATAATCAGTCAAAACGCAAACACAGAGGCATCCTGCGCACCTTACAGCAATCATTATTTCCTTTAATTTCCAAGTTGTGCCTGAGATTTCAGGAGGAGTGGGGGAATTCCGATAGATATGGCACCAGAGGTGAGAGCACTCTGGCACATGTAGTTCTTCTCTCATATCTTCTTGCCTGTGGTGCATCTTATGGGTTCTCCTTGACTCAAGTAAGCATTTGATCCTTTTGCAACCTTGTCCTCAGCATGAGCTGGCAACTGGAGAGGGACTCTTCCAGGAGGAACAGGTTGCCAGAATGAGTTGATAATGGAGGGTGTAGTTTTCCCAAGCTCCATCAGCATGAACTCCATTGTCTGATTCGTCTAAAGCTCGAAGCCCAAATAATCAATGGGCTGTGTTACAGCTGAACAGGGTCATCCAGGCAGGTAGAGAGGTTGGAATAGATGTTACACAAGATTCATAATACTTCTCCTGCCTCTTATAGCACCAAGACCACAGTCTGGGTCATCTATGGCCCAATTAGCAAAAATACAGTGTTGAAATCACTAAGTTTTTAGAAGTAATCATCCTCATCATTCAGGACTGCATTTGTAACTCACATGTCCTCTCACTAACAATTCGCAGTGACTAAGCATGAGCTATCATTGTGTAGTAATTATTAGTTCTGCCAGCATTTTGCTCAATCACTTGTTCGCCTGTAATAAAGAAATTATGTAGCTGCTCAACTTTAATAATTAATGACGGTTGAGATCTGACATCATAACGCTTGCTGTCAGAGCCAACAACCAGGTGAAAGGCAGGCCATGGAGCATAATTAAAGCTGCAGTTTAAACAGCGAAAACGAAATCTAGCTTTCTCTTCTTTTGCTCTGTTTTTCTAGATGAACAGGGATCAGCAGAAATTAGATATTTATGGCATTATGTTGTTTTTTTGCATGCTTTAGGTAATTCTAGGAAAGATATCATCTATGCATGTTATTTCTGCATTCTGAGCTACAGCGTTTTTTTAAAAATCAAGCTGGTATTAAACTGATCCTAATATCTTTTTGCAACAAATATCTAGTGCTCTCTGGTGTGTTTAATTTTGCAGCACAGATTCCACTTTTATTCTTCAGGTCTGTAAACTTCCTATCTCTTTCATATGAAAGAGCAACACACCAAGGATTTAAGTGGTTTGTGGGAAGGTGATGGTATGGCCAGGTATTTTAAGGAATAAGGTACCCGTACCATATATTATAAGTATATTGCAAGTCTCCTTGGAGTTGTATGCCCTTATAAAGGAATTCTGACTTCGGCCTCATTCCTCTATGTGGTCACAGAATGCCTCAGTGACTTGTAATATTCTTATAATGTACGGCATGGGGTACTTTATCCTATATATAATGAGTCAGTGTTGTGCAAGAATAGCTGCATATTATCTATTAATAGACTATGATGCTTCAATTATCACCTAGTGTTGCAGTCAGCCCATCCCACTCTAGCACTCTAGTAGTATTCAGCCAGTACAGAGATGCTCAAACACTACTCTGCAGCAAACCAAAAGTATTGTGCTATAATCAAACTGTATTATACAGAAATATGCCAATACTGTCTGTAATGACTGTATTACCAATTCTGTGCAGTATCCTTCTCTCCAGAATTTTGCAGAAAGCTAGGCCATTTCCAATTGCTGTGTAAAAGTCACTAAGTACTTTGTAGCCATCTGCATGCACTGAGAGTGTGAGTTTGGCAAAGTCAGCAGGTCTGCCTTGCTTAAATTGACATCTCTTTATACTGTTAACTTTACACTAAAAAGGTAAAGGGGTGTTATAGTTGGGTGAAAATATCAGTTAGAAATATGGTTTTAAACTAACAAAATCACTGAAATTCACCAGTTATAGTAATCTCAAGTACCTAACTCGCAGCCTCGCCATGCATTGCTAATTACCTCACATATTACATCACTCATGACATCTTCTATGACATCGCTGATAACATCACTGCAACATCTGAAATGACATAATTGATGACAACAATGTGCATGGCATGGGCATGATTTTACAGTTACTTTAGGGCATGAGTTATAGTTACCGGAGATAATTATACTGGGGAATTTTAGAGGTTTTGTTAGTTTGAAATGGTATGTTTTAACTGACATTTCCCCCTAACTATAAGAACCCTTTAACCATAGTTTTTTTTTTTTAAACTTTATTTTCATTTTGCATACAAACTTAAATCCAAACAATCATTACATTAAGTGCAGCAGCATACAGAGAAGACTGGTAGCATCATGACATGTATCGCTTAGTTACAGCCATTTTGCTTGATAGATTTAGGAGACATTACCCACGCCTGGGTACTAATCTATTGCGTTCTGAAAACCACAACACACATTGCCCCTGCTAAGAGGCGACCAGCCCCGTCCTCCGCACTCTACATGGTAAAAAGTATCCATAGTATGCCTCAATCATTTATGTGCTTGGTGAGTCAGCTGACACCTGTTCTATCCTGTTCTCCCTCAGACTCTTCATAGGTTGCGTGACGGGCGAGGTAAGCCTTGAATGGATCCCAAATATCCTTTGGTTTACACCGAATGGGCATGAGAGCGTTAACATTTTCTGAGTGTGTGTTACAGTATGACATGTCTGCACACCATTCCTGAATTGTGGGGGTGGGCCCCTTTATCCACCGCAGCACTACCCTACGCTTTGCCAACAGGATGCCCAACGCAAGCAACTTACGCAAGCTCTTCGGGTACTCTTTAACATAGCCCAATAGGGCCTCCAATGGGGTTAGCCCGAGACCCACTCCCGCGATGTCTTCTAATGCAGCATGTACCGACTCCCAGAACCTCTGAATATCAGGGCAGCCCCAGGCAAGGTGAGTGAAATTTGCCGATTCCGCCCTGCACCTTAAACATCTGTTATCCTCTCTAAGACCGTATTTATGTAGGCGAACCGGAATGTAGATCACCCTTTGTAAATACTTAAAATGTGTCAGGCGATGTCTACCATTTTGGGAGATGGACTTCGTGCATGCGCAGCAATACGTCCACTGCTCGTCTGTGATTTCTACCTCTAACTCTACTCTCCATTCATGTAATGCCTTCATGTTCACAGAGCCTGTGCCTGTGTTGGAAAGGGTATATAACATCGAAATCATGTGTTGTGGCGATTTAGCTCTTAACAGATACGTCAGAGGGGCGTATTCGCGCGGCTCTAGCACGCCCAGTGTTGTGTGTAGCGCATGCCTTGCGCGAAAGTAATGGAATTTTGCCATCGCGGGGGCAGCCAGTGAGTCTATTTGTAACTTTTCCCATTGTTTGACCGGACCCTCCTCAAAGTAATCGCCTGCAGTAGTAATGCCAAGCGATCGCATGGCTATGATAAATGCCCTCTCTTGCCGCATTGGTAGCCAGCCACATAGTTCAAGCGGTAATCTGGGGGAGTAAAGCAGGGCGATCCCTTTCATACAGGCTGCCCTCCAAAGCAGGCTCCTGGTGTTCCCCACTGGGTCTATGATGTGATAACGCCTGCGCGGTGCCCCACACAGATATTGCGGCTGAGACAGGGGATGTACTGCATACCTTTCAATGCGTAAGTGCTGGCTATCCTGAGGTCCATGCAGCCAATAATAGGAATGAATCTGTTGTGCAGCGCAATAATAAAGTTCAAAATCTGGGGCACTAAGTCCGCCCTCCGAATATGATCTGGTCAATGTGTTCCATGTCACACGTGCTTGTTTACCGGCCCCTTTAACCATAGTTTTTTTCAGTGAAATAATATATCTATATCGGTCGGATATTGGTATTATGATGATATAAATAGATATATATATATATATATATATATACCTATATTACCTACTGGCGGTTGCCAGTAGGTAGATAGAGTTAGGACCTAGTTTCCATAGGAAACTCATTTTTTGTTTTGCTAATAACTTTGGCACCATTTGATGAAGCGTCACAAAATTTTTGAAACTAGATTGCCACTCACTTCAGCTGCTGTCTGGAAATGTTCAGGTTGATTCGTCAAGCGGGGGTGAGAAAAAACGACAACAAATTTGGCAGAAAGGTAGATCTTGGTCCAGAAAGAGCTCTTTTTGTAATTTGGTGTAAATCTGTTCAGTAGTTTTGGAGTTATTAACTCAAAACGATTTATGTATTTCTAGGGACATGGATATTCTGCAGATCAGACAGATCTCATGATGAGATCTGATTGGTTGCCACCATTTCAACAAGGAATTGGTGGCAGCCATCTTTGGACTCGGGACTCAGCCGAGTCCCACAAAAATGGGGAAAAAAAAACAGAATGGGCAGGGTAGGAATACCCAGAATGCCTCGGCCTGTTGGTGGGGTCCAATTTTGTTTTCTTAATGCCCCCAAGGTGGGCCAGGTCTCGGGGGCGGGGAGGGGAGAGAAGTTGTTGATTTGGGGGGACGAAGAGGGGGCCCACGTATCCCCCCCTCCCCAGGCCGATTTTGGCCCCAGACCCCATCCTCCGGTGCCTGGCCGATACTACTGGCGCTGCCCTGCCTTCCTGGGCCTATTTTTGCCCAGGGAAGTCCATCAACTGGGGCATGGCCTTTAAAATATATAAGTAGGGGGCTCGCTGCCCCCCCTCCCAGGCCAATTTTGGCCATCACTTCGAAGGGTGGCACACAGCCCCCCTCCTCTGGCCTATTTTGGCCCTGGGGACCTCATCCCCCAGGGTCCAGTTGAAATTAGAAAGGGGCGGGGGACCGGGCGGCCCCCATGGCCATGGGAACCCCATCCCCCCATGGCCGGTTCCTGCTATGTCCAAGGATGCCCACCCCCGGGACATAGCGGTTTCCTTGTCTGCAGTGGTGCAGGCAGGGAACGCTGGGTTTGCTCTCGCTTAGTAGGAGCAAAACGAGAGCAAGCAAGAATTCCAATCCCAGCTGGCGGGAGCTTTAAAGATGCTACCGCTGCTAGGAGTGGACTTTTTAGCTGTTTCGCTGCCCGCAGTGAAGCGGGCAGGGAAACAGATTTAAAAATTGCTCCCGCCGCACGGAGCAGCATTTTTAGCTGCTCCCTGTGGGCAGGAGCAATGCCGGCCCCCGCTGGTTGGGAGAGCTGGCGGGGTCACGGGGGACTTGGGACTCCCTCTGTGGCGCCCAGCAAGGACATGGTGGGTGCCCTGGGTGGGCACCAGGGCACCTACCCTTTCTTGGCCTGGCCCCGGAGGATGGGGGCCATGTGGCCCCCCTCTCCCTTTATTTATTGGTGGGGCCCCCAGAGGATGGGATCGCCGGGTCTGATATTGGCCCAGGGAGGGGAGCTGTGTGTCGCCCTCCCCCTTTAATCATTAGACGGGCTCCAGGCAATGGGGTCCACGGGGCCGAAATCGGCTGGGGGGGGGGGGGCTGCATGCCCCCTCACCCTTTTCAGCTATGGCCAGGCCCCGGGAGATGGGGTCCCCGAGGTCGAAGTCATCCCGCGGAGGGGAAGCAAGCAGCCCCTTTCCCCTGCAGTTAATGGCCAGGCCCCGGGGGATGGGGTCCCCAGGACCGATAGCCTGGGGGGTGGGGGGCGCACAGCCCCCTTCCCCTTTAGTAATCACCCAGCACCTGGGAATGGAGTCCCTGGGGTCAAAATCTGCCCAGGAGGGGACCACGTGCTCCCTCCCACATTTTAAGAAGGCTGGGCCCTGGGGGTTGCGGTCCCCAGGGCCAAAATTGGCCCGGAGAGGGGGGCTGTGTGCCCCCCTCACCCATAAATATAATGGTGGGCAACCGGGGATGGGGTCCTTGGGCCAAAAATGGCTCGGGCAGGAGGGCCATGTACTCCTTTCCTAAAAAATGTACTGTGCCCTCCGGGGGATCCATGGTGCCAAAATCGGCCCAGGGAGGGGGGGGGGGGGGGGGCACGTTTTTATATATATTTTGGGGATTTAATAAAATATTTCATATGTGTGTTTGTTTGATCTATACTTGTTTCTGTATTTTTGTGAATTGTTTTGAGGTGTAAACTGAGGAATTTGCTTAGGCTGGGGGACCATGATTTGCCATATTCCAGTTTTCATGATCCTGCTTGATTTCCCTTCATAGCCGCAAGCCTTTATATAGATATTGGTGAATACTGTGGCATTACTGCTCAAAGTGTTTAACTATGTGGATGTCTGGCTGATTTTTGCTTAGTCTTTTCTTTTAAACAAGAGAAAGAGTAAGGGATCAAAGTGCTCCAATCCTTAGGGTCCCTGCCAAAGTGGGTGAAGACATGGTTCGACCCAGTACAACATATACAATAATAAGTGCAAGAATCTCCGCTGGAGACTGCTCTTATTCCAAGGGACAACATGTTTTCACTGCAACAATAAAATACTCCTATTGCAAGAGAGGGAAAATGTGCAGGAGTCCATTAGTGTCCTTAGTGTCCATTGCAAGGTGGCATCCTCACTGTGAAGGAATCCTGGACATGCCTGCATCTGAAACCCTAGTGGAATAACCTGCTGTCAAAGTTGGACCCCACTGGTACAGCTTGAGTCATGCACTCTTGTTTTCTAGAAAATGAGGAAGGATTTAGCATGATGGATACAGCAGCTTGCCTACGGAGGAATGTGTCCATGGCCATTTCAAGTAACCCTTGGTGTCATAATGGATAACAGGCATGTGGTCTAGAGAATTCCCAGGGGACAAGTCAGTTCAGGCCACTGCAATCATTTCTTTGTACAGAGTTCTGTGCAATCTTCAGACCATAACTTTGCTCTAGCAAATCAGGGTCACTAATCCCCATCATATTGTATAGTTAGGTGACGAGAAATATGAGAATAATCAAGGGAGAATCTGCTGTCACTGTTTGAACTCAGGAGTTCTGGGGTTATGTGAACTGGCTGATGAAATATTCCTGGTTTTATGCATCTTATCGACATCATCTGAGCAGTTTGCCCTTCATTGGCGCCCTCAACTTCAACCCTAGGCTTTCAGAGTAGTCAATTAGAGTGAGGTTTGAGGAGCGATGATTGGGCCTGTGTGTCCAGCTGGACCCTGCACTTCTCTCAGACTTTATTGGGTCCCAACAGTGGGGGCTAGGGAGTGGATGAAGTACCCCTCCACTGGTAAGAGGGTCTAATTTTCTCTTTTCCCTTTTCTCCTCTTAAAGGTTCGGAAGATGATTCAAGGAGAGGCAATACAGGTCAACTTGAAGGCCTCAGGCTGGCCCTGTTGCCCTTGGCGGAAACTTCTTCTGGTGCTGGAAGTGGAATCCCTATAGTTTCGGGACCCCTGATATTAATCCTCTTTCCTCCTCATATCCCCCTTCAGCTGAAGGTAACAGCTTGGAAGCTGAATGGTGAGACCTCTAAAGACAGGGCATATTCACAGAGGTTGATCCTTTGACATCAAAACATCTATACAGTTTTAAAAACTGTAGATTTACGTATCTCACAATTTGCAAAACTGGGACCTTCCCCTTGCAACACGCAGTCTTCAATAAGTCTCTTAAGAAGACTGATCTTAAGAAGCCTTTTCAGTCAGATGCCTTTTTGTGGCTGTCCACATATGTTGTCCTTCTTATCGAAAAGAGACAGATTGGGGAACTGGACGGACTAGCTGTAGCAGTGTCTCCCATAAGCAATTTGAAGGATAATTTTGTTCTACATCCTCTGCTGTCTCCAGTGTAAATCTCTGATCTGGAGAAGGGCTGTTAGATCACAGTGGCAAAATTCACACTACTGTGTGACAGTCACTCTTTTTCCTGGGCAATGGCAATTTAGAATGGGCACCACAGGCTTGGAGAAAACTCCCTACACGTTGGGACTAATTAATTGTTGTATGCTTTGGGAGTTAATTTCATCAAGAAAGGTTAAACATGGCATATGCTAGACAAACATTCAGTGCTGGGAAAGAGAGCTGCCACAGTGGTAGAACATTTGTATCACAGAAATGTCTGTGATGCAGGCAGGGATCTCTCAAAAGTGCAGGTGTATCCAACGGTGGCGGAGACCAGGGCGGATGGCTTACTACCCTGCCAGGAGTTTTGTGCACGCCTATACTTTCAATATCTAATGCTATACCTTTGTTGTTCTAGTCAGGCTATCTATATCAGTGGTTGGTGCAGTTCCTTCAATATCTCTGAAAAAGAGAGAGGCATACCAACCTGAACCCTGTGAGACTAGTCATCCACCTCCAGCCTGCTGCTCTGTTTCTCCCATCCCTATTTTCCCCTCACAACACCTGTATGCTCTCCCTTCAAGATATTTGATCTGTGTACACAAGTCTCCTACTGGTATCTTGCAAGACGTATGTGAGGTAAGCACTGGGGTAAAAAAAAATGAAATTGCATAACGCACAATTTTGAAAAAATACAAGAACCCAGTATAGTCCATTTTACCTCTTTTCCACATACAGCAATAATGGCAGACTTTTGGATATTGGCATATTCCTACTTACCAATGGAAAAAAGGTCCTTGCATGATTTCTTATGGATTTCAATCACTTTTATCATAGTCAATAAACTAACCACTGTCCTCGGGATGTCCACTCATTTCTTTAAACACCCCAGGTCATAGAGCGTAATTAATAACCTTTTTTTTGCTCACTCATACTCATCACACCTGTGCAAAAAATGCTGAGGGCGTAATTTCCCCACCTCAATTTACAAAATCAGGATTTTCCAGCAATGACAGATGGACTATACTCCTACAGAAAATCTGCAAGCAGGGGGGACTTTTATTAATGTTAAGTTTAGGAGCAGGGACTGGAACATTGGTTTTCCCAATCGAGAAGTGTACTGCTAAAGAACACTCAAAAATTCATAACTTTGTTGCGCTCCATAAGTTTGTTCTTCCAGCTTATTTATAAATAGATTTACTCCTACGAAGAGTTGGGATAAAAGTGCATATTAGGTGGATGGTTCACTGAAAGATCTAATATTTCATGGTGTGTAAGGTAAAGGGTTTCTCCGCCATGAAAAATATTTGCCTCCTGGAGGAAAAATACTATCAACTGTGCTAATCTACATTTCTGCCAAACTTACTTGAGTGGAAAATCTGTGAGACTAAACTTAGAAAAGGAATATGCATGAAAATCTTCCACCTGTATTGATGTCCTAGCCAACACCTGGGATTTCTGAAATTTCCTTGTCAGAAATCTACTGAAAAGCCACGATTAAATCTAAAATGAGCAAACTTCTGACTTTATAATAATGTATTTAATAGTTCCAATGCTACTCTCTCTCTCTGTAACTGTGATTGTTCCCCAGCGTCTTATGTCTTGCAAATTCCTTTACTGGTTATGTGTCCACTGACCTTGCTATAAACGGGGTGGGGCATTCAAATTTTGGTGGGCAATCTGTGAATCTTCTGGAGTGGTGAAGGTCACCCGTGGCTTCCTTGATGTCAGACCTCCCTTGAATCCAAAATCCTGTCGTCCTTGCCAGGGATCTATGTGCTGAAAGTGCTCCCATGGACACAGTGGGAACCCTTTCAACAGGAGCACATTCGCAAACTTGTAATGATGGCCACCCACTATGTCATGGAGGCTAATCGGTATTGTTTTTTTTGCATTTCAGAAACAAACTACTAAAGCAGGGTTTATTTCTCAGATTAAAAAATATATATAATAATAAATCGATGGCCCTGACATGCAGGGAGTATTCTTTTGTGCTTAGTGGCCAGCGATGACTCTTCCTGACCTCCAACACCATGTCCTGCATGGCGGTCCAGAACACAAAAAATATGCATCAGAAAGCTGAACCTTCAGATAACTTGCCCCTGATGGGTCTATGGAAGAGATTTCCGAATGTATAAAAGTGCCCTTAGTTGGCTCTGCCATTAGTATCTAGCATAGCTCAATGGGGAGGGGGTAGGCACATTAGGTGGAGGGGGTGTTGTGCACCGCTTATTTACTGTGTTTTGCCCATAATGTCAGACTCTAAATGACCCCTGATAGTCTATGTGTATTGCAGTGCATCATATCTTGCTCCACAAGGTGCATCATTTTTGGATATTTAGACATGGTGACTATGTAACCCTATATAACACAAGAAATGGGAGGAGGGTCCAAGGGAAAATATTTAAAGACCTGCAAGGAAAAGCATCCCCTAAATAATACAGTTATACCACAAACAAATCCTTGGGTCTAGACTTACAAACCTAAGTACATGGAGTGACAGACTATAGTCTCACACAATTCCCTTGTGGGAGAAATCCCTTTCAGGACGAATACCCTCACCCACCAGAGGTGGCATGCTTCATCATTTGGGTATCTCCTCTTAGTGGGAAGACCTAGTCCCACTAAGGGATACAACTTCTTCTCTAAGAAGAAGGAGCTCAGGGATGTTTTAGGTGAGCCTACCCTATTGAGGATATACTAAATCCCAGAGATGAGAGATGCTGGGAGAGGAGTGGTGAGGACGCAGCGCAAAATAAGTATAACAAGTGAGGTGGTGAAGAAAAAAAAAGAAACAACTGGGAACAGACTAGTGAAACCTGTACGCGCATGCGCATTGCACACACACAGCCGATCAACTACACCGCGCAGGCATCGCCTAAGACACACCATGGGCTTTGCAATCATCAAGGTGTGGATGGTTTCCTTAACGACCCACGCGGTTATGGGAGACTGCTATAAATTCATTCTGGGGCTGGGTGTCGGTACCTCCGGTCGCAGTTCAGTACCGAGACGGGGTACCGACGGATAGGTGAGTGTATCGTCAAGCCGCGCATTGTGTGTTTGACTCACAGGGTAGTTCTCTGCTACATACCGCGCATTGTCTTGTGTTTTGTCTCAGAGTAGAGTCCTTAGTTTCTATCTCTCTCCCCATGATGTGTAAGGGACAGTAGAGTACGGAAACAAGTGAATGTATTTAAGTACACTTCTGCAATCAGAACGCCATTGTTATGTTCGTTTCCCACACGCAGGATCTTGCTGATCTCTATTATGGAGGTTATGCCATGCCAGCTCCGGGAGGAAGTCACTTAAAAAATCATTAGTACCCTTGACTTTCCCCGGTTATATTGCATTAATTTAGCTTATTTGACTGCAGTTTGTGATAACACATTAGATACTTTACACTGGGCACGAAGTATCCTTGGGACCAAACAGCGCAGGAGTTACCACCCCCTGCTACTTTCACATAGCCTAATATTGACCCTGTTTCATGAATATGATTCTGAAACTCATCCGTTTGGTTGCCATATGCACAGCTTTTCTGGCAAATGGCAGTTCTTATAACCCTTTGACCAAAATAGACCAGTGCTGGGACACTACTAACATCCTTTGTACACTTGGAAATGTATCATGACTAGAACCTCTTTGACTACTGAGTGGTTGCTGGCACTCCACTTGGTCCTTTTTGTGTTTTCCTGACCTACATATAAATTCAAGATAGGAGCAGTGTCAACATAATGATGGGTATTTTTGACACATCGTCATCCTTTTTTACGGAGCGGGGCCCCTTCCCTGAGCTGTTGCCAGGTTGAGGTGTGGCCGCTTGTCCATGAAATTTGGGTGAGTGAAACTACTAATTATCAAATACGCAGAATTGCGTGATTGGGATGGGAAGGGAATGTTTCTTCCTCCTATCTCACTAAACTAAGATCATGACTAGAGTGACAGATTGATAACGTTTTCTATTTGCTTCTTCTATTTTTTGTCTCACTTCTATAGGTACAACCAGTAAAATCCGAAAAATGAAAATGAAAGGATAACTGGTTTGATATCACTACACTTTACACTTCGTACTTTTTCTCACTGGCAGCAGCAATCTTTTTTAGGTCCTGACGAAAGCCTTAATACCTTTTGGATTAACCTGGCTGAAACATGTAGACCTTATTGTCGAACACCAAGCAGTTCAAATCCATACTGCTTTTGCACTGTCTTTTAACCCTGTCAGTAGGAGCAAGCCATTACAATTCTTTTTGCTCCTGACTAGGCAGTTTTAACTTCACCACCTCACTTGTTATACTTTTTGCGCTGCGTCCTCACCACTCCTCTCCCAGCATCTCTCATCTCTGGGATTTAGTATATCCTCTATAGGGTAGGCTCACCTAAAACATCTCAGAGAAGAAGTTGTAGCCCTTAGTGGGACTAGGTCTTCCCACTAAGAAGAGATACCCAGATGATGAAGCATGCCACCTCTGGTGGGTGAGGGTATTCGTCCTGAAAGGGATTTCTCCCACAAGGGAATTGTGTGAGACTATAGTCTGTCACTCCATGTACTTAGGTTTGTAAGTCTAGACCCAAGGATTTGTTTGTGGTATATATGTAACCCACCCAAAGGGTTCAAGTCTGGACAGGCCCTTTGTCTTACTGAGCATTTCCCGTGGGAGAGAGGCACTGGGGGCCACTTGAAGCCATTTTTTAAGGCGACAGCACTGCCTCCACCGCACTCTTCAGCCCCACGGGTCTATGGCAGCAAAGGGCACGAGGGAGAAGGGAGAAAGGGGGAGAAAGGGAGAGAAAGGGAGAGAGGGAGAGAGAGAGAGAGAGAGAGAGAGAGAGAGAGAGAGAGAGAGAGAGAGAGAGAGAGAGAGAGAGAGAGAGAGGGAGAGAGAGAGGGAGAGAGAGAGGGAGAGAGAGAGAGGGAGAGAGAGAGAGAGAAAGGGAGAGAGAGGGAGAGAGAGAGAGAGATAGAGATTGAGAGGGAGAGAGAGAGAGAGAAAGAGAGGGAGAGGGAGAGGGAGAGGGAGAGAGAGAGAGAAATCAAGGCTGGTTTGCACACTTTTGCCAGTCCTGCTTCTGGATTCCATTGAAGCCCTGAAAGGGATAGTTAAGAAAAGTGAATTGATGAAATGCAAATATTTCCTGTTCAAAAACAAAAAAGACTTTACAAAGGCAAGAACCTTGAACAGTCTGTTCTGTTCTTGACCTGTGCATTCCATTACTGTGACCCATTTCACAGTCCATCGTCACATCCTTCAGGAACTGAAAGAAGATTCTTTCTCACGGCTGATCGGTTGTTGTAGTATGCGAGGCCTTCACTACAGCCAACCACCTTCATCCATCACTCAGAACAGGCCCTAGTTAAAGGCTTGACTTATCACCACCACCCTTTCAGAACTGCGTAGTGTTCCAGCTTTTCACCTCCCTTCGGTTTCTTGATCACAAAGCTCAAACTATTAAGTAAGGGCCGATTTATAATGCTTGTTCCAGGAGTAAGTGACTTATTGCAGGAAAATATTAATCATGCGTGACGTACGTTTGATTCATAAGAGGTAATTCAATATGGGCACATACGCTTGGTTTATGTGCAATAATGCAAGAGTGCATTGCACATACGTAAAACGCATATGTATGAGCACTGAAGTGTTACCAGAGGAGTCAATAACGGCATGCCACTGAAATGATGTAAATATCCACAAAACAATGTATTTTTATTTCCCCACAAGTGTTTGTAAATTGTATTGTGTTGTATTGTAATTGCATTTATATAGCACTTACTACCCCTGACTAAGCGAATAGCACGCTACTCCGGAACACACAAAGGATTTGTGGTGAATTAGTATAGTGAAATATGAAATTAATTTGAGAGGTGGACATGTTAGTCTGTTATTTTGATTGAAAAGGATGGTGGAGGGATAGAAGAGGAAAGGATTTAGACATTTGTTTTCTTTTTTCTTTTTTTTTGTGGAAGTCATAGCAGTAGGAGGAGGCTTGGGATGAGTAAAAGGGGTGTGGAGGGGGAAGAGTCAGAGGGAAGGGTTTAGAAAGGCTTGTTTTGGGGATTAGAATAGTAAAAGAGGTATGAGATGATGCCACGAGGGGTAGAGTAGGGAAGAGTCTAGAAAGGGTTATTTTGGGGATCATAGTAGTGGTGTGGGATGAATGAGAGAGCGGAAGTAGAGGATATATTGATAGAGGTATAGGGTGAGGAATAGGGTAGTGCATTGGAAAGAGCAGCAGAAAGAGGTTTGAGATGAGTCAGAGAGTTGAGGTACAGGATATATTGAGAGAGGTCTAGGGTGAGAAATAGGGTAGTGCATTGGATATGCTGAATTCGAAGAAAAGTAATAAAAATATAGATCCATAATTACATGGAAGGTATATAGATGCATAAAGGAAGTAAGTATATGTAGATTAAATATGCATTAAATAAATAAATATTGAACCAACATCAGGATAAAACAGTCTATATAAACAACCAGTCTCAATCCTAGGGTCCTCAAATGTTCGTTCTCTCGACATATGACCTTAGCTACTCACCCAGTGGTTAAGAATAGGCTAAATAGAAGAGTCATTTAATTGTAAACCAGTCCCTTACAAAGGAATTGCAAGTATCAGAATGAAAGAAGAAAGACTGGTATGGTCAGGTGGGCATCTTTTAGGTCTATTCTAACCATCCAATTATCTTGCCTAGGAATGTCTCTCAGATGATGGATCCCTTCCATCTTGAAGTGTTGATAGACAATACCAAAATATAGCCAATTATACAGTTTTTATCACACCTGGTATACAGTATCAGGTGTGATAAAAAACTGTGAAACTTATAATTATCAGTCCAATCAAAATGAGGGTCACAATGATATCTATAGCCTTTAAGTATAGGATAATGGTCTTATTCCACTGTTGGTTTTGCCAATACCAAATTGTCAGTTTTAATGTTTCTTGTAATCTTTTTGCTGTGAATTCTGAAGCATGACTAGTTGTCATCTAATGAAGCCATATCATATTTGGGATTTTGGTATGTGACACTATATTCCTGGTGGTTTAGGTTGTGCAAATGTGTCTATTCAAAATCTATACATTTCCTACATAAACATTGGACAAATTCATGACCATCAAAAAGATTTAATTAACAGAAAATTCCCAAAACACACGTTTGTGGAGAAAAAAACTTTCAAAATCCATCTTTAAGAGCTGAATGCCCTATAAAAAGATTCACAGAAAGCTTGCCCTCATTTGAAGTCCCCAAACTAAATTACGAACATTGTACAACTAGTGTTCTCTCCCTTTGATATCAGTCTTCTTTTCACATGTGTTTATTAGTTCTTTGTTTAAACACCAACCCCAACCAAACAAGACATCAGCATAGCTTGTTCAATAAGTCCATCAGTTGCTAAAAAACAAGTCCCCATTAAGCAAAGCAAATCATAGCCGCATCCACATTTAGGTCTACAGATCTGGCTGTACATTGACAGAGAGGATGTGGAAATATTGATGGCAAGTCCTCTGTGCTACATGTATGGAATTGCAGCAAGAAGTGGTAGTTTCAGTTATCTTTCTTACTTGGACCCCTAGCCTAGACCCAAATGGTTATACCACAATCGTGCAGCATTTTTAGGGATCTGAGATATTCTCTTCACTCCTCAGGGACTGTGCTTGGGAATTTAAAACGTTTAGAGTTACAGAAAAGTAGAGCAAGGAATTTAAACAGTATTTTAAATTCTATTCTCCCTACGTCTGTGCAGATTATGGGTGCCCAGGGTTTGGACAAAGGTGTCATTCAGCAGTGTATAAGCGTACATTCATATATGTGACAAAATCATGCGTAGAAAGTGGATGTACTCAAATACCCTTCCTTTCGTGCACTGCGCACCTGCATAGGGGCACACTACACCTCACGCAGTTTAGATCTGTAAAACCCTAGCATTGTGAATTGGCCTCATCTCAATTCATAGACTTTTACGGATCCAGAACAACAATACACTTATCAGCTCTTCTGGGGACACATCAGCCGCGGCGCTCAAACACAGAAAGGCTAATATAGGCCAAAGTCTAGTTGGACTCGTCTCTAAAGTTTTTCCATCTAAATTTCAGAATTGGAGCTTTCAGCCATAGTGTTTCTTTCTAAACATACAAGTGCACCTAAATATTAGAAGGCGCAAGCCTAAATACTGGGCAGGTGTTTCTCTCAAGCCCTGTGATGCCACCGTAGAGACGGGGGGCAGGGGCGGCAGGCACGCGGCAGCTTTTGTCTCGGCTGGGAACCAGCAGGAATGCCAGGCATGCAGCTCTACGGGCGTCCATGTAATACTCGAAGTCATGGGCAAGGATTTCACAAATGAAAGGAGCTGTCACCACTCCAACAATGAATGAAGGGCTACAATTGTGCACTGGTTTTTGAGCGTAAAACCAAAGCGCTGGGCAACTCTTTGAAAACTGGATTTAATAAACAAAATAATGCTGTGTGTGCAGCTAAGGATGTGCTTTATGCGTTCTAATACCTGCATGCGTACAGATACAGTCTACGTAAGGGGCGTTTGGGGGGCAGCTGACCAAGGGGAGGTCTGCCCCCCCGGGCAGATTGGGAGGGTGGCGCAGTCCAACTTGTGTGTTGGGTTGGTTAATAGCCCAAATGCAGGCCAACACTTATTTAGGGGCCCCTCTTGGGCTACCAGCCACCATTTTAGGTACAGGTGACCTGGTGACTGGTAGCCCAACTGCGTGGTGTTGCTTTGTCCCTCCCTCCCATCCCTTCGTTAGGGCTTTGGGGGAGGGGGGGTGGGGTAAGAAGGCAAGGGGTATTCCTTTGGGCCGTGAGTTGAGACAGGTGGGCAGGGGTAGGTTTTGGATCCTCTGTCGCTTGAGCAGGTGCATAAGGGGAGCATGAAAAGTTGGAAAGGAGTTTGCAGGAGTTGCTTGGCTTTGCCAATGGGGGATCCATGTGCAAGGGGAGGGTAGGCAGGTAGTTAAAGGTTCACTTTAGGACATTTGGTTACTTACAGGTTCATATAGATACTCATAGGATGTAGGGGGAATTCAATTTGGAAATGTTGCAGTGCAATACAGTTAATGAGTTATCTGCAGGGTGGGCATGTTTGGGGAGGATCGTAGGGGTGGGGATGGGAAAGGGGATAGTTCTACAGATGTATATCGTGGTTTTAGTTTTGTAAGGCGGTTGTTCATGTAATTTTGTGATGTGCACCTGTTTCAATAAAGTGGCATTTTTCACACACATAAGTGGTCAGTGTTTGCCTGCGCCCCTCCCTCCCAAGTTGTGTTTATGCAAGACTGCCCACATAACATTAATACTTGCGATAAGAAATATATTTAATAGATATGGTTGCCACCAGTGGCGTAGCAAGGGGGCGAGGGGAGGTGGTCCGCCCTGGGTGGCATGAGTTTTGGGTGCGGCGGCCTCCCCCCCGCTTTTAAATGCGTTGCCGTGGGGCAGCAAACACAGGAATCGCCAGCACCCGTCAACACCCCCCCCTCTCTTAATCGCCAGCCACCCTCTCCCGCTTTTCGGGGCGGCAAAGGCAAGACTGCCACGGGCGGCAAAGTGGCTAGCTACGTCACTGGTTGCCACTAGTTGTTATTCGATTGTGTCTTTACCTGATCATCACTACATATCTCATTACAAATATGAGTATTCATTTTAAAACATACACCTGAATGAAACATTGAAATTCAGGGGCTAAAAGTCTATTCAGACATCACACCATGTACCATCATTAACAGAAACAGATTTGCAGGTGTTATCAAGCAGATCACAGACAAATTAGCAAGCGACGAACCAACGATCAGGTTTCATTTAACATTTAGTTTCTATTCGGTCCAGTTCCTGACCTCGCTTTATAAGGTGTCTTACCTCCCAAACAGGTACAGCTCATTGGTGCCTTCTCTCAATAGATGCCTTTGATTAGCATGGCCAAGAGCTTATATAGTAGCAGGGGATGAACTCATCCCAGTCTTCAAGGGGGATCTACCATAGGCATCTCGGTGTCCTGGATTCAAGCGCAGTGGTTTCACAAAGCAGAAATTTGGGGTGCTTCTTAGCAGTGATTAGTTCCTATGGTACAGTTTGAAATGTGGGCTCCAAGTTGTACAGTAGCAAAGCGTTTGTTTGCCTTAGCCATAAAGTGAGGCCTTTGAGTGGGATGAAAGTTTGGAAGTTTCTCAGGTTCTTTTTATTGACAGAAGGATTTTTTTTTCAGTCCGTTGACCTGGGCTGTTCATAGGCTTGCTGGAAAACATGTGTTGAAGAAAAGCATTGGTGGTACCTTTAATTAGGGAAGCAGAGGCGAGATCCGACAGAAAAATGGAGGGGATTTTAGGATATTGATAATTTGTATGGAGATGTAAAAACAAGGCAGTTGCATTGGGTTTGAGGTGGAAGAGAAAGGACAGGCTTCTATCAATTTTGTGAGTAAGATCTGGTCTAATTTTACAAAATATTTCCATGAAATGTTTGACATACGCTTGGCCTTTCTCGAATGAGTGAAGTAAATGTGTGGTAAAGATTAGGAGGAAAGTTTAGAGTTTCTTCAGTTGGTTTCTGCTGTGTTCATTTTGACTCTGAATGATGTTGCTTTATCTTGCCTAATGACCGGTTTGTAGTCGTTAGCGAGGTACATGGAGTACTCCCCTCAGCCTAGCTGATTCACTTTTGAAGGGAAAGTTAATTCGGGCTGGTGTGATCACTCCTCCTAGAAGTGGCATTCAGACTTCACAATATTCGGATTCAAGGTGGTAAGGTCTAGAATCGATTGGTTACAATGTTACATTTCTCATAGGTGGGTTTACAAGAACATTGCTGAGATAGTTCTCCTCTAAGTTGAGAGGTTTGCCACTGTTCAAGATGAGTTTTCTCCCCAACTGATGTTGAAGGCCAATAGGAAGTTGTTTTCGGAACTATGATTTGGATTGCTATATAGTCAGTTCCTTAATCTTTTGGTGATGAGGCCAGGGCCAGAAGACATCTTGTGTCATTGTTCTACCCCTATGATTTTGATGACGTGAGGCCACTGCAGTATGTGCCTTAACACTCTGTCATGTTTTTCACAAGTAAATATATAATGATTGCTTATCAAAATAAAACATTAAGTTTTCAAATAATACAATAGGGGTCCTTGAAGCCTATTTCGAGTTTTATGAAACTAAATGTGATTAGTGCAAATTCAAATGAGTCTCTATTACACCATCATTAGTATTATAGCGCCACTGTTCAACATGTGAAGTGATATTTTTGTATGCACTTGTGCAGATGTAAATTTGTTTCTGTTTTGGTACTAACGTTTTTAGGTCCCGCGCCTAGCGTTGCACTGCGCAGAGGTGCTCGCGCAGCGCGAGACATTTAGTAGGTGAAAAACGGGGATTCAGAACTGACCTAGGAATCGCACACGCTCGTGCGTGTGCGATTCCTTTTGTGCTACCCCATTGGCCTTTTCGTGCGTCTTTTTATAAAAGACTGCACGCAATTGGCTAAAGGCGGGCGCATTGCTCCTCCCATGGCCTTTTGGTGTCTATTACGCGCTTGGTGCGCGTAATAGACACCAATAGGCCATGTGGTTTCAATTATCGTGTCCAGACACGGGCGTGATAATTGAAATCACATGCTTAGCTATGGTGCGTGTGCGCGCACCACTTGCAGGCTTCTTTGTTTTCCCTATCGCGATCGCGTTCATTTTTTCCAGATAGTATCTGAAATAAGTTTCGCAGCTGCTTTTAAAAGTGTTGAAGTATTGACGTATTATGCATTGCACTATGTTCACACAGTATAAAAATGTCTGCCCCATCTTTAGGCCGCTCCTCGGACTTCTGTGAGGCAGAACTCCCGTGTTTTCTGCTGACTGTCTTTGGCGTGGATGTACGGAGGAATGTTTGATTACAGTGTAACAGGTTTGGTGGCGAACTCCAGATAAATGTACACCACGCACGCAAAATGTTCCTTTGGGCATTCAGTTCAGCTACTTGCAGCGTGGAGGGCTCTGCTCTTCGATGTACTTCCTGACAGACTGCTAAGTTTGAAGTGCCTGTCGGGCACAGGTTGCTCTTTTGAAACTTTCTTAGATTTTTCGCTGAGGAACAGTGCCGATGCCAACAATGAGAATAGCACTGATGATCCCAATGGGACTAGTGCCGATGCCAACAATGAGAATAGCACTGATAAACATGGGACTAGTGCCCATGACAACAATGAGAATAGCGCTGATGATACCAATGGGACTAGTGCCGATGCCAACAATGAGAATAGCACTGATGATACCAATGGGACTAGTGCCCATGACAACAATGAGAATAGCGCTGATGATACCAATGGGACTAGTGCCCATGACAACAATGAGAATAGCGCTGATGATACCAATGGGACTAGTGCCCATGACAACAATGAGAATAGCGATGATGATACCAATGGGACTAGTGCCCATGACAACAATGAGAATAGCACTGATTATAACAATGGGACTAGTGCCGACGCAAACAATGAGAATAGCACTGATGATAACAATGGAACTAGTGCCCATGACAACAATGAGAATAGCACTGATGATAACAATGGGACTAGTGCCGATGTCAACAATGAGAATAGCACTGATGATAACAATGGGACTAGTGCCCATGACAACAATGAGAATAGCACTGATAACCATGGGACTAGTGCCCATGACAACAATGAGAATAGCGCTGATGATACCAATGGGACTAGTGCTCCTGACAACAATGAGAATAGCACTGATGATAACAATGGGACTAGTGCCGATGCCAACAATGAGAATAGCACTGATGATAACAATGGGACTAGTGCCCATGACAACAATGAGAATTGCACTGATGATAACAATGGGACTAGTGCCCATGACAACAATGAGAATAGCACTGATGATAACAATGGGACTAGTGCCCATGACAACAATGAGAATAGCACTGATAACCATGGGACTAGTGCCCATGACAACAATGAGAATAGCGCTGATGATACCAATGGGACTAGTGCTCCTGACAACAATGAGGATAGCACTGATGATAACAATGGGACTAGTGCCGATGCCAACAATGAGAATAGCACTGATGATAACAATGGGACTAGTGCCGATGCGAACAATGAGAATAGCACTGATGATAACAATGGAACTAGTGTCGATGCCAACAATGAGAATAGCACTGATGATAACAATGAGAATAGCACTGATGATAACAATGAGAATAGCACTGATGATAACAATGGGACTAGTGCCGATGCCAACAATGAGAATAGCACTGATAACCATAGGACTAGTGCTCATGACAACAATGAGAATAGCACTGATGATAACAATGGGACTAGTGCCGATGCCTACAATGAGAATAGCACTGATAACAATGGGACTAGTGCCGATGCCAACAATGAGAATAGCACTGATAACCATGGGACTAGTGCCCATGACAACAATGAGAATAGCGCTGATGATACCAATGGGACTAGTGCCGATGCCAACAATGAGAATAGCACTGATGATACCAATGGGACTAGTGCCGATGCCAACAATGAGAATAGCGCTGATGATACCAATGGGACTAGTGCCCATGCCAACAATGAGAATAGCGCTGATGATACCAATCGGACTAGTGCCGATGCCAACAATGAGAATAGCACTGATGATACCAATGGGACTAGTGCCGATGCCAACAATGAGAATAGCACTGATAACCATGGGACTAGTGCCCATGACAACAATGAGAATAGCGCTGATGATACCAATGGGACTAGTGCCCATGACAACAATGAGAATAGCACTGATGATACCAATGGGACTAGTGCCGATGCCAACAATGAGAATAGCACTGATGATAACAATGGGACTAGTGCCGATGCCAACAATGAGAATAGCACTGATGATAACAATGGGACTAGTGCTAACGAGAACAGTGAGAATAGCGCTGATGACTATGAGACTAGTGCTGATGACAACGAGACTAGTGCCGATGACAACGAGACTAGTGCCGATGACAACGAGACTAGTGCCGATGACAACAATAAGAATAGCGCTGATGATAACAGGACTAGTGCAGATGGCAAAACTGCATGATTAAGAGACTGTTACTCAGGGTCCGCACTGCTCATTCATAGGAGACACTTTCCTGGACTCACATGCCTCTCATCAGTGTGCACACTGGTCTTTAACCATATTCCTCCAACAGATTCTAGCACATTATTACAGGTTAATATGTTCCTTGTGAGGCCTCCTGACTCCTGCCATTGGGATTTAAGTTCTGCCACTATGTTGATTATAATTCCAGTGCTGGAGCATTGTGCTTTTGGTTACACGAAGCCATCTCGTGCTTTACCTGTACTTGTTTGTTTTTGTGAGTAACGTTAAAGGAGCCAGTATGCGCTGTGGAAAGGGCTTTCGGTAACAACAAGCATTTGCAATGCAATAGGTCTCGCATTTACGCGAGTTTGACCTATTGGCATTGTAAATGACAATGGCTTTTATTTATGTTTCAAAAACCAAAACATAAATAAAAGGCAATGTCATTTACAATAAAAATAGCTCAAACTCTCGCAAATGCGAGACCTATTGCATTGCAAATGCTTGTTCAGTTTTACATTTAATGGGTGCATACTGCTTCCACCTATCACAAAGTACAAATTCGGGATTGTATATGAAAATTAGAATGTGTTCGCTGATCCGTTTCCTTATGTTAGGATTTTTCTGTTCACTTACCAAACATTAAGGTTCTTTTAAGTAACAATACCCAAATAGTCCAAGAAGACGCTTACAAAATATCTTGAGGGATAGTTCACTTACCTTACATCTCTTATGAGCAAGAGCTTCTCCGGTCGGTCTAGAATTGCTAGAAGTGGCTTAACTAGATCCTCAACTCCTCCTTCGTCGACATACTAAAGAAATGAAAAAATGAAACCGCTATGAGTACTAGGTCCATGCAGTGGCTCAAACCTAACCCCACAAGAAGCAACTGCAAGTGAGAAAAGGTCAGCAGTAGTAACAAACTTACAGCAGGCTTGTCCGGAGGAATTCATTTAGCATAAAGGTATGATACTGTTACTCAGAAATAAACAACCTGCACATTTGTAGGTTATTTGAAAGACACTCTTCAGGCAATGTTGAGCACTGTCAATATTTTCACAAAATACCCTCTATCAGGCCCCCATAGTTAGTACAAATACAATGCTTATGACTGTAGTTACTGAATGATCTCTTAATAGGGAAACTTACTCTGCTGATGTTTAGATGGAAGCATGGCTGGGCTCATACCAGATTATTTTTGTCTAACACTGAGCACTCCTGGGCCTCAGTTGCTCCCAACACCATGTCTCCCCACAAGCCTCTGTCATGTCCATCACAGCAGAGTTTGATAAGGAATCAAATGTTCCAGTTCACTCCTAGGTTTCTCACGGTTGTTGTGTTTTCAGAAGCACATTAGAGAATGAGGTATAGGATCCCATCAGAACTTTAGATTAGATACAGAGCACAACTTCCTGTCCAATCAGCAGGGCTGATTGGACAGGAAGCAGTAGCTTCAGAGGGGTGTTTGGGGTGTGACACCCCCAAATAAAAGGATTCTTCGCTTGGTAGTTGTGTCTGGGGGCCCTGTATCGAGTCGGCTATCTCTGTGTCAGTTTTTCTTCTCGGGAACCAGGAATGAAAGCCAAAACTGCGACCTCTGATATATATATATATCTATATATTTGTGTGTGTTATATATATATATATATATCTCCATCTGGTGGATGACTTGCAAAATGTGATACCAGATAATCTAGAATCAATATCAGATTCACTGCTTGTCCAAATTGTGTAATCCCAGAAACATTTTATTTCACAGAGCCTCCTTTTTCTTTATTATCACATATGAACACACTGTTAGATACTTGGGTTCAAAATTCGCACTGTAAAGCAATTCTAAGTTTTGATTTAATAGACTAAAATGTTTCTCCATCTATAATAAGAGTCTAGGCCATATTTAGGGATATTATGACTACTGACTTGTCTCTTAGTTTACCAATTGTATTGTTGTTGGGTGAGACCGATGAATGTTTCTAAAAACCATCACTTTTAATAAATTTGTCTATGCAGTGATATCACAAAGTAATATGAAACACTTATGTATGTTCAAGAAAAACGTTTTTGAATTTTTAAAAGATTTTATCATATTTTAACATTATGTTTCTTGCACGTATACATGTCAAAACTCTTCATGGCTCGGCTCATGCAAAGACTATTAGAGCCAAGCTAGGCACGTCTCAGCTCTGGCTTGACTGGCCCGGTTAATTGCGAGCCCTACTCAATTTGCGACTTATATCATAACGATATACTATTGCTACAGATTGTGGCTGCATGATGCAGCATAATTTGCCATTTGAGGGCGCATCATTTTATCAACCTTGTCACATAATTTGGTCCTCTGTTTCTGTATGATCCAGTGGCCATGGCCAGACATATTTGGGCTGTTTCCAGTTGCAGAATTTCCTACCCTTCATGGACTGGTCATTCAGCCTCTAGAAATAAGTTCAACGTGCGAGCTGTCAGAGGAATCAACTTTACTTGAATGGCGTTGGGAAGCTTCGCCTGCCTTACCTGAAGCAAAGTTTCAACAAGAAACCTTTGTTCACCATAAATTGCGCTGTTTGTGTGTGCATGGGTGCCCACTTGTGCATGCATGCATGCATGTATGTATATCACTGTATCTATGCGCATGACTCCTTGTATGTGTATTCATCATTAGCTTGTTGGAAATGTGTGCACACCCATGTCTGTAGGTTTCTCTGTGTCTTTGTGTGTGTATATCTGTCTGGCTGTTCTGCCTTTGTTTACTTCTACTGTACAAAGGCCAAACCTATCGCTTTCAAAGTACTTTATGTCTTAAGAAACTCGGCAGTACATCGCTTCAATTGCACCCAGAAAAACCTAAAACAGCAGTTTTCGCTCACCTTTAAAAAAGTAAGAAAAAAAACATTTGTCTATTACACCTCACTCCCACACCTTCAAAAACAGCTATAAATCCCTGAAGTGGTAATCACTTCAGTATTAACGTCCTGCTTCAGTATCAAAATCCGGCAGAGGGACAGAGCACCCGTCATCGCATGGCATGGCTTCCAGATCCTCCTGAGCACAGAGCTTAATACATCAATAGGGGGTCGGCGTGTCCCCAGCTTTTTTTTTCAGTTTTATATAGCGGGAACTCGACCCGAAGGTATTGGAGCGCTTTACATGAGCACCAGTTAAGTTACACAAGGACATATTCATTTTTGGTAGACACGGGGAGATTAAGTAATTTGCCCAGAATCACAGGAAGTTGAGCCTACGCAGAGACTCGAACCTGGTTCCCCAGCTCCGAAAGCCGGCAGCTCTGACCGTTACGCCACATCCTCTCGTGGTAGCTTGGTTTCATGTGTCATTAGGTATCGCCTAGCCACCGCTTGCGCTCTCTCTTCAAGACATGCTGTATTTAGGTAAGGACTTGAAGCTCCGCCCATCTTTTCAATTGGCTCCTGTTACTGTCCATTCTAAATGGTTGCTTTTGATTTATGAATAGGCTTAGTAGTCCCACCTTAGTATTGCCTTTTCTGCTTTTGTAACATTCCATGAGGACTGGCCAATTTACTTGTGTTGTTGTTACTCAGTATGTTTCATTTACAGTCTGTGAGCACTATTTTCTTAAATGATTTTGTCCTATTGCATGCACAACATGCTTTTCAGCAACGGTGCCCACTTTTCCTCTCTCTGGTGACTGTCTGCTCTTCATCGCCGTCCTGCTTTTGGGCGCGACACTGTAGGTTTCAGAATGGTGCCTGCTTTTATATTTTTATTAGTAATGGCGGCCGCACATGATATTTTAAAAATGTACGGCTCTCCTAACTTGCACCTTTTCATTGACATTTTGTTATGGGGAAGCGTGGCACACTTTAACGATAGTGGTTGCGCACCTTCCTTTCTTTTTTTCAATAGCGCGGCACGCTATAGCGGCCGCGTGTCTTTCTTTTCATCGGTGTACCAGCCAATGGCAAACACACGGCTTCATTTGCAAAATGCACGCCTCGCCCCACTCCAGCCGTGCATGATGTTTACAAAATGCGCGGCTCGCCCGACTAAGGTTGGTTGGTCTCGGTTACATCAAATGCAGCGACTCCATTTTCTTAACAATTCCGCGGTCTTCATGTTCAGAAGACCCCAAGCGCCCCCAGCAGGACGACGCCATGCGCAGCCACATCAGCACCCACAACGGCAACTTCCACTGCGACGAGGCTCTAGCTTGTTTTCCCTGGAGAAGCACAAACTTGTGTCGGCACTTCTGGGAGTATACCCTATACACACTTAGTCGTCTTAAATGTCTAAGCTTAATTAAAATAAATAGCTTAATCAACCCAAAGATCTAAGTGTTGGATCGTAGTTTAACTTGATATGTTTGCAGCTTTAAAATGTGTTACAGCTATTGCATAAAGTCCAACCTTCCTGCAGTGCAATTGTAACTCATGCAAGAAATGTATCTTACGTGGCTTCACAAAGCGTGTATCCTTTTCCAGTAGCAAATGACGGGAATCCAAATCTGAAAGGAACTGTAATTTTTGTTACAGAATCCTTCCTTTGGCCTGCTGGTGTGGCCACAGTCTTGCAGATTTGTTACATGTTGGATAACTGGTATTAAAAATGGAAAAACATTTCACAGAAAAATAAAATTTTGAAATGGGGCCACCAGTGCTTTGAGCCATCTAGACAGCACACAGGCACACACTGGTTCGCACACAGTCAATGTAAGAAAGTCTTTACTGCAGATTGTGTGAACAAGGGAAAGTGCATCCGTTATAGAACATTGATGTTATTTCTGCGAATGTTGGATTTTAAGAGATACGAAGTGGTTATTGTGGGTGCTTGTATTGAGGAAATTGCACGAGGGTTCCTCTTTTTTATTTTGTGGTTAGTCTGTTTGGTAAATGCACTTCCTAAATTTTGCGAGAAGTTCTGCAAGTCATAAAAAACATATATTGTACTTCATTCTTATATTTATCACTTCTTCAAAAGCATATGCCACAACACTTTTTCTAAATAAGTTAATAGAACGCAACTGAGCTAAAAAAAAGTATGATATGCTCCATACCACCACTTCAACATTACCTGAACAGAAGCACTTCTAAAGCCATAGATGCATCAAATGTTTTTTTTTTTTAAGTCATACTTTTTACCCTCGATTTACTGTGATAAAACGAGTATCTGTTACTTTACTTTGGATGCCTGCACCCCACGCAAAGAATTTGACACTTACCTTGACTTAGCAGGAGGCCTAACTACTCAGAGTAGACAAGTGAGCAAAGACATGAAAAAGTGCAAGACGCGCAATGCTGAAAAGCTGTTGATGTGCAGAAACTTAAGCGCATTCCAGCATGCTCCAGTCAGACAAAAACAGGCATGCGGTAGGCAAAGTTTCACCATTAAAGTTTGATAATATCCCCAATGCATGTTTCATATCACCAAATGCTGTCTCATTAGGGGGTTGTCTGCATTTACCTCTGATACATACATTTTTGCAGACTTAGATCTCTCCTTTAGACTGGATAATCTTCGTCTTGAAGTTTCTACCTTATTCTACATGCAAGGCCATATCTATTGCATAGGTAAAAAACATTGGCATTTATAATGCCAATAGCTCCAACTCCAACTAATGCGAGACCTATTGCATTTCCAATGCTTGTTTTATTTAACAGGTAAAAGTGAATTGATGGATCAGTAAGCATCAGATAACAGCGCATCATTAAATGTCTGCTCTGTTCATGCTGCCCGGGCGAGGGGCTGTTCTGCACCAGATTGTTGCCTACCCAGAATTGAGGGCAAAGATACATGTACGAACGTAACCTAGAACCTACGGCAGGCAGTATTATTGTGAGATAATGAGGGATTGAGTACTCGTGCATTGCACTATGTATTTCGCCTTTGAATTTGGTGCTCTCAATCTGTGCCACATTAAAAGATCTACGGCTTCATCCCACTACAACCAGGGTGCACGATGCAGTGGCAGAGCGTATTCCTTACTTTATGCCCATTCAGTATAAGATGCTACCAACAGCAGTTTACTGTTGCGCCAGATGTGGCGGTGGCCACAAAAAAGCATTGACGAGGGCAAAAATAAAAGGAGCAAGATAGTACACATTTTAGTACAACGATAAATAATGCCTCACTGCATATCACCATAGAGTAGGAACACAACTGAGCAGGTTGTTTATGTAATCCAGCCCATGTCCTACAACTCTCTGGCTTCACAGCCTGGGCCTTCAATGATTTTTTTTGTTCATTTCCACAATCCAACTCAGGAAGTTTCCCTTAAATATTTTTAGGTTGGCTTGACTTCGCTGCTGTTTGCATGGCCTATTGTTGCCAATTCTTTAAAATATACATAGAGCAGGCTTTGGCTCCTCCCAGAGAAGTATGGCTCTCACTTCATGGTATAGGCTATTTGGAGTATTATTCTGCCTGCTAAGGAATGCTTGTATTTCAGTGCACGATCGACAATTTTACATCTGAATCAACACACATTAAATTATTTAAGCCTGAACAGGGACGTAGCTTGGTCAGTAAGATTGAAGGAGTGTGAGCTTCAGAATTTCCAACAATCACGCTGGTTAACATATATTACTCAAGAAGCAGGAGGGGGGCCTTGAGGAGCAGTAGGATGAGAGAGGAGTGCAGATTGTGAGGGGTACTTATAACTCAATATTTTGTAAAATCACCATTTTTTGAGACCTTTAAAACAGACAAGTGTGTGTGAGCGTTATTGTTTGCATGTGTATGTTAAAATTCCAAGGTAAATCAGACAAACACCTCATCATACCGACTTAAAGCACCTGTACCCAACTATTTACTACAAAACACATTAGGGGGTGTAACACCCCAAACACCCCCCCTAAAGCCATGCCCCTGCGTCTGACATGGATAGCGTGCAGTGTCCAATTTTTTCACAGCAGCAGCAATCTTAATTGCAGCCCTTGCAGCAGCAGTGCAAGATTCCTTCCACACCCACTGCACAAGTATAGCAGTAGCAGTGAGAGCTTACAGAGATACACACCCCACCCACACAAACAGTAGAGGAAGCTTCACTCACAATTGTTCAAAATTGTAAAGGTGAACGGAAGCAAACTGTCAGCTTTCAGGCATCGGTGCTGTCTGTAGGCTAGCTCAGCATTTCTGGAGGGCAGGCTGTGAGTGTTTATATGGACCATGAGATTGTATGTGGGCCTTGGAGAAGGCTTTTTGACCACACATTCCTGCCAAGTGATGCATATACAGCACTACATGGGCACTGAGACAGCCAGGGTTTGTGTTCCAATCAGACCATTATAGAGCAGTTGCCTACTGGTGCTTCTACAGATGGCCTCAAGATAGCACCAACTTGTACCAAATGGTCTAAACAAATGGCCCAAAAAAGCCATGTTGGTAGTGGAAAAGGGCATCCTTAATGGCAAAATAGCATATAGTTTGGGACAATGAAAATCCTCATCACTCTCAGTACAACCAACATTGGCTAGACTGGTTTGGTAAGCCAAAAGGTCTTGCTTTAACGTGGTAACACATGCACGTAGCATTTATATCCTTGGACTTAGGGTCCCCTAATGATCCTCTCTGGCCCCTAATTTATTCAGTATGTATCTTAGTCCCAGAATAACTCTAATTGAATCCATAGTCGCCAAATTTCATTTAAGCTGATGAGGGGTAGATTGCAATTATGACCTATGCATGTATTGTCTGGAGAGGACTGGAACACGCTTGAAAACAGTGTGCAACTCCACATTCAGATGATGTCTTTGGTGATGAACAGAGATGTAAGGCCCCTTCCCACTTCCCTGGCCAGCCCCTGCCCACAGTAGACAGCCTCCAATGGGATAACCAATTGACTTTTATCTCAAATGTCTGTCACATTGCCCGATCATACTTCTTCCAACTTAAACCTCGGAATCACCATTGAAAACAAGGTCACCAAGAAATCACAGATCAATGCCGTCTCCTCCACTGGCTTCCTCACTCTGCGCATGCTACGTAAGAGCTTCAAGTGGCTACCCCTACACATGAGACACACCGTGACTAAGGCCCTCATCACCAGCTGACTCAACTAAGGCAACACCCTCTATGTAGGAATCAGCGCACACCTCCTACTGAGACTTCAGACCATACAGAACTCTGCAGCCAGACTCATCCTCGGCCTTCCCCGACGAACCAACATCAAACTCCACCTCAGGCAACTCCACTGGCTCCCTGTACAGAAGAGATGCCAATTCAAGCAGCCGACCCACGCACACAAGGCTCTACACAACCAAGGACCACCCCTGAACTTCCACCAACCGCCGAGCAGACTATGCTCCGCCTCCCTTTCACTTGCCCATACTCCCTGCATCTACTGAAGCAGAAATGGAGGACGCTCCTTCTCCCTCATCACAGCATGAACCTGGCACAGCCTCCCCATGCACCTCTGGACCATCACCTCACTTCCGGTATTCCGAATGGCCCTCAAGACCTCGCTGTTCGAATAAGCCTCTGGGACCTGCAAGTGCCTGGATACCCTATCAAGTGATTAACGGCACTTTATAAATCCTGATTGATTGATTGAATATTTTACAACATTTTCCAAAGCTCTCCAAGTCTCTCCACACAGTGAATATAAAAAAGTTCTCCAGGTTGGATTCCATGCTGTCATAGTTAAATAGCCCTCGAAAATCAAAAATTGCTGCTGCTTGACTTTTATCTGAACCAAGAATTCCTCTGCACAGTTATCCAGTCTGCTTTGTATTGGCCTAATGTTCTTGAGACCTTATGTTTTGAGCGTTTTAGTTAACTTTGAATTTTGGTGTCCGAGAAGGTGGACAATCTATGTTGGTACACTTTGCCACCTTGTGAACTCCCTCAGTGTCTATCTGAGAAACTGTCTGTCACCTTGCCTTTCATAAACAAGTGAAAACCAAGCTCTTCACCGAAATAAGCAGGTATGTCCTGCTTCCAGTGCATGCTTTTTCAGAAAAACTTAGTAGCATTAGGCAGCAGTTATGCGCTTTCTAAATACCTAACATAACATTCCAGCCACAGGTGCAGGACCATGTTGTCCACAATGTCAATGGCCGACAGCAGATTGAGCAACACTTGAGCGATATAAATAGAGACAGTGAATCTCACTTGGTCATGACCAGTAAGACCTTAAACACAGACAAGCTCCAGTTTAGACTCTTCAAGAGGTAAGCTCAAAATACAACAGATCCTCCTGTGCCTGATACTTCCTAGAAGGAGCAAAACATTTGCAGCTTCATGATATTATAGAATTTTTACAGAGGATGGAAGAGGAGTGAGAGAGTTTTGAGCTATTTACAGGCATGGAATGATGCTCAAAAGCAATACCAGGGAATCATTTTACGTACTCGGAGTCAGTATTAAGAGAAACACTGAATCCTTGCAGTAAAGAGATGTGGAAAAGAGCAATTTGGGCTTCACTGTCATAAATGGTGTTATTAGTGATATGATCTATGTATACAGATAATAAAGACTACTGCAAACACATTCACTATCAATACACATCCTCAGACATTCATTATTGTAGGAAGGCTACAGTTCCACTTTCAAAATCTTATATGTCTCCCCAAGGGACAGGATTATTACTACTTACACCAAAAAGAGGATGAAAAAACAAATGTTTGTATCTTTTGTGAGGCCATCGATTAGGTTATTGGTGATGTAATAAGTAATGTATCAGTGACATGACCGCTTTTGTCATTTCCATGTTGGTGGGTGGAAAATGCTGTGCCGTCAAATAGTTGGCTCACGTACAGGCTGAATAGAGTTGAAGCTAGGAGTGATCCCTGGGGAGCACAGCAATACTTTGAGGTAGTTCCCGATATGAACTTCATACTCGTCACCACTTGTTTCTAGACCAACAGTTTTTTCACTGGTCGGGTCCAGATTTTCGTGGTAGGAATTTTTGTTGAGTAGCTAATGTGTTGGCCAGAACAGGGACGGGGATTATAAAGTGGTTTGTCCAGGCTTAAACCATCAACTTTAATGTTTTCAACAACAGAGCTTTAAGGAACCACCCAAGCAGATTATATCTGTGATGTACCACTAGCTTACAATGTATATCATTTATTAAAGAAATGCTACTTTTCTTCCACAAATCTAAATTAGGCTGCTGTAGTCATGCTCAATAGCAATACATTTCTTCTTAGCCATTAATTACAGATGAAAGCTGCAGTATTGCTTTCAACACCAAGGGGTGTATGCAATGAATAGATACAGAAACACAGCTGTATTCCCACTTTCAGCAGACAGATGTGAGTGAATTCAGCAGTCATCTGTAGCATTTTGAATTGACCCCCAGCTAAGTTTTATCTATTTCGAGCATGCTTTATTATTCAACAATGCTGTGTATGTATGGGGTGAAATGTGCAAATGCAATGTGCCAACGATAGATCGGTGTTGGGGAAAGTTAAATAAAACAAGTGATTGATAGGACTGGAAGGTCAGCCCCATCAGAAGCTAGTACAGTGTTGGGAGATCCTGCCCCTGCTGCTCTGTGTGGCTCCTCACTGGCCTCAGGAATGTGCTGATGTGCGCCCAGATAGCCCCATTTTAGCAGTTATACTGTGCTGCTTGAGGAATGTGCAGTATGTCTGCTAAATAAAAAGATTGTGCCTGTGTTGGGGATCATTGTGGTACTATGCTCTTCACATGCTCAATCCAGACATCCATGTACAGAGTGCTGTGTTTTAAATCAACAATCTGTAGCTGGATCATCGCTCAGCCCGCTCCCCCTCCTCCAGTCATCAGGAGTTTGGAGGAGAGGCCGAAGGGGCTTACCTGAACCCTGCAGAGCTCATGGAAACATGAAAGTTGTGTTTGCATGAACACTGCAAAATACAATATTACAAGTGTAATAATTTAATTTAGCAGTGGCTCTGTGAATTATGTGGTGGTTCACAGGTGGCACTGCTATACCCTAAAGGCCCTGAAGAGGAGCAGATGCTTGTCAGTTGAATTGTAATAGGAAGAATGGCATGCTGGAGAAAGAGGGCCAGTGGGGGCACTCGGAGGACAGATCACCAAACAGAAAGAGCCCAGTGCCATCTCTCTCTGGTCAAAAATACAAGCCCGGTGAGGGGGATGGGAGCTTGGCTACAAGGCTTGTGAAACCCTGAACTAGGCCATGGGTCATGGGAAACTGGCACAGCCTGAAGAAAATTTGTTTACTTGCTATTGAGTTTCCCTGTTTCGTGAGTAAGCCATTTTTTTGCTGACCCTAAACTGAACAAGCACTGGCAAAGCCAATAGGTCTCGCCTGTGGGACCTATTAGCATTCGCAAAGGATTTAAGCCATGCTGTCCAGCATCCACGATGGGCAAGACACGGGTAAAGAAACGATTATCAAGGGGTGGGACAGACACATGATGGATAAGGGAAGCCATTGAATAATAAGCAAGCAATTGAGAGCGACAGGAGAACCAACCAATTGTGAACAATGTGCGAGCTCCAAGTCCCTGTATGTTCTTGGTAAGCCGCAATATGTCTTGCTGCAGACAGCACATGAACAGTCTACTAGGCTCGACATAAAGAACACAAAAGCACTAAAATTCCTACACCCCTTCTATAATAAAGAATATGCCAGCACTGATTGTGTGGTGGTGTAATTTCAGGGGGATGTTACCTCAGTCGAATCTCTGTTCCCCTTTAAATTGCAGGCAGGATTGCTGCCTGCACAGTGATAGGCGGACTAGCTGCATCAAACAGCAATCCAATCTTAACCAATTAGATTCCCTTTCAGGTTTAAACCTTTTCATCAGTAAGGCATAAATACATCAGATGCAATACATCAGATGCAATGCTCCAGTGCACATGTCCAAAGAAGACCAAAGCCAAGGTACGTGAAGGCATTCTAGTAAGGTATCAGAAATCAACTGTCCTGAAGAACCTAAGAGGGAAAAGTGCTGCACTGTAAGACAACACTTATCACTCACTTTAACAACTATATCACCTTATTACCCATTTTTGTCCTCCTCCGGAACAGTGCCCTCATCAAGGATGAAGACATGCCAATCGGCTGTAAAACAAGACATTTCTGAATCGTCTTGAAGTTCAGTCCGTTTTCTGGCGTCAAAGGATATTTATTTCCCAATTACTCAACACTGTTTAAACATTATAATAAACATAACCCAAAGCATGAAAACACCACTGCAGAAGTTATTTTGCACTCAATATAGGATATTACACATATTTGGGATAATTTTGGGGAGTAAACGATGGAAACAATATAAACGCCTTTTTTTTGGGGACCTATCAGTTCTCTGTAATGCTATACAACTGAACGTGTGAGGACCATGCATGAATGTCACATTGAAGGTTTCCCCTGGGATGATCAAGTTTATATGAAGTACACTCAGTTATTTAGCGTGGCTTATCACCCGTGAGGGTATCCAGGCACTGTCCATGGGCATGGGGAGATTAAGTGATTTCCCCAGAATCACAGGATGTTACACTGAGACTTGAACTCGAATCCCCAGCTCCCAAGTTGGCAGTTCTGGTACTGCACCACATCCTCAGTTAGTAGGCTTGCGTTTCAACGTCTATGATCCCGGAGAATGGATTACTCAGTGAAGGTTCTAATAAGGACTGGTGTGATCCTTGTGGGAGCAAAGTCATCAACCCCCCTTACCCACGTCTACCTAAAACCAAATGGAGTGAATATGACTGACTGTGTGCCACATCTCAACAAAAAACCCTTTCTCTTGATACTCTCCAAGTAAGTGTGAGCAGCAAATTCTTTGGCAAAAACAAATGTTTTAAGTTGGTAGTCAACACGGAATGGTGAACTGTGGGACTCACTTCAAGGGAATCTAACATCTTTTTAATGGCTAACAGGGCTTCTTTGAGTGTATGGTCCGCGAGTTGTGTCAATCATAGTATCACCAGAACAGTCCCACCTGCAGCAGTTTGATGGGTTGACCCTCTTATAGGGAGTCTTTAGCATCAGGATAATAGAGACTCACCAGGCTTCCCACCCTGGTAATAAGAACATGAACCACCCTTTTCATTTCATCATGTAGTAGATTAGTAGGGGCCAGAAGGGGATGGACACACAGCTGAACAACTCTCCGACAATTAATTCCCCTCTTGCATTCAGTTTTAGGACACTGTTTACCACCACAGTTTTTAACTTGCCATGGAGGATGCTGGCTGATCCCTTCTCGCCTTCAGGGACTTAAGAATCTAGTCACAGAATTTTAAATTTGACGCCCATGCTTAATGTTGACCTACTAAACCGACCACCTAACCCTTCATTACTGGGCTCATAAAAAAGCATCTATGCAGAGAAAATGTTGTGCCCTCCTCAGGGGTGTAGTTTGGTCACTAAGATTAGGGTGGGGTGTGAGAGTTAGAATTTCCAATAATCAAGGTGGCATATAATGTTAAACTACATTATACGACAAGCAGGGTGCACGAGATGGGCATAAGGGGCAGTATAAAGGGAGAGCAACGCGGATTGGTAGGGGTACTAGGTGAGAGAAAACAGAATATTTGGTAAACAAAAACATTTGTAAGACTTCCAATACAGAGAGAGGGAGTTTGCATTTTGTCTGTGTGGATGTAGGAATTCCTGGTGAAATCCGACAGACACCTCACCATACCCGACTGAAAGCACCTGTACCAAACTATTTACCAGAAAATACATTTATTAGTGGGTTATTAGCTTCCAGGCTAGGGAGGATCTGGGCTAGCATTTCGGGCTGGACTGTTCCCATGGGGAGCTGGGTCACGGCTGATTTGCCTATGGCTGGGTCTAAACTGGAATGGGATGGTGAGCAAAACAACAATGGATTTAGGCCCAGATCTCTGTGTACCGGGGGTGAATGTTTGACATTGTTCAGCATTCCGTACATCATTTGGTCTTTTTGCATTTGTCACCACGAGTGGGACGGGTATGCCCAGATGCGGGTCCCGTGCTCACCATGCCACCAGTTTCAAGCTAGTCTGGCTGATGAGGGGTGATACCCCTAAACCGGTCCTAGGATGCTTGTTTCCATTCCAGGAATGACCTGGCCTGCCAGTTCTGGCTGGACTGTTCCCATGGGAAGCAAGGTCAAGACTGATTTGCATTTGGCTGGGACCAAACTGGAATGGCATGGTGAGCAAAAAAACGACTGCTTTAGACCCAAATCTCTTTATTGGGGGTGAATGTTTGACATTGTTCGGCATTCTGTTCATCAATTGTTGTTTTTGTATTATGAAAGATTGTTGCAGGGATTCAAACAGCATAGCAGAATGGAGAACCCAAAAGGCAAGAATACTGTAGGGTTTGCATCAAGATTTGTGATGGGATTGTGGTCTGAGATTGGCATGATGATTCAGCAGCATTTGATCTGCTGGCTGAATAAGTCTTTTGATGAGATTTTGAGGGTTGCCAGGTATTTCAGTGATAAGTTGGAAATGAAATGGAAGCGGCTGAAAGAAAAACTCATGCTGGTTCAGATGAAAGCAGCGCAAAGGGGAGTTAACACAGTACTGAGTTAACAACCAGATGTATGTAGGAAATGTGGGTGGAATGCAAGGCATTGCATATCCACAAGGAGGACCTGTGATGCAGAGTGGAAATGGTGTTCCACAGGGTAGAGGTTGTGGTGTTCCAATTGATCCAAGTACTGGGATTGATGTTGCAGCAGTGAAGAAATCCAATCCTTGCCATTACTGTAACACGTTGGGGCATTGGAAGCAGAATCCCAATAGGGGAATGAGTAGAAATCAGAAGTCTGCTGGGTTTGTACAGACACAAAATGATAATTCAGCTCAGCTCCAGAATGTGCCAGTGCAGACAATGCAATTCTTAACATGCCACAAGCTCCAGTAATGCAAGTTTCCCAAGCCCCGATGCCTCGGCAGCATGTGAATGATCCCAGGTTTAACATTAACCAGATCCCAAATTTGAATCAGAATCCCCGAGGATTCCAGAACTTTCCATCACAGAAATGTGAGGAAAATGTTTTTGTTTTTTTTACAAACTTTGAGGTTTGCAAGGGATTCTGCGTAACAGAACCTGGTGAGAGCCACACAAGCCACCCCATCCTGGATTCCCCTGGATGTCTAGTTTTCAAAAATGTACAGGTTTGGGGGCGTGGCCAAGATGGCGACCGGGTAAGACGTGTGCGGATCGTCTCCCCACTCCCATCCGCCTGCCGCGACTTCTGCCGGCACGAAAATAGATTGAATAGACCCCCGAGTGAAGAGGACGTCAGCGCGACCTCAACGGTGTCCTTAAAAGATGAGACCGACACCCGTAAGCTGCAATCGGCAACACCGAAAAGACGAGTGCGGAGGTGCAAGATGGCGGCGAGCTACGTTGATCGTGAGTGAACGCCGAAGGCAGGGAGAGGACACAGAAGTGCGCGGCGCAGGGTGTGGATGAACGGAGGCGGCCTCAGGAGGTACGAATAGCAAAGCAGAGGGCCAGAGAATACACCAACTGGGCCTATGCCTATCGAGGGGGAGGGCCCGGGAAGAAGCACCCGGACAAGGCAGAGCAAGGCGGCGGTCGAAGAGAAGAGAGAGGAAAGACCCATAGGGTGAAGCACCCGGCTCTGCGCGTTGCTGTGCCCCTTAAGAAGAGGATTCGGGCAGAGGGCCGGAGCCAGTGAAGCCGGCCTAGATGTCGAGGTAGGAGAGAAAGAGACACACGAAGGCATTAGGGGCAGTTGGTCCGCGCAGAAAAGGGCCGGGCGAACGGGACTTGAGCAGCGGCTCCCCAAGAGAGGAGGAATGGCCGGGGTACAGTAACTCACGGGGATGGCGTTGCAAGTCCCAGGTCTGAAAGCAGCAGGTACCCACAGTGCCTCAAACGCTGAAGGAGAAAGAAGGGGGTCAGAGACATCCGGGCTAGAGACACGCAGTAAAGCAAGCTGCAGGTATAACACAGAGAAGCCGAAGCCCGCAGGGCAGAGAGGTGAAAAGTAACCGGTAAATTTGGCACCCAACACATAATACGGAACCGCTGAGTGGAGTGCACATCGCAGGCAAGGACACAAATAAAGTGCCACACGAGGGAGGAGAGAAGGACAAGGCACTACAGGCCAAAAAAAAAGAAGGGAAACTCTGCGACGCAATCCCAAAAGGAGCGGCGGAAAAGCAACACGGGGGCACATAGAGCCCTAGAGGGAGGCCCAGCGACTGGAGAGCACTAAGGTCAGCCATAAGGAGAAGTAAGGAGACAAAAGCGAAGGCACAGAACAACTATGTCAAAGGTACGGGGGAAAAAGACAGGAATGTAAAAGAAATGTTCTCCAAGATATCTGGAGCGAGCGGAGGAGAGGGAGGAACCTCGCCACCCGCACAAGGCGGACAAGACATAAATAATGCAGAAGGTCTTTTTTGGAGCAACTGTTCACCACGCTTAGAGAGGACCTGCAGTCCCTTCGTCTGGACTTCTCAAAGGAGATGAAAGAAGTCAGACAGGATATGGACGCAGTGGGGGAGAGAGTGGCAAGTATCGAAGAACATGAGTTAGCTTGTGATGAAGAAATAGAACAACTCCAACAGGAGGTCATACGCCTCCGAGCTCAGCAGATCAATATCCAAGCCCACACAGAAGATTTGGAAAATCGGTCTCGTAGGAACAACATTCGAGACAAAGCTATGCCCCTTAAAGAAGAAAGATTGGACATAACGAGGTATCTGCAAGGCCTCTCTAGAGACATTTTTCAAGTGCCCCAGGACTTCGAAATTAAAATAGATAGGGCACACAGAGTAGGTTTGCCAAGAAGGGCGCCGGCCCCTCCCCCAGATATTCTGGCGTATTTACCGGATTTTCAGCTGAAGGAACAAATTTTACGCAAGGCCTGCGGCAGACAACCACTGATGTACTAAGGCCACATCATTGCTTTATACCAAGATTTGGCTACAATAACACTGCAGAAGAGACGCGAGTTTAGACCGGTCACGACGCACTTGAGGAATTTAGGAATCCCATACTCATGGGGTCATTCCTTCAGAATAATCTTCAGGTGGGAAGGCAAGCTGCACCAACTTAGATCGTTACAGGACACTTGTAGGCGTCTGGGCATTGAGAACCCTCAACGGGAAGAAGCGGAGAAGGAGGGCACCACAACACAGCGAGAGCAGTGGAGACGGGTTCGAGGAGGCAAATTCAGAGGAGGAGCAACGAAACCAGATCCTGAGAAAATTGGCACAAGAGAGACAAGCCGTCCTGGAGACACTGTCTGTCGAGGCCCGCTCTAACGACGTCACTTGAGTTGCCGGGGGTCAGATAAGTGATTCAAGAGGGGACCGGCGGGAGGTGGGCGGAGACCATGGGAGTGGGGGGGGAGGGGACTTGAAGGCCACATTAAGCACCCTACTACTTGTTATACCAAGGACACGTGGACTCGAATTGCGGGTCCTGGACTATATTGTGAAATGTTTAATTTTGTTTCAGTTGGGGGAAGGTGGGGAGGGGATACCGGTATATAGAGAATGTAGGTCCCAGAGAGAATCCGAGGGAAACCACGGGACAAACCACTGAAAGGAAAAGTTGGGAGAGAGAAGTTAAAAGGAGTGCAGCGGGGCTCAGAGGAGCGATGGGACGAAACAGTAGCTATGCCAAATGATAAATTGAAGGTCCTCACACTTAATGTAAAGGGGCTTAATAACCCCATTAAAAGGCGAGCCATCCTTTCCTATTTAGAGCATTCGGAAGCGGATATCTGCTTACTACAGGAGACACACCTGATGTCTAAAGATTGGCACCGCCTAAGGTCAAGAGCCTTTCCCCTACAGCTCTTCTCGTCTACTACAGACAAGAAAGCGAGAGTTGCTATCCTGATCGCTAAACATTGTAAAGGGGTAGTGAGAGACAAAGTTGCGGAAATCAAAGGGAGGCTGTTAGCATATAAGATTCAATTTGCAGATCAGACATTAGTGGTCAGGTCGATATATGCACCAAACACAGGACAGGAAAGTTTCTTGAAGGCGGCCCTAGAGGAGACCTTGGTGACGCAAACACGTATGACATTGATAGGGGGGGACATAAATTTAGTCTTGGAAGAGACCAAGGATAGATCGAGTAGTCCTTTCAATCAGAGGGGAGGGAAAGGAATGGTTACAGGAGATGGGCCTAGTAGATCTGTACAGGAGATGGGCCTAGTAGATCTGTGGAGAGAGGCACATCCCCAAACTCTACAATACTCTTTTTTCTCACACACGCATGGGTCTTATGCAAGACTGGATTATTTTCTGCGAACAACAGAAATTAATAGGGCAATGAAGGAGGTAGATATTGAACCTGCGGCGCTCTCTGATCATGATGCAGTGACCCTCGTCTTACAGTTACCGCCACAGCGGAGAATGGGGGGGGAGGGGTGCTGGAGACTGAAGGAAAATATGCTTCATAAACAGGCAGTGATACAGCAACTTACCAAGTGTATTCAGGATTATCTAGACATCAATGATTTCCCCAAGGTATCGATTTCCATTGTGTGGGAGGCTCTGAAGGCGGTGGTGAGAGGTGAACTAATAGCTATTGCGGCGGCTGAGAACAAAGAACGTCAAGAGAAAAGGGACGAAACTGACCACACAAGTTAAGGAACTAGAGAGAGTACAGGGGCGCCCAGGGTGTGGAGACAACTGAGGGCAGCGAGAGCGCAGCTATCGGGGTTGGATCTTGATAGAGCAGAATATGCAGCGCTACGTTTACAGCACTCCTATTATAATGGGGGAGATAGAACAGGACGACTGCTGGCAAGCAAACTTAGAGCTCAAAGGCAACAAACAAAGATACAATCTCTCAAGGAGCAGTGCAGGGGAGGAAATCACATCCGATGAGGACATAGCGCACTTTTCCGCGACTTTTATGCGGAACTATATAATAGAGACAACCCAGCAGAGAGTACAATAACAGCATATTTACAGAAGGTGCACACATCCAGTATCACTCCTGACCAGGCAGAAACTCTTGACGCCCCTATAAGAATTGAGGAGATGGTTACGGCAATATCAAGGCTGAAGCTCCTGAGGTCCCCGGGACCGGATGGATTTTCGGCGGGGTTCTACAAAAATCTTTGTCATACAATAGCCACATTATTAACAAGAGTGTTTAACTCCTTTAGCGGGCCGGAACGATACCCTCAACTATGCTAGCGGCGGCGATAGTTGTGCTGCCGAAACCAGGGAAAGACAAATAACTTTGTGGCTCTTACAGACCGGTGTCCCTTCTCAACGTGGACTTGAAACTGTTCACGAGCATACTAGCCACAAGATTAAGCCCTTTATTGCCAATATAATAGATCAGACCAAGCTGGGTTTATTCAATCTAGACAGAGTGGAGATAATACCAAACGAATACTCCACTTAATTGATAAATCACACCACTTGGACGCACTCCTGTTGACGGTGGACGCCGAGAAAGCGTTCGACCGGGTTGATTGGCGCTTTCTGGAACTTGGCCCATTTTGGGATGGGGGACAGATTTCGTGCGTGGGTTAAGAGTGGTTATAGCACTCCCACAGCCACAATAAGAGTCAACAGCATTTCCTGAAGCCCCTTTTTCATTCAACGAGGTACAAGGCAGGGGTGCCCTTTGTCGCCCCTCCTGTTTGCCCTCTACATAGAACCGTTGGCCCAAAGGATTCAAGAGAACCTGGGGATTCAAGGGATTTCGTTTGGGGGAGAATTACACCCCATTCGTTTGTACGCAGACGATATTTTAGCAACACTAGAGAACCCCAAAGGATCACTCCCTGCTTTTCTAGACGAATTGGAAGTTTTTGGGAGGGCCTCAGTGTTCCGAGTAAATGTAAGTAAGTCACAGATTCTCAGCTTGAATCACTCCACCTGGGACTCGGATACGGGAAAGATTTCCGCTCCAGGGATTCAGGTGGTGGAATCCATTCCATATTTAGGGTAAGAGCTGGCAGCCACTATCCAACAGACAGTCGCGTTGAACTACGAGAAATTGACAAAGCAGATCAAGAAGGACTTGGGGAATTGGGGCTGCCAACATTTAACTTTACTGGGATATATTGCAGCGATTAAAATGTCCATTTTACCTAAAACACTTTATTTATTTCAGACCCTACCGGTCTCCCCGCCGGAGGGTATTATCGCCTCAATGCAGGCAGACATTTTGCGTTTCGTGTGGGCAGGGGCGAGACCGCATTTGTGTAGAGAGGTGGGGTATTTGAGAGCGGAGAATGGGGGACTGGGGATTCCAAATCTCATGAACTATTATAAAGCGGCTCAGTTGAGATTTTCTGGTTGAGTGGAGTAGGACTGAGTCGGAGAAGAGATGGTTATTTCAGGATAGGGCAGTAGTGGGTTTTTCATTGTGGAAAATCCCTTTCTTATAGAAATCAGATAGGCCGGAAAGTCTTCAGAGGTCCCCAATCACGTAGACCGTGATGAAAATTTGGGATGAAGTGGGTCAAAAGGAAACTAACAACGTTCCCATCACCTATGACACCACTTTAAGAGAATAGGGAATTCACCCCGGGAATGGAGAGTAAGGCTTTTAGGGCCTGGCAAGAATCACAATGTACGTCCGCGGGGCACTTGTTTGACACAGAGGGCTTTATCCCCTTTCCACAGATAAGGCATGACTATAGGTTGCCGGAGTCCGAAAGACTGCGATACTTGCAAATTCGGCACTGGCTGCTCAACCCAAACATAAGGCCACAGGTTAGCCGTAAGTTAACGAAGTATGAAAAAAGGCTGATTACAAAGCAGAATGATAAAGGATTGATCACTGAAATTTACGCTATGTTACAACAAGCGACTCCCCTGCGCCCCACACCCAGCCAAAAAAGGTGGAAGAAGGAGCTGGGAAGTTATCTATCCCAAAAGGAGTGGGGTGAGATATACTATAGGGCCAAGCATACAGCGCGTAATGTTCCCAGCATCGAGTCGGCCACCAAAATCGATACATATTGGTACCTTACTCCAGTGCGCCTCAATAGGGGCAATCCAGATCGCAACCCTACATGCTGGAGGGGGTGTGAGGAAGAGGGGACTCTAGTGCACCTATTGTGGGAATGCCAAGTCTTGACAGAATATTGGACTAGAATTCTGGATGAAATTGACCATCAGTTTGAAACACAGATTCTCAGCGTACGTGGTGTTGGGCTTGCCAAATCCAATCACATTTCCATTGTGCGACTCTCCAAAATATATTAAGGCATTGGGGGACACAAACAAAGCCCACTTACTTGGGATGGTTGCATTAGGTTGTGGTACATCTTAGGGATGGATCGTTTCAATGCTACGCTGACAAACTCTGAAACGACATTCAAAGAAATGTGGAGGCCCTTCCTTTCACTATTATCGATGGAATTTAATGAAATTACTAATACCTTCGCTTGCTGCGGTTAACGGAAGCGGTCCGAACACTCCCAAACGCAGAGGGAACATAGAACGATAGCCCGTGAACCCCGAGAGAACCCATTATTGGAAGGAAATGAATACCTGTGAGCGAGGAGGGAGGGTAGTTTGTTTCAGTTTACATGGTTGTTTTGTATATTTCTTTTTGTATGTTCTAAAAGAGTGAGAGGGACATCACAGTACATATCAGACATTGCCTAAGAGAGAGGGTACTTCTATAGAAGGCTGAAATGTAACGGTGAAATAATGAAAGGTCCCTTGTAGATTTGAAAGGTAATCAAAGCAAATGTGATGATGTTGCAATTTCAATGTGTGCTAATAAAATAAAAAAAGATTTAAACATTAAAAAAAATGTACAGGTTTGCTGTGTTTCCTTAGGTGCTGGCAGAGCAAGGGTCCAAAATCCACAGCTAGGCACATTGTGAAAAAAGGGTCAGTTTTCACCGGAAAAATGTGATGTGTCCACGTTGCGTTTTGGGCTGTTTCCTGTCGCAGGTACAAGTGAGGTACCATTTTTATCGGGAGACTTAGGGGCACACCTAATAGTAAAACAAGTGTTATTGGCAATTGACTTTCTTTGCATTTCTGCCTTCCAAATGTAAGACAACATGTAAAAAAGAAGTCATTTTGAAAAATGCCCTCTAATTCACATGCTTGTATGGGTACACACAATTTCGGAGATGTGCAAATAACCACTGCTTTTAAACTCTACATTTTGTTCCCATTTTGGAAATATATAGGTTTCCTTGATACCTATTTTCCACTCTTTATATGTTACCAAATGACTTGCTATATACCCTGAACACAATGAAAAACCATTGCAAGACACAGCTCAATTATTGGCTCTGGGTTCCTCGGGTTCTTGGTGAACCTACAAGTCTTATATATTCCCACAACCAGAAGGGTCCACCGGATGTAACGGTATATTGCTTTAAAAAATCTGCCATACTTAGAAGAAGTTACAGGTGAAAGAATTGGCACAAATGGCTGTTTTTTTCAACTCAATTTCAAAATGTTTTAATTTCAACTGTTAGGTTCTATAAAAAAAAAAACCTTGAAGGATCTACACAAATGACCCCTTGCTGAATTCATGATTTTGTCTACTTTTCAGAAATATATAGCTTTCTGGGATCCATTATTGCTTTCACACCCATTTCAACCACTAACTGGAAGGAGGTTGAAAGCAGAAAAAATAGGAAAAATAGGTAATGTCTGAGTAAAATTTCAAAACTGTGTAGAAAATTTTAGTTTTCTGACAAATGTCTGCCTGTTCCTGAAAGCTGGGACGATGGTGATTTTAGCACTACAAACCCGTTGATACCTTTTGCAGGGAAAAAAAACAGATGCTTTCATCTGAATCACTTTTTTCCCATTTTTCTGAAAACCCCCCAAAAAAGCTGTATTTTGGCCAATTTCTCGGTCCCCTCCAGGGCAATCCACAAACTCTGGGTACCTTTAGAATTCTCAGGATGTTGGAAGAAAAGAACGCAAATTTGGTGTGGATACCTTATGTGGACAAACAGTTACAGGGGCCTAAGCGTGAACTACCCCAGCTAGCCAAAAAAAGGCTTAGCAAGGAGGGGGGGGGGGGGTGGAGGGAGGCCTAGCAGCGAAGGGGTTAATGTCTGATAACATTTCCCACTGAGGTGGTAGGTGCAGTAGCATATTGCCTCAGCCCCTTTTTGTGTAGCATTATAAATTCAGAAACTACTAATATGCACAATGACAAAAAGTTTCAAATTCGTTTTCCGACATTGGGCAATAACAGCTAAGAGAAACTGCTTTGCCATGAATGAAGCAAATGGCCTAAAAAAAGTGAGAAGACAGATAGGACTGGTGCAACTAGACTGAATGGGAAAATGTCTTGAAGCGATTAAAGGCAAGGACAGGTACATAACACAAGATCAGCAAAGGTGAGTTTATTCCAGAAATTTTATAGAGACATCAGTAGTGGCAGACCAAGATGAAGTGGAATAGTAAACGCAAAATGTACAATTCAATTTGCCGCAAAATGAGAACTGAAAAGATTGAGCGCTTTCAATTAACATTTCAGAATAAGTAAAACTTGTAACTCAACCACTAAAAAAGAACAAAGGTTGTGAACTACATTTTGGCAACATTTTATATACAATATACATTGGAAATCTGACACAGATTAAAAAAAAATACAATCTCTTTTTCAGGTAATAGTTACAGTATCTATGACCAAAACATACATCACAAACCCCACCGTAATCCAAACCCTGGTGTCTACTAGTGGATCGCTGCTTAGGGATCACCTTCCTGCAGTGACCCCCAAGAAGGGATCCACTAGGGAGGGATATCATTAGAAAGGGGAGATTCTCCCCTTTCAAATGATACCTCATCCATGTAAACTGGTGCTTGGGGCAGAGATGCCTCCAAGCAAAAATCCAGTAATCCATCTCATTTCACTTTCACTTTCAGTGAAAGGACATCCGCGCTCCACTCCTCCTCTGCTGGCTGTGACGACAGCCCAGATCCGCCCACCCAGTAAACCTCCCTCAGTGGAAAAATAAAAGGTTAATAATGTTGTGCTGTTATCATTTTTCCTTTCTTTCCTTTTTCCTTAGTGGCGCTGCGCTCCTCCACCTTAGCGGAGAAGCCGCCGCAGCTGCATTCAGAGGAAAACAGTTGCAGTGAGAGGCCAGGACACCTACCACAGGCAAAGTGGAGGGGTATCATGACCTGGGCCAACTCCCATGAGTTATGGTCCCTTGCAAGTTTAACTCTGTTAAATAACAGACAGACACACACTTTTGTATTAAAAAAAAAAGGTTAAATATAGTGACGTTATAGTTAGGTGTTGAAATGAGAGAAGAAATAATGTTTAAAAAACAAGAATCCACTCAAATTTGCCAGTTATAGTTTAGTGAACCAACTATAACGTGCAGCCCCATTAGGTACTGCTTATGACCTCACATATTACATCAGCAATAACAAGTTAAATGACATCACCGATGACATCACCGATGACTCCCTCGACAAATGAGATCACAATTTTTTTTTCAAGTTTTGACCTGCGAGAGCACCGCGGTACTCCCGCAAACATGTCCAAATAGTTCTAACTTTTTCTGGTGGTTAACCCCTTCATGCCCTCACCAAACACCCATTCAAACTGAAATTTCTTGAAAATTACTGAACGGATTTACAGCAAATAAATAAAGCATCTTTTTGAGTGCCACATTTTTGTCCATAAAACTTATATCAGATTCAGAGTCATTTTTAGGAAATGTTTATTTACCACACAGTGTCTTTAATCCACTGCAGCGCCGTATTCTTAGAATGTCTTTTCATATTGTGCCATCTAGTGGTCATTGAGTAGACCTTGTCAAATCAAAAAGTAAACGAAATACTGAAGCGGTCTATCTATCCAATTTTGCAAAGGAGGAAACAATGATAATCTTTCCGAATTGCTTGACATCATCAATTACGTCAAAAGCATTCCTGTTTTGTGACAATCCAAAGCACAAAACAGCATTATTGAAAATCTGAACTTTAGAAAGTAGGAATGCAACTGTAAATTTAGTTATGCGCCACCTTTAGTTTACAAACAGGAATGAATCGTCCCAGCATCCTACTGTTTGTTTTAGTTTGTTTTTGTGTTTTGTAACTTTATATAGCGCGAACTAGACCTAAGGGCATTAGAGCGCTTTACAGGGCTTTAAGTGTGCTGGGTCCTGCCGGTGCTCAGCACCGGCAATTCTAAAAAGCAGGTGGCGAGATGGGTAACAGAATTATTGCTAGGGCATGGATCACATAACTGAATATTTTGAATATAAGTTGAGGTACGGCAGGAGTGCAACAGGCTTATCCCACTACACAGACACTGCCCCCCTGCTCATGCTGTGCCCTCTCTGCCACTTCTACTCACCAGTGGTGGCAGGTGATCTTTGAAAGTAGTGGCGCATTATACTTACCTTGAACTCCGGCAAGTGAGCGACGTGAGTGAACCGCACTTCATCAAGGAGGGTTTGATGGGTTATGCAGCAAGATCATTTTGAAAAAAAAGGTCAGATCATACAATTAAAGCACAATTATCACATTAATTTGCTAAAAAGTCATAGGCTTAGATAGGATGCTCAAGAAATGCTCCAGTGCTTTCATGGTGTGCCAAGAAGGTCCCGCTAGGAATAAACCGAGCGTGTCAAGCGAAAACCATGAATGTCGAAGCAGTGGCGTAGCGTGGGGTGGGGGCAGAGGGGCGGTTGCCACAGGCGCAACATTCTTAGGGGTATTATTAGAGACACAAAATTTAAAAATAAAAGTGGAAGGATACTTGCCTGCCCCGGGCACTGGCAAACCACGCTACTCCGCTGTGTTGAAGCCTAAACACATGCACTAAATGCACCACGACATGGCACTACCGTAAAAGAGGGCAGGCCTGATGTGGTATGCCTTCAGGACATCGATTTCCGAAAGAGGGACTAAAGGGATTCAGGGACAAAGCTTTTCCTCAAGTTAAGCTTTGGTCAACAGAAAGGTAGCTGGAGTTCTGGCTGCCTTCAACAGAGATACACTATCTCAGATTCAGTCCAGTAAAGAAGAAGAAGAAGAAAGAAGGCTCTATGTTGAGAGGAATTTGGAGTGCTGATCACCATGGTTCAAGCTAATAGCTCCAACTTTGACAAATTTTAAACCTTAAAATTATTTCAGCGAGTGATTTTATCATAAGGGATCTGGAAGAAGACAGATATTTGGGGCACTAAAGAAGGGATAGTATGTATCCACATATGCAACACTAGCACCAGACAGAGGACACCTCGAGGCATCTGTGCTATGAGCTTCTCTTCCCATGTGCACCTAACACAGGGCTAGACTACATCTCCCTGGATCAAAGAGCGAGAGCCCTAGTCATGTAGTGACCATTGGGGATACTAACAATCTCTGATAAGGCACATAGAGCTAGAGTTAATTTTATTTGTGTATCCTAGGTTAGGGGCAGGTTCACAGATTAGATCCTCACAGACCCTGTACGGAACAAGGTACTGGGACACCAGTGTGAGGATTTTTCCAAAACAGAAATTCAGAAGACACTATTGCCCACCAGAAAGGCTGAAATGGCCTTGTCATCAATGAGGCAAGTGGTCTATTAAGAAGTGTTAAGGCAGATAGGATTGGTGCAACAAGACTGAATGTGAAACTTGTCCTTGAGTATACCGAAGCGATGGAAGGAGAGGTACATAATACAAGATCAGCAGCGGTGAGTTTATTTTAGAGGTTTATAGAGACATCCTAGACCGACCAAGATGAGATGGGGCAGTAAATATAATATTTGGAATTTAGATTGTCTCAAAAGGAGAACCGAGGAGATGAAACACTTTAAATTAACATCTCTGAAGAAGTAAAACGAACAAAGCTTGCAGATCAGACAATGGCAACATTTAATACGTAATATGTTCGAAAGCTGACAAAGATTCTTACAAAGATTCTTACTAAACCCATCTCTTTTTAATAGTCACAGTATCTATAACCAAAACATATATCACACTTCTCATGAAAGCAACTTTTGATCGTTTGGTGTTTGGAAAGTTAAAGACTTTTCATGATATCAGATCGGTGGCTCACCTGACCCAAAATATCAACAGAAGCACACCACTGCAGTTGTATTAGCACTTGCATGGAAAAGACATTCCACCAAGTCAGTTGTCCCTTTCAGAGGGACAGCCTCAAAAGGACTCATGTGGCAGGATGATTCCTAAATGCGGTACTCGCTAATTACCAGAAGAATGATGGCTAGAATACTGAAGACTGGGAAGCGGTTGGGCAATATTGGCCTCATCAGACTGCAACTCTGTTACTTTTTGCCTTTATCGCAGAACTATGGCTGGCCAGAATCTGGGGTAAAGTCAAGACTGAGGGCATTCTTATTAGGAGAGATCTACTTAAATCAGGGCTTCTCATGGGTATCTAGATGAGCTTACATCTTTTGAAGGTAATTACCCCAGGCTACTAAAGAAATTGGAAAGGATTTGGTGGAGGATCTTAGATATAACCTGACAAGGCAACATTGATATGGGGTGAAAATCAATACGCAACTGGTGCATTTGTTACACCACTTTGGTGGCCTCCACTCCAAAAAGGTTTTTACAAAAACTTGACAAATTACTAACATTCATGTGGATGGGGTAACTATCCCAAACAATATTAATGAGTTTTGAAAGCAGAGGATGGCTGCCTCTGCCTGTCCTTATCAAATACTATTTAGCACCTGAACTTAAATTCTAACACGAGCGGCCCCAATGAAAATGAGTGCATATGGGCCAGCCATGCTGTTAAACGGAGGGCCATTTGGGACATCCTCCAAGTTGACCAGAGAGTTCAGACTTTGGAATTTACCTAAACTCAGAGATTTGTGGCACACATACAGTAAATATGGAACTGACTTATGTAGCTATTTATGCACTATAAAACATAAACCCAGGAAAGGCTTATGCTATTTTTAAGTATTTCCAGAGATGGAGCTTTTACTGTTCAGCACAGGATTGCAGGGAACCCTTGTGGTTGGTGTTATGACTACAATACGTGGCCTGAGAAGTGTAAAAGAAAGACTCTTACACATGTTTAATATTGGTTTGAATACTAATGCTTTATTTAAAGGTTTATTGACCGACATTGCAAATCTTGCTAATAATAATGAAGTTCTTTGAATATGGTTTAAGATTCGATTGGTTTTAATGTTGAATCCTAACGTGATTAGTATTGTATTAAGGTGGTGAACCCTTGATAAAGTCAATAGGCTTGCCTTACTATATTGATGTGGAGACCCAATGACAAAGCCAGTAGGCCTGCCTTAATTAAAATAACTCCCCTTTTATTGCGATGTTGCATCTCAAAGTGATTTGAGGGTGTCAGTAAAGGGATTTACATCTACTTAATGTGTAGTATTTAGTAGTGTGTGTATGTAATAAAAGGACTTTCCTTTTTTCAAAGAAAAAGCAGTGCCTGGACAATAATTTATGGAGTGTTGGGTGTCAGCGAATGGAGATTGCTGACGCACCATGCCTTGAACTGTTCTGCTTCTCTACCATGAGAGAATAAAGTGCTACAATGGGGTGCTTGGTTCCCAGTAAAGAGACAATTCTGGACTTATTACTTGTAATAAGGTCTTACTTTACGATAAAAAAAACCCTAGGTATTCACAGAAAAACCAAAGGTTAAAATGACATTATAGCTAATAGTTTCTTGCTTTACATTAAAAAAACAAAACTAGAAATTCACGGAGAACAGCAAAGATTAAAATGAAGTCCCACTAGACACCCTAGCACCGCTAGTGGCAAAACTCCTACTATGTAGAGCCTTCGGCCTGTGCAGAGGTCTTGACAGAGAGCCTACTTCCTCCAATCACCCAAGTCCCTACTACGTACAGTCTTTGCCCTGTGGAATCTGTTCACAGAGAGTTCACTCCTTCCAGACACTTAAGCCCTATTAGGTCACCAAGCACATATTACATACAGCAGTTGCCTTGGTACAGCTTTTCACAGAGAGCCTACTCCCTATAGACTCTAAAACTTAGTTGCGTGGTTAAGCCCCTACTACACACAGCCTTTACCCTATGAAGAACAGTTCATGGAGAGCACACACCCTCCGCACAGGCATGCCTCGATAGGAGCTTTAACCTTTGTGTTTTTCAGTGAATATATATATATCTCACAGAGATGAGAGAGAGAGAATGCAGCACTGATGAAAAGCACGGCCAACAGATTATTTAACTAAGAAAGTAATCCATAAAACTTTTTACCGCTAAACATCAAACAACTTCACACTCGGCTCTAATATTTTCGACTACAAAAAAGCAAAATCATCTCCTGCATTTGTCCATGATACTGATGTCAGACTATTTTTGGAGGAAATGTTCATATACCATACATACTGCATTGTGTTTATGCCAATGCGTCACCGTTTTCCTACAATGTCTTGTCCTATTCCACCATCTAGTGGGCATTAAGTAGACTTCAGTCAGCAAAAATAGCGAAAAAAACGACGCTGTTCAACTTTGTATAGAAGGGAAAATTGGACATCTTTGCCAACCGTTTGCCATTATCAATTAAGTCAAACATGTTTGTATCCTACAAAAATCTTACTCTGGAAAACATTAACTTCAAAAACTAGGAATGCGGCTCTATGCTATGTAAAGTGTTTCGGGCCACCTTTGATTAGAAACAGGAAGGACTCGTGCCAACATCTTACAATTTCATACACTGCACAAGTGAAATTTTATTCCGGCTTTTCTGTGCATATTTTCATAGGTGAAGGTACAAGTAAGTATGCACCAACAATTGCACCATCCGACCTGTGCAAAAGGTAATTTTTTAGGACGGCAGACATTCCAAATCACTTAGTGCCACCAAGTGTTTTTTCTGGGTTTTTTTAATGCGCGAATCTGTCTCAAGGGCACTGTATCGCTTTCCAACAGAACCAGCCTATGTTATGCATTTTTTTTTTATTGTTCAGGCATAGGGTTGTCACCTTTTACAGAGAATACGGGACATCTGTTCACAGTTTTAAGATTCTGCAAGTACCTGACCTGATTCTTAAGTAGAATTGTATATGAAATCTGCATTCTTTTTTAACACGGCCTTTCTGTCTTTTATTTATTTATTTGAGAGTTTTAGATAGCGCTAGCTAAACCCGAAGGTATCAGAGCGCTTTACAACAGTAAAGTTTCACATCAAAGAGAAGTCTATACAGAGCGTCTGAGAGTCAGAGCGCTTTACAACAGTACATTTTCACAACATAGATAACGAGTATAGTAGACATTTATGCTGCAAAATGTGAAATTCACTGCCTCCAGATGCACGGTGTTTCCGCCGGAACTGAATACAGCTTCTTGTCCATGCGCTGCGGCTGTCTCAAGAAGGGTGCCCGGTAAGAAGTAGAGTACAAAGAAAATGACCCATGCACTTCAACGATACAGCCAGAGCCGCAACTAGAGCCAAATTTCGGGGGGCTCTGATAAAAATTTCGGTGGGGGGGGGCTAATTCTTCCAGCCATAGGCAGAGTGGAGATGCAGGGGCTCTAAGAAGGGGTGAAAAAACAACAAAGCCTCGTTAACAAATGAATGGTCTTTTAAAGACCTGTGAAGTATTCGGGTGCGGCTGCAATAAGACGGGCGCCAGACCAGCCAGCCCAGAGCAGCTCAAAAACTGTCTGTGTGTGTGCCCGGGAAGCTGTCTCAGCCCGGGCTGACACACACGACGGGGGGGCTGAAGCCCTTTCAGCCCTATGGGCGTTGCACGCCTGGATACAGCAGTACCATTTGACCAAAATTTAGCAGCAAGTTAACACTTTAAGTAATGCCAGATCTTACTCCAACCTTTACCCCTATTTACAAAGAAAATAAATCACTCACCCTAACTGCACCACAGAACCATATGGTTTCATGTGTACACGGGTGAATCCGTAGCTGCAACGACACATGCCGTGGGCTCGCAGCCCCGGTGTAAGTGCAAGGACACGCGCTAGATACAGGGGCGGCTCCTCCACTAGGGCAGAGGAGCGTCACCCCACTGCTTTCTCGCAGTGTGAGAAGCAGAAATATAAAATGGTAATAACTTTCAGTTATTACCATTTTATGTTTGGTTGCGGGTGGGCCGGGCTGCTCTGCCAGCAGGGCAGGGGAGGAGTTGTGTGCCTGGCCACTCCAGAGTGCGCAAAGACTGTTTGATCGGCCCCCTGGGGCCGCCCAAACTAGTCATGCGCACTCTGACCGTCTCCATGCAGGCTGCAATGCAGCCTGCATGGAGAAAATGGCCTCCCCATAATCCCCTGGCTGGGCGGCGTACTGACCAATCACAACGCTGCAGGCTTAGGAGAGGGAGCCTGGCTGCCTGCTTCTGCTTCCTGTTCCTGCAGGAGGCAGGAGAGCAGGAGCAAAGAAGACGTGGCGGAAAGGTAAGTTTAATTTTTTTTATTATTAAATTAAAATCCCCCACGCGACCTCCCCGCGCGACCCGCGTGGCCCCCCACCACCCCCACCAGCGAGCCATGCCAGCTGCGACTGGCTAGATATGCTGAGCGCTCCTCTGTATGTGCGTCACTCAATACATGTTTATTCTATGTTCTCGGTGCTACTTGCAACTGCAGAGAGGAGAACAGTAGTGGGTATGCGATGTATGGCCCATGCAGTCTTGGGTACGTGCAGTGACACAAAGGTTATATAATGTGTACTATAATATGAAAAAGAAGTTGCAGGGAAAGACATGGGGCATTCGGTATACTCAGTTGCAGTGATGCATACAGCTAGAAGGTTTGCAATGCCACAAGCGCTCTAGGGCTCGAGTGTAGTGCAGTGATTCACGTGATATCGTGAACACTCTTCGGCACGTGCAGAGATACACCTGTGCTATTCTGTGTACTTTGCTGTATCTCCATCTGCAGTGACTTTGTTTACTTTAATCTGTAAGGGGTCATTAGGGCAGCTGTAGAATGCATTTGAATATGTTTTCTTCTACATTTACTGCTTAAAGTATGTACTGATGGGTGGAAAAATAGTAGCTCTAGGAGATTTTTCAAATGTTTGTACCAGCAAGGACATTAAACTACTGGTCAGGCCGGCATAAAACTAGCCAGGTGGCAACCCTATTCGGGGACAAGAACATTAAACTATTTGCCAAGAGTCACAGGATGTTAAGTCGAGGACTGGATTCAAACATGGTTTCCCCTGCTCGAAGGACAGCAGCAATAGCCAATAGGCCACATCTCTTTTGTACCACATGATATCGGCGATCTGCACACGGTCAGCCGGAGATGATGTGATATCACACAGTGAAAGGCAAAGTGAGCCAGAAACCTTGTACAGAGTGGCTTTCCAGCGCATGTAGGTGGAGCCAAGTTCCTGGATCTCATGACCCAATTTTGAATATAAATTGAGGAGAACTGCAGGTAGGACAGGAGTGTGACAGACTTATCCCAAGGGGGAAGCAGTGCTCCCTCTGTTCATACACTGCCCACTCTACCATTTCTGCTTACCAGTGAAGGCTGGTGATCTATGAAGTGGTGAGGCACAATTCTTACCATGAGCTCCAGCAAGCAAAAGGAGTGAGTAAGCCAGATGTATTTATGGGTAAACAAAAACATCTTGTTAAAGTTCTGGATGAACTAGGCTGGAGAACGATCACACCATGGATCCTAACCAATGGAAACGTGTAAAATTGAGAAGAAGCTACATTAGGGGGCTGGAATTGAGAAACGTTTTGGGGTCTAACTACTCCATGAGAAAAAGAACAGGGGCTGGCTGGTTCTCTCTGACTCGCTCAATGCTTTCCTGGCTACTGGCTATTTCGTTGTGATTCTGGGCGTGACATGCTGTCGGTCCGAACTTTGACTCTTTCCCAGAACTGAACTGTCCTGATTTTCCCTTCTACTTCATTGGCTGGTGATGTTGGATAATTCAGACTTATAGTTACTTGACCTTAGGTTCGTATGAATCTCGAATTGCATACTGAAATTGCAATGTGTATCTTTTCTTTTTCTCTCTCTCCCCCCCCCCCCACGCCAGTTTTTGATGTATTTGCCATTGATTTGTAATTTTATATTGGGAATTTACCTGTAATCATTTCAAATAAAGGTACTGAAAATTACTAATGTATTGACCATTCATCTTGAATCTCAGATAAAGGTACCTTGATAAATATACTGAGTTTGTTTTTTGTGACGAGTTTTTAACTGACATAATAGGTTTTGACAGTTGTTGTTAGTTAGGCATTTTCTTAATTACAGGTCGTCATGAAGGAAATTGCATCAGTCTCTAATTATCTGAGTCCCTATTAGCTCTTACAAAGATCTATTGGAGGACCTCATGATTTGTAAGTGGTCATAGAGTTTTTATGGGCCTAAATGATTATATAGTTTTGTTCATGGTATATTGGACATTTGTGAATGATTATAATATTTACACCGCTTCCGCTGGATCAGGCGCGTCTCAAAAATACTAAACAACAGTATTTCATCAGTGAAAAAATGTAAATAATTAAGCCTCAGCTACAAAGAGGTGACCCAAAAGTGTCGTGTAGTTCCTATAGTACCCCTGCAGGACCTGCGCGTTTGGATAAAAAACTGTGGGCTTGGTGACTGACTGGCTCTGTGCACCCCCACCGCGTATGTTAGCCTGATTTGCATTAGCTAGCTCACAGTGCCACTAGAATCTCCTCTTATCGGGGAGAGATTAGCTTCTGGCAACCTTAGATCATGACAACCCAAATTCCTCAGAATCGTGGAAACAATATACTACTTTTCGCTCAGTCACTCGTGCTTACTTATTCGGTTTGTCTCAGAGAGTTACACAGAATAAATAATCGGGGCGTTTCAATAAGTATTTATTGAACAGTTGTTATTCTAGTGTAAAATATATGTGCTGGGGCAACCAGCAGACAATAGCAGAGATATATTATCAGCAGTACGATAAAAGCAAAGGGATAGAACAGTTCTATAATATTGCAATAGTCATGAATACATACATGAATATAAAAAGCATTATGAAAGTGCGCGTACTCCTACGATGCCTAACTAGATGTACCTGAGTGTACATACCATATGTGTAGGTCTAAAAGCCTAAGAGCCAAGAATCCTTCTGGGATTTAGTCGAACCCCCATACCTGAATAGAGAGAGCGTGGGACCCCGTCCTGGTCTCGAGTTGGACACCCCGCAAGGGCTGTGTCAGACCGCTGTCAGCTGGAGCGACTGCATGCAGGAGCCTCAGCGTCTCTGGTCAGTGTGTCAGCATGGAAGTCTCGGTTCCCTCTGTGTTACGGGGTAAGATGTGGTGTATTTATACCCTGAAGACTCTAGTTGCTTCGTATGGTTTGTATTGGCCCTTGTTAGACTTGAGGAAGACGTCAGGGGTGAACTTTGTACATACATATTATGCAGGTGGTGTATTCCTAGAGAGCCATGCATAATTGACGAGTACAGTGTGGGCCTGTGTTTGGGAAAAACCCTGCTGTATTCAAAACCACAGACTAGAGAACGTTCAGCCCTCGGAGCTCGTTGTGTACTAGCGAGGACCAATGTGGGTGAAAGATCATGCCTATATAAGGAATCATGACTATAATAGGACATGTACAGTTATGACCGTAATAGGGCATATGCGGCTTTGACCATAATAGGGCAAGTACAAATATGACCGTATTAGGGCAAATACGAATACGTCCATTTTAGGGCATGTATGAACGGGTCTACATTAGGGCCTCTATACGGGACATAACACCCACTCCTCTTCCGAATAGGATGACAATGACCATACTTAAAATCTGGACAATTTAAAAACATTTTAAAAGCAAGTAAAAACATGGTTTTAAAATTTGTTAAAAAAAATTCAAAAATGTTACAATTCAGCTATTTCCAATTGCCACTAAAAAAAGAAATGTCTAGTTTGTTTCTCTATATAAGTTGCTTCACTCAAAGCGGAAGAAGGCCATGCTTTTCTCAAGCGAAAGTGTCAATTTAGGAAATGTTCCAAATTTTGCTCTGTTATTATGAAAACGAGCGGAGAAGCCGAATTCTTTCCCAGGACGCGATGAGCCAATTTGAGATTAGGTGTCCTGGCTGGGAAGCACAACATTATCAGTGTGAGCCACTGCAGACGACAAATCCAACGCCTCACAGAGAATGTCAATCGCACATAGATGGAATGTAGCACTGCCAACAGTCGGTGCTGCGGCAGCTTGTGCGGCAGTTGTTACCTGGGTGTCTGTGGAGGAGTCACCTAACCCAGCAGGAGCAAACGGCACCTGTGGATTCTCAAGGAATGCATTCATCAGAATCGGAAGACGCTGGGGACAACGCAGAGCATGGGCCTTTAGCGGGTCCAGCATTGCATCCGTGTCCGGAGGCGCATCTGATGGAAATGTTAGACAAAGATCCAACGTGCATTCTTCTCCGCAAAGCAGGCATCGAAGAACAGGTAAGATGCAGTCTACCCAGACTGGTCGAAAGGATAGAAACCAGGAGGCATTGAGTTCTCGCAGGCAAGAAATGCCCAGAAGTTGTACCATGCGTTCACGGTATTTCCGCTCCAGGAGCATGTTCGCCATTCCCTCGGGAATTGAGCCGTCCATTGCGTAGCAGTAGTATTATGAATAGGACCGCTGCAATCAGCAATAGGATAAGCGGGAGTCCTCCAAATACGCTTCCCAATACGGAGTGTATAAAATTTGGGATTACTTAGAGGACTGTCTGAAAGGTGCTTAACAGTCCTGACCCTATGGTCTTAAATAGGTGTATAATACCGCTTGTATCAGACATATTGAAGATACGTCCCACCATTTCTAAGAAATGAAAGGGGCAGTTTGTACGTATAAGCGCCTGTATCTCAGTCGAGGTCCTTGCAACTTGAAGTTCATAGGTTTCTCGAGCGGAGGTTAAGGGCATGGGTTGCTGTAAAAGCATGGCTTGCAGTCAGCTCAGAGTATCAAATTGTATGAAAGAAACGTTCAGTGAAGGCCATAGCGGCGCCTCCCTGACTGTGTTCAGTGGCGGAAACACTACTTGCATACAGCAAGAAACCCTGGAGTGAACAGTGACCAGGTAGGCGACGCCCGGAAGCATCCCACAGCAACCTTGATCATTTAGCATCAAGTAACTCCCATTCAAGAGCAGCTCAAAAACCGGCGTGATCACGGCAGCTGGGGTCCCAGTCATGTGACACGATAGGTTTGCTACTGAACCGTTACAGGCTCCGTGTAGTGAAATATCCTGACACATTAGAGAACCGCTTAAAGCATTCTTGCAGTTTGTACCACTCAGATACACTTCTCGATCCCCATTCCGGCATCGATATCTATATGGTAACTCCCAAGTTTCCTTAATGTAACCCTTACCCATTTTTTCATATGTGCCTGCCTGCCTTTGCTCAAGGCAATATTGAAACTGAAACGTAGTGACCGGCAGAGTGATTTGGCCATGAATTAGCCATTCTGTTGATGGTGATTCGGCTACAGTAAATGGTAACCTTTCCAGTTTCTCAATACGCAGCATTGTATATTTGGCTCCTCTTTGTGCCATTTGTCTGTTTATCAGTTAGATTGTATTCTTAAAACAGAGACGTGGTGTTTATAAAACGCCAGGGCACATAGCCTGCACGCAAAGATTGTAGCGTCCAGCTTAGCATCATAATAGAACGTAGCTGAGATTGCCCGTGTTGTAACAAGGCCAGATCTTGTTCTAATATGTCGATTGCCGAAGACACAATGTTGCCTAAGGAGTAAATTCTGGAGGTCAAAGTTGTTAACCCATTATCCACTACAGCTAATGCCTTCTCTAAGTTAATACGGTCTATTTCCCGTATTCTTTCTGCGGCCTCCTGTTGGGATATTTTCCAGTTTTCATTATAATAGGCATAAATGCCAGCATATATGAAACGTTTCTGAAGTGTTTTCCTTGGGCCTAGTAAAAAATCCCTAAGGTCTACATCAGGTGTGAGTAAGGTCAAGTGATGTTTTACTTCTGTGAGTGTTGAGGTCTCTAGCCAATCAAGGCACAACTTCCCAACACTATAGGATGTCACTACCCCTGGGTGTTGTCTCTGTACATAGCGTATATCTGGCCTATGGATACTAAACCCTTCGGTTGTATTCATAAATCTCTGTTGACAGGTGTTTGTGTCAATGGGCCAAATCAGCCATTTCGTCCAATCAGGATCTGATCTGTTGTACTGGAGAATGTCATCTAATCCTACCCCTTGTGTAGTTGAATTCTGCCCCCCACCCATCTGTGATGGTGCTGGAAACCCGGGTGAGTTCAGTTCCTTATTCTTGGCTAGTCCAAGACAGGATGTCTGTTGCACAGTTTCATTCAGAAATATAATCTGCTGTGGAATGAGGCATGCTCTAAATAGCGCTTCTTTCCCCTGGACTTGCCAGTCCCTAGAACCCCAGATTGATTTTAAATCTATAGTGTCCTTCCATAGGTTGAAACCCTGTGTAGACAACTGGGCCATAAAGGAAGCAGAGTAAATCTGTTTGGTGGTAGTTAACATAATTTTCTGCGCTGATGTTTTTGCCACTTTGTAGTAAAATGACTTTGGGTCAGATGTGTTGAACCCTGAAAAGTATGTGAATTTCTGTGCAAAAGTTTGCGTACTACCTTTAGGAGGAGTTGGGCAGTGTTCCCACTGGTGGTATTCAATTACATTTCTAGGTGTTATAGACTTATGCAAGAAATGATGACCATAATGTTGGTAACAGTACAATGTATCATAGTCTGAAGTACCTTCTAACATTTCATTGTTCGGAAATGCAGCAGTTTTTTCTAAATCAGACATCATAGCATTTACAGTTTCAGTGTCCCAATCATCAGAAAATGTACTGGAGGTAATGATATCACTTAAAGACATTTTAAATACATGTTTAAGCTTTAAAAGTTCAGTCGGACCGAATATATCATAATCAATCTTGTCCCATACTATACCGTCTGGTATAGGAACTGCTGTGATGTTCACTGAAGACAAGTCTCTTGGTTCACGATGTGAAGACTGGTGTGGTTTTAAAATCAAATTGACTCTTTGGGCTGTAGAGCTTTGCTGGAGATATCGTCCATTAATAAGTATACTAAAAGTTATAATTAAACCTAGCCAGAAAAGAAAAAATAAAATCCCAGTGATATACCATAGTTCAATCCAAGGTGACACCAGGTAAGTCTTTCTAAAAAAGTTCAAAAAGTCAGTGAGTTTCTGTTTGCGCGATTTTTTGGCTGGCGTCGTTTCCGGCTCACTTGGGCCCAGTGAAAACGTATCAAAGTTCATGAAATAGTCAGAAGCAGTTCGATCAATTGTTGGAATTGCATCGGGATTTGTTGAAATCGGATTTTGCTCTTGACGAGGCATGTTGACGTAGATGTCTGTAGTTGGTCTGATTGCAACTTGGTTGTTAAGTTGATTTTCATTTTGAAGATGAATTTCTTGTTGAAGTGGAACGAGTTCCATAGCATTGTTGCTTAGTCCTTCATTCCGTACAGGTGGCTCTTCAAACGTGATGAGTCTTTCTGTTTGGACTTCTTGGATTGTAGCGAGAGGAGGGCGTCTGCTACTGTGGAGTCCACGAGGCCTACTGTTTAGTATCGGCCACATAGTGTGGTTTGATTAAGTCGATTGAGACAAATCTTCTCTCCTTTTTCCCGGCAAGAGGCGGCAGAAGTACAGTTCTTGTGCCTTGGATTGCAAGGACCGGTACAGGCTTTCTGTAGGATGGCCCAAATTCTTTCTTATCAGCAATCTTCTCTCTGACCAGATCCCCGACTTTTGGGATCCAGACAGGTCTTGCCGTTACTGCCTTGACTTCCTCAGTGGCGGCCTGTTTCTGGAGCACGTTACTTAGTTGTGTCCTGGATTCATTTAGATCCTGTAAAACAGCCAAACGATCATGGATATCAAATGGTTTTTCATCCGCCACTGTGCCTTCACAATCAAGATCAGGTACCCACATTCTTGTCCCAAATAGGACCTCGTCAGGAGTGACACCTCCTAGAGAGCTTCTTGGCTGATTGTTTATCGCTCGTTGTACCCCATAAAGGTGATCGACCCATCTACCGCCCTTGCCTAATACCCTAGCTGTTAAAGATTGCTTTAAGTCACGGTTTTTCCTCTCCACAACGGAATTTCCCTCAGGATGATACGAAGAGGAGTACCGCAATGCTACGCCCATTCCTTCCATGGCCTCTTTGTCAGCCCGAGAGCTAAACGCCAGGCCACGGTCAGAATGTAACGTGCCAACTGCGTATGTGCCGATAAAGAGTCGCAAATCTTTTATAACAGTTCGAGCGTCAGCCGAGCGCTGAGGCCAAACCCATAGGAATCTAGAGCAGGAGTCCACTGCAACCATGATATATTTCTTGGACCCATCAGATTGTAAGGGTCCGCAGTGGTCCAAATACACACACGCGAGAGGTTTGTCTGATTTCAGCAACGGTGTCTTTGTTGGGCGTGTTACGGTGGAGCCTTTCATCTGCTGGCAGATGTCGCACTTTAAGACATAGTCTTTGGTCTGCTTTGTTAACCCTGGCCACCAGTAACGCTGTTTCAGTAAAGAAATAGTCGCTGTAACGCCTGTATGAGCAGAACCCAAACCCTCGTGTGCTGCTAGAATTAAGCCTTGCCTACGATCCATATTTGGTATTACTCTATCCCCCACTCCAGGAATCTGAGCATATGGAATGTTTTGTGCATCTAACTTGTAGGAGTATTTCAGTGGAAATTTATTTGGTACTGCTGTGCTGCCTTTGCGTGAAGCATTGACAGCTACCATAATCTCGCCGTCTACTCTCGTCTTTGAACGAGTAACTACAGCTACGGCGACTGTGCGTACAGCCCCCTTTGCGGCTTCATCAGCCAATGAATTCCCTTCAACGTGAACGCCATCACGCTGAAGACTCAGTGTATGTATCACGTGAGCCCTTGGTAGTTCGTTTCTCAACTCCACTACCTGTTCCCATAGCATTTTATGCTTAATTGTGCCACCTTTTGCATCTTTGAACCCGTTTTGTTCCCAATGATGTAAATATTCATTGTACGACTGTACACAGTAAAAGGAATCACACACAATTAGAGGGGGGAATTCGTGTTCCGTGTTTACAAGTGCCAGTATCAGTGCTTTTAACTCTACCAACTGAGCCGTGCAGTCTCCTAGAGATTGCGTTTTAGTGCAACTCGGATGGAACTTTCCATCGTGCATGCGACCTTTAACAATCACACACGCTACGCTGTAAGCTTGCTTACTCCCGATGGCTGGTTGAGCAGATCCGTCAGTGTAAATAATGTATTCATACTGATCTAGAGGCAAAATCTCATTTGGAAGAGGATATTCTTCTTCGTATTGCAGAAATGCTTGTGTTTTTAAACTTGGATCAAATCTGTATTCAACATCCGTTGCAGTAAGAGAATTAGCCCATTGTATCCATCTGGGATGTAAGGCTTTCGCATTTGGAATGCTAGCCTTTGTAACAGCCTCTAAGGCTGGTACTGGGGACATGACTATTATGCGCTTTCCCTGAGCCAGAGCTCTTTCTCATGCTACAGCGGTCTGAACTGCTGTCAGGATTTTTTCTGTTGAAGTGAAACGCATCTCTGTGTTTGTGTACAGGTGTGATTTGTATGCGATTGGTACGGTTTCGCCTTCATTGAAAGTTAAATAAGTGTACCCGCATTGACCCGCTATTATTCGGATCACTAAGTTGCGTACGTTTACGCGTGTCTGTAAATGTTTAGAAGCTATCATGTCTTCCTGTAGGGAACGCAGGATATTTGTATGTTCCTGTGTCCATTGTCTGACTGAAAAATCAGGTTTGATTAAGTCGTAGAAAGGTTTTACTCTTTCTGCGTAATCCAAAATGTATGTTCGACCAAAATTTAGGAATCCCAGAATTGATTGTAAATTCTTTAATGATTTTGGAGGTTGGAGCAGCGCACACTTTTCTAAAAAGTTAGCTGCTAGGCTTTATCCTTCACTTGACAGCTCATACCCTAAGAACAGGACATTGAGATGGGCAATTTTTGATTTTTGAAATTAAATTTATAGCCCTCAGAGGCGAATCCCATAATAATGGTGCTCACCCTGGTCAAGTGCCTCGGTAAGTCATCGTCCGTCAGATAAATATCATCTACATAGGACAATGCTTCTTCATCCAAATTTTGGAGTAACTCTGTTACTCGTGCTGAAAATACCCCGGGGCTATTTTTATACCCTTGGGCTAGTCGACAAAATTGTCGCTGGGACCCTAACGCACTGAATGCGGTCAGGTACCTGCTTTCAGGCGCTATATTTTGGCAGAAAAATCCATTTGAGATATCAAGTGTTGGTTTGTATTTTTTGTGCACAATGTTATTCATTAATGCGGCACTGTGTGCATTTTGAACTGCAAATGTCTTTGTGCAAGTGTTTAAATGTCTGTAATCCAAAACTAAACGATACGTGTTGTCAGGTTTCATTACGGGAAACAAAGGATTGTTCATAGGTGAAGTGCAGTTTTCTATCACTCCCTGGTATTCAAGTTGATCTAGGATCTCCCTGACTTGTTTTTTAGCTTCCTGCTTTATAGGGTATTGCCTTTGAGCATTTGGGGAAACTTTTAACGGGATCACGTGGTGGGTTGAATCCTCATCCCAACCAACATGATTTTTGTACAATGCTGGAGCTAGGGCAACCGCCCACTCCTGCGCATATGCATGTTTTAAATGTATGGGAACGAGGTCGGAAAAGGATGGAAAAATTACAGTTTCTCCCCTAGGGCACTCCATGATGAATGCTGGCGGCCAGTCTTGTTCTGCTAATAGAATGTCATAACCAGATGACAGATTTTTCCAAAAGAGACCTTTAATTTTCCTGGGCTTGTCCCCCTCCAGCCGGAGTGTTATCTCATGTAACTTATGTGGGACACTTACCCGAGTATCAGGTGTTTCCACCGTGATATACTCACTCAACTCCGCTGTCACCAGAAATTCCTTCAGGTTCTGGTGAGCTATCGTTACTTCTGCTGCGCTGTCTAGCATCGTCAGAGCCCATTCCCCGTTCAGAAGCTGTGTCCTCAGAATTCTGGGCATGTCTGATCTTGAGACCTGCTACCTTCTTCTTTTTGAACTGAGGTTTCTGTTTTTGTTTATCTTCTTTTTTAGGTGCGTAGTCAGCAGCGCTTTGCGTGTCTCTGGACTTTGTACGCTCCTCTGACCGTCCTTCCCTCTCAGAGTTTTTTGATGAACCCTGAAAGGAACGAGAGGAACGAGTATCAGTATCCTGATACCGGTCAGGTTTTTTAATATTATCCCTATTCCTGAGGTTATACCTCCTTTCAGAGGGCTCCTGTTGAGGAGACCTACCTCTGGATTGAGATCTGCTGTCTTTAGACTTTTGTTGTTTTTTATTTTCCCACTTCTTTTTAGAAGAAGTAGGTGTCTGCTTTGTAGTGTCCTTTTGAGAACTGCCCACCAGTTGTGGTTTTAATGCTTTCCCACCTAGACTGTCTCTGCCTAGGTCTGCATATGCAGTTTCAATTATTTTGGGTAGTTCGTGTTGTTGATCTATTGGACCGAACTCCCTTAGGCGTTGGCGGATCGTCACTGAAGCTGCTTCCCCTTTAATATTAGCTAGTATTATGGCTGATACCTGGTCAAAGTTATTTAGTAACTTCATCCCTAAGTTAAGGGCAGGTTCTGCTCCGTACTCATTTTGTATCTGTCTCAATACGTCTGGCACTACTGCTAAGGACGGGATACCATGTGTTCTGGTGTATATGGTAGCAAAGACTGAACCCCAAGAGGTGCAGTCCTCTACTTGTGGTGTGATCCCCATGGGCAAGCAGATTGTTAGAATTCTGTGTTTTTCATAGGTGGTAGTATTCGGGAATACTGCCTCAAGCTGAGTTATTTTCTGAGCTATCCAGAATCGTATTTGTTCGCGTTTTGCGGGCATTTTGCCCATTACCGCGTGTAATGTTTGAGGAGTAATCTTATTTCCTGTACCCTGAGCTGGAGTACTATTTGCTGCACCTGGTGCAGGTTGGATTGTTAAAGTCCTCATGACGAATTGTGTCAGGTTTCTGTAGATTTTAATTAAATCTCTGTGTTGTACGAGTAATTCTGGCTGTGGCATAGTTCCAATGTCAGGGTGCGGTGTATAAGCCGCTAGTATTGGCCATGTGGCCCCGTCTCCTCCGAGCGGGCCTAATCTTACTCTCTCGTACGTGCGGTAGGGCGCCATTAAACCAGTAATGATGTTCCTGGTAAGTGAGTGGAATCTCGATGTCCTCAAACAGGGCATATTCCAGTGGTGCATCTCCTGCTATGTAGTAGTGAAATGTATTTGTTATTGCATTTGCTGCTGGGAATGTAACCCATGAATAGAACACCTCTGTTTTGTTTGATTCGTGTGCCTCAATCACGAAAACAACCATGCCTCCCTTGGCTGGTAAGCCATTTTCTAATAGTCTTATGGTGACTGTCCTTCTGAATTTTGGTGCAATCTGTATTGCATCCTCAGGATCTTCTCCTCCCGTTAAGAAATTCAGGTCAACTCTCTCATCCCCTGAACCAGGCATGTTCAGAGGAAGAAGTGTTCACAGGGAACTAAGATGAGGTGTTATGCACAATTTAGGAACTAAATGTCCTTCAAGCTTGATTAACCAACAGCCAATAAATAGTATTCTCGTACTACTCAGCTGGGGCGGATTTTGTGCCCACCCACTCCAGACGTCTCTGGGGTTTTGTGAGTAGGTTCTCTGAGAATAGCACGACTGAACTACTCAGATTCTACTGTTAAATAAGTACCAAACCAACGTTGGCGGTGCCATGTCGTGTAGTTCTTATAGTACCCCTGCAGGACCTGCGCGTTTGGATAACAAACTGTGGGCTTGGTGACTGACTGGCTCTGTGCACCCCCACCGCGTATGTTAGCCTGATTTGCATTAGCTAGCTCACAGTGCCACTAGAAACTCCTCTTATCGGGGAGAGATTAGTTTCTGGCAACCTTAGATCATGACAACCCAAATTCCTCAGAATCGTGGAAACAATATACTACTTTTCGCTCAGTCACTCGTGCTTACTTATTCGGTTTGTCTCAGAGAGTTACACAGAATAAACAGTTGGGGCGTTTCAATAAGTATTTATTGAACAGTTGTTATTCTAGTGTAAAATATATGTGCTGGGGCAACCAGCAGACAATAGCAGAGATATATTATCAGCAGTACGATAAAAGCAAAGGGATAGAACAGTTCTACCATATTGCAATAGTCATGAATACATACATGAATATAAAAAGCATTATGAAAGTGCGCATACTCCTACAATGCCTAACTAGATGTACCTGAGTGTACCTAGCATATGTGTAGGTCTAAAAGCCTAAGAGCCAAGAATCCTTCTGGGATTTAGTCGAACCCCATACCTGAATAGAGAGAGTGTGGGACCCCGTCCTGGTCTCGAGTTGGACACCCCGCAAGGGCTGTGTCAGACCGCTGTCAACTGGAGCGACTGCATGCAGGAGCCTCAGCGTCTCTGGTCAGTGTGTCAGCATGGAAGTCTCGGTTCCCTCTGTGTTACGGGGTAAGATGGGGTGTATTTATACCCTGAAGACTTCAGTTGCTTCGTATGGCTAGTATTGGCCCTTGTTAGACTTGAGGAAGACGTCAGGGGTGAACTTTGTACATACATATTATGCAGGTGGTGTATTCCTAGAGAGCCATGCATAATTGATGAGTACAGTGTGGGCCTGTGTTTGGGGAAAAACCCTGCTGTATTCAAAACCACAGACTAGATAACGTTCAGCCCTCAGAGCGCGTTGTGTACTAGCGAGGACCAATGTAGGTGCAAGATCATGCCTATATAAGGAATCATGACTATAATAGCACATGTACAGTTATGACCGTAATAGGGCATATGCAGCTTTGACCATAATAGGGCAAGTACGAATATGACCGTATTAGGGCAAATACGAATACGTCCATTTTAGGGCATGTATGAACGGGTCTACATTAGGGCCTCTATACGGGACATAACAAAAGCACGTTGCTAATAAACACAAGTTCTCCTGAGAAAGGATTTTGAAAAACAAGGAGTATAAACACAAAAGAGTTTAATATCTGGTTGGTGCCTACCACTCTTGTTATTTTGAATTGCAAATGTGTTGTGCAGAGATGCATTGAAAATGCATTTTCATTACATTCATATAACCCTTCATTGCCTTTGCGAAGCACACTATCAGTAAAGCACCATGCTATGCCGTGGAGGAATGGTTAGATGGAAGAGTGTTCTACTTGCTGTAAGCGCTTAGAAGTGTAATGCGAGGAAGAAGAGATAAACTAAGCGTGCTAAGGTCCCCAGGGGGTGCAAAAAGCAGGTGCACAGCCCATTCACCCTGGGGCACTAAGTGTAATATGGCCCCTGATGTGCTGTGAAATAAAACTAGGCCATTATCACTATAAGTCTTGTGGATCTGGGAAGAAGAACAGGTCAGAAAGAGGACAGAAAGTGGGCAGAGCTGTGCAATGATGGTCTGCTAGGCAAGCAATCTCCATAAACACTGTTTCTGCATATAGTAAGGGCTGTTAGTCAGTCCTACAGAACTAGACTGCTATAAAAGGTCCCAGGATACCATGTAAGCAGGACAGAGCCTTCTCTGTGCGTTGCATGCTAGCCTGCTTTGGTAATGAATGGCTTGGATTAGGTGGCTTGGTGGTTCTATGACAGCGTAAGATATCCTCTGGTAGTTCTTGGCTGTTCTGCTAATCAAGAGCTGGACTAGAAAAGGATCATCAGAATGGATGAGAATATAACAGTCATCCAACTTGGCCTTATTAAAATAGGCAGTGGAAGAGCTGTGTGTTGGAATTCAACTTGTAGGTACTGTGAGCCATTTGAGGGCTGTGTGAATACCAGAGAGCTCACTGCTGCACCTAAAACTAGGGTTCAGTATTTTATGGAGAGGAGAACGGAGCCTCTCATTCCACATACCCACTAGACACCTCCGCTCTACTCAAATGGCCCTTACCACCATCCCTCGGATCCACAAGACCAGGACCGGAGGAGGATCCTTTTCCTACCTCGCCACCAAAACCTGGAACACCCTGCCTCTCCACCTCAGGCTATCCCCGTCGCTGACCCAATTCATGAAGTACCTCAAGACCTGGCTCTTCGACTGAACCTCAGCGCCCAGCCAGATCTGCAGTCCCCTTCCCCCCTCCCCCGCCCCCGCCCCCCCCCAGTGCCTTGAGACCCTCACTGGTGAGTAGTCGGGCTTAACAAATACTGATTGATTGAATGGAGTTTCCAACTTGTTCACTCAGTTAAAAAAAACTGTTGAAAACAGAATTGATTTGAGGCATCATTATCTCCTCTGCATTAAAAAAGACCCCTAGGTTTTTTAATTTCTCTCAGTAACTCATATGTGAGTCGATGTTATTAAGAATGCACCTATTAATGTCATCAGCTCCGTCTTATTAGAAAAAAATAGTTCTGTTTCGAGTTGGTTAAGCTGTAAGAAGCTGGCTGACATCCACTCCAAGCATTCTTTCCTAAACATTTTTTAATCAGTCGAGTGTTGCTTATCTTCTGAAAGCCTACTTGAAATTTGGGTGTCATCAGTGTAAATCTGCAGAGAAATTCTAAGATCTCTGGCCAAATCAAAAAGTTGGCAGATGTTAACACTAAACATGGCCAGCGAGGGGGGAGAGCCCTGAAGGGCAACAGGTGATGAGTCCTCCTAGACAGATACGGACCTCGTTTCATGCACAAGGTCAGCTGTGGAGAAAAGAACCATTAAATAGTATTAGGTGTAGGAATAACAAGAGTGGATAAGTGTTCCAGAAGAATGGTTTGATACATAGGTCAAATGCTGGCTAAAGGTCACACATGACCAGCATACAGATAGCATCTTGGTCAATTAAACCAAAGGTGTTATCACAGAACCCCACCAACACCAATTCTGTAGCATACCAAAGACTAAAGCCTGACTGAATTGTGGTAGACTATGATGCTTATCAATGTGGCCTTGAAGTTGTTGCACTACAACCTTTAACAGTATTTTGATTAGTAAAGGCAGATTGGTGATGGGTTGTTAATTTGCAGGGCCTATCCGAGGCAAGTTAGTTTTCTTAAAGGCAAAACTAATTCCGTAATCAATTACTCAAGGTGCAAAAAAAGAGAGGCAAATTGCTTGATAATCCAGGAAGGTTCAGAAGGGAAGCCTGCAGGTATTACTTTGGAGTGTAATGGAGCAATTTCTTCCATTAATGAGATTGAAGATATCTTCTTCTGCAGTGATGGAAGCCATAGAAGGTCCAGTAGTATCTACAGACCTTTTAGCAGTCATGGCCAAGGAGGTTCTAATTTTGAGAATGTTATCACAAACGTGTAAACTTAGAGTGCCACATAGTCTTGAGAGGGTTTGGCCTTGGTGGAGATGTGGAAAGGGCTAATGGCAAAGGTTACTAACTTAAAAAGGGCTTAAAATAGTTAGAAGCTTTATCAATTTTTCCATCCCGGATAGATTTTAGGGCTGAGATTATAGCATTCCTTTATTCTTTAATACAGGCAAAATATTCTGCTTTCATGGAGGGATTATGTGGTTCCCTCAACAACCTCTCCATATATTTTGTGTGAATCTTTTTGGAAACAACCAAGAGGAACATGAATGTTTCTCAGCCATTTCAGTATTATGCAAAACGACATTCGGCATTTAAATAGCAGGCATGCTAATTCGTAATAAGGCAGGAAACTAAGAGGTTGGACCATTTCGAAGGCAAGACTCTGGATTCTTGAAACCTAAGAAATTGAGCACCCTGGCACTGGCAGAATACTAAAGGTTTGCATGAAGGGGAGTTTTGTTTCTCTACTCCTTAAACCATTAAGTCATCATGGTAACACTGTTTAGAACCCCATGACATAAGAGGTGGAAGGATGAAAAAGTGTAAGAGATTCCACTGGGAAGCAGAAGAAGGGGTACAAAGCAAAAATAGGGAATGTTGAAGGTGGTAATGCATGAGGCACTGAAGGCCACCAGAGAACCTTGAAGAATCTGCTGTTGAGTTCACTGGGCATGGCAGTCAGCGATCTGAAGATCATTTGTCCCACAGGAGGGATACGGAACGTAAAAGGTATCAAGGAATTAATGAATTACTGTGTTACATTAATATAAGTTAGATCTGCCCTAACCCTTAGATTCTTCTGAAGGGTAATTAACCAAATGGGGGATGTCATGCAGTATTTGAGTTGCTCTCTCTACATGGAAGAATGCTTAGTTAGGGACCAGAGGAGAGGTTAGCTGACAGATTTTGTGCCCTAACCACTTTAGGAATCGAAAAGTTATAAACATTCAAGAAGATGATGAAAAAGTACCTCTTTTAAGCTCTGTGAGTGAATGTAGTGCCCTTTCTAGGTTTTTAGTGCTGTATACACATGTAAAGCAGAAATACTGCCAACCCAGACCTAAGAATCTGAATCAAACTGATGTCAATTACGAATTTTCCATGAAGAGTTGCTCAGTAACAGGTAAAAACTTTAAAATGTGAGGACAAAGGGCATGCTTCATGGCATAAATAGCCAGTGGGGGGAAGCTTCTTACACTTTAAAGGGGAGAAGCAGAGTAGAGACAATTAAGAGTACCCCATCTTTGTTATTTTGTTCCCCTAATGGAATCTCGTTCGTGTTCTACTAGGATGTTGTTTGATGTGTTATTGATCACATACAGTGTAGACCCATTACAGCTGAAGGAACTAGGAGCAACAAAGACTCTGGTTAGGTTTTCGATTGTAATGACCACTATACTTTTACCAATGTTTTCTGCTTTTTTGACAGGTAAATGAATGGCATGCCCTTTAGGCAAATTGGCAAGGACCATTTAAATTGCAAGTACCTTTGGGCATTTTTCAAGATCATTTTTAAGGATGCTACTTATTATAAAAGTGACTGCTATAAATGTCGGCTACAGATGCTGCGAGAAGATGCAACAAAGTGCCTGTCAATCTGAGAACCAGTTGCTAATCCGATGCCAGCATGCTGTAGAAGAGTTTTCACCAGAACCCAGTCAACGTTCAGACAGGACTTAGTTGAAGACTGATCACCTGCCATTGTTGCTTTTGTCAAAATATTCTCAAACTTTTATCAAGGATCAGAGCACCATTCCCAGCAGTGAAACCCACAGAACAGTTTAGAGTACATAAGACATCTGTAACCGGGGGTATTATCCCTTTTACGACTTTTTGTAAATTTGTAAGCTATGGGGTTCTTACTAATCGATTAACGAAAGAGACCAAAGTAGAAAATTGTCCTACAATGATTACTTCTTCCAGCCTGAACAGGTACTGCGGACTCCGTGCCTGCTACCGTTCATTGGTGTCTGTCAATTCTTGAACATTGACACAATAGTTTTCCACAAAATACAGATGTTTTCTCAGTTGATATGCCACAAAGTGCAGCTGCAATAGAGAGTTACCAAGTTAAAAACTGAGATTCTGGACTTCTGTCTAAAGATTGGTAGTGTACAAACGCGTTCATGATTTTCTTTAAACATGACTTTTGTGGCACAGGTTACATCAAGTGAAAGGAAAAGAAAATCTATGGGCTAGTCCACTGTTCTCAAACAATTTGAACAACATGAAAAAAGACAGGAGCAGAACAAGTTCCTATCTTAGGTGGTTGTTCAAAAAATCTGCAGAAGGCAGAACTATAGTTCGCCTTGGTCCTCCATTAACTCACATAAAAATGAGTTCGCAGATTAATTGGAGGAACTAGTTTATATTGAAGCATGATAATGATGATAAAAATGTGTCCTCTCACTTATACAAAGTTTTATCGCTGTCATTTTACCCGTCAAAGGAATTTGGGTAAAGTAGCCTTTAACTATGTTGTTACATTTAATTCTATGTAAACAAGGTAAGGTAAAATTCTTATGCCTCTTAAGAAATATTTGGTCATCTGTTAACCTAACACTATGTCCGTAATTACTTGTCATTCAGATTATATACATATATATATATATAAAGACAGTAATCAACTTAACAGACATAGACCTCAACAAAGCGGAAAAGCAAATTCTAGCATTGGGGCTATCCTACTGCCCAGAGTCCAACTTCGATTACGCGAATACTCGGATGGACATATAAAAATTTGTCCGTAAATTGAAATTGAAAAAGCATCATGCTTTATTACAACAACAAAAATCGAACATGAATACCCATATGGAAGTAGTTGCCTCCCAAGAAATAGCCACCACACCGGAACAATCTCTCTTGGAAACCTTGATAGCATTACAAGAAGAGACAGGAAATACTAGCAGCCAAGTAAATGACCAAGATATGAATCATGAAGCGACGCAAAGTCCAAAACGTAAAAAGACTCCATTTAAGAATAAATCGACCTTCACACTAGTTACATCAAGGGATGGAATTGATATTTTTAACGAAAATGTGACACGTGAAATAAAGAAATTGAATGTCAAAACACAAAACATCAAAAGAAAAGTTAATAAGAGAAATCTGCAACACCATCAATTAATATCTAAGTTACAGAAAAATGACAACATTGTCATCAAAGGTTCGGACAAAGGGGGCAACGTTGTTTTGTGGGCAAAGAAAGAATATGTAGAGGAAGCATTATCACAGCTGAATGACAGGGATTGTTACCGAATCAGCAACGTACTAGCATTGAGAGGAATATACAATGACTTCTATGGCAAATTGGTAGCCTGGAAAAGTGCGGGTCTTTTAACAACAGATCAGTATAAATTCATCAGAAAAGAAAACCCAACGGTACCTAACATATATTTTATACCCAAATACACAAAAGCATTCACAAACCACCAGGAAGACCGATTATATCGGCACAAAACAGCCTCCTGGAAAACGCTTCAATATACGTTGACTTCTTTCTACAGGATCTGGTACAACAGTTGCCCTCTTATATAAGAGACACTAGTGACTTCATTTTAAAATTGAAAGATTTTTGTTGGAAAAAGAACTATTTACTAATGACCCTTGATGTCGTGTCCTTATACAAGGGTATTAATCATAAAGATGGGATACGGGCACTAGAATATTACCTAGGAACAAACAAAACTGCCCTGTCCCAACACAGTGTAATGCTTGTCAATATGATCAGTTTCTGCTTGCATAACAATGTGTTTATGTTTGATAAAACATATTATCAGCAGATGCGTGGAGTGGCTAAGGGGGCCAGCTTCTCCCCCAGTTACGCCTGTTTGTTTATGGGCTGGTGGGAGAAGCTGGTCCTCGGCGTTACTCACAAACAATATATGGAGAACAATGTAAAGTTGCTGTATCGCTTCATTGTTGATTTATTCATTGTGTGGGAGGGGTCTGATGTAGAAGCTATGGAATTTGTTTCAGCCATCAACAAAAACAACATCAATTTAAAATTTACCTCCACTGTTAGTGATAAAAATATTCACTTTTTGGACGTGGAATTATACATAGAAAACAATAAGGTTGAAACAAGAATTTACAGGAAGGAAACAGCCGGAAACTCGGTCCTGCATTCCACGAGCTTCCACCCCAGGCACCTTGTTGAGAGTATCCCCTATGGGGAAATGTTGCGACTCAAAAGAGTCTGCAGCAACCCCGCAGATTTAGCTTTAGCACAGCAAGAAAGCAAGAAAAGATTTATATCACGAGGGTACTCAAGAAAGACAATAGAAGCTGCTATTAAGAAATCTCAGAATCAAGACAGATCCCTTCTACTACAAACCAAAAAGAGCAGAGACCACATTGAATTACATCAACCTATGGAAGTAAGGTTAATTTTAGCTTACAATGCTCAACAAAAAGATTAAAAAGATCATGCAGCGCAACTGGCCCATTGTGCGGAGTGACCCAGTCATAGGGGTCAAACTTCCACCAAACTTGGGAGTCACATACAGAAGAGCACCTTCCATGCACATGCACAAGTAAGCAGCAACCCAGAATCAAAAGACCAAAGAAAATGGTGGGTACAAAATGGATTTACTAAATGCAAAAGTTGGAAGGCATGCCAATTTGGCATAAATAAGAAAACATATAAGATGGCTTTCAGTGAAAAAGAATTTAACATCAGTAAGCCACTAAACTGTAAAACCGAATATGCCATATATATTTTGGAATGTTCGTGCAACCTTAAATATGTGGGAAGCACTAAGCTCCCTGCACATAAAAGAATTTTGCAACATATTAGGGCCATTAATAACTACGACCAAACGTACCCAGTAGCCAGACATTTCAGGGAAGTGCATGAAAGCCATCTCAAAGACCTCACCTATTACCTCATTGACACCATTCCTATTAACAGAAGGGGAGGTGACAGAGAGGGGCAACTCAGGAAATTGGAAATTAGGTACATCCTAAACTTTGACAGCAAGACCCCAGGAGGTTTAAATACGACGGAGGACCTGTATACTTGTCTATAATGACATTTAAGATGCATTAGACTACTTAACCAATCCTTGTATAAAACCAGATACCCGTCAGCGTAAACAAATGGGAGAATAACTAAATTCTTAATCAGGAAGGATGTTGGAGGATCTAAATATCATAAATGAGATAAGCTGCATGGGTATTCTACCTTAAATGATGGAGGCCGCCCAACCAACCTCAACCACAAGAATAGTGTTTTATTTTATTTTAAGAGCACCTCAATATCTGTAGATATAACTTTGTGTTGCCAAAAGTGAGATTGTGTATTTTTACTGGTAGGAGAGCACTAACACTTTAAGTTAATGCAGTCACTGAGCAGGAACAGACGGAACTTGGGGAGCCCATGGTAGGACATTTTTTCTGGGATATGGGTATTACAAACTATTATACAGTAGAAACAATGCATTTAAGCATGGACTCAACCATTATGAAGAAATTGTCTTTTAATATTTTATGGCTTTTCTGCAAAAAAAAATTTTAAACAATGAATATTTATGTATTTAATTATCCAAAGTATTTAAATTTATAATATGAGATTTATATATATTTTTATGGTGTTTTATCTTTAATACTGTTCAAATATCTCATGATTTATTTATCTGTATATTTTTATGGGTATAAGAACATTGATTCTTACTGAAATGCTATATGTATTTAACATTTAATATATCATCGAGAAAAGCGTTCGCAATGATGGTGTGAAAAAACTGTACTGTATTATACCGAAATATCACCAGATAGTATGTCTTTTATGTCTATTACCTACTACCAATCGCAATAAGCACGAGTCACTTTAAAAGGGGTGTAAAAAATCATAGGCGTTGTCATGTGATCAAGGTCCGGCTGGACCGAAACGAGTTATGGCCAATATGAAATAAAAAACAATTTAAGCACTTACATTGTGGTCCGCGCCTGCTTTGGCTGACGAAAAGCTGACAAAGAAAGCGGTCAATTTGGATATTAGAAGGCGCCAGCCGAAACGCGTAGGTCATCGTTTTGTATGCACCCCTGCACTTAGCTTGTGAAGGCTTCGTATGAAGAGGCTCTTTGTTATATTTTAATAAAGCCCTTTTGAAGTCAGTTCCTGTAAGTGCTGTGCTTCATTTTGCCCTGGTAAACGTGTGGAAAGCTGAGCCCGAGTGGAGGGCAACCATTTGGAGCAAATGTGCAAATATATATATATATATACACATGTATATCCTATGACAGGTAAAATGACAGCAATAAAACTTTGTATCTTGAGTTAGTGATCATTTCTTATCACTCCTTAGGTGAATCCAGACCTGAATAATCATGACCACATCACCACATTTTCTGGTGGAACTCCACTGGCTCCTCTTGCCAACCCACCCCTTCAGCAAAAGCAACTGTATCATTATCACAAAGCCATCATTACCAGCACCTTCTCATATCTGACTGACAATTTTCGACGGCTCTCGGCACACCGACATCCAGGAAAACATCAGAATGGAAGCAAACAAGTGTAAAAAAAACAATTCAACAGACCGTCTCATCTATTACCCAGTATCTGGAAGAACAAGCCTGTATCCATCAGGAATGCCCCAACCCTGCTCTAATGTATGAAAAAATAAAGCTGCAACTCTTTAAAGCATGCTACTTCAGGATACAGAAAAAGTCCACCTCTACTCTCAAAACACAGCTACCGCTCCAGTCACTTGTTGATTGTATCTTTTCCTTTCACGCTATACGTCGCTTTGCAGGAATTTGGCTAGGATAGCTCTATACAAATATCTCATATATACATACATAGTTACACAAAAATCTATGCAAATGCATATCTGTCGAAGAAACCACGCATACATTCAAATTATGATTGCCTGAACATAATCTTGCAATAAGGTCACACAACTCTAAATCTAAAGTAGCTATGCATTTTCAAACATGAAATCACAACAGTGCACAAGTCCACTTTTACTCTTAGAAATCATCTATCTCTCCAATCACAAGTTGACTGTGGTTTTGCCTTGGTCCCTGTAGGGCACTCAGTTACATATCGACACAATACAAGTAAGACTCATGATATTAGATGACATTTCTTAACATTCAAAGAGAGGAGAAGGACAAGCAAGTCTAAGACATACAGAAGAATTGTGGATTGACGATTTGAAAGTTATAATTTGATAGAGTTAACTAAATCTCACCACGTAACTTGTTACCTATGACAGTCAGGTTGTAATGCTAGAAGGATGTTATGTGTAAAGATTTTATTAGCAGTAGTACTAGTGAGTGGTTTACAATGAGGAGTACAAACGTGAGCAAGCAACTTTTTAAGGGTGTAATTTCATGTTTAATTCTGAAATTTAAAGGGATTAATTGTGTCTACATTATAGTACTGTGAACATCCTTAAATTAAGTCTGAAATGTTTGCATGTTACTGCAATATTTCCCATGGGACGTTTTAGTAATATTTTAAAGAAGATGATGAATTTACCATTAAATGTATCATTTAAAGATTAAGAAAGGACTCGGGAAACTGAATGGTGTTATAGTGTAAAATTCCTTTACTCATATGGAGTGCCCAGAGAGGTTGACTGGTTCCCAGATATGCCGAATTAGTCTATACATTTCTTTCTTCCTTAAGGATACCCTCCCAGGCACTGTGGTTAACTAAAGACATGTAGCGAGTGCAAGAGATTGATATTCACTTTGTTCTACTATATTATTATTCAGTTCTGTGTTATTTGCTGTATTAGGTGCAGTTTTTTCTAATGCATATCTCAACGCTAACTATAATGTCATCGGTCTCTCGAGTAACCCGTAACTGTACAATGAGGCATACTTGTCCACCAATTCTTAATCTCCTGCTGAGAATTCTTTATTTTACAAAAAGGTTCCAAAATCTGAAATTCAGACACTTTGTCCTCCCTGGCTCTACTAGCTATCCACAGTGCATCATGTGTAATCTGTCAGGTCAAGTAAGAGTGTCACCAACCCCTACAACAAAATGAAGGAAATGGGCATGAGGCCTTAAAGAATCATTAAAGGGGCAACAGCCATGATCACTTAACACAGATAGCACCAATGTCTGTAAATCACTAGGGGTGGCAAGGTTTCAACAAGTAGATAAAGGAGAGGAGAACTGTGCGATTAAACAGTTACTTGTGATACGTACGGCCTGGCTCAATAAACTAGACCTTTTGGACATTTAAATTCTTATGCTAAGGAAGAGAGAACAACATACATTTCCTTCTTATTCATCTCTCTGTTTGTCTCCGTAAAAGACTATAGTGTTTAGCTGGGAGGAAGCTCAGAGTGAAAAAAACACCTTCTCCCAATGCCATGTTGACACTAGTGTCAGGGGACTTAGCCCAAGCACAAAGAAAAGCTTCCTTTTTAGGTCGAAGCCTACCAGACAGCGCAGCTCCCTGGTTGCAAAAAGATTTCTTGTGGACATTCTGAGAGCTTCCCTAGAATTGCATTCCGAACCATTGCTTACCATTGGCTTTGTAACTCACATTTATTTGCTGGCTTTGTTTTAGGCTGTCCAGATTGAGTTAGTCCATCCTGTGGATCATAGCTTGCTTACTGTATTCTTCCAAGAGTGCTCACTATCTGTAAACAGGCCTGTAAATTTTGCTCTCATCTTGTCACGTTTGGTGTGAATTCACAGACAGAGGTCAAATGTCAGGCTCTATCTTCCAAAGAAGCTTGGTGTTTGATTTCCTTTCTCTGACTTCAAAGTGAGAGGATTTATGTGATAATCTTGCTGGGTATGGGAAAGGAAAGGCTTTTATCTAGCACACAACAACATTTAAATGTCTGTAAATGAACTGTGCAAATATATCAGAATTAGGAAAGCACAAATCAAGCACTTTTTTTGTAATTCTGAAATGTGGTGGAAACAAATATTTTAATACAATCAAAACAAACCAATACACTAGGTGATGCCATTTCCACACATTATCATTTGAGCGCCGTTTAGTTTTATCAGTTAACCTGTATGTGCGAATGTAACAGTCATCTCAATTGAAAATGTGTTGTATGTTATGGCAGTGCGCTACCACACCATGCATACTCCAATCTACGACACTCTATGCCAACTTACTACACTCTACACCCCGCTATGCTGCTCCATTCCATGACACTTTATTCCACTCTACTCTACTCCACGACACTTTGCTCCACTCTACGCTACTCCACAACACTTTACTCTACGCTACTTCATAACACTTTACTACACTCTACACTACTCCACAACACTTTACACCACTCTACGCTACTCCACGCTACGACACTGTACTCCACTCTATGACTCTCAACTGCGCTCTCCGACCCTCCACTCCACTCTACGACCCTCCACTCCACCACCCTCCACTCCACTTTATGCTCTAATCCACTCTATTAACCTCCACTCTACAAAACTCCCTCCAAGCCACTTTATTACATTCTACAACACACTACTCCACACCACTCCACTGTACACCACTCTATTACACTTCGCGACACTGTACTTCACTCTCTGCCATTCTACGCCACTCCACACAACTCTCTCTATGCCACTTTACTCCATTCTACAGCACCCCACTCTATGACACACTACTCCACTCTTTCACTCTACGCCACTCTACTATACACCACTCTATTCCACTTCACTCTAAGAAACTCTACTTCATGACACTCCACTCTACTCCACTCCACTTCATGCCACTCTCCTCGATGCCACCAACTTTAGCCAGGCTGAACAGCAGTCACATGTCTAAAACCCATTGGCATAGCCAAAAGCTCTTGCATAGGCGAGACCTATTGGCTTTGCCAATGCTTGTTCTGAAGATATGCTATAGCAAGAAATGAAACGGAGACGAGCATACTGAATGGAGTTTCACAATGGCGCCCATAATGTTCCTGTATACACAACCACAAAGCATGTGATGACTGAACAGTCACACTTCTCCTCAACAAAGCATTGAAAAAGAAAGGGATGCAATGTCCAGGCACAGAAAGAATTCTGAATAGAAATTACCCTTCTACAGTGGCGGGAGACTGCTACAACTTCATCCTCATTCAGGAGCCTCCTCGCCATGTCCTCAATCGAGGCCAGCCTGGTCTCTGCTGATGTGTGCTCACCTCCATTGGACTGATGCGCATCCCTTTGAGAGCCAAACATAAAAAGTGGGCGGCTCCTCTCTTTTTCTAGTGAGAACAACAGATTTTAATGAAAATGTTATAATGCACTAATGGAAATAATTTCTGAAAAACAACAACATAAAAAAACGCGTCTTGCTATTCTCAAACCACACACAAACAAATAGCATAACTTCTACAGAAAAGATTAAGAGTGCCAAACTAGTCTCTTGCAAGAAAGAGGCAGCAAAACTACAATGAAACATATTACCGGACATATTTTTCTAAGGGCAAGTGCAACACTTAAAGAATATTAGGCTTTTATATTTCTTAAAGGTTTAAACAAGTCCGTGTCAAAAAGTTGCACTTGCGGAATGCCTTACCCACAGCCAAGAAATATAATAATTAGTTTTTTATTAAATCCTAAATAAAACAGTTACTATTTCAGGACACGGAAAGAATTTTTTATATACTTGGCAGTGTTCTGTAAAAGCGGAGCATGCGAGGACAGCAATAAATCCCATTGTGTTAAAGAGATTTCTTAATTTCGACTTGTTTCATAAGCCAATTGGTCTCATTAGACATGAAGAGCTCAAACAGAGACGACAGAGGAGCAATGGGATTTATTGCAAACAAAGTGTGGCCACATGATGGAGCAGAGTTAATGTTATCCTCCTATCTGCTGTCATTAACCAGGGTGTTCTTCACTCTGATTTATAGCTGCAGACAGCAAAAGTATTCTGTTACATCATGAAATATCAGATTACCTTCAAAAGGAATACCTCAACGGTAACCACTGAGTGATAGAAACGTTTTAATTTTTTTTCTAAAAAGGGTGCACTCCTCTGAAAGAATGTGGATGCTTATGTGTTACATATAATCTGGGTGAGTCTCTCGGGTGGTACATTTTACGTCTTATTCTGTAATATTTTGTTTGCTGAGCATTCCAATGCCACCTTCTTTAAGAGAGTAGGTGTTTGATATGCTATTTCATGACCCAAAAAGGGACACGATTTCCATTAAAAGATGGATTTGAGTAACAATTATTCAGTGTGCCTGTCTGTACAAAAATGGGTTTATGAACTTTTACTTTTCAGAGAAGATCGACTCGTCACTACAACAGATCTTCTCACTTGAGAAGTGTTTGCTCTCGATAGAAACTACCCCCTCACCATCTAAAACGGATCCTCCTCCTCCTCAGTAGAATAGGTCAGTTCAGTTCTTCGCAAAGACTGACCTTTACCACACTAAAAGAGGCCTCCTTCCATCTGACACAGAACATCCATTCTTAACAAGATCTTCTGCTCTCTAGGGCAGGCGTGCTCTTTTTCTACAGAGAGGAGCTTCTTCATGTTTTAAGAGACCTTTCTACCAAAGAGGATAAGCTGGGCATCCTCCTCACGGGATGTGCCTCTGTCATTGCACACGAGCATGCTCCCCGTAGCCGATCGCTTCTGCCCTTGGTACAGTTTCCTTTTTCGAGTGGACCTCATCAAAACAATGGAACAACTCTTCATTAAAGAAGTCCACTTCCCAACTGAAGTAGATCTTTCACCCAATCAAGCAGCCCTCAGGGTCACTAGTGGAGATGACTTCATCACAGTATCTCAGAGCCATGCTCTCCTACTGACTGTGTATGAGGTACAAAAAAGGATTCTGCGTCTGAGTGAGCATACAGGCTCACGGACGAAATCACACTCCACACCGTCTGGCAGTGAAAACCAACAAAGTGCATGCAAGTGAAGTGGAACTCTGCTCCTTTACCCCTTTTTAGGCTTCTGATTACAAATTTCTGGACAACATTGCCTGCATCCAGCAGAAGAAAAGGGGACAAAAAAAGATGAGAAATCACATTTTTGTAAACAAGGAACTAGAAACAGAGGTGCATCTTAACTGGAAAGAAAGAGAGAAGAGCAATGATAACCCAGGTTCTTTTCACCTTCAGATAAAACTAATATCATTTGTACTACAGAACCATCATCTCTAATCATGAACCATGTTTTTTCATTGCATTCTTCAGCAATTCACTCAATTGAGCCTTCTCGGACATGAGAACCAACCATCCATTATTTAATGTCCTACCGGCTGAGCCATAAATGCCACCTTCTTTTTACTTAAACGGAACACCTGGAAGGAGGCAAGGAAGCCCACTGGGTAACTGTTTTTAATGTTTATTTTCTTAAATTTTCTTTTTATAGCAATGAAAGTGCCTGAAGGTCACCCTAGGCCGCTCTAAGAGACGCTAAACAAATGAGGAAGGGAGCGATTACAAAGCGACACAGATTAGAATCAAACACTGACCAAACTTTTCTGTGTCTGGTAAGGGTTGGTCTAGATGCCTGTCAGCACAGCTGCGTTCTCAGGGCTTTCCCGCAGGCTTCAGCGTTGTTGAAAGCATATTGACAGAGAAAGCCCAAACAAGGCCAAGTCCACACTATGTGAAAGCATGGCGTCCAATGTGACTGTTTATTTAAGTAAGGAGGAAGCGCTCAGGAATGATTTAGCATTTCGATAAGACCGCTTACAGAAAAGGGGGCCTCAATGGCCCCTTCCTTGGGTAGTTGAAAAGTATTTGTAGATGCTTATTTTTACTTGAAAAGCAGAATCACCAAAATATGCTCTTTTCTCTGTGTGGGATAACCGTTCATGTTAGCCTCTAAAAACACCTTTCCATTCTTTGACCCGAATGAATACAATTTTTCTTGCATTTACATACTGTCTTGTTGCTCATTTGAATGTATGATGACAGAGCTAGCACCATTACACAATACCCATTATTGACTGTATAAAAACAAAACAGTAGACCATAGTCTTCAGTTCCTCATAGTCACTCTAATCCTAATCACTCTTTAAAGGTTCCCTATTGAATCACAGTTAATCTCAAAATGGCCTCCCTCACTCATAAAGTCCTATATCTCTTATTAAGTCCTATATCTCTTATTAAGTCCTATATCTCTTATTAAGTCCTATATCTCGACTCTCCCTTCCATCTGGCTAACAAGATGACCCTTCCATGCAAGAGAAAATGCACAAGCACAATTCTTTGAGCAGAGAGAACGATTCTTCCTTGCAATTAAGCCGAGTTTAATTCCTGAAACTGCAACTCTTTTCCCTCACAGTTCAAGATGGATTCCTCCTTAAACACTTTCCAGCCTATTTTCCTGTTGGTTGCCCTTGCTTCGGCTCACTTTTCACTCTATTTCCCCTGCTCCTTTTATTCTGCAGGGGTGGTTCTTGTATGCAACACTGTATCATCCGTTAGTGCGACATATCGCCATTTCGTAGCCCTCTTTACTCTAGGTTACTCTAGACACTTTGACTTGTATGCGAGGTTTTCCCACATACATCCCTCACCAAAGTTACACTGATGGTTAGTTGTCCACACACCTTCCCACTGCCTACATTAGTGGGTTTCGACATATGCCCACTTTCAGCTTCCTGAGCCATGATGTCCAAAGAAATATCACTATACAGTAAGACCTCTTTCTCTCCCTTAATATCCAACCGTATAAGGATATATAACACTGAAGGCAATTAAATTACACCCATCACATTTCTCCTCCACAATCACATGCTTTTGTACCTAAGTTACTCTACCTTGCAAATAAGATCTCCCACCACAATACCACCTTTGCTAAGTGTTTTTATCTGTCACTGCTTTGTTCTTCTGTAAAGCACTTTCTGGTAGAGACTATGTAGTTGCAGATTCCTCACCTTTTGATTATTGCCCAGGCGTCAGACTGGATCTGGAAGCTTTTCAGCAGACCAACCTTCATTCCCCGGTTTGGCTTGGATTTGGATAGCGATTAGGATATGGATGTTGAAATTGGCCACTCTTATTATGAGGAGAACTGGCATGACGCTCTACATCCTTGTCCTTCAGCTCCCCAACATGGAGGTCAAGATCAATGTACTTACGGAGGTTCTTCAGCCAGGGCAGACATCTAAGGAGTCCTTCTTACCATTTAATGAATCCTTTACATATACTTGATCGTGGGCATGGACCAAACCTTGCTCTGGCTCCCCGTTCAACTGACAAATTGCACAATGCCACTGCCCTGCCTCGGGCAACCCTGCATTTTTTTTATCGCAGCACCCCTCATGTGAAGGCTTGGTGGTGCAGGCGTCCGCAAGCAAGGCTAATACCAAAGTATTCCAGGTGACTCTTCCCCAATAGGGAGTCAAAACGGGTGGAGACATTTGGGAAGAGAGATTTCTTATCCACCAGCTTGGCGTTCAGATCAGTGAGTGCCAGCTGCCTGCTGGGGCGCTAATCTCATGCCCTTTGGAACTCACTGGCCCAAATCCTCCCTGGTGTCACCAACGATCTCTGACCGGTTCTCACCCAGGCCATACAAGATGGTCATTATGCTGTCAAGTTCACAATTCGTTGTGCCTTGGGCACTATCTATTCCATCAGATGGGACACTGGCACCAATGCCGCAGTTCGCTGCCATGCTTGCTGGGGTCCACTCATATTTCATACAATGTCCAGTCATCCCTCATGGACATGCCATTCTACAGGACTCGTCAGTCTGGGCACAAGGCAGTCATAGCTCTTGAGCGGTTCAAGGAGAGCAGGACCATAGCACGCTCTGTGGGCTTAAGTGCCCCACCTCGCCAGCTGCATCAGCCCGACCACTCCTTTTGCAGCTTCAGCAGAAGTACGCCATACTGCCAGCCAATCCAACCTCCACAAGGCGCCCAGCATTTGTGAGGTTGAGGCATGGTGGCCAACGCCTCATGGTCAAAGCGCCGGACCTGTCAGACCACTAACCCCTCTGATGCAGTCTCACCTGCCAAACCCCTTTAGGTAGAGCACAGCCACCCATGGGAGGTAGGATCTGAGGATTCTTGCTGGGTTGACAGGCCATGACATCAGACAGGTGGGTCCTGTAGATTGTTTGGCAAGGATTGCCCTACTTTTATTCTCTCACCGCCGCACCTTCCATCGCCCCTCTCATCCCAGTGACTGATGGAGGATCATCACTCCATTTTACGGCAGGAGTGCAATACCTTTGGCCAAAGGGACTATGGAGAGGGTGCCAGTGCAAGAGTTAGGATGTGGTTGTTATTCCTGCAACTTTCTGGTTCCCAAGAAGGACAGAGGCCTTTGTTCTATTTTAGACATACACCTTCTCAATGCCTTCTTCCGGAAGAAGAAATTTAAGGTGCTCACCCTGGCCCAGGTCTGGTCTGCCTTCGTACCTGGAGACAGGATGGTGGCATTGGACATGCAGGATGCCCATTTCCATATACCCGTCCATATACCCGTTCTGCAGGCCCAGTGACGCTGCCTGTGGTTTGGTTAGTAGTGGGACAAGAGCATTTTCAGTTCACTGTGCTCCCCTTTGGTTTCATCAGCGCCCCTCAGGTGTTCCCGAAAGTGATGGCAGTGGTAGCAGCACACTTTTGGAGATCAGGGGTGCTAGTCTTCCACTACCTCAACAACTGGCTGTTGAATGCTGGCTCGTCAACCATCTCAAGTAGGGCAAACCTTCGGTAATCTTTGGGGTTCAATGTGCCAACACAATTGATGCCTTCTCAGACATTACCCTTCATCTGAAATATTCTGGACTCGATTTGGTCCAGGACATTCAGATTATGATCGTGATCTTTCAGCTTCAGTCCTGGATTTCATGGAGGTAGACTGAGGCTGGTGGGACTGATGGCCTCCTGCATCCTGCTGGTCGAGCACGCCAGGTGGCATATGCGGCCTCTGCATTGGGTTATGAAGTCTCAGTAGGCCCAACACCAAGGGGACCTCACTGACCACATTCAAAGGAAGGAGGAGACATCAAAAGATCTGTAGTGGTGGTTTTTTGGCCGCGATTGGGTCTGCGGCAGACCCCTCTCCTTTCCCCAATTAGAGAGGACAGTGGTGATTGATGCATCACTTCTGGGTTGGGGTGGCTATATGGGAGATAAGAGGTCTCTGGTCTCCAGTGTAGTCCCAGCCCCATATCAACCTTCTGTAACTGAGGGCCATCCACTTAGCGCTGAAAGCCTTCCTTCAGTTCGTCAAGGGGAGGCTGGCTCCAGGTGCTCACGAACAACGCCACCGTCATGAGGTACTGCAACAAAAATGGCGGGGTGGGGGTCACATACCCTGTGCCAAGAGGCCCTGTGCCTCTGGAAATGGCTGGACCAGCAAGCAATTTTTCTGGTAGTAAACCACCTGGCAGGCTCTTTAAATGCCAAGGCAGATGAACTCAGTCATAGATGCCTAGCAGATCAAAAGTGGCAATTGCATTTGGAGGTGGTGCAAGGTCCCTTCTGCAAATTGAGAGAACATTGGCTCGATCTCTTCACCACTGCCAAGGAAGCTCAATGTCAGCACTTCTGCATGTTGGAGTTTCCAAGGCATCTCTTGCTCAGAGACGTGTTCCGCCATGAGTGGTACTCGGGACTCCTGTATTCTTTTCTACTGACACCACTCTGGTCTAGAGTTCTCAAGCAGATCATGACCGACTGAGCCAAAGTCATCCTAGTGGCTCAACATTGGGTACGCAGAGTATGGTATCCAGAACTGCTGAGCTTGAGCATCTGTCCTCTGATTAGGCTGCACCACCGGGAAGATCAGCTGTTGCAGCAGCAGGGCAGGGATCTACACCCGGCCCTTCACAAGCTCTACCTTCATGTTTGGAGATTAAGCAGCGACAGCTGACCACATCTGATCTTCCTCCAGAGCTGGTTCATGTCGTCTTGGCAGCTAAGCATACCCCAATGAAAATTGCATATGCCTGTCGTTGGGACAAATATGAGGCTTGGTTCTGCACTCAGCAGATAGATAGATCCCCTTCAAGTGAAGTAATCTGAGGTTTTGTTATTTGTTTTGGGCCTAGTCTGGCAAGTATTTGCTCTGGGTACAGTTAAAGTATATCTTTCTGCTTTTTTGTGGTTTCCAGATCAGCCTTCATTGTTTAAGTTTCCAGTTGTATGTTTTTGTTTTTTTGTTTTCTTTAAAAGGGTTTCCTCCCGCTCCATTTGTCATGCAACACTGAGATGTTAACTTGGTCCTCACATTCTTGAAGTGCACTCCCTTTGAGCCGCTACACAGCTGCCCCTTGTGGCTTCTCACCCTCAAAACAGTGTTCCTGGTCACCATTGCATCGGTGAAGCGTGAATGAGCTTCAAGCTCTGTGTCAACCTGCCATACGCCACCTTTTCCCCCCACAAGCTGGTAATGAGCATTTTTCTTGCTGAAAGTTGTGACCCTGTTCTACGTTGGTCACAATATCACCTTTCTGGCATCTTTGCTCTGCCTCCAAGAGAGTGCTAAGCTTTAACATAGATTGTACCCAAGAACACCGAGTGGACGATCAGCACTTTGTAGGATTCTCTGAAGTGAAAAAAGGCAAGGCTGCGCAGAATAGAATCATCTCCCCTTGGATCGAGCTCTGCATTAAAATCTGCAATGCATTAGACCAAAAGTAGCCTCCAGAAATAGTGCACACACATTCAACCAGGGCCAAAGCTGCTACCACTGCTTTGGCACGCCTGTTATCGATATTTGCCAGGCAGCTACGTGGGCGTCCCTCCATAAGTTTACAAAGCACTACTGTCTGCACAGTCAGGTTCACTGAGAGGTGGATTTTGCCCACTTAGTCCTGCAGGATTTTCTGGTTCAGAAATGCTCTTTCTGAAAGAGACACTGGCCGCATATTGTTCAGTGACACTCCCATCCTCCCTGTTCTGCGATTGGAAATTATCCATTAATTTGATCCCAAATCTAGGAATCTGCACACTGGTCAAACCAATTGGTATTTAGTCTCTGCGCCTGGGAGGGCGGACGCTATCGAAAGCAACTGACGTCAGCTCGCAGGAGGCGCGCCTATACAGACTCTGAACAAAATTTCCAGAGCAGAACGGGGCCAGTGCGCAGCCACACGGTGTGACCCACCAGCAGGCAAAGTTTCCAAATCCAGTCTGATGCCAGGGAAATATTTAAAAGGCAAGCAATCTGCAGTTAGAAGTCGCTTCCAGAATGCCTGTTTTGGGGATGGCTAGACAAATGGGAGGGTATAATAACGAGGTGCAAAGCATTAGCTTTAAGTTTGCTACTTGGTGCAAGACAGATTCAGCCTTCTATTTGACAGAGGTCCATAAATGGAGTACTATTACGTTATTTAAGAGTAGCATCTGTCTTTTACACAGCTTTGACGCACTATAGGGAAAAAAAGTAATTAATATTGTTGTATCACATTTACACACACACACAATTTTTCGCCTTGTGGAAAATCGGCATCAATAAATTATATGCAATTGAAGTACTTCAAGAAATCTATGACTGTAGGAGATTGAAGCATAGTATGGCAACATGTCCCATATTGTGAACTCATTAATGAACAAAGACTTATGCTTACGGTAAGTGAACCCGAAAACTACTTATGAATGTGTTTGATAGAGTTTGCCGCAGTTATGCATGTTTTGTATATGTTTCTCTATGTAAGGCAAATGCAATATACATTTTTTTTAAATACATTAAAAAAGGAGAATCAACCATGAGCAAGCAGGTTTAGGAATAGTTTTACATTTTTAGGGAGTATATATGCTCCGGTCTTTGAAACTGTACACGCAGGGGCGTAACAAACACCCCCGCAGCCCCCGCGGTGCGGGGGGGCCCCCAGTCTTCAGTATATGAAGGGGGCCCCCTCAACTGCGGTGGGTTAATTGGAGCGTCGGAATGCCGCCCTCTCAACTTTCCACCTTGTATTTCCTTTATTTTACTGCCACCACAGATATATGGTTTTCTTTATATCTGCCTTGCTTTCGTTCATTCTGAGCGTCAGTCAGGCACGTTTGAAAGGCCCATGCTATAGTGCGCATGTGCCAGCTGTTGCATGTTTTGCAGGGCTTGTTTGTTTTCATCCCTGAGCCATTGTGGTCTTAAACTATGTAAAACCACGCCCTTATGTGACGTAGGGAAGCCTTCCTCATTGAACACAGGCCGGGCGCTTTCAGCTTTAGCCTGTGTTCCATGAGTCTGTCTCTCACTCAGTGACGTTACACCTTTTTGGCCTCGTCACAGGGAGGGATGAGACTGGGCAAGCCTCAAAGACCCCACCCGAGTTGCGAACAGCGTCACTGAGACATGAAAACAAAATTAGGAGTGTAGATGATGAGAAGAGCATCCAGCACAGGTGATGTAAAATGCTGACTTTTAAGTAACACGCTGCTGCTCTGTTAATCCTATGGACATGGTATATTCTGAATATTCTGGTTGTGCATATGTGGGATGGGGGAGAGGAGGCAAGCATAAATATAGATATTTGCCCAGGATGATGTTGAATTTCGGTTCAGAGGGGGTAAATGCATACCCGTGTAGTAGTGGAAACAGAGCTCTCAAGTTGTAAAGGTTCATGCATGAATAGCTCAATCAGACCGTGGTGTTTCTTTGCATTGTGGGACTTATAGTCCAAATTTTCTAATAAGATGAGGAAATATATGAATCTCAAAAAGCAAAGAAAAAACATGGTTTGCTGAGCTACACAGGTATGAAAATGGAAACGCGAGAGCTTGTAGAGTTTTGTGGAAGTGCTCATAATACTCGAAGTAAAACAGATCCTCGCTTGTTCACAGCACTGATAGGTGCTGCGCCTTGGCAGATTTAGGTCTGACTACAACTCTGCATCAAGAAGCGATGACCCACGAAAGGCCTTGTCCACAGGCGAACCAGAGACCGACCTAAGTGTAGGGAGGACCGGAAAGAGGCATTGTGTTGCAAACACCAGGAACAGACCTTGTTTTCAGGGAATATCACAGCCAGACCACGCATCAGGAAGCACCAGGGACACTTCCTCGTGCAGAAGCTATTTCTCAAAAAACACTCCTGTCGCAAAACAGCAGCTCTCGCTGGATGTGTAGGAAGCATGTTAGAGAACTTGGCATAGATATTACTTGTGCTCAGGGCTGTTTATTATCCTATTTTCAACACACCTTCAGTCTGAGCAAGTGCACGCCACAGTGACCAACAGCAGGCATGGATAGGGACTAATAATTACCTCGAGCAGAATAAAAGGGTACACCATTTATTACAAAGAATGTATACAGTGACATAAAAAATGGAAGTCAGCAAGAACTAAGCAATGAACACAAACTTTCCATGTATTGACAACCTCCTCTCACCACTGCCAACATTCTATTTTTTTATCAAATTTTAGGTTACACATTTTCTAGAATAAGTATTATGTTGCACACACAGGTGCACTTTTTGTGGGCAATAATTGCTCAACTTTTTATGGCTCAGCTGTGTAGTTATGTGGTGCACTCCGGGAGAGGCATCTCTGTTTCTTTGATTGGGCATTTGGAAATAGGTTAATGGAAGTCACCCTAGAACATACTAAGATACCATATTTTGTTTCCTGGGGACATCTTAGGCCAGTCTGTGGTATAACCAGAAACTGCGACCAAAGTAGACCCAAGAGTTATGATGGAAGCCTGTAATCTGACAGCAAGCACTGAACTAAGCATTCCAGGAAGAGACCTACTTCAGCCCTCTGCTACCAACCTTCAACAGATACTTAAACTGAAATCAAATGACTTGCAACAAGGTAACCAGATGTTGCTTACATGTACACCAGGTCAGATCCCAAACCATTGTTAATGGGGCTCAGGAAATTAGTTATTAATTTAGACTATGTGCCAAGAATGTTTTGGATGCAAAACGTGTGGGTTCAAAGTGTTAGTCCATAATCTCTGGGTGCAGAACATCTGAGTGCTAGTGCAGTAGCTGTAGACACAGGATATCTTTACAGGATGTGGTAGTGCAAGCCCTGAAGTTAGAAGAATTGTGGGTGTAGAACCTGTGGGTTTAAGGCATGTGGATGCAGAGCATTAATGCAAGAGCTGTCGGGACAGGACCATTCCATAGCATGTGTTTGTGCAGGTCCTGTGAGTATATGACTTCTCAATTTGAGATTAAACATTTGAATTTCTAGTTATATATGTACAGCGCAGTGAAGGATAATTCACTGCAGGTCAGTAACAGGATGAAGAGACTATCAAGAGAGCATGGGAGACAATCAGGTGAGGATGAGGTAAGAAGAAAGGAGTGAGGAGGCATTTAAGGAAGAGGTGAGAACAATCAGAAAGTGTTGAGGATATAGTAAAGGAAGGCATGAGGAGACAGCAAACAAATGGATGACAAACAATTAAGGAAGAGGCAAAGGGCAGCTAAATTATGAATGAAAAGAGAATCAAGGAATGGATGCAGTGAGATAGAAGAAAGGTGAGGTAGCAATCGAGAAACAACTGAAGAAACAGCAAAATAACAGAGGAGGAGACAGTTAAGGAAGGGGTGAGGTGGCAATTAGGAAAGGAGTTACAAAGTATGAGGTGATTATTGAAGAAGAACTGAAGTGGCAGACAAGAAGATATGTAGGACATAAACACAAGGAAGAGATGAGAAATAAATCTAGGAAAAGATGAGGTTTTTGCGTACGTCAGCTTACTTGGCAAAACAGGAATTCTATGAAATATTGTTTGAGTGTTTCTATAGAAATGCCTGTACAAACGAATGCTTTTTTGTCAAATTCTTCTGGAAATTGTGTTTGAAAATGCATCATTTTACACCATTGTTAAACCAAATTCTCTGGGCGAAGAACCCCAGAACCCTCCTTTTGTGCTATGCTTGTAAGAACAGGATATTGATACGTATGGATCTGGTGAGGACTGCGGGCATGAAAGTGCTTGATACGCTATTTGCATAAGAAAATACTATATATTTTTTTCGTTCTCCTCCATTAGTTATCAGTAAGGAAGGGGAAGAGAAGCGTTCACCGACAGCATTTGGTTAGTCTTAGGGAGATAAAGAATGCTGTGGTCTGTGGTAGATGCCGCCCAGCAGTCATAGGTATATGTATCAGGAGCTGCCATTGAAAGGAAGTGGAAATGCGCTTTAGATGTTGCCGGTATTGATGGCTACTGTGCGGTTGCAGACTTCGCTGGGCTGACAGTCGGTGGGGAAATGCTACGTTGTCACTGTAGGTTTAATTACATGAATTGCGCGTTCTCTCTGGTGTTTGTCCTTGGGGTACTTGCTGACTGATGTTACACATGGGATCAGGTTTGCCTTTGACAGGAGGTATGGTTTAGTGGGGTACATAGTGTAAATTAATGTTGGCATGAGGAAACAAAAATCGGACCCTTTGTACATTTAATATTATTGTGTGCATCAAGCAGAGGATGAAAAGTAGCAGGAACGGCTCTGATGCCGTAGAGGCTAGCAGGAAGAACTGTTTTGGGGTGGTCAGTTGAAGAGATTGTTTAACATGTTTTAAACTACTACAGTGGCATTGGGGAGGGCAGCAGCTGAAAGGCTCGGTCTTTACTGGTAGGCAGTGGTTAGATGGGGACCGGCCATCAGTCTTTCTGTCGGTGGTGGACAGGGGAGCAGTGGGCGGCGGTCACGGGTTCGCAGTGACATCCGAGGGGTGGTTTTAAAGGTGGGCGCAAAAGCGTAACTGCAGGTTTCGTAGGGGTGAGAGTAGAGTGTAATGGATGCGTTAGTAGCAGGCACGAAGACAGTGGTCTGTGTTTGGAGGTGGTTAACTGAGCGGGCTTCGCTTGAAGGTGGGTCATCAAGTAGGAGGATGTGTTTGGTGGGCCGGCTGGAGGCAGTGTTATGTAACTTTGCTGGAGGCGCAGCAGCAGTATTTACTGATGTATGTAAATCGCCCAATGAAAGGGCGGATGTGACCAATAGAGGAACCAGAATCCTTTTTTATGGCTGGGGTGAGCCCCTGCAGTATGGCTGGTCGCTGGCCTGAGAGCTCTTGACTGACGTGGAGAATGGGGGGCCCCCTCCATGTACTTTGCAGGGGGGCCCCCTCAAGTTTCGTTACGCCACTGTGTACACGGTGATTATGTATCTGTCATAGTGGCTACCAAAAGGCATGCTGAGATTCAGTAAGGAGGCTCGACAATATGTCCTTGTTTGTTGTGGTATTATTGTGCTGTGTTTGGCTATTATACAAGGTGCCATGGTTTGCTAGTGTTGAACATGTTTTGATGCTTGCATTTGTTGTGTTGTATGGTTCTATGCAGATACGGGTTAAGCAAATTTGAGGGTTGCCTGAAGGATATTTCCTGAACATTGGGTGTCCCCAGTTAAGTACTGAAAGGATGTCCACTGTAACCAGTATTTAAAGTAGCATCTCTCAGATCTTATGCAAACTTTTGATTCTCTCAAAGGTGATGAGATGTAAATCTGTTGCAAGGGTTCTGGGCCTGCTTTGGACTAGATGTGCAATTTTTTTTTATCGGCTATTCATTAAAGATTTCTTGAAACTTAAAGATTAAAGAATTAGAGGAAAGTTGTGTACTCACACTATCAGCACGTTCTATACTTGCGCTGCTCAGCCTATTATTCTCATATTCCTTCCTGCCCCCTTACCTCTCTATACATCCCATGGGTTTTATTTCTTCCTTGCCCACTTCCCTTTTCCCATATTTTCCCTTCTCATACAATTCTCTTTATTGATGAGGTTTCAACCAACAATGCTTTACCCTAATCAATATTCTCAATGGCTTACCTTAAGTATCGAATGTACCACCGCATGTTTCAATTTCTTATAGCATTGTATAGAATTCGTATGTTACTTTCCTGTATACCCTCAAAATCAATACAAATTTTGGCAACAAAGATTTCTTGAAAACAGTATTGCCAATCTCTAGACTGTTGCACGACGGTGTAGCCTTCCAATGCTCAAGAGAAGCTAATTTACTAGGAGAAGAAGGGTCAGTGACCGAAGGGGTGTGTGGTTGAGTCAGTCATAGATTAGGTATGCTGATGGCCAATACAGAAGTGAATTTGACTGTGTATATTCTGTACAAATTTTTTTTTTTTTTTAATTTGTTTATTTGGTTCCAGTCAACAGCGAACTCAGCATCCATTACAATATATCACAATCATGTATAATGCAATAATACATCACATAGTATACAGTCATATACGTATAGTATTTGCGCCCTGTATCTGGGGGGGATCACATTTCCATCAGCACCACTGATGTTTACCCATCGTGCCTCTAGGTGTTTTAAAAGGCGTACTGGCCTTACAAATTTACTGTTTTTTCTTTGTACATTTCTTATTCACATTTTCTTTTTTTTAAACATTACCTCTATTCCTCTCGTCGCCGAGAAGCCGACAAAATTGTCATGTATTCTACTGTCGTCTCATTTGTCATAATATTTACTCGTCTGTCTGCGCATTTTGGAGATATTGCAACAGAGGTTCCCAATAGTCTCTAGGCCTTGATGCTTGCGGTAGTTCTTCCGCGTAGATCTCTAAGGTGTCTCTACAATATGACATGTCCTTGAGCCATTCTTTGAATCTAGGGGGGCGTTTACTACCCCATCTAATGGCTACTCGGCGCTTTGCAAGTAATAGTGCTACAGCTAAGAATTTCCGTCTTTTTACGGGTGTTATCTTATATATACCCAGTAAGCACACCAGTGGTGCATTTGGTATCATTTCGGATAACATGATTGTGAGTGCTCCCGTAACTTCCTCCCAGTATTTATGTATCTGTGGGCAGGCCCATGCCACATGCAAGAAGTCAGCCCCCAAAGCCTCACACCTGCAGCACTTATCATTTGGCCGAAGGCCGTATTTGTGTAATTGAGTCGGTGTATAGTAGAATTGATGTAAGAATTTAAAGTGGACTATGCGTAAATTACAGTTTGGTGTCATCAGTTGCAACTGCATACAACTATATTCCCAATCTTGTTCGCTTATAGTGTCCCCCAGTGTCTTTTCCCATTTAGTGAGCGATCTGTTCACTATCCCTCCTTGTTCCAATGTGACGTGTTGTATAAACGGGTGACCAGTTTCTGGCGGCTGGGTGCAAGAAGTAGTGTTTGTAGGGCTTGCAATGTGGTTGGTTCTTCCGGGTATGAGGCGTATAGTCCTTTCATTGCCGTCTGCAGTCGCATATGGGCAAGCCGCTTCATTGGTGTATTGTGTATACTTAGTGATGGGTCCTCCCTCTGGATAAATCTACCGTGTGGGAATATATCTGCCATAGTGTTTAATTTCATCTCGTTCAGCAATTGTAACATCCCCTTTTCCTGCGTGACTGACAGTTTCGGATGATGTGCAATTGGAAGCGCTGGTGCATACACGGGAAGTTTCTTGGCACGACGCGCTAGCATATACCAGGCTCTCGAGGTGCATTGAACTGTTTGAATCCTGTCATTGTGAGTAAAGGATCTGGGGTCCGATACATAGGCTGTCAGGGGTGTTGGATACACACTATCCCTCTCCACTGCCACGTGTGGGATATAGGCGTGTGGCTGCAGCCAGTACTGAGCGTGTTGTGCCTGGGTGCAATAACAGTATAATTGGAGGTCTGGGGCTCCAAAGCCACCTTTGTGGTACGGTTTCGTCAAAATATCCCAGCGTATCCTGGCCTGTTTTCCCGCCCATGTGAGCTTCTGCATTGCTGTCCTCAATTTTGAGAATAGCCCCTGTGTTAACCAAATAGGGATATTATTAAATAAATATAAAAATTTTGGCAGTACAATCATCTTTTGCAAGGCTATACGGTCTGCTAGCGAAAGGGGCATCCCTATCCATCTTTCTATCTGTTCATCCAATTTCGTCATTGCTCTGCCATAATTTTCCCTCACCACCAGTTCCGGATCTCTATGTATCCATATGCCCAAGTATTTTAGCGGGTCCGTATGCCACTTCAGGGGATAGTCCAGACTCGGCTGTGTTGTGGCCGATGTGAGCGGAATAACCACTGACTTATCCCAATTTATTCGTAGGCCTGAGTATTGCTCAAAGCGAACATATTCTCTTATAAGTGTATTTAAGTATGTATTCGGATGACGAGTAAAGAGCACCATATCATCAGCATAGAGGGAGATACTGAGGGGGCGGAGATGAAATTGCAGTGCCGCCTCTGAGTGTAGCTGTCGGATCTTGCAAGCTAAGGGTTCTAGTATCAACGTGAATAAGATAGGGGAGAGCGGGCATCCCTGTCTCGTCCCTCGACTTATACTTATAGGGTCTGACGTGTACCCATTTATCCAAACTCTGGCGCTAGGGTCGTTGTATAATATCTCTATCCATTTCAGAAATGGCTCTGGAAAACCCATTCGGCGTAACACTGTAAGCATGTACACCCATTCAACGGAATCGAAGGCTTTCGCCGCGTCTAGTAGGGCCGCCGCTGCCGGGATGTCTGGGTCTAAAGCACAAGTTACTAACTTTTGTAACGATATATCTGTAAGAGACAGTAGTTAGTGACAGATTCCTTACCTTAGAATATCCCCAGGCGTCAGGCTGGATCCAGAAAGTTTTTGCGTAGCAGTACCCCTGCGCGTCGGTAGGCGGCGTCGTGCGGCTCCGCGTCCGTCGTCGGCGTTGTGATCGCCGGGATGACGTCGCGGGCAGTACTTAGGCGCCGCCCTGCGCGCTGACGTCAGTTCTGTACTCGACTTTCCGCGCCAGGAACGCAGAGCCATGCAAGAAGCTGACATAGGTGTCTGAAAAATACTAGGGCCCTGAAAGGGATGTCCTTAACCCTAGAAATCAGTTCGCAGAACGGGGAGGATGGGTGGGGCGGTAGGAATCTGTCACTAACTACTGTCTCTTACAGATATATCGTTACACAAGTTAGTAACTTGTGCATCTGAAAGAGACACGTTAGTGACAGATTCCTTACCTTAGAATAGATACCCCAGCAATACCAACCCCGGTGGTGGGTCTGCGAACAAAGATCAGACAAGGAAGTCCTGGAGGACAGAACGGCCAAAGAAGCCGTCCCTCCGGACCTGACTGTCAAGGCAGTAATGCTTTGTAAACGTGTGCAGCGAGGCCCACGTAGCTGCCTGACAGATAACCGGCAGCGGAACACCGCGGCCCAAGGCCGTGGTAGCAGCCGTTGCCCTGGTGGAATGGGCACGCAGCCCAACAGGAGGCTCCTTCTTAGCCAAAGAATAGCAGGTCTTGATGCACAAGGTAACCCAGCGGGAGATGGTCCTCTTGTGCACCGCCCGACCTTTTGGCACCCACGTAGCCAACAAAGAGCTGGTCATCCACCCGGAAGTGTTTTGTGCGGTCAATATAGAAGGAGAGCGCACGTTTTGGGTCCAGACGGTGGAGCCTCTCTTCCTCTCTGGAAGGATGCGGAGGCGGAAAGAAGGTGGGCAAAGTGATGGTCTGCCCAATGTGGAAAGCAGTAACCACCTTTGGCAAGAAGGACGGACGCGTCCGAAGAACAACCTTGTCTGGATGAACAGACAGAAAGGGAGGTTTGCAAGATAGAGCCTGGAGCTCACTCACCCGCCGAGCGGAGGTGATGGCCACCAGAAAGGCTGTCTTCAGAGTCAGAAGACGAAGAGGACAGTTATGTAGAAGGCTCAAAGGGAGCGCACATTAAAAAGGTAAGAACCAAGTTCAAGTCCCACTGAGGCATCACAAATGGAACAGGAGGGAAGAGGTGAGTAATGCCTTTTAAGAACCTGTTAACAACAGGGGACTTGAAAAGGGAGGGCTGATGAGGAGCCTGAGGAAGGCCGAGATAGCACAAAGATAACCCTTGATGGTACCCAGGGCAGAACCCTGTTGGGCCAGAGAGAGAAGGAACAGAAGGACCTCAGAAAGAGGGGCAGAAAGGGGATTCACAGCCTTTGCTGTGCACCATGCCACAAATTTGTTCCACCTGCAGGCGTATACCACCTTAGTGGAGGGACGCCTGGCTGCCAGAATCACATCACAAACTTCGGGAGGCAAGTCGAAAGGAATCAACTGCCGCCGCTCAATCTCCACGCAAGCAGGTGTAGACTGGACAGGTTCGGGTGGAGGACCGTCCCCTGCTGCTGCGACAGAAGATCCTCCCGAAGAGGCAGACGGATCGGGGGATCTACGCTCATATTGAGTAGCTCGGGATACCAAACTCTTCGAGCCCAGTCCGGAGCCACAAGAATGACTTGGGCCCGGTCGTGCCGAATCTTCTTCAACACACTGGGTAGAAGTGGTATAGGCGGAAAGGCGTACAACAGACCGCAACTCCACTCGCGACGAAAGCGTCGCCGGCGAGTGCCGCCTTGGAAATTCCAACGCGCAGAACTGATGACATTGCGCGTTCTCTTCGGTGGCGAATAGATCTAACCAAGGCTCTCCCCACTGTAGAAAGAGTCCTTGCGCCACTTCCGAGTGAAGACGCCATTCGTGATCCATCATGCACCTGCGGCTGAGTTCGTCCGCCCTGGCGTTCAGGGAACCTGCCAGGTGTTGAACCATTAGGAACATGCCCTGATGTTCCAGCCATGTCCAGAGGCGCAGAGCCTCCTGACAAAGGGTCCAAGACCCCACCCCGCCCTGTTTGTTGCAGTACCACATGGCGGTGGTGTTGTCTGTGAACACCTGCACTACCTTCCCCTTGACAGAGGGAAGGAATGCCTTGAGTGCAAGTCGGATCGCCCGGAGCTCCAGAAGGTTGATATGGAGCCGGGACTCCGCCCGGAGACCAGAGGCCTCTGATCTCCGCCTCTCCCATGTGACCGCCCCATCCCAGAAGGGACGCGTCCATCACAACTGTATGCTCTGGCTGGGGAAGGGAGAGGGATCTGCCCATGACCCATTGCCGGTTCGAGAGCCACCACTGCAACTGTTTTGCAGTCCCCTCCGAGATCTGGACGTGATCGGACAGGTTGCCCTGGTGCTGCGCCCACTGGAACTTCAGGTCCCACTGCAGAGCCCGCATAGGCCATCTGGCATGATTGACCAGCAGGATGCAGGAGGCCATGAGGCCCAGCAGCCTCAGGGTCATCCGTACCGAAACCCAGGATAAAGGCTGAAAGATCGGAATCATAGCCTGAATATCCCGGACTCGCCGTTCGGGAGGATAGGCCCGAAACTGCGTCGTGTCCAGAACTGCTCCGATGAAAAGGAGCTGTGGAGAAGGAATCAGATGCGACTTCGGCACATTGATGGAGAACCCCAGCGAGTGCAGGAGTTCGGCCGTAGTCTGGAGGTGGGAGACGACTGCCTGGGACGAGCCCGCCTTCAGCAGCCAGTCGTCGAGGTAGGGGAAGACTGAAACCCCTGCCCGGCGCAGATGAGCTGCGACCACCGCCATCACTTTCGTGAACACCCGAGGGGCACTGGTAAGGCCAAAGGGGAGCACGGTGAACTGAAAATGCTCGGGGCCTACCGTGAACCGAAGGTAACGCCGGTGGGCCGGCAGGACGGGGATGTGGAAATATGCGTCCTGCAAGTCCAACGCTACCAACCAGTCTCCAGGGTCGAGGGCAGTCAAGACCTGAGCTAGGGTGAGCATCTTGAACTTCTCCTTCCGGAGGAAGCGATTGACGTTCCGGAGGTCCAAGATAGGACGCATGTCCTCCTTGTCCTTTTTGGGCACCAGGAAGTAGTGGGAGTAGCAACCACGCCCTACTTCCGGGGTCGGAACATGCTCGGTGGCCCTCTTGGCCAAGAGGGCCGTGACTTCCTTCTGCAGAAGTACCAAGTGATCCCCTGACATGCGGTGGAATTGAGGTGGCATGGCTGGGGGGGGTGGTCTCGAAGGGGAGGGAGTAGCCCCTTCGGACAATGTCCAAGACCCACCTGTCCGAGGTGATGGTACGCCAGTGGGGAAGGTGATGGCGGACCCTGCCCCCTACTGGCGTGCTGTGCACCTGAAAGGAGGGACTAGGAGGGCTTGGAGGCCGGGGACGGGTTGGAGGTGGTGGCCTGACCCGCACGCTGGTTGCCCGATCCGCCACGGCGGAATCCTCGGCCACGCGAAGACGCCTGCTGCGCGGGCCGGTGGCTGGGCTGCTGACGTGAAGGGGCGCCCCTACCGTGGCCACGATAGGGGCGAAAAGCAGAAGTCAGCGGAGGGCGTGTAGCAGAAAGGCCCAGGGACTTGGCAGTAGCCCGTGAGTCCTTAAAGCGCTCCAACGCATGGTCTGCTTTGGACCCAAAAAGACCGACTCCATCAAAGGGCATGTCCATGAGAGTATTCTGGACATCCCCTGAAAACCAGTGGTTCTCAGCCAGGCGTGGCGTCGCAGCGCCACCGTCGTTGCAATAGACCTGCCCAGCGAGTCGGCGGTATCAAGGCCACATCGTATCGTGTATTTGGCCGCATCCCTTCCTTCCGCAATGGCGCGGGAAAGCAGTGTCTGGACCTCCTCAGAACACTGGGGCAAAACAGTCGCCACCGAATCCCACAAGGAGTGGGTATATCGGCCCAAAAGACAAGCGGTGTTGATGGACCGCAAGCCAGCACTGGAGGAAGAAAAACCCTTCTTCCCAAATTGATCCAGGCGTTTGGATTCCCTATCCGGAGGGGCGGTAGGGAAGGCGGTTTGGGAAGCGGAGGCTTGGACAACCAAGCTCTCAGGAGTGGGGTGGACAGAGAGAAACAGGGGGTCGCCCGGAGCTGGGCGATGGCGTCGGGACACGTTCCTATCCACAGGAGCCCCTGTGTTGGGCTTGGACCAGGCGCCCAAAAGAACGTCAGTGAGGGCGTCGTTAAACGGCAGCACAGTCTCCGTAGAGGAGGCTGCCGGCTGAAGCACCTCTGTCAAGATTATTAGTCTTGACCGCCACAGTAGGGAGTTGGAGACGTAAGGCCCCAGCCGCCCTACGCAACACCGTTGCAAAATTGGCTCCCTCCTCCGTAGCCACGGGAGGAGACAGCATGCCAGTGTCAGGGAAGTATCTAGACCACTGGCATCCCCTAGACCCTCTGTCCAGTCCTCATCGTACTGACACTGTTGTGTCAGAGGGTCATCAGACCCCTCCCAGTCCTCCTGGTCCTCCTCTGGTTCAAAATAAGGAGGAGGAGGGACATTTGGGACCCAAGGTCCCATCGGCGCCGGAACCGGCGTCGAGCGGCGTCGGTCCGGGTCCATGTCCGGAGCCGGAAGGAACTGGGGACGACGCCGCCCGGAGCCCCAGGCGGCGTCGAGAACGGCACCGGAGACATCGGCGGAGGTGTCGTTAGGTCGACCGGCGTCGATGGGGGTTGTGGAGCTGGGATCGAGGCCGGGGCCGGAGCCGGGATCGAGGCTGGAGGCACGGGCGACGCCGGGGCTGGAGCCGTCGGCGACGCCGGAGCAACCCCATGAGGGCCCGCGGGGCCCGAAGGCGCACCGGAGGGACCTTGAGGCCCGAAGAGGCGGGCCATGGCCGACAGGAATTCCTGTACTTGGGCCGGATCCGCCCCCGAACCCGGGAAGGACGGGTATTGCGGGGGCGACTCCACAGGCATGTCCGGGGCCGCGGGGGCGGGGACGGTGCCGGGAGGGACCTCAGCCGAGTCGCGAGACCGGCGAGGCGAAGTCCTAGAGCGACGATGCTTTTTGGACTTTTTGTGTTTGGACTTACCGGACGAAGAAGACTTCGATGCCGACGACCGGTGTGGACTCCGCGATCGACCCCTGGACCTCTCACGCAACCGGGGCTTGCGCGGAGCCGAATGCCGGGCCTCGAGGAGCTTTCGAGACCGCTCTCGCAAAGCTTTCGGGTTGAGGGCCCGGCAGTCGGAACAAGACTCCGTGTCGTGGCCTCGGCCGAGGCAGAAGAGACACTCCCGATGCGGGTCTGTGATGGACATCATCCGAGCACAGGCGCCGCAACGTTTAAACCCGGGCATCCCTACGACACCTTGAAGTCGATTCGAAGAAAAACAGTGAAAAAATTCACCAAAAAAGTTAGTCAAAAAATGACTAGGGCACTGCTCTTCCCGGATCTGCGCTTGCTGGCGCGGAAAAAGAAGAACTGACGTCAGCGCGCAGGGGCGGCGCCTAAGTACTGCCCGCGACGTCATCCCGGCGATCACGACGCCGACGACGGACGCGGAGCCGCACGACGCCGCCTACCGACGCGCAGGGGTACTGCTACGCAAAAACTTTCCGGATCCAGCCTGACGCCTGGGGATATTCTAAGGTAAGGAATCTGTCACTAACGTGTCTCTTTCAGATTGATGATATAGTGCGAAGATGGTGCGAAGGCTGTGAGTAGTGGATTTATTGGGTACAAACCCTGCCTGATCTGGCAATACCAGTTTCTCCTGTAGGAGCTGTATTCTGGTTGCGATTATTTTTGCTAAAATCTTTGCATCTATATTTATTAAAGATAACAGTCGGTACGAGTCGCATTTTGTGGGGTCTTTGTCTGGTTTGGGAAGCGCTACCAAGAGGGCTTCCCTTAGAGAAGCGGGTAGTTTGCCGTCCTCGTATGCTTCCTCATACATTTCAGTCAGATATGGTATCAACAGATCGCTATATACTTTATAAAATTCTCCAGGGAGCCCGTCCAAGCCAGGTGCTTTATTATTTGGGAGAGAGTTTATAGCGTCTACAATTTCATCTTTAGTGATATGGTGATTTAGGAATTCGCTGTGATTATCAGACAGCCATGCTATGGCAATGTCCTGCAGATATTGATTTATTTCTGGTGGGGTAGCAGTTGTTTTCGTGCCGTAAAGTTTGCTAAAATAGTTTTTAAAGCAATCTAAAATAGATGAGGTGTCGTATAAAGTGTGGTTATCGTCATCTACCATTCGTGTTATGTATGACGCTGTTGGTGCCGGTTTTATTTTGCTGGACAAGGCTCGTCCCGGTCTACCTCCCTCTCCATACACTCGCGCCGTGAATCTACGCGATTTATATTTTATTTCATCAGCTGCGTATTGCTGATAATCGTCCATTTTTCCCCTTATTTTTGCTAGCAGCTCAGGGTTTTGCGTTATTATATGTTCTTCCTCTAGTTGTGCAATGTCTCTTTCAATCATGTTCAGTTGCTGCTGAATATCCTTCAGAATACCAGCATGTTTGTTAATGCAATGCCCTCTTATTGTGACCTTAAACGCTTCCCACAGCGATCCTGCACTGTCCACTGACCCGGAGTTAAAATCAAAGTAGTCCGTTATAGCTTGATGTAGTTCACTACGATACACAGGGTCTAGGAGAGCACCTCCCTGCAGTTTCCATGTGAATTGTCTAGGTACATAGGTCGGTACATCCAGCGTTAGACGGACTGGTGAGTGGTCAGATAATGTTTTGGGTAAATGTTCAATCGTCTTTGTCCACGTACATGCATCTTGGGTGATAAGCCAATAGTCTATTCTAGACCATGTATTATGTGTCGTGGACGTGCAGGTACCTTCTCTTCGTCTATCATGTCTTATTCGCCATATATCAGTCATATCCCATGCGTCCATGCCATCCCTCAATGCTCTAGCAGCTTGTTTGCCATACCTTTCATTCCCTGTTGACCGATCAAGGGCTGGGTCTAGACACGTGTTAAAATCCCCTCCCCATATTACCGTCGCGTTGGAAATTTGCTAAGTTTGGACCAGATGGTTGCATAGAAACTGGGGTCATCAGTGTTTGGGCCATATGACGTCACTACTGTCAGTGTTGTGCCCCCAAAATTACCATGTACAATTACATACCGGCCTTGGTCATCTTTGATAGTATTCATTGGTTGAAAGGGAGTGCCACGCCTAACTAGCATCATCACTCCCCTTGCGTACGTGGAGAATGAGGACGCTATACGATATGTCGCCCATCTCGTGCCCACTCTAGCTTCCGTGTGAGAGGTAAGGTGCGTCTCCTGCATACAGGCAACGTCAACCCCGTGTCTGTCTAAATATGCCAGTACTCTACGTATCTTCTGCGGATTTTGAAGGCCGCGGACATTCCATGTCATGAACGTCAGCCTACGGGTATTTGAGTTGGTGTCGGCCATTTCTGTTGTCTTCCCAGTTTGGGTCCTCCACCCCTTTGAATACCATGTGTCGGTGTAAAGCAATAGATATGCGCTTATTCAATGTTGACCGGACTTTTTTACATTTCCAACCCCCACCCACCTCCCACTGCGCCCTGTCCCTTCCAGCGGAGTCAATCCCAAAACAATACTCCATTTTACCCACTATTTCTACCCACCCCCAACAAACAAAAACAAAGAAAAGCAAAAACAAACAATGAATAAACTGTTGTGATTCACACTAAGGGGTCAGAGCTGCCATCCCATTTCTTGTGGAACTAAAACCACATGGGAGAACGCCCTGTCAACTTATAGATCAGACGCTCGTCATGTTATTACACATTTACAAATAATTTTTCAGTGTGTCTCCAGCTCATAGCGGGCCAGATACCAGCAAACCAGGAGTGTAGAGTATATCACCAGAGTTGTGCATGAAAATAGTGTCACAAGTGGGATACAAATAAAAATACTGTCTTTCAACTTATCTGGTCCTCGGCGCCAGGCCATTCTCGCACTCCAGTGCACGCTTGTATGTGCCCCCTTCGTAATGTCCGATAGTGGGCATGTGCTTCAGTGCACAGGGTACTCGTCTCAGTGTTCTTGTCAAGTTGACTGTGACTGGAGAGCCCAGCTTCGCTGGGTAGCCGCCGCTTCATGTTAGTTCCGCTCTATTTATCCATACCTTACAAGCTACCGTGTGGTGTAGCAGGTCTTTATGCTTACGATATCAGATCATTCTACATCCGATGTAGTGGATTGTTCTCCTTGGTCTCCTCTTGGCGATCTCCTCCGTGCGCCCGTCTGTCCTTTCTGTTGTAGGAACTTCAGCACTGCTTGAGGTTCAGTGTAGATCCGTGACTTCCCGTCGTCCGTGATTTTGAGTCTGGCTGGATATAGCATAGCATATTGTATGTTTAGGTCTCTGAGCTGTTGTTTCGCTATGCCAAACTTCTCTCTCGCTTCCTGCACAGACACCGTGAAGTCTGGATAGAGGGAGATATCCATTCCTTCATGATTCAATTTGCCCAGTTCTCTGGCCTTTCGAAGCGCTGCGTCTCTGTAATTTAAGATTCTTGCTACAATCGGTCGCGGTCTTGATCCGGTCGGTGGTTTCGGCGCCAGGGATCTGTGTGCTCTCTCGACTATGAAGATGTCAGAGAACGTTTCTCGTCCTAGCATGGATACGAGTAGTTTTTCCACGAATTGCTCCATCGGTCCAGTGTTCGTCGTTTCCGATATTCCCGTTAATCGAATGTTGTTTCTTCGGGACCTCGCTTCTAAGTCCTACGCTTTCGCAGTCATTGCCACAAGTTGTTTCTCCATCTTGGTCTGTTTCGTATCCATCTGCACCTGACTGTCTTCGGCTTCAGATATTCTGCGCTCGGCCATATCTATTCTTTCTGTATGCTTGTCTATGCGTTCAGACATCCTGTCAACTCTATACGTCAGCGAGTCTATTTTCCCATCAATGTTTGACAAAGCAGCTTGGATCGCGGTGAACATAGCTTGTACATCATCGTTTGTTACTCCACCTGCCGCTCCTGTAATCGGTTGCGTCGAGGGTTGGTCGTCCGTTCCGTGGTCCAGTTGTTTTTTCGCCTGCTCAAAGGTGAGTTTGGGCTGATTCCGGTCCGTCTTACCCATGACGTAGTTGTTTTTCCCTCTGGATTATTACGTTAGTTCTTTGGAGAATAGCGGCGTTTAAAATAGATGCAAATATGGGCCTATCCCACCTAAAGCCGCCGGAGCTCGGGTGTTTTTAATGCAGTAGATATTGCGTGTCCAGCTGGCGTGCTTTTTGGCTCGACCTCAGTGGCCCGTCAGAGGTGAGTCCTCAGGTGCAATTCACAGCTTTTTTTCCCTCTTTTTCGGAGGCGGCTGCCGGATCGCACCGGTCTCGGCCGCGCTCCTCAGCCGCTTTGCGTGCCGTGCGTCGCGGTAGTGTCTCTTACTGCAGCCCGCGGCCTTAGTTTCACTTTCTCTGGGCGGGCCGCAACTCTCCGACAGCCGCTCCGCAACTGTTTTTTGTTTACAGAGGAGTTTCCCTCTGCACACTCAGGCTCCCGCCGTTAGTCAGAGCCGCCCCTCACCATTTCTTGTCGACCAGCGTCCGTGTTTTGCAGGATGATGCAGGATATGTTAGGCGTTCGAGAGGAGCTCGCTCAGAACGCGGCCATCTCTCTCCGAGGCTAGCTCCGCCCCCCATATTCTGTACAAACTTAAAAGGAAGAGGGGATTTGGCAGTGAATCTGTTCTGGATATTAGTCGTGAACTTTATCCTTGTACCAAATGAGAACTGTTGTATAAAGAGGATTTCACATAAGTTGTGTTAGTGCAGAAGGCGGTGTGACTGTGTGTCTTCATTATTGTTAATTGTGGTGTTTCCCCATATGTTGAATAAGGGCCAATGGTGGAATTAGGTTTGATTGTACACCTGTGTTGAGATGTAGGATGTGATGTTTTCCTCTAGGTCTAAAGATGGCCATTTTGGGAAGGGAAGTCTGATTGTTGGTCTGCCCTTGCATCATTTGTGGTATATCACTATTAAGTATTGGTGTTGTTGTCTGAGTGATTATTCTGAGAGGAGGTGTTGTCAATAGGTATAGTGTGCCAGCTGCATGATTGGTGATGTGGAATGCTGAGGCCTGTTGAATGTAGATTTAATTTATGTTCTAAGAGGGGTGCTTCTATTATAAGTGCACCAGGTAGGGTATCCCAGGGGCTTGAGGGGACCACTGTGCCCCAATTATGGCTGTGTTGTACTACCCAACTGGTGGGAAGGAAGGCCCAGGGTCCTTGCTTGCATTAAAGAACAGGGCACCCTTGCTACATAACTGATTCTAGATGCCCTAAACATGTCGAAATTTGGAAGGTGCACATTAGAGTAAATCGGAAGTAGCTGGGCTTTCTATGTATATCAACAGATGTGTTCTATGCCTGTAATGTGAGAAAAACAAACTAAGTGCTCTTTGTAGAATCCACACTTAATTTATTATTCTGACTTTCTTTAAAGCTTTATAAACTGCAGTTGTGCAGCTTAAGAATACACTATGTGTTCCTTTTTCTACTCTTGGAGTAAATCATGTGATAACATATAAATTTAAAGCGCTAGATGAAGGGGATTGATCTCTTTCATCACATTTTTCTAGTACACTATTTTGTTGTTCATAGTAAGTGAAGGGATGCATCTTTCCAGCAGTAGGTTTTACAGGAGGAGTCCAATATGTAAGGTAAAACACAACCTTTGAGAGCACAAACACTTCTTTAAATTAGGCCATCCTGTGTAAATTTTCCAAGAAATGGACAATGATGTCAGAATTTCAGAAATGTACGTTAGCGATTCTCCAAAGTGGACCGTCGGATCAGCCCTGCCTGGGCCAGTCACCGTGAACTAGATACTGTACCTTCTATTTTTATCCCGCGCAGTGCCAACAATAGCATTGGTGTGTTCAACCGCCACTCTCCTAGTACCAAAAACAAAGGAAGGCTGGATCATTTATTAAACAGCCATCAAGTGAGATGGGCATCCCTTGGCCTGAAAATAAGAACAATGTCCTGCTGTCAAAGTGGGAGAGTCTCCAGTCCCTCAAGAGCGGAAGATGCCCACCTTGAACTTGACAGACACTGAAATATTTATCACAACACATTTACTCTGTGAGTATGAATAACATTAGAGTGGATATTTGGATATGTGCAAAAAACGGTTTGTGTTTTGGACAAGCAACCTTATTTGATGAAAGATAAACCTGGAAACGTCAATATTTGAACTTCTGAACAGGGCTAATCGTATGAAAGCATACTATATTACTCAGTGGCGATAGCATCTGGGTAGTTATAGCTAAGTCTGCTTTTCCAAGGACAAGGTGTTTTTTGGTTTGTTAATAATTTTGGTGCCGTTTGACGAATTTTCACAACATTTTCCCAAAAAAAAGAAAAAAAGAAAATTCACTTCAGGTCCTTCCTGGAAAGTTTTGGGGTGATTAGTCAAGCGGCGGCAGAGAAAAAGGGAGGTCCCAGAAGCAAATTCCCCAAGCATTTTCCATAGACTTCTTTAGGCAGAGATACAGCAAAAACTGCTGAATGGAATTACACTAACGTTGGCAGGAAGCTAGATCTTGGTCCACAGATTGTGCTTTTTGTGAGTTGGTGTAAATCCGTTCAGTAGTTCTTGAAAAATTAAGGGACAAAATTATTTGTATATCTGGATGGTTGGGTGCGAGAGACTCCTGCAAGAGTTTTGCGGGAGCGCCAATTCAAAAATAGAGCATTCTGATTGTCCTGGAGAGCTTTTTCCCCCTTTTGGGCTAATTCGCTCCCGCAGGAGTCAAATGAAGAAAAATGTTTCTGGCAGCCAGGGGGTGTGAGTTATAGTTACTTGAGATACCTATAACTATAACTAGTGAACTTCTGTGTTTTATTTTGTTTAAAATGTTACGTTGTTACTGAATACTTCACATAATTCTAACATTACTTTAACGTTTCGTTTTTTCAGTGACTATACATACAAATAAATAGATATATATTTTTTTGGGGGGGAAATGTACTAATACAAACGGACACCATCTACTGCATGTATGTTAACATGTACACATGCATCTTATGCACACTAGTTCTATAGTAATGGATCCACAGGCTACATGTTTGTCGCTGCATGTGAATGTGCCTTGTGCACACTGCTGGCCGCTGCAATCATGCTGAGGCAACATCAACTTACTGCTCCGTCTCTATCAATCACAGAGGAAAGCCAAGTGTGACCTCCCGATCACCCAATCGAGGGATCCAGAAAAGAAGGTAAAAGCGAAGAAGAGAGGGGCCAAATCTGAATGCAATAGAGGGGGCCTCACGTCCGGTTACCCCACTAATACTTTGGCCCTCTGGGAAGTTAGCTGAAGCCAGCTTTCACGTCCTGGCCCTGCAGAGCGAGTTTAAGCTACTGGGGCACGGCTTTAACGTAATAGCGCTTTAGTAATGTTTAATATTACGTCAACATGTGTCAGTAGAAAACCGAGGCCTCAACCTATGGGTAAAGCATATAGGATTTTTAAACATTTGAAATCCTCACGATGCTTTTCTCTTCAGTGTCGTTGTTGAGCGCTTAATTAAATAGATTAAAATACACTCGTACGGGCAGACTCTGCTACCACCAGACAGAAATGAATCCACCTGGGTGTGAAAATACCATTAGTTTCTATAAGTTACAGAGATTGCCATCGGGACTCTGGTCAGTAAAATTATTTTTGATCATGAATTGCTACCGTGCAAACTTGCAAAAAGTACAGATGCAGATAAGTTAAATATTGTGAAGTTTACCAAAATGTGAGCTTCCCATTAAAATTGCATTACCAAAGAAATAAAAAAAAAACTAAAATAATCATAAAACTAATTTACACCAGATTTAGACCATGACACAACACTGTTTTCAGATTGCGTCCAGCTCTTGGTTTGACGCAAATACATCCAGATGTTTGAGTAGCACACTCAAGGTACAGTCAGGGTATGACTAAGAGAGGCACGACAGATAGCTGAAGTTGAGAAACATTGGCACGACTTTAGTCTGAGTATGTCTTCAGAGCAGATTCCAGATTGTTGTGACGGTGAGTACATATCCTCAGAGGACATTCTGTGGCCACGTCGAGCTGCAGAGTGCCTGTTATTATGGAAAGTTGTGGCTTGTGCTGACTGGAAGCTGTGCATTTCAGCTGATCATTAGTCAGAGCTGAGAGAGGGGGTGAGGCTCAAGACAAGGGGCACCACTCATACCCAGGTTCCGAAGAAAACTCTTAGACATAACTCACAGGGTAGATTGTATGTCTTTTTTTTTTTTTTTTACTTCTCCTGAATTATTCAGATATGCTTACTTCAGTGTGGGGCTTGGCTTACACTTGGACCCATAAGTTATAGGATGCTCGGTGAACCATCAGGATCTCACATCAGTGGCACAGCTGAAGATTCAACCACCAGGATATTGACTAAATAGCTTTAGAATTATAACTGCGGGATGTTACAACTTTATCTTCCTACAGGAGAACAAAAGTGTGACTGGCGGGTTCCTGGAGTATTGATATCATATTTGCCATAAGGAAGAAAGGTGTGGACGCTATGGCGCTGGTCTGTCTGAAAGAAGTTAAAGGTAGTTGGTAAAATATAGGAAGAAGAATATCAAGATGAGACATGACTGATTATGGTCCATGGTCGATGAGATGAAACACTGACAGGCTGGTTTCAGAACCCTCCGGACTGATAGTTTTAAAGGCGATACCGCTGTTAAGCTGAAAACATCTCAGGTCAGTAACTCCTAGTTCAGACACCATGTAGAAGTCGTCTCATTTGTAGGCAATATTGCTCCAGAGCCAATAATCTCAATAAACAGAATACAAACGATGTAAAATTGTGACCTATCATTCCTAGTAACACGTTGTTAAAAAATTTAAAGAATTAGAGGTCACGTTAAAACTATTATCTATTTTATTCTATTATGCAGAAAAAGTTTAGACTTCTGGAAGAAATGGCTCTTTCCCTTGTTTAAAGCTGCACTTATGGCACAGAACACTCGCCAGTAAAATACTGTGCAGTGGCAGCATGTTTGGGCAGTCTGGAAGGCCACGAGGGTGGAAATATAAGTCGTCTAACTACGTTTTAAGTTACTCTTAATAGTGTCCTCTAATTCTTCAACTTTTTAAAATCTCTTTGTTAACTATGCTTTACATCTCAAGCCTACTCGGTATGGACAGCTGGAAGAAGCGGTCTCTTTATGTAGTATACCAAAAAAGAGGTATGCTGTGTAAAGAGTCCTGGTATCCTTTATGAGTGGACAGGGGCTCGCTCTAGCAATCCCAAGGTGCTCTATCTAGGGTAGTGTGGTCAGAGCAGCCTTAAGCTATCAGAAAGGAGTGTTAGACATTTGCAGCACACACAGAGTCAATACATGATACACACACTCAAAAAGGAGATCCACACCAATTTGGAAAAATAACAGGTATCTTTATATATATTTTGTACTCAAGAACTTTGTTATCAGGTAAGTACTTTTTCATAATAGACTTTTTACAGTTTCAGCACAGTTAACCAACAGTGAGTTTTTACGTGTAATGCTTTCCTATGGGAGAAAGAACATTCACTGACTACATATACTTGCAAGGCATTTCCGTGGGACCCCTTTCAGTCATGAGGTGGGAGAGGAACAAGGACCATAGTTCCTCCAGCAGATCAGTTGTATCTGCCCTGGTGAGTCCAGGTGCAGAGGTGCTGGATGGGTTGGTAGCTGTGCATGCTACGCGGTATAAAGGAAGGGGGTCCTCCTGGAATTAGGGGAACAGGTCCGGGAAATCCCAATGAGGGACTTGAGTCATGAAGGTCCTGGGAGCAGTCAGTTTCTTCAGGCCCAGGCCAGGCAGCTTGGATGCAGAGTGTTTCTGGTCAGCTGCCCCTCGTGCGTCAAGGCGCTCACTGGTGTCGGTAAGGACCAGAAAAGTGTACAAAAACAGGACAGCTGAGCCACTCTTGATGCTGCCCTCTGTGGTGCTGACTTCCCTTAGCGGCAGGTCATCGGTGATGTCGCTGGAGCCCAGACTGGACTTTCAACAAGTGTTGGTCACAGCAAAGGTCCGGTGCCCCAGGTATTGGTGCAGGAAGGCTTGTGGAGGTGCTGGTGCCTTCACGCTTGGCAGAAAGAAGAATCTGACCTCCTTGAGTGCACTGACCTTCTCCTGGTCAGCTACTGCTCAGTGGACCCGGTGGACAGCAGCTTGTTTAAAGAGGGCATTGCGGTTGGTGCCAACAGGCTGCAGGGGAGTAGCTCCTCTACTCCAAAGGAGATGCTGGCTGCTGGGCGAAGTGCTGGCAACCCTCCGGGGCTTGTGGAGGATGCACTGCTGCAGGACAAGTCAGGTCTTTGCAATTGTCGAGTCTGTGTGGCAGGCAGGGTTTGCTATCAGAAGTCCACAGCAGTTTTCAGTTCTTGGAGGGTCAGCTCTTCAGTGTCCTCTTCTTCTTTTCAGTCAGCGGAATATGAAGTTCAGGATTCAGGGAGCCCCATAAATATTAAATTTAGGGGCGTGAGGGGAGTGGAGAGTAGTACACAATGGGCTACCTACCATTGGGGTCACTACGCCCCCTTTATCACAACTTCCTGTGGGAAGTGTGCATAACACTGTCCCAGTTTCATAAAGTCTGCCATCACCAAGATGGCAGAATTTTCCTAGAGTGGGGCACATCAGGTAGTACAGCCCACCTTAGGAGTGTGACTGTCCTCGGTGTGTGCCACGCCTACTTTGCATAATAATTTCCTGCCCCTGCTGGTGCCAAATGGGCCTCAGGGCGGGGGTTGGCATCTCCCAGGTATGGGGGATGCCGGGGTCGCATATCAAAGGCAGCATGGGTTTGAAGCCTCCAGCCTTGGTATGCTGATTGCGCGCCATCCTGTTTGGAGGAGGTGTAAACACCTCCTGCCAGACCAGGTATTGTTTCTGACCTCTGAGAGCAGGGCTCTCGCCTCCTAGGGGAGTCAGAAGTGCGTCTGAGGTGGCAGGCTGGCCTGGAACAGTCAGCCATCACACTAGAACACTAATAGGTTTCAGGGGTTACCTGTAAGGTACCCTCTTGGTGCATGTATTAATAAATCCATCACTGGAATCAGTGTGGGTTTATTATTACAAGAACTTCAATACCAAACATCTTTGGTTTCAGTGAAGCCATCATGTAGCTGGGAAACTCGTAATCACCAGTGCCCAGTCCATATACTCGAGATGGCTTCCCTGGTCACTGGCAATGTCCAAGAATTCGACTTGGACATCACAGGGGCATATCTGCTCATGCAGATATGTCCGTACATGTAATATAATGCATGCTGTAAGGCCTGCTGTAGGGGTGACTTACATATATTGCATGCAGTGTCTGCAGGCATGGCACACAGGAGGTGCACCATGTCATGTCTTCACTTTTGTCTGCACCATGTCATGCAGCCTGCAATGGCAGTTTGCATAAGTGTGGTGAGGGGTCCCCCTTAGGGTGGCATAATGCATGCTGCAACAGTTAGGGACCCTCTTTAGCATCCATGCCCTAGGTACCAGGGATACCATTTACTAGGGACTTAGAGGGGTGCTAAAGGTATTGCCAATTGGGGGTACAATTGCACAGTTTTAGGGAAAGAGATCTGGCTCTGGGGACCTGGATAGCTTCTGTCACAATTGCATCAAATACTAGGCAAAAAGTGGGGGGGACCATGTCGAAAAGGGGCACTTTCTTACAACAGCATTTCTCAGAGCTGACTACTTGCATTGTTCATGGAGAAATTTTCGAGGGCTCAGCTGGTCATGCACACAAAGTGTACAGCGTATAAAGCCCTTAGAAGGCAGAGTGGACGCAGAAGGTTGGTGCTGAGACAACCAACGGAGAAGTCTGAGAAAAACGAGTGAGAATGAAATGCCTGTGAGTATTAATAGGAGCAACATACGTTGTAGGCCGGTGTTGCTGCACTTGTGAACGAAAGTTCCAGGGGCACGGATAGACAGTCTACCATGACAGAGAGCTGGAGAGATTCTCAGAGGTGTGGAAATGTCATTTTCTCCCAGGAAATGTAGGCTAAATTTGGCCCAGGCTCTGCAAATTACATTCTAACTCGACAAATGCTGGTGCCAATATTTGCATTTGCATTTGCTGGCAGGTTTAGAGTTAGATGGCATTAATTCCTCTTTCCCCCATGCCCCTGGACCTAAACCCAAAGATAACCCTAACTGGCAGCAGCATGTACTAAACTGGAAATGAGCAATGGTCATGCATTGAACTCACTACCATTTGGCGTTGCAGAATACTTTTCAAGCATGCAGCCATAGAAAAACATTTTTTACTTAGAACCAGGGCCATTGGAATTATGCAGCAATCGAGGACTAAATTATGTTGTAAAGTTCACTAAATCAAGAGGCAAGAAAAAGCAAATTATGGGGCACCGCTGGGCACATTCTACTACAACATTTTGACACACCTTAATACTGTCTAGGAAAAGGTTCCACCTCAATAGTGCCAGGTTTATAACTGTTTACATCAGTTGGCAACTGAAGTGTAATCAGATGACCTTCACAAAGTGTCTTTCCCTGCAAGGCAACATATGTGGCGTTTTTTGTTTACTAACTTTTGATACATTAGCGCTAGAAGTATTTTTATTTTAATCTGCAAATTCTGTAGCACACGGTGGAACATGACAATTTAGTAACTCCAAGGTATGAAGCAAACACCACAGCCCTAAAATCGCACAATGCTGCAAATCTGCATGAAAGAATCCAAAACCAAAATATATCCAACAAAGTTTGATCTTAGAAATGTTTGTGCCGGTAGGTCGTGGGGGGTTATTTCAGACTACCAGATGTTGTACTGGACACTGAAATTCCCATGTGAAATTTTTAGACACCCTTGAACACACAAACTATGTCACTGGAGGTTATGCTCAACATGCTTTAGAGGCAGGGCAGGGGTTTATAGAGGGCAACGCCTTATGCCCAGCATCTGCTTGCAAGGGCCAAAGGTCATCACCTAAGAGCATTGTCGCATTGAAAGTATGTGCAGGGGCATGGCTGGGGCGCATGCATGACGTGCTTGGAAGCGCAGAGACAGATGGGTTGTAATCGAGCTGAAAGCCATGCCATGAGTCCAGAGTTTACAGGAAATCAATGAAGGCCAGGATGAGCAATTGTTCTGGGAGCAGGGTAAGTGAGCCTGTGGCACAGAGGAAGGCCACACATTGTGCCCAGTGTCTGTTAGCACAACCTATCAGTGCACAATGGGCTCTGTTTGTCGAGCTAGTGGGCTTGTTGCATGGCCTCTGATCTACAGGAAAAAAGAAAATAAACTGCTGCGTGTGCTGAGATGCTACTTTACCAGCTCAAAGTACTAAAGGCCTAAGTTTGTTGTATGCTGTCACGAGGACCATTGTGTCGATGGGTGTACTGATGTAAAGACTATAACTGTGCTGCTGCCCAGCCCTAAGATGATCACTGCCAAGAATGGAGGTCCCACTGACATTTACCAAGGGTCAGAAGAAAAGATCCATTATGCTTCCCACCAGAAGTGTGTGAAGAGCGATCAAGAGACCTGTGAGGCACGCCATGTATGTGGCATGTCTTGCTGAAGTCGTTCTTACTTCCTTCTGAGACCAGTGACAACTCTTGTTCATAAGCACCTTGTGTATTTTTGTAAAATGTGTGGGTATTTTTGTACTTAAAAAGTCCACAGGACACCATTTTACCCCACTAAGGACTGGTATAACATTTATTTAAAGCAGTCCTGTGTTGTTTCTCACTCTTATACACTCAAGCTAACAAGAGATTAATGATGGCCAGCCTTCTGTATTTTTCATAGGTATTTCATAAGGAGGTTATTCAAGCAAATTTTTGTTCATTGTGAATAACATAACAACTCAGTCACGTCAGAAACCATGTATTGAATTGTTTCCCATAGCCCGATACATGTAAAATGGGGCTTTTTGAAAAGTGGACTGCAAGAAATTTCGGCAAACCCCTGAAAAGCACTTAGGGCCTTATTAAGAGTTTGGCGGTCTGACCGCTGAAAGACCGTGTCCACGACCACCAGGAGACCGCTGCGCCTTTGGCCTTCCGACCGCCATATTACAAGTTTCCCCATGGGCCGGTGTGGCTGCGGCAGTCTTGCAGGAATATATGACGATACTTAGCATGCCATTACTACGCATGCTTTTAGTGCGATGTTTTTACATCGCAAATGCCTTTGCTTCGCATATTTTTAATGCGCATTCAATTACTTCGCAAATGCATTTATAAGATAATACTTTACTTTTACAGCGCCTATCCTTACTACGCATACCACTACTTTGCGTACATTGTTAATTTTTATATTTTAAATTATAAGTAACCTACCTCCTGGGACGGGATTCCAGGAAAATAGGGATTTTGGGTGGGGGAGTAATTTTAAATATATTTTAAAAATTAATACTCGTGTTTGAAATTAAATACACTGCATAGTTTAACATCGCATTTTTTCTTTTTTTAAACACCCCAACACTTAGAAACGTAAAAAAATATTTTTCAAACATAAAATAAATAAACACCCCAACACTACGCAAAATACTAAATGCAAATACACTACACTACACAAACTTCACAACACTACTCTAATCCCTTCAACACTACCCCCAGCATGACCCTACCCTGTGCCCCAGTCCTGCCCCTACACGCAAACACTTCCCTACACGACCCCCTGACACTACCCTAAAACACTACCCTACACTACACAAACACTACAACACTACCCTAAACCCTAAAACACTACCCCCAGCACGACCCTACCCCTACCCCCAGTCAGTCCCCTACACTGATACTCTACCCTACACGGCCCCCTGACACTACCCTAAACCCTAAAACACTAGCCTACACTACACAAACACTACAACACTACCCTAAACCCTAAAATACTACCCCCAGCACAACCCTACACCTACCCCCTGTCCATCCCCTACACTAAACCACTACCCTTCACAACCCCCCCGACACTACCCTAAACCCTAAAACACTACCCTACACTACACTACACAAATACAACTACACCACCCTAAAACCTAAAAAACTACCCCCTGCACGACCCTCCCCCTAGGACAACACCCCGGCTTACCTCTCCTGACGTCCTCCTTTTTCTTGTGTAACCCTGTGCGTGTCTCCTTTGCGCACATGGCCCCTCACTCCTTGATGGTGGTGGAAGCTCTCCCTATCCCTTCATCCGCCGCTCTCTGTCACCTCCCCCTGGCTGGGGTCGCTCTCCTGTGAATTCAAATCCCATGCGCCCGCGGTGCATGACTGTACACGAAATCACGGCGGCAGCATGATAGGCTCTCCTACCTAGAGGGAGCTCCCAGCGCCATGCTCCGCTTCCTTCTCACCCTCCTCACAATTGGGCAGTTTAGCCATTACAACGCATGCGCGAAAGGCATGTGAAAATGAAAAAGATTCCTGTAGTTCAGTCACAAGCGCCATTGTTTAGCTATTACAACGCATGCGTTGTTACAACGCATGCGATGTAACAACTTGCGTAGTAAAGGCTACGCGTTGTTACATCGCATGCGTTGTAACGCTTGCGAAGTAATGGTATGCGGAGAAAAGCCTCCGTAGTAATGGGTGATTACCGTCTTGCAGCAGTGGGCAATGTATTTCTATATATATATATATATATCAATGACTGTGTGTGCATTCCGACTGCATATGTGTCGAATGCACATATATGCATGAAATATGTAGAAAAATACCACCTACCCATTGCTGGAGTCTGACCCTCATACGTGGGCAATCCCGGTAAAGGGTATATGGTACCAAAGTACTTACCTGTATTTCGCTGCAGACGGGGTTGTATTCCTCGGGGTAAAGATGCTGCTGTGTAGGGGGGACCTGGAGAAAGGGATCCACCTCGAAATCTGGTACAAAGAACAGGAAATGGGTGAGCATTTCATCCAAAATCCTTTGTCTCTGCCAACCTTGGAGTGGCGGTCCGATGCCGCGGTCGGCTCGTGGAATAGCCAACTCGTAATATGGACAGTGGCGGCTCCTCCGCTAAGGCAGAGGAGCGTCGCCCCACTGCTCAAAAGGAAAAATAAAATGATAATAACGTATCGTTATAATCATTTTATTTTTCCTATTGGAGTCAGTGGTGGGGCGGGCCAAAGTAGGGGGAGGAGTGGTTTGCACTTCCCAAGTGCGCATGAACTATCTTGCTGGCCCTCTTGGGCAGACCAAACAGTTCATGCGCAGTTTGCATGTTCCCCACCAGGGTGCATTACACAGCCTGGTGAGGAACATGCACAGGCTTCCTGTTCCCGTCTGAGTACCGAACCACGGTGCTCAGACCAATCAGAACGCTGCAGTGCAGCGTTGTGATTGGCTCAGGGGAGCCTGTGGGCCTGAGTGCTTCCTGCTGCTGGCCCGGACAGTAAGAAGGAAGAGGACAGAGGACAGAGGACAGGCGGCATCCGGCCGTTTCAGGTCAAGTAAGTCATTTTTATTTTCTTTTTTATTTCATCCCCCTTCCCCCGTCTCACCATCCCCATCTGGTAGCAGCCGTTCAACGCTATGAACTTAATTTTGAATTTAAATGCCTAAGTAATTTAAATATATTAAACTAAATAAAATGGTTTTTAAATTTCCAGAATTACCACAATTGCACAGAACGATCTTTTTATCAGCAGTGGCAACATGTCACTGATGCCCACAAGTTACCAAGAATTACCATCATTATGCAAAAGCCATCATTTTACTAGAGGTGGGTATCAAGCTATGGATGCAAACAGGTTGCCAAAAAATATCATTATGCAAGGACCATCAGTTTGCCAGGGGTGTGCCTCACGCTACAGATGCACACTAGTTTCCAAGAAATAACACCATTATGCAAGACACAGCATTTTACCAGACAGTTATAGCACAAGAACCACCCTTAAACCTACGGTAACCTGGGCAATTAACAGTTCTTCATATATAGTGGTTCCCATTGGTCTCATTCAAATCTACTTCTGAGGAACAGCTCAAATGGCTGTATGCAATTAATGCTTAATAACTGAATAAAGATGTAAAACTCACCGGTCAGACCTTACTGTACAAAGAGCAATCTGTATTAGACGGTAATCAACATCCAACATTAATATGGTATTCAAGATAAATACATCAGTGCGATGTGTCCCAGTGAGCAAGGAAACAACAACCAAATGTACCAAAAGACAAGTGACTGTAAGGTGACAACAAAATCTTTGAGTGTTTATAGCAAACAACAAACACAATTTCAACTAATAAGCCAATGTCACAAATGTTGTTTGTTTGATATGCATGCTGACGACGTTTCAACTCTCAACTTGATGCAGGGGTCTCATCAAGACAGCAAGAATGATGGTACATTTTGGCCAAGTAGTAAGGGGTGATATTGTGCCAAAAACTGTGTAAGCCACATTATAATGATCTCCGGAGGCAAATATACTCACTTCGAGGGTGGTGGTAACCCTCATTGAGTGGGAGCACTCTACATTAGTGGTGCTGTAGCAGCAGAAGGATGCCAGTCAGTGTCCGATGGGAATGAATTTGCATTGGACATGTACAGGAATCCTCCCGTGGTGTCATCATGGATGCCGGCTATCCTGGCTGGAAAGGAATGGCTCCTCCCACCTACCCTGCTTACACTCAATGAAATACAGATAAGCAGATGCACAGACATGCGCCTGCATGCAGATACACACACTGCATTTTCTTTTTTTATAGTTTTATTTCCCTGTAGTTCTGACACATGCTCTGCCTCTCCTTTCCTTTCCTCTACCACATATGGTTAAACCGTTGCATTCTAGTTTCTATTACTGGTCCCTGGAGGAGAGTGGGGTTTACATGCGTGCCTTAGTGCTGCCTGGACAGGAGCAAATTGGATTTCTTCAGAGGGTAGAAGGAAGTAGACATGCAGTAATGCCTCCAAGACTGGGGGATGGGCCAAGGGGGCAAATGGAAGTGTGCAGTGGTTGAAGTGCCTACTTAGGTGGAGTACAGAAGGGCTTCTGGTGAATTGGAGGACTGGTGGAGGGTTGGCAATGGGTGTCCCTCAGGCAGCTGAGAGAAGAGAATACAGTGTTCACATGGCTGTGCCACTGGCTGTTGGGTAAATGTCCTCCGGTTAAAAGGGTGAGCCTCAGTCAATCAGGAGACTCACCCAAAAGATTTGTGATCATGCTTATGGGTTCCTTTTTAATGTTCATGTTTTTTTACTCTTCTAAAGCAAGGGAACTTTTTTTAACTGCCTGGAAACAGGTTCTCAGTTATCCCTGGGCAGTGTGCCAAGGAGTCAATTTTTGGGATCTGAACGTCATGTTTTACCTCAATACGCCACTATGTAGCACCACTGCAGAGAAACCAAAAAACTGTGGAGGCACATTACTTGCCAGACAAAAAGCAAAAACAATGTAGCAGTAAGTGACGCTAAAAGTAAAATGCCTTTATCAAGCTGAAGCATATTATGGTTTGCAAGCTTTTAGGGCGAAGTACGTTCCTTCTTCATGCAGAAATATAATTCCAGGAGCCAAAACCCCCAAGGAAGCTAGTTTGGCAGAAAAAAAAGTTTGTTAAAAAATTTCTTAGCTTAATCAAGGTATGAGCTTTTCAAGACTGTTTAATGTTTCTTGGCTTTTTCAGCTAGAGCTTGGATACATTTTCTCAAGGATAAAAGTCTAATCTCAGTCAATAGCTTCCAGAAAAACTATCTAGCATGCTGCTCCTTTTCTTTGTGAGTGCAGTGTAGAAATTTGAGTCAATACCAAGACCTTATTTCAAAGAGGAAATAAGGAAAATGAAATTCCCTATTGGATCAGCCATTGTTGACAATCACAAAACCTCCTAGTGTCACTCTAATGTAAACATACTTATCAATATTGTTGTAATAAACTTTTTCACAATTTTCTTGATTAAGGTTAGGTGTCCTAAAAAGACTGTGGCTCATGGAGTATTGTAGCAGTGGCTTTATTTTACAGAAGGTAGAACATCTTGCTTTAAAGGACTAAGAGGATTGCCAAACACATTCCTTCAATGATTTTTTAAAACTTTATTTGAAACCGTATACCTTTCCATTAATTTGTATCCTGTGTACTGTGATTATTAGTGGGCACTCCTGGAAAAATTTAATATTTGTTTATCCTACAGCTAGGTAGCTACGTTTAAAGGGCAAGTAAATCAGAATTGTGAACAATATAAGATTTTCCTTCTAGAAAGTACAATATGATTTACTTTACAGAACCAAAGGGTTATCAATGCACAGGGTACCTTTATCACTGTCAGTTTCCATGCGTGATGGGGATTTTGACCTTCTCTTCGCCTCTGGAGTCTCGGTTTCTTTTTTCCCCGTTATACTCAATTTTCCAGAACGACTTCCTTTAAAAAATAAATTCATAAAGGTTTTTGATCGCTTCAGGCTTACTTCATTTCCTAAAGCCACTGGTTTGTCACGTTTCTTCTTCCTCTTTTCCTCTGGAAAGAAAACATATTTACTTTTTATTTTCAAAAAATATGTTAATGTTTTTGTAAAGCACAAATAATCGAAGGGGCATTACACCACTTTACAAGAGACATTTTATACAGTGATCACACAATAGTTTTTAAACCATTGTACATAGAAAATCTAGTATACTTAAAACATAAATATATGTTAAAACATATGTCATTGCAGCTGGAAATACGGAAAAAATACATTTAATTTGTTCCTAAATATCAGTGAAGACTGGATTAGCTACAACTCAAGAGATTTATAATTCTTTACCTGTAGTAAGGCACCCCAGAAAGACAGAGAAATTAACAGATTTCTTTTTCAAATTTGTTATCTCCAATATCAAATTATGTTGGATAACCAGTCTCTGGAGATTTTGAGTTCATTAACTGGGTGTGGTACTGGTAGAGCAGTGTATTGTATCTGACCCCGATTCTGAGTGGGTTGAAAAATGGAGAGGCATTTTCTCCACCCGGTAATTACCAGTACTCCACAGAGAACTATTTAGCAGGCGGAGGAAATAACTCTTATTCAGAGTTTATATCTTACAAACGAAGGCAAAATATGGAGAATTGGCATTTAATGCGCCACATTTTGCATGGTTTGCCTTTTAACCAGGAGAAATCTTCAGAAGTGCAGCATTTACAGAAAACTATGAATTCTGATCCCTGTGCAAACATTCGTTTTGTCACGAATCGGAATTCACCTCCAAACTCAGAATCACAGTCTCTTTGTCAGTTTATTGTTTTCCTTGTAAGAAATTATTTACATTCCATAGTCTTCAAAGGTTAAGATGGTTGGCAACAATCTCCAACTCTATTGAGTAAGGCTGTCAGAACCCTCCTTTTTCCACAATGTTACAGGGTACAGTATTATCAGAGTTACCTTACTGCTTTTGAGAAAGCTGTTGATTTATCCTATTAAGAGATCATAGTCAGCCGCTGGAACAGCAAGAAAGTTAGTAAAAACCCTATCAACTAAGTGCAGTGGTTTGTTATGCTTGTCTTCTTTGCTGCTAGGAGTAGTAAGCAACGATACCGCACTGCAAAGGTACATTTGATGACGATGAAATGTGTCAGTTAAGGCAGGCAACTGTGGCTCAAAAGTCATTCATTTATCTTATAATTTATTCCTCATAATGGCACTTCGGTCAAAATCCAGAATGGTATTTCCTCTGATCTGGGCCGATGTGATGCAGTTTCCTCTGATGTCATGAGGCCAGGCATCTTGGGATATCATTTCCATTAATGTCCTCATTATGCTAATTAGTGGTTTAAAATTTCTACCGTTTTGGTTACAGAATACTGCCACATGTGTCAACAAGAGGTACATCACTTGGGACTGACAAAAGGAATGTCAAAATATGTGCATAATTGCTCACTATCCAACTTGTTCATAAGCGGACACAAAACCTCACATGAAACTAATAAAACAACGAGCATTTGCAATGCAATAGGTCTCGCATTTGTGAAAGCTAGAGCTCTTGGTGTTGAAAATTACAATGTTTTTTACTTTTGTTTTTTTGTATGCAGTGGAGAGATGATATTTGCATAGCACTATTGCCATTCGTATGAACTTGCAGTGCTGGAGAAACAGAAAATGGGAAATAGGTTATGAGGGAGGGGAGACAAGAGTAGTATGCTGGCTGAATTTTTTTTTTTTTTTTTAAGTTTGACCTATTGGCGTTGCCAATAATAATGCACCACCAATAGCTCAAACTTTCAGTAATGCGAGACCAACTGCATTGCAAATGTTTTTTTAAGCACTTTGGCAAAACTAAATTTTCTAATAGGTCTCAAAGGCGAGTTCTAGTGGTTTTGTCAAGGCTTGTTCACTGTGCTAACAACAATGGCATGACAAGTGAGGCAACATATTGCATCTCCAAATAAGGCCTCAGTAGTTGGATGTGCAGAGGCATTGATTTTCATTTATGAAGAGCTATTAACAAGCAGACTTGATTAAAGTTGTAAAAATAAGATACATAATAAGCTTTATAATATGATAATGACTTATAAAGCACACCATTAGCTAGGTAGAGTGCATTCCAGCTCTGAGTTCAAACTGGAAGAAAGCAAATAGTCCTACTCAGAATTAAATATATGCGATTTAAGAGTTTTCTAAATTTCAGAATACAACTTTCAATACATAGTGCCAAGAAAAGAGAACTCCAAACTCCCGCTGTATGAGATGATACATCCATCCATTTGAGCATTAGGAAACCTGACAACTGAAAGGAGGATGGCAGTCCTTGAACAGAGAGTTTTGGGAGAAATATAGCAGTTGAAATGAGAACTAAGGTGGCTAGACATATTGCCAAGTAAAAGCTTTATGATCCAGATAGAGCGCCTTAGACATACATCTTTTTGGAACTGGTAGCCAGTGAAGAACACAAAGCTGGTCGTAAACGTGTGGGCCACGATTAAGCCCTAGAATTAGGGGGGAACATTTCCCCTAATCTATCCAACGTAAAATCACTACTAATGTGGGATGTGTCTAGGGAGTTAGTGGTTCAATAAAAGAGAGAGTATCCCAGCCCTGACTTTATTCCTCGTACATGATACAATCCGTAACACCCTTTTTTATTTGTATTTTTGTTTGTTTAAAGTCCTGCTCTGTATATTACGCACACAACGCCATCTAATATGGGAAGGGACTAGAGGCCCTAATGAATTGGCAATGGTGGGTTCCAGAAGAAACAGTCACCACATGTATGCGTCTGGAACAATAGGACCTTTGAGGTAGTCGAGTGGGAACCCAAGAATTACCCCAGGCACCACAGTAGCAGTAGGTATATGCAGATCCGCAGGAGCTGTGAGGCGGGACCCAGGGATTGAGAAAGATAATGCAGTAGTATGCATCTGGGGTTTACCCAGAAATGGAGGGAGCGGAACCCATGAAATAGCACAAACACCCCAGTAGGCTATATATATTTAGACTCAAGAAACAAAGGGGGGAGTGAAGAGGGGTAATGGTAGAATCGTCCTCCTCCAAATCCTATTTCTCAACAAAAAGATTCTACCGTTACATTACATTATGACGTTTAATAACTGAAAAGCTATAGTCATAATGATGGTGTAGCAGAGATGGTTATCAAGGCACCTAGTTGTTTACAGAAGGGAACCACTTCGGGTTTTTAAAATACCCCTCACACACTGAAAACCAATTCAGTGTCATGCTTCATCATTGGGGTCTTCCCGTCTACCTACGGGGCGGGGCGTGCTACGACCTACGTAGACGCGGGAGCACTTGAATTCGTGATAGAAGTTATGTGTAGTGCATGGGGTGGTAGGGTCGTGAAAGAAAAGTGGTGCAAGAATTAAAAGTTCCCTGGCTAGTGGAAAAAATATAATTTATTGCCTTCCCTGGCTGGAAACATTAAAAATGGGGAGGTGTAGAGGGTGTACTGTAATGAGTTGCCTTCTACGGGGACAACATGTTTCAAAAGCCATCCCCCTGGCTTTTTTCGTCAGGACCAAGAACGATCCCTACTTCACTATTGTAAGTGAATGATTCCAAATGTACATATGCCTAATGGTCCTTAGTACACGCATAAGATGCCCTATTGTGGCCTTCTTAATAATTCCCTATTGGTATTTTGTCAAGCCGCCGTGTAAATGTTTTCAACCAAAGTGCCCTCAAGCAGCAGGAGGTCACTCGACCGGAAATACGATCAGTGTGAGCCTCAAATGGAATGTTTGCAGCAGTCCAGGAAGAAGGGGTCAAGTACCTTGAAACGCGTTGGCGAAAGCAATATTAAGTGAAGCATGAAAGCAGGCTGCATTTTAAGCCAGGTGGCAGAGCGCTGTCGAGTGACCTCCTGCTGCTTGAGGGCACTTTGGTTGAAAACATTTACACGGCGGCCCGTCCGTGGGGAGGAGCACCATCGCCAAGCTGGGAGGAAAAGAATATCCAGCTGGCTGAGGCTGTAGTTTTGAGCTGCTCAAGACTTTGTGGCACAGCGCTCGATATGCTGATTGAGCCTGCTTTGGTGAGTCACAACCTACTAAAGGAAATGAAAATGCTTTAAATCAAACAAACATTTGAACTTACCATAAGGAGACTTTTATGCTCACATTGGGGACTCCGTGTCCCATAAGGCATTGAAATTGATTGCACTGAGCATACGCCCACTGGGGGCTTGTATTTAAATAAAAACCGGAAATACGATCAGTGTGAGCCTCAAATGTAATGTTTGCAGCAGCCCAGGAAGAAGGGGTCAAGTACCTTGAAACGCGTTGGCGAAAGCAATATTAAGTGAAGCATGAAAGCAGGCTGCATTTTAAGCCAGGTGGCAGAGCGCTGTCGAGTGACCTCCTGCTGCTTGAGGGCACTTTGGTTGAATATATATATATATATATATATATATATATATATATATATATATATATATACACACACACATATAAAATACATGAGTAATAAATGCAAAATAATTAAAGAGAGGAAAACAAACAGTATATCAATTGCATATAAAAATCTCAATGAGAAAACTCTGACCTTATTGAAAAAGGTGGCGTAACACAGCTTGGCCAACCGCTGCATCCTCCCTCTGTGCAGATTGGAGGCAGTAATGTCTTGTAAACGTGTGGACATTCTTCCATGTCGCAGCACGGCATATTTTGTCCAGTGTAACCCCAGCAAATAGTGCAGTGGATGCAGCAACAATTCTGGTGGAATGCGCCTTAGCCCTCACTGTCAGAGGTTTATTGGCTTTTTCGTGACAGAATTGAATGGCCGATGCGACCCATCTGGCTATTGTGACCTTTGTCACTGCGGTTCCTTGTTTTCCTTGACCATAGGCCACCAACAATTGGTCTGATTTTCTGATAGTTTTTGTCCTCTGAAGATAAAATTTGAAGCATCTTTTTACATCTAAAGAATGCAAAGCCCGTTCAGCAGGGCTGGATGGATTTGGAAAGAAAGTTTGTAGCATCACCGGCTCATTCAGGTGAAATTGCGTCGGTACTTTGGGAATGAACCTGGGATTTGTCCGAAATGACACATAATTCTGCGTAAAGTGTAAGAAAGGCTCTTTGATAGTAAAGGCCTGGATCTCGCTGACCCTCCTTGCGGAAGTAAGAGCTAGCAAGAGGGCCACCTTCCAAGTGAGAAATTTCAGCTCTGCTTTATGTATTGGTTCAAATGGTTGTCTCATAAGATGCGCTAGAACTACATTGAGTTCCCACTCTGGTGGGGGTGCGCGCACTGGAGGAAAAGCGCAAAAGAGCCCTTTTAAGAATTGTTTTATCAGAGAAGATGAACATAAAGACAGAGTATGAGGTGACTTCCTGTATCTGGAAATAGCAGCCAGGTGAACCTTGACTGACGAAAAGGTGAGGCCAGACTTGGCCAGTGAGAGCAAGTAAGGCAAGATTTGTTCAGCCGGGGCTTGTAATGGATGAACTTTATTGGCTTCACACCAACAGCAGAATCTCTTCCATTTGAGACGATATGTTTTGAGAGTGCTTTCAGCACGAGATTTAGCCAGAATGTCGCGACAGTCCTGTGAAATATTGAGGTCTTTAAACTCTAGGAACTCAGGAGCCATGCGTGCAAGTGCAGGGATTTGGGATCCGGATGAATCACCTGGCCCTTGTTCTGTGATAACATGGTTGGTGTCGGAAGAAGGCGAATGGGGCTTTCCTATGACAATAGAAGTTGTTCCTCGAACCAGTACTGTCTGGGCCAACGGGGTGCAATCAGAATTAGGCGGCAGCCCTCCAACTTCATCTTGTTGATCACTTTGGGGATTAATGGAATGGGGGGAAAAGCGTAGGCATAAATCCCGGACCATCTCATTGAAAGGGCTTTTCCCCTTGACCCCGGTTGAGGGAACCTGCTGGCATAATATCAGCATTTCTTGTTCTCCTGGGATGCAAATAGATCCAGAGCTGGTTTGCCCCATGTCTGAAAGATCCTATTCGTTTGGGTTTGTTCTAACTCCCACTCGTGGCAGCCTGATTGAGATCTGCTCAGTGTATCTGCCAGAGTATTGTGTAGGCCCCCGACATGCTGGGCCTTCAGAGATATTCCGTGCAACGTTGTCCATTCCCACAATTCTTGCGCTTGTTGGGAGAGAGACATGGATCTTGTTCCTCCTTGTTTGTTTACATAGTACATGCTGGTCGTGTTGTCGGTTCGGACCAGCACTGAGGAACCTGCTATCCTTGGAAGGAAAGTCTGCAGAGACAGGAATATGGCTTGGAGCTCTAAACTGTTGATGTGTTGCAGTTTCTGCATCTGAGACCATCTTCCTTTGATTTGCAAATCCTGCAGATGGCCTCCCCATCCTTCCATGGATGTGTCTGTTGTCAAAACAAAATCCGGGATGTCCTGGAGAAAGGTAAGACCTTGCGCAAGATTGGCTGTTTGAGACCACCAACGGAGAGTGTTCACCATTCGTGCAGTAATCAGGATAACATCCTCGAAAGACCCCAGAGCTTGTTGCCATTGTTTCTGTAATTCCTCTTGTAGAGGTCTCATTTTGAGCCGTGCCAAAGGAATTAAATTGATTGCCGAAGAACACATTCCTAGGAGTGACTTGAATGTTCGAACAGAAACTGACTTTCTTCTTGCGATGGTCAAAGCCAACTTTTGAAGGCGCACTTGCCGGTCTTGAGATAAGAATGCTTTGCACTGGATGGTGTCCAGGGAAGCTCCTAGAAACGAAATGATCTGAGTTGGATGCAGGTGCGATTTGCCCTTGTTTAAAGTAAGTCCCAGAGAAGTGAATAGACGGAGACAAGATGTCGTGGCAAGATTGGCCTCCTGTTTCGACGGAGCTTTGAGCAGCCAATCGTCGAGGTATGGAAAAACTTGGATTCCTCGAGATCGTAACTCCGCTGCTACTGGTGCTAAGCATTTGGTGAATATCCGTGGCGCTGACTTTAGGCCAAACGGAAGCACCTTGAACTGATAGTGGGTGCCAGCCACTGTGCACCGTAGACATTTTCGGTGTCCTGGATGGATAGGGATATGAAAGTATGCGTCTTCCATGTCCAGAGAAGTCATGAAATCCCCTTCGTTGATGCATCCCAGAATATCGGCAAGAGTTACCATCCGGAAAGTTTGCTTTTTGAGAAACTTGTTGAGTTTGCGGAGGTCCAGAATTGGACGCCATTCTCCTGACTTCTTTCTGATTAGGAAGAAACGCGAATAGAAACCTTTTCCTCTCTGTGCCGATGGTACCTCTTCTATAGCTTCCTTGAGGAGCATGATCAAGACTTCTTTGCTCAATAAGTGATGACGAGGGGAGGGGGACCCCTGGGCGGAGTAGTAGGTGGTTTCTTGACAAATTCCAGTGTGTGACCTTTAGTGACCAGGTCCAGCACCCAGCGGTCTGAAGTGATTTTGTGCCACTGCTGTGCATAAAGAGAAATTTTCGCACCCACCGGTAGGGAGGGAATTTTGACTGGCACCCTGGTAGGCTCATTGTTTTCTAGCTGAGTCACGGCCTTGTTGCTGTGTTCGCTTGCGGCCGATCTGGCAAGAGAAACCAGCCGTCGAAGACTGACGGTACGAGGATTGATTGAAAGGCTGACGATATTGAGGCTGATACTGCCGATACTGCGGATTCGACTGATATCCACCTCGGTAAGTTGTGAAGCCTCTCCCTCTGGCGCCTCTGAAAGGAACACGTCTGTATTGCAGAGCCCCCAGGGACTTAGCAGTGTCCGTATCATTTTTTATCGCTAACAGAGCCTCATCAATATGCTTACCGAATAGCGAATCCCCATCATACGCCATGTCCAGGATTTTTGCCTGAACCTCAGGTCTAAAGGTAGTAGCTTTAAGCCACCCCTGGCGTCGAAGAACAGCTGCACCAGCCAGTTGTCTAAAACTTGTATTAGCGATGTCTAGTGCACAGTCGATTGTTTCAGAGGCAGCTCTTTCGCCCTCTAACAAAATCTTCCGGGCCTCATTCCTTTGCTCCTCAGGAATGAGATTTATCAATGCCGCCATATCTGACCACATCTGACGTTCATAGCGGCCAACGATTGCCAAGGCATTAGCTGCTCTAATTGTCGCCGCTGCCATCGCAGACATTTTTTTACCCATAAGGTCCATACGACGTCCCTCTCTGTCTGGAGGAGTGGTAATGGGCGTTGCAGGATTCTTTGACCGCCTTTGTGCGGCCTGAGAAATGACCGAGTCCGGTCTTGGGTGTCCTACGAGACACGATGGGCTGTCCTCTGGAGCGCGATATTTTTCCTCCACACGAGGTAGCACAGCCGGTATGGATGCTGGTGTCTTCATGATCTTCAGACCGTCCTGCCAGATGTAATCAATAATGGGAATAGTGCCTACGATTTTTCTAGTATCCTCTTTAAAATCATGTAAGAAGCAGTCTGTCTGCTTGACCGTAATGGGCAGTTGGAATCTAGTAGCTGCCCGCTGCATTAAATTATGGAATCCTCCAATGTCCTCAGGAGGAGAATCGGAGGGCAAATGCGGAGGTGGAGATGGTGTCGGGATTATATAATCATCCCAGGGATCCGGAGTTGTGTGATCCGGCAATTCACCCTCCTCTACCTCTTCGTCCGAAGAGGAATCGTCCTGTTGATTAGGGTTAGGTGGACTTGCCACTTGCGCCGGTGTACTGGGCATAGCAGGCTCTGGTACTGGAGAAGGAATCACCACCTGAGGGAGTGGGTTCTCAGTCGGAACTTGCTGAGGAGGAAACCTTTGGCGATAATCAGCCAACATAGCCTGTAAATCCTGTATGAGTTGTGGAGGAAGATGCGCCATCTCTCTATGGCGAGGTTCTTGCCTATGATGGAACTGGTAAGTATGACGTGGAGCCAAAAACTGCTCGTGATAGTAATGTCCTTCCTGGAAATCATCATCGTCATCAATCTCTTGGTATTTGATATTGAGCTCGGACACACTGTGAGCTTCACCATAAGGACCTTCATCGTCCTCCTCATCGTAATCTTCTTCCTCCGCAAAACGCTCCAAAAGATGCGATGGCATTAGAGGGGATATTTTGGTATAGTCCATTGAAGACTGTCTTTGAAATGTTTTGAGCTGGGCCACCCGCGTTGACGATGTAGATACTGGTATTACAGGAAAACTCTTCGTCGAAGGTGTTGCCGTCGACGGTACTGTCGTCGACGGTGTCGTCGTCAACGGGGCTGTCGTCGACGGGCTCTTCGTCGACGGTGCTGTCATCGACGGTGTCGCCGTCGACGGTGCGGTCATCGACGGTGTCTTCGTCGACGGTGGTTTCACTGACGATTTCTTCGTCGCCGATGAGTCGTCGACGGCCGTCGACGACGGTCTTTTAGTAATGGTTATCTTAGTAGAGAAGATAGGAGAAGAGATAGCCGTTGTTGTTACCGTTGCCGTAGACGATGGCATTGACGATGTGACAGATATCGTCGACGATGAAGAAATAGTCGTCGACACAGATTTTTTGTGTTTTCTACTTACAGAGCTAGTAGAAGATGATCTTGGACGCTCTGTGAGTAAGGCAGATGGCGGAGACGACGCTGGCTCAGAGGAATGCTTAGAGCTTCTCTCCTTATGAACAGGTTTATCATGGGAAGTTTTGATATGCTTTCTTCCCTCACCTGAAGAGCATTCCTGTGATCTAGCTCTCTTACTAGAAGTGGAAGCTCGGTCCTCTTCCTCAGCCGAAGAAGGAGGTCTTTCTTTGGAAGATTTGGGCCATAATAATAATCTTGCCTCTCTATCCCTGAGAGTCTTGCTGGGAAAGGTACGGCAGATCTTACAGTCTTTTGCCTCATGTTTAGGGTAGAGGCAGTAAAGACAATCTTTATGTAGGTCATCTACATGGACCCTCTTCTTCTCACAGGTCCTGCAGGGGCGGAAGAGGCCTTTATAGTCAGACATGACTTTCCAGAAAAGCTGAAGAGAAAACTGAGTAGCACTCAGGGAGACTCCCTTCCACACGACGTGCAGTGAAAATCTGAGGAGAACTTGCCTCTGCTGGGAGTGTTCTAGAGGGTGCTGGTAGCTGATTGGTAGGAGTTCATTTTTAGTCCTTTTCCTATAAGGACGCAGATAGGCTACTAATGTTGGGCCCTTGGCCTCTGTTAGCCTATTTATTATCTATGGCACTACTTTTGTATTTTACTGTGGGGCTCCCATCTCGACGACGGGGAATGATTCAGGCATGTGAATCTATGAAAGATACCCCAATACTGGATAAACTGATCTCACACAGACAGGAGTTACCAATTCGCAGCTTGACAAATACATAGCGCCCATCCGGATCTACCCATGTCTTTGATACCACAACTGGAAGTGATTTACGAATAAGGATTGCTACACCACATTTACGGATAGGGCCTGTGTCTGGTGATCCTTTCCCTTGAACACTACTGTGAAACACTTCTCCCACCCAATCTCTGCGTAGTTTTTCAGATTCCAGTGCATCAAGATGTGTCTCTTGGAGTAAAGCCACATCTACTTGTTTTGATTGTAAATAAGAGAGTACTTTTTTCCTTTTGATGTAGTGCGTAAGTCCATGAACATGTTATTGCACGTAGGGGGTGAATATTATTCATGTTAATACATGCTCTAGTGAATTTCGTGTTCAGTAATATTTAAAAAGCGTGTATAAGAGCTTTTAAGAGAATGGGGGAACTTGCGAAGTATTGCTAAAAAGCTGGTTGTTGTTGCGTAAGGGATAATAAATCTTACTGGAAGAGGTTTCCTAATAAGGAGAAAATAGCAGTGGTAGGAGGAATAATTGGGAAAAGGAAGCGTATATTGTGAAGTTACAGCACACAGGACTTTCTACTTTTAACCGCGGGTCTGGGCTCACTGGAGCACTGCCGCTGGAAGGAGCTCCATCGGTAGGACATCATAGTATCCAGGGCTGCATAAGAGAGTGATTGAGGTTTGGGGATCCAAGTGTGTATATTATTAACTAATGAGGAGGGGGAGTTATGATATGATAAAGTGTGGAAACGTGTAATAAAACATTAGTGACTTCTAAGAATGCTAAGGAGAATTATATGTATATCCTATCTAAAGTTGAACAACTCAGTATCTTTGTTCAGCAATAACAATCGCTACATATATAACAGCACAAATATGACCCAAGACCTTATGGATCATAACTGTGAATGACATATGATAATAAAAAATATCTATATTAAGACATTTAACACATCAGACATAGTTAGCACATATAGTGCATCATAATAATAGAAGCATGAAGGCATCTATAAATGTGGTTATGACCATAGGAAAAAAACAATAATAATAGTGATAATAACAATAATAAAAGAATAATGAGAAAGGAAGGTGAAAAATAAAAAATGAGAGCAATTCTCAGCTGACCTGAGCGTAGTTATTGTTTTCTTTCAAAGCACAGTGACCATATCTCGCTCCATTTCTGATGTGAGGGACTTGAAAATAGTCATGGTGAGAGTATTCATTATGACTGCATCTGAAATCTCAACTATGCACTATTAGAACTTATTCTGCATCAGAAGCAGATTTTAAGGGGGAGCGAGACTTATCTCTATGTTGTTCCTGTGTGAAAGTAGATAATGTTTGTAAGGCTGAAGTCTTATCCTCATGTGTGCGAGTTATACGTACAAAATCTCTACCACGATGGCGAGGTTCGCTAATATTTTGATGCCTGCTGTCGGATACCTGTTGAGAAGGTCAGGGGTCCGGATGGGTCTGCTCTGTAGGAGTGTGCTGAATGTCCACGTCCTGTGGTTTCATGCGATCTAAGAATTGTTGTAGATCCTCAGGGTTATAAAAGTCTTTTGAATCTCCATTTTTGGTGATGCGGAAGCGGGCTGGGTCAAATAAACCATATTTGATGTCCATTTTTCGCAATTGAGGCCTCATAGAGAGGAATGCTTTCCGTCTTTCATTAGTTTCTCTTAAGAAGTTGGCTGCCATGTGGATTTCATGACCATCATATATGTAGGAGCCTTGTGCATTGGCTGCCGTTAATAGATGTCTCAATTGCCCGTGTCGTAAGAAACATGTAATAAGAGGTCTTGAGCGAGTGTCGGTGCCTTTACGTGGAGGACCAATATGATGTGCACGCTGAATTTCAAGTGGTGGATCAAAGGTAATGCCAACCAGTTTTGGGAGAGTGTCACATAAGAATGTTCTCGCATTTTGGCCCTCAATTGTTTCTGGGAATCCGAAGAAGCGAACGTTCTCTCCTGTTACGATCTTCCAAATCAACCAGCTTTCTGCGGAGGAGTAACAGTTCTTGATCTCTGTTTTGGACTGAGTCAAGTCGGCTCTCTACTACTGTTAGTCGTTAGTCCAGCCCCTCTGCTCTATTATGGAATCCTACAATATCTGCTCTAATTGACTTAGCCTCCGCTGTAAGAGAAGAGATATTAGTGTCCATGTCTTCCAAACGACGGCTGATCAACGAGATTTCTTGCAGAATGCGATCCATGGTCTCACCTTGCGCTGGACTTGAGGTGATTTGAGACGAACTACATGCAGGAGATGTGGAACCTTTCGTTGGCATATTGTGTGATTGTTTAAGTACTTCTGCAAAGAGAAATTGTTTGGAGGACTTGTTCCCTTGCTTATTGTTGGACATTTGTCTAGAGTCTGGGGTATTTTGATGTAGTATAAGTAGTAGTAGTACGTGTCTTGTACTTGAGCAAATCCGCTAATGGTTTTCTTCTTTTGGTTTTCCTTGGTTAAATTTCCTAGCCCGAATGCTCTGCTAATTAGGGTGGGAATAGTCATTAAATTGACACACCTAGCCACCAAATTTTTATATCCGTGGCCCTTGAAATGAAATGAATGAAATGAAATTCGTACTTGTAAAGCGCACTGCTGCCCCCAACAGAGGCGTCCTGGCGCTATACGCATACCGCTGTGGAACCCTTCCTGGCTATTCCCTGTGAGATGTCCACTCCTGGGCACCCCCAAGGTGAAGCCAGGCATCCCAGCGCTGGTGGGGCCGTTGTGGAGATTAAGCAAGCTATTGCCCAGAGTTGCAGAGTGGGACCCATGATTAGAATAGGCACCGAGGCGAGAATTATCAGGTCCGAGGAAATTGAGCCCAAGACCCGCCGAGGCGGGAATTGAACCCTGGTCCTGGGCCAGATCTCTGCATCAGGGTCTGCCGCTCTAACCATTGAGCCACACTTCTGGTCTATATTCACCTTGGGTGCTCTAGCCTCATTTCCTGAAGAATGTCATTGTAAGCACTGTCCTCTGTTGGACTGAGGAGGTTGAGGAATGAGAATAAGGGCGGGCCCTTGATTACTGGCTTGTAATATAGGTATTTACTGTGGTACCTGGAAGTGCAATAGACTGAATATAGTCTTAGCAGCACAGTAGTGACACTTCTGCCCTGCTTACGTGCCTAATAGAGCGACCAAATACAAAGAGTGAAGTCCCTAAATCTTATATGGGTCAAGGCTCTTTAAGACGGGAAGTAGTAGCGTTATGCGGAAAATCACAGGGTGTTATCACTTCCACAGTAGTGGACGATATTTGCAAAATATAGTCTGTTACAGTTTGTTGTAGGTGTTAAAGGAACACTGTTGCCCTATTCCTGGCTCAATCAGACTGTAGAGGGACCCCTATGAACGTGAAGGGTGGGAGTCCTGAATCATGTGAGGTTAATCCCTCTTAGACGCCCCAGAGAATAGCAGTTCTTCAGCAGTATCGGGTCACATTGTCACCAGCACGGGTCATCATGGTATTCCATCCAGGTCAACCCCAAAACAATAATATGTAGGTACTTTAATTTTCGGATTGTCTCACATGTTTAAATTATAGTGTGTACACCAGTATCAGCAGAAGTGTTAAACGTTGCTTATTCATTTACACCCCACTCGAGTGGTAAATAATTTGTGTAAGCGTGCACAGCGGATTTTTACTCAGTCATCTCAAAATATATTATTCATTCTTTCGTTTAAAAAGGCACTTAAAAAGTGTAGAGGACAGTCTTACATTAATTTGAGTAATTCGTCGTAGCAGCGTTTCAGCCTTCTATCTTTGTAGTAACGCCGCCAGTGAAGGAGGCACTGCCACTTCAATTCTGTCATGCGGGGCTTGCGAGACACGCGAAGTTCGAGGTCTGGAAAACGTCACACGGCCCAGCGGATTACAGTCACCTCAAATCTTCTCCATGTCAATGTAAGTCCTAAAAGAGCTCATTCACCTGCGAAACACGGGCAAGCCATATCCAGAGTGTTCAACACTTTTAAAAAACGTCGATTTCTCAGCCCTAGTAGCGCTGAGGAAAACAACACCACACTCGGGTGGTAAATAATTTGTGTAAGCACGTATAGCGGATTTTTACTCAGTCACCTCAGAATATTTTACGCATTCTTTTGTCTAAAAAAGGCGCTTAAAAAGTGTAGAGGGCAGTCTTACATTAATTTGAGGAATTTGTCATAGTAGCGTTTCAACCTCCTATCTTTGTAGTAACGCCGGCAGTGAGGGAGGCGCTGCCGCTTCAATTCTGTCATGCGGGACTTGCGAGTCACGCAAGGTCCGAGGTCTGGAAGACGTCACAGGGCCCAGCGCAGTCACCTCAAATCCTCTCAATGTCAGTATAAGCCCTGAAAGAGCTCATTCACCTGCGAAACTCGGGCAAGTCATACCCAGAGTGATCAACGCTTTAAAAACGTTGATGTCTCAGCCCTGGTCGCGCTGAGGAAAACGCCACCTCTGTTTGGAGTCCGTCCCGCAGCGGAGCTCTCCGTTCAGGTTGCTATTTTCCTTCGTGGCCAGACCACGCCCCCATACTGCTTTTAAAATGTTATCAAAATCATGGTAGGTTGAAGACCGTGCTTTGGGGGTGGCATAGACCCAGCGCTCCATGGCAGGTTGAGAGGCAGGCCAGGTGACTGACGGGGCATTGCTGCTGCAGCCTGCAGAGGCCTAGAATGGCAAACCCCATGGCAGGAAGAGCCCAGGAGTGGCCCGGCCCACCTGGCGGTATGGTGATGTTCCGAGTGTCAGCCATTGGTGCAGAGTTCACTACGGCACAAGGGGAATCTCCCTGCACCTGCACCTACAGATGATAATCAAAGCAGACTGGAAGCCCGCATGTCGCTCCTCATACCCTCTCTCTCCTCCCCCAACCACGGCAGGCGACACTTGCTCCTTGCTAATGTAGTTTCCTAACTATAATATACCTGTAACCTTTGGTTTTTAAGTGAATTTCTAAGTTTTTTTGAAAACTGTAACCACTAACCTTTGACAGTGAGTGTGTGAGTGAGTGAGTGCATGAGTGTCTCAGTAGGTCTGCGAGTGGGTGTGAGAATGTCTGAGTTGGTCTCTCAGCGGGTGTGTGAGCAGTTGCGGCTCCTCCACTATTGCGGAGGAGTGTCGCCCCCCTCAAAAATTGAAAAATAAAACGATAATAAAACAAGTTATTACCGTTTTATTTTTCAACTTGAGCGTGCGGCGTCCTGGGGGTGGGGCCATTGGGCAGTCAGGAGAGGTAGTGGGCAGCACTGCTGTCAGTGCGCATATGTGTTTGGCCGGCCGTCACAGGCCGACCAAACACACATGCCCACTGAGCTGTCTTCAACCCAGCTCCGTTGCTGGGTTAGAAAAAGCAAAGCACAGGCTCCCAGTCTCCCTGGGAGCACAAATTCCCAGCGCTCAGGCCAATCCTGAGGCTGCTTTCTAACATGAAAGCAGCATCAGGACTGGCCGCAAGGGAGGCTGGGAGCCTGTGCTGCAGCGAGGAGAGGACACAGAGAAGAGCGTTGGGTGGCAGGCGGAAGGTAAATTTATTTTCTTTTTTATGTTGATCATTTCCCCTCCCTCTCCCCCACTTCCCTGTCATCCGTTGTACCCCCCCAGCTCCCACCCTGCCCCGCCACTACTCCCACACAGCAGCCAGTACTGTGTGAGTGTCCGAGCAGGTATGTGAGTGGGTGCATGAGTCTCTGAGTGGGTCTGTGAGTGAGTGCATGAGTCTCTGAGTGGGTCTGTGAGTGAGTGCACAATTCTCTGAGTGGGCGTGTGAGTGAGTGCATGAGTGTCTAAGTAGGTCTGTGTGTGGGTGCGTGAGTGTCTGAGTGGGGCTGTGACTGGGTGCAGGAGTCTGAGTAGGTCTGTTAGTGTGTGTGAGTGTCTAAATGCTCTCTGTTTTGCCCTCTACTGCTCAGTTTTCCCTTTTCTGCTTGTTTTTCTGCCATCTGTTCTGCCTTTCCTGCTCGTTTTTCTGCCCTGTTTTGCCCTCTACTGCTCGGTTTTTGCCTTTCTTGCTCATGTTTCTACCATCTGTTGTGTCTTTCCTGATCTTTTTTCTGCCCTCTGTTTTACTTTTCTGCTTGTTTTTCTGCCCTCATTTTTGCCTTTTCTGCTCAGTTTTCTGCCCTCTGTCTTCCCTCTAAAATGGGGGAGGGGTGCCACCGCAATTTCCAAATGAGGCAAGGGGACGGCACGACCCCCCTCCCCGGACCGATTTCTGCACCGGGACCCCATCCTCCACTTTGAATCAGGGAGGAGGTCCGCGCAACCCCTCTCCCCGGGACGATTTTGGCCTCGGGCCCCTATTCCTCAGGGCCCGGCCATTTCTCCCTGGGTGCCCTGGGGTACCAAGGGCACCCAATGTGCTATGGGACCGTGGGGGGTGCCTCAAGGTTCTGCAGTCCCAGCCAGCTCTCTGCCTCCTGTGTGATCCAGAATTGCTGCTGCACGCAGGGAGCTGCTGGAAACACAGCTCTGTCCATGCAGGAGCAATAGTTTCATTTCTTTCCCTGACCGCATGTCTGTTGGCAGGGAAAGAGATGAAACCTTCGCTTCCAGCAGGTGGGAGCACTTTGACAGCTCTGACCTGCTGGAACCGGACTGTTTGCTTTTGATTAGCAGGAGCCGGTCCTGGGGGCTGGCGGTCCCCAGGGCCATTAATGGCTCCAAGAGGGGGGGCCGTGCCCCCTGCATTTTCTTTGACATAAGCTCCAGGGAGGTGGTGGTCCCTGGGAAATAAAGATGCCCATGGCCATGTGCATCCCCCGTCCTTTAATGTAATAAAGGAGGCATGCTCCCGGGGCTTAACTAAAAGCAAGTGTGGAAGACCGCGCTTGTTTTTTTTTCATTTTTGCCACAAATTAGCAAAATCGTCAGGATTTCGCAGCAATTTCTTTTTTTAAAGTGCGTTTTTGCCCTGGCGGGGTCCCAGTGGTCAGAGTATTCCTACCCTGCCCTTTTTCTTTTTTCTCAAGTTTTTTTGGGGACTCGTCTCAAGCGGAGTCCCAAGTTGGCTGCCATCACTTCCTGGTTGAAGTGTTGACAGCCAATCAGAGTTCTGCAGATCTCTGCACAAGCACATTATTATTTGCGAATTAGCCGTGATCGCAGATAAACAAATTCGAATTTCCTTAAATTTCTCAACAACTTCTGAATGGATTTACATCAAATAACAAAAAGCACAATCTGCGGACCAAAAGCTAGCTTTCTGCCAAATTCAGTGTAATTCCATCCAGCGGTTCGGGCTGTAGGTGTGTCTAAAGAGTGTATGGGAATTAACTTAAGAAACACACTTTTTTACCCCCCCCCCTTTTTTCTCAGCCCCCGCTTGACGGATCACCCCGAAACTTTCTATGTGCAACAAGAATCACCGGCATACTTTTTTTTGGAACATTTCGTGAAGATTCGTCAAACGATGGCAAAGTTATAGGGAATTAAGGTCCCTATAAGGTTGACTTAATGGAGAAACAATTGAGAGAAATGAATAATAGTTTCAACCAGGAATAAGCGTTGGTATGTGATTTTGTTGAGATGTATATAAATGAGATGGGACAGTGTGCCACGGTATAGGAGTAATTTGATGTACCCTATTAGTACTTTCAGCATATTCGTTCCTCCACATCACTTTTTGTAGTGTTGGAAAGTTATAGGGAAGTCAAAAAACTCTTTTCCTCTGGAAACATGGTCCTGACTATAACTACCTACTGGTGACCGCCAGTAGGAGATAGATATATATCACATTATTTGCCCTTGTAATTTGGGATATATTGGAGAAACAGGAAGGGAAATGCACCTTGGATTTCGGGAATATAAGTAAGCCATTCACAACAACAAAATTCACCCAAGGGAATACACTGTACCAAGGTGGTCCTCGATGAAAGACAACTAAAGTGGCTTATCACAGATAGCATTAGAATTAACAGCAGAGGAGGTAATGTTTCACAAAAAAGGAGGGAACTTTTTTGGATTTTTAATATACAGACTCATTTTCAAGGCTTCAACTAAAAAAATCAAATAGAAAATGACATCTACTATTAAATGGGGGACACAACAGTAAATGTATTGTAGCTATCGGCTGCTTAGTGTACCCTCCCTGCTGTAGGTGGGTCTATCACACTGAACCATGATGATGCAATACATAGTATTTTTTCATATTTTTTATTTCCCTTTAGCGATCCTATACACTGTCAGGTGAAACGCTATGCGGCGCTGGGTGTGGTGGCTTAGTGAACTAATGCGTCCACTGTAGGGGCCTGTGTTTGACCTCATGGTCACAGGTTCAAATCCCGGCGGGCCCACTCAGCCTTTCATCGTTCTAAGATCGATACAATTAGTACCATTGAGTTGGATAGCAATAAACATCTGCCATTCAGCGGCAAGTTTCCCTTAGTGGTGAAAGTGCGCTTTACAAATACACGTTATGTTTATCTACAAGGAATTATTGCTTATGGCATATGCAGTACCGATTTTGAGTAATAAATTGGTAGTTGAAGTGTATTCAAGTTATGTCATTCAAACATGAATATTTCTATGAGCTGAACATTCAACAGTAGGACAGTTTGTAAGTGCGCATGGTCCTCGTTACATCTGTAGCATAAACTTGTTCTCAAAAAATGTGTCACATTTCAACACTACTTAGATACACAAGGAAGAAATATTACGTTAGGTCTATGACAGCACATCAATACCTTTAATTATGGTTTCTACAAACAACAGTAGTTATGGTTAGTGTTAGCAAGAGTATTTAAGCAAGAATTGTAAGGAAATATTGGAAATGGAAGGCAGGATTTGTCATATAAATCGAGTAACACCATATACATTCTTTGTACCTTACAGAGATAGTAATTCCATATATTTTACTACTGACACTTTGCATTCGAGGTACCTTTCCCTTTCTTGATCGAATAAAGCTATTGGCACCAAGTATAAATAAAAATGCTACATCAGACTTAAATGTCCTTTTGAATCTATCTGCTATTTATCCAGAGGAAGATGGAAGAAATTCCAATCAACAGAAGGATGTTTCTGACCGGTTGCCAATATGGGAATTTCTACTCTTATGCTAAGTAACACTATTAGCTTTGAGAGTACTGTAGGAGAGGCATTTTCGATTTCCTACCATTTCAATTAGGCCATACATTCACTAAGAAGTTTGAGACAACAAACTATGAGAAAATGTAATTTACCTCTGTAACAGTATCTAGTTTCAAATCTAGGAACCTTTTGAAGTCGTAAAATGAATGGGTATGTGTGTGGTTGTGGTGTGAGAGAGGTCAGGGCGATTTATTGATGGGTCTTGTATATGGCATATTATTGAATAACGCAATGACTCAAAGAAATTGTAATTCATTCTATTATTATAATAATGGTTTGTTAAATAAAAAAAAACTTTAAGGTATCAAAGAAAACATGTTTGTTACGTATCGCATTGTTTCATTAAAATGTAGTTGTGGCAACAGGTTTGCTTTTTGATTGCATTGTTAGTTACCCCTCTCCCACCACCTAAAATTAATTTGGACTACCCTTGGAACATGTCTTGAGTGTGTCCCATTACGTGGTGGCGGCAGCATACCGTGGTTTTGAATCTATAGTGTAAGAACTCAGTATGCACAAAAGCTGTGCCTGGAGAGCAGCCTCACAGGGACATTGCGAGAGTCCCAACATAAGCTGGCTCTGACACCTCAGACAGTGGCTCTGCATCCCCTGCGTATGAAAAGTGCAAACAAATGTGATCCCAATCACTCCCCTTTATTCAAGTTCTTAATGATCATGCAAAGAAGTGCTGTGCATGGAACTCGAAGCACTGCTGTGCGATCTGGGCAAGTGTGCACCTGACAGCCAGTCTCCCAGAGGTGAGGTGATATCACCTGAAGTGTATTCGTTCTGCTGTGCATCTGCCTACAAATCTATAAGCCTGTCCGTCTGCTGCGAGAGCGAAGAAGTGTGTCTGTCCATGAAGGAGGAGAGATGGTCCAGAGAGGAAGGGCAGCACGTTCTTGTGAATACCAAGAGAGAGCAAGTGACTATACGAAAGTGAATCAGAAGCAACCTATGTTTGGAAGGGTTGTCTTATGCCCCTAATGGTTCTCATTGTGAACCTCATCAAGCTTCTACAAAGAACTACTGTTGCAAAATCAACAATCCGCCATGGCTGAGAGCTTAGTGCCACCGCCACCCTCTCAGAGTCCAAGTGCTCCTGTACTACTGTGATGTTCACCCTGATGGGCCTGAAGTCAACAAGTGGCAAGATCATCTGTGAAGTTAGGATGGGCCCAGAGACCACACCTGCTGAAACAACATTCCTCCATTCCCCGGTCCAGGGAGCCGAAAGAAGAATTTGCTGCACAGAGATGACTCAATTCTGCACATTTCCAGTGATGCTGCAGCCATAGCCGACAGCTCCAAAGTTACAGCTGGAGCAGAACCACTGCAAGCATCTTTCCCGCACGGGCCAAGACTCCAAATGGTGAAAGCAGGTATTCTCAAGGGAGAAGCTAGAAGAAGCCTGCTGCATGAATTAAGACTCTTTCCATGCTAATACCGCACTGAAGGGAAAGTAAACTGAAACTGTTGGCACACATAATCCCTTGGGGGTGATGTAGTGACTACACCTGTGCCTAGCCAGTGCTTTGTCCTCAATTGTATTGCAGGGATCACAAACACCAGGGAAATTCGTTAGTGGGGTAGATACAGAACGTTGTGTCACCTACACTCCAGCAGGATTTTAACCCTGTTTTGCATTACCCTGATGGCTCTATGTAGTACTGGGTCCTATGTGAATAAAATACTTTCTTTTACTCAAAAGTCTTGCACTGTATTGGACAATACTTTGTGTCTTTTGGTTGATAGTCGAGTTCCGAGTTCTTGCCACCCACACTACCTCCCTGAGAAACCTGTGACTGCTCGCCCATGCTACCCTGGGAGTCAAATGTGGAAATAATTATACTTAGCCCAATTTGCAGTGCCACACAGCACAAACACTAGGACACCTGTGGCAAATGACCATCATGGTTGGGACCGAGGAGTAAACATCTGTCCCCCCACCCCGCACCCAATGAGGTGTGACACTTTACTGCATGTAGTGTGAGAGCTGCAAGTGCCAATAAGTTCAGCTCAAGCACAACATGACCTACACAATACAATAGCAAATACAAGGTTAATTGGAGGGGACGTACTTTGATTAATTGAGGGATCTTTGTTTGGAAAGAAGGGTCCCAGAAGCAAGGATCCTTAAAGGTTTTGTTAAAGACCCATCAGAGAAACTGGGTGGTACTCTGGGAGGATACCATCTGAAGAATCCAACAAGTAAGTTCTGTAAGGTCAGACTATCAGCCCCTTAGCATAGATTTTCTCCACACATATCCAGAGTGTGTCTTTACATCTACTTTTTATGGTTTCCCGGAGACATTTGTCCTCCCCCCCCCTCCCCCCCCCCACCCCCCAGATTTCAAGGGTACCACTGTCACCAACTCAAGGAGTTATTCCCCTGGATAGGTTATGTCTGAATGAGACCCTGAACTTGAAGCTGGCAATCTAGAAAGCTAATGCTGAGGAAGAAAGAAGGCCAGGGAGTTTGAGAGGGAAAAGTTGGGGATAACTTACCAGGAACAAGGGGAAAGGAGGTGAGAGACACAGCAGGAATGGGCCAGAGAGGAAAGCAAAATTGAAAGGGAGGAACAGGAAACTGAGAAAGAGACCACATTGGAAGGAGAAAGGATAACCTTTGAAAAGGAAAAGTTCAGGACGGTAGCAGACAGCTACATCTGGGAAAGGCAATTCCACTTCAAACTCTTCAGGAGTACCTGTAAAGTTTTCAAAAGAGTTTGTGCACATGTATGTGGAATATCAGACCTGAGTAATGGGCCCTAATAAGGGTGAAACCGGTCTTAGTCTCCTTGTGTTCCAGTTCAGGGAGAGCCTGCCCTGGCAGTTCGGGCTGCACTGTTCCTTTTGGAGCAGAGTCAAAGAGTGATTTGCATATTGCTGGGTCTTAACTGAGGTAGCACGGTGTGCAAAATAACAATGGACTAGAAGAATGCAGCCCCAAGTAATTACTAGGGGTGGGCAGAACTCACAGAGCTTCACTCAGCGGAATTCCACGGAGTTACATAAAAACTCTGCGATATTCCGTGGAGTACCGCGAGCGGCAGAAATTCAGCACGCCACGCTGCTCAAGCTGATTTTTAGCAGGAGCTTGTTTCGCACTGTAAAAATCATTGCGAATGGCACCATACTGCACGCCAGAGAGCATTGCTTTCTTCTGCCGCTTGAGTAGATGTTCTACTCAAGAGGCAGCTTTCTCAACGTGAACGGTCGCAACCTCTGTGTTGAAAAATCTTGCCGGGAGGCATTCTAGCGCCCGAAAATCTCGCTAGGGGATGCAAATTCTCGCTTACACTCAGCAACTTAACGTTGGTGAGCCTCACATGAGAAAAAACTCTGCCATGCAGCGGTTGGCAGAGTTTTGCCAGAACTCTGCGTTCCAAGCAGAACAGGGGGGTGGAATTATTCACCCACCACTAGTAATTACCAGTGGCTGAGATTAATTCAAGCATTCTATCAATCAGTTTTTTGTATACTTCAATGCAATGCCCTAAGTAGGACAGGTATGCCCATACATGGGTTCTATGCACACTGTGCCACTGGAACCATGCTATACCAGACTGACTGGTCCTAATAAGGACAAAACTGGTCTTGGGTTGCTTGTGTTCTGGTTCAGGAAGAACCTGACCTGGAAGTTCAGGCTGGACTGTTACTGGGGCAGGATCAAGACGGATTTGCATATGGCTGGGTTCAAACGGAAGTGACCTGGTGTGCAAAATAACGATGGATTGGGATGTATCCAGAGTAATTCCAAGTGGCTGAGATTAATTCAGATATTCCATCCTTCATTTTTTTGTGAACTTTGAAGCAACAACTTCTTCACGACATACCACTCACAAATAAATGAGTTGAAGGAAAGCTTTAACAAAACCCTTAAGAGCATGATGGAAACTATGTCAAAGAATCTCAGGAGAAAGTGGGATCTTCTTGTTCTGTGGCTCTTATTTGCCTGTAGAGAAATTATAGGATCCACAGACTGTCACTTTTTTGTGGAATAGCAGGTCTTCAAACAGGTGACCAAGAGTGGTGCACTCCCGATAGCTAGAGCTGATGAGCTAATGGCTCAGTTGAGTGCTGCTTGCTACTTCAGTTCTATTGATCTGACCAGTGGTTACCGGTAGACCGCCTTAGTAACTAGTGCCAAGTAGAAGACTACATTCTCTATGCCAGAGGGATTGTACCAGTGTAGGTTTATGTCCTTTGAGTGCAAGAATGCTCATACCGATTTCTATCTCCTGATAAACCATGTACTTTCAGGGCTGGAAGCGTTGTAGGTGGCCTTACTTGATGACATTACCATCTTCTAGAAATTTATGGTACGACAACCTGAGATACATAGAACAGGTGTTGATCAGGATAAAGGAAGCACAACGGACTCTTAAGTCTACCAAGTGCCAGGTGGGCAGTCTTAAGTAATCTGCCTTGGGCATCATTTGCGCAATGGGAACATCTGCTTATTGGATGCCAAGATCAGTCTATGTTTGAGTGGGTGTTTCCAACCCCCCACATGCAAGTGAGAGGCTTCTTAGGACTCACTTGCCACTGCAAAGACTTTGTGACCAAATGTGAGACAATAGTTGGGTCCTTGACAACCCTGACTTCCAAGAGCAGCCAAAATGGCTGATTTGGACTGTGGAGTGTCAGAAACCCTTTTTAAGGACCTGAATACAGCACTATCTAATGCACCTTTGTTGAAGGTACCTGACTATGCCTTTCATTGTACAGACTGATGCCTGAGATAAAGGAGTGGAGTGGCAATGGCTTAACTTGAAGAGAAGGGTAGAGAGAATCCAGTGGCCTTTATAAGGCACAGACTGCTACCTAGGATACAGTACTTGGTGGCCATTAAAAAAGAATTCTGTGCAATAGTGCGGGCACTGAGGAGATTGCAGTCATATTTGTTTAGTTCCATATCTGTGGCTCACATACCCCACAAAGCACTCAGGTGGTTGATGATGATAAAGGGTGAGAATCAAAAGTTACTGAGATGATACATCTTATTACAAGGCCTAGATTTCACAGTGGAGGACAAAGCAGGAATGAACCAGGGGAATGCAGAAGGACTTACCTGTCAGTTTTGTCGCCAATCTGATGACCATACTTTTCTAATGGCGTCCTGTAACTTAAAGCGGTGAACCAAGTGTGCCGTCATAGTATGCAAAGGACTGCTGTCCATGCTCTGAGTGTACCACATTAAGTAGTGGTGACAGTGTACCATGTTTTTGAATCTCTAGTGTAATTACACTTTTTTCGTGCGTCAGTGTGAGTGTAGTCTACTGGCTCACTCACATAAAGCTCCGCTGTGAAACCCTGAAACTGTCCATGACATCGTGCATGCTTGTTTCATGCATGTTTGTGCAGTCATATGTATCACATGTATGGTAGTAGGACTCTGTGTGTTGTGAGTGAGTACTGGAACTAGTGGGATCCATTTTTATGCCCCTGGTTTAGTATGGCACAAAATGAAGGGTGAGGACAGTATCTTAAGCTAGCGAAAACTTTATTGTTTGCATTCCTGTAGATGGTTGGTTGAGTCCGAGACACTGTAGTGAAGAGGTTTACATGAGAGCCTTATGAGCAAAGCACTACCGATTAGTTGTTCATGAGCACTGCCATTTGGTAGGTGGTAGGGTTGAGGCTGGTACTGAATTTTTTGTCCTGCAAGGTGATAAAGTTGCTTGGAAAGGTCAACCTTTCTGTCTGTCTCCGATTGCTGCCTCAGGAAGCTTGGAGCCAGCCTGATTGCAACCTATTGTGAGAACCATCAATTTGCACAAAGGCCATTTCTATGAAGCAGCTTAAAAATCACATTTGGAAGAGAACCAACTCAGGCTGTTTCTCAAACCTCAGACAGTGGATCTGCATGCGGTGCCTAAAAGATGTGTTTCAAGGCGACATCGAAACCACAGGCATTTTTCCAGTTGCAAGTTCTTCATGACAAAGGAAGGGAGTGTTCCACAGAGTGCACTAAGAACTGCTGCCTTAGCTGGGCTGGTGTCTCCTAGAGGTGAGAATACATCATCAGAAGTCTGCACTTTCTGTAGTAGGAGTTGAGGGTCTGACTAGAAACCTAGAAGTCTGCCTGCCTGCTGAGAGAAGGATGGAGTGTGCCTCGCTGTACAGGAGGCAAGACTGTCCAGGAAGAGAAGCCCACTGTTGAGCCTGGCCCTCTCTTCAGGGTCACCCCAAACTTCTTGCCTTTTCCCTCCACTTTTTGCTGAATTCGTTTTTATTGGCCTTAGGACTCTGTGCACTTGAACACTGCTTACCAGTGCTAAAGTGCTTGTGCTTACTCCTCTAAAACATGATTACATTGGCTTATACCCATCTGGCATATTTAACTTATACATCCCTTGTAAAGTGGAATACCATATACCCAGGTCCTGTAAATGAAATGCTACTAGTGGGCCTGCAGCACTTATTGTGCCACCCACTTAAGTAGCTGTTTAAAACATGTCCTAGGCCTGCCATTGCAGCCTGAGTGCAGTGTTAAACGGCCATGTTGACTTAGAATTTAAACCCCTTGCCCAAGAATAGACTCCTATATTATTGCATATAAGTCAACCCTAACATAGGCCCTAGGTAGCCCCTAGGGCAGGGTGCTGTGTAATTAAAAGGTTGGACATATACTTTCAATTTTTCCATGTCCTGGTAGTGAAAAACTCCTAAATCTAGTTTTTCACCATTATAAGGTCTACCCCTCCCATAGGATAACATTGGTGATTCCTTCTTACTTTTAATAAGCAGTAATTTTCAATTAGGAGCTGGTAGCTATGTCATGTTTGGGGTCTTTGGAATTGTGGTGAAGAGCCCTATTTATTGGTAAGGTCGGGTATTTGATCACAATTATAAAAATGACACTTTAAAAAGTTGGCATTTTTCTGCTCTTAGCCCTTTTGTTCCAATAGTCACATGACTGGGTGTAACTGACAGACTCTCCGAATTCCTCTCAGGCAGTCACACACTAGAGGCATTAGGTGTGCCTAGATGGGCCATTCGCTGACAGGATGGAGGGGGCGGAGCTCAGCACAGTCCCACTTACATGAATAGCCTGTGCTCTGCCTTCACACAAAAGACCTAACAACCCTGCATTGTTACTGCAGCCAGCTTAGAGCCAAGGCAGGGGAGGCAGGGAATTCCATGCACTTCAAAGCCACTGTATAGAAGCTTCTCCCAACTTCCAGAACCAGAGCAACAGGGTATAACAAGAGGACCTCAGACACCAACTCTTCAGCACACTTCTGGACCTGTGGATACTCGTTCAGGAAGAAGGATTGCTGTGCTCCTACAAGGACTGCCACTCTGCTGGAATGCTGCCCTAAAGGAACGTCTGCCCTGATCTGCAGTCCTGCTTGCCTGGGGAAGGAGAACTGGACCTGGAACTTCATCTTGAAACCAGGACCCCAACGTGACTCCAAGGGCTAGTCTGACGGCCTCCTGATCAGAGTCTCAGGGACATAAAAGGTGCCCCAAACGGCTCCTAGACTTAGCTGCAGCGAGTTCCTGACTCCCAAAGTTATGACATTCAGGTTTTGAACCCTTGGGGTGGCTCAGTGAAATAAATTAATCTTTTTGGGCTGTTTGCAACCGTGAACAGACCCGCTTGCACCGAAAATCAGAACAAAGTCGTCAGTCCATCTCTTTGCACTGCAGCATCGACTGCTCACGAGGGATCGCCAACGTGAAGCTCTAGCCCACCCAGCCTGCTCTTCACACCATGCTGACAGCCTACTGCGACGCTCTCCATACTCCCCATGGCCCTCTCCAACACAATCCGAACTCTTGGCACAAAACTTGAGAAGGTAAAACTTCAGCAGGAGTAATCTGAGACTGTAGTCGGTCTGTGCTCCATCGAAGTCACCTGAACCTTTGAATCCGACCCAGTCCAGCGCGACCAGTTGGCCGCGGTTGGCGAATTGTGCTTTTAGGTGCTAAAGGACACTTTAGTCCTTAAAAATTCATAACTCTGGTTCTACTGCTTGGATGTTTGTTGTTTTTGTCTTGTTTTATTCATTACATTTTACACAATTCTTTCTAACCTGCTGTGGGATCCTTTTGTGTGGTGTTTTTGCTATTTTACAGTTTGAAGTGTTGCACAAATACTTTAAACATTGCTTCTAAGTTAAGCCCGACTGCTCTGTGCCAAGCTACCAGGGGGTTAAAAACAGGTTAATTTGGGGTTGCTTTTGCCTTACCCTGACAAGGATCGTTGTTGCTGCTTGACAAGGGCTCACACCCCAGTCAACCAACAACCCAATTTCTCACACCCACCATGTTCCCAATGTGAGAATAGTCAGAGGCAGCAAGCAACTGCCAATGAGTGAGCCAGGGTTACCCAGCCTAAGAAGGCCAGAACTACCCAGAAACCTAGAACCTGTCTGCAATGCTGAGAGATGGAAGGAGTGTGCCTGGCCCTGCAGGAGACAACTTAATCCAAGGGGAGAAGAAAAGACATTTCCCACTGTGGGAATAGCTAGAGACAGTAAGCAACTGCCAGGGGGTCCTCAAAGTGAACTGCCTCAAGCCTTCTACGAAAAGTAACCACTGAGCAAAAATGGCAGCCCGAATAGCTGAAACACTGGTGCCACCGTGGTAAGAGCCCAAGTGCTCCAGTACTGTTGAGGTGAGCACCCTAATTGGCCCAGAGGTTGCAACTGCAACTGCCAAACCATCAGCAAAATCGAATCTGCTCTGGAGGCCATACTTGCTGAACCAGCATCCCTCCTGTCCCAAGCTAAGGAAGGCTATTGAGAATTGGCAGTTGTCCGTTGGACCACTGGCTATTCTCCAACCATCTTTTTTTTTTTTCAACATTCACAAAGGGGAAGGGCTCCTTGGGAAACACTTTCAGTTCTACGAGTGGGTTACTGCCCTACCTTGGAGGTCAGTAACTTTTTAATGGTTTACAACTACTCTTTTGGTGTTAAACTATTGATAGATATGGATAGGAAGCTCTATTTGGAAGGGATGCTTACAACACGGCCCTTCCAAACATCAATTCCTTATCCATTTTTAAACCATTTTAGGAGTCAGAAAAAAGTTACCGACTCCTAAAATGCATTTAGTAAATTGTAAAAAGAATGTTTGTGGTTGAAAGCTGTGAATTGGAGCTTTTGCAATCATAAAAAAGCGTTGTACATCAGACCCTAGATTACTAGTTGAAGTACCTGCCTGAAGCTGACATTGGTCCTAACACGGAACTCAACAGACCATCCTGTACAACACTCTCAGAGTAGATCCCAAAACTGGAGTATGAAGTAGCAAATGAGCACCTGATAGAGGCAAAGAGAGTGGGTGTTTCACAGGAGTGACTGCACACTGTGAAGGGAGCGATAAAGAAAGAGAAAGATAGAGAAAGAAGCCAAGGAGGCCCTGTCTCTTGAAGTTGAACGTCTGAACTAAGAGGCCCTAAAACTGAACCCTATTCCGACAGCTGCTCAAGCAAATCTTGCTCATCCCCACAGAGCTTAAGATGTACCCTGGGGGTAAAGATGTGATATAAAACAGCATGTATTGAAAGCAGGTGATGGGTTAGACAACTTAACTGATACCTTGGAGCAATCTTTTGTGTGAAACCACTGAAGCACTAACCCTGATCATATTCTTACTTAAGAACAAGTACCTCAGTGCAAGCCCTGGTGGGTGAACCCACTAGATTGCTGAATTTCTGAGAACATGATCCTCTGCAGAGGACTCAAACAAAAAGTGGCGTTCTTACCTTGTGGCAACTTAAGTGGAAACTCTAGCATTCCCATGGAGTTTAGATATGGAAGAAGACTAGAATTTTGAGAAGGCAGTTCTTCATGACCCTTGATGAAAAACATTCAAAGAGAAAGCACAAAGGAATGGGGTGTTTACTCAAGCCTCAAGGCCCGATAGCGTTTGTGTGGATTAGCTTCACAAAATGTAAACTGCAAAATGCTCAAGAACTGTGAAAGGTGATAGGGGGACAAACATCTCCTTTCAGGTAAACCCAGCATGTGAAAAAATAAAAAACAAATCATGGCATCACAAGAGCAATGTTCAGTGCCAAGTTCCTGCAGCATTGAATATTTGTAGGAGGAGGACCGGATTGTGAGCAGTGCCACAGTGCATTGAGGCATGGATCTTTTCAGATCTTTGATGTGTATAGCCAGCGGCGGCTACTCCGTCAGGAGCGTCGACCTCCTTCCAGCAGAGTAAAGAAAATAAAAATAAAATGATAATAAACCATGGTTTATTATCATTTTATTTAGCGTCCGGAGTCTTGGGGGTGGGGCCAGGGGGATAACAGGCACCCACGGGGAATGGTCTGCACTGTTATTAGTGCGCATGACAGTTTTCCCGGCCAACTCAGGCCAGCCAAACCGTCATGCGCACTTTGCATGTTCTCCACGCAGGCTGCTTTACATCCTGGGTGGAGAACTTGCCCAAGACCCCAGTCCCCATCGGAGCACCGAACCACAGTGCTCAGACCAATCACAACGCTGCACTGGAGCGTTGTGATTGGCTCAAGGGAGCCTGGGTGCTTCCTGCCAGAGCGGAGCAACGACGAGGAGGGACGACGAGAAGAGGCACAGCGGCAAGGAGGTAAGTTTAATTTGTTTTTTTACTACCTCCCCTGCCCTCCTCACCCCCGATCCATGCCCGCCACCACTGTGCATAGTGAAACAGAATCAGGGTCCATACTTGGACATCCTCCGAGCATGGAGGAAAGGAGACTGAATGTAGGTTCTCTTCCCTCCGCCTACCGCCCTGATTGTGGACACTCTGCTGGGGCGGGAACTACAGCTCCCTTGGAGTGACGTAAGCCACCGGAGCGGCATATCAGCGGCAGAGGCGTCCCACAGTGCAGGACGTGCGCGGGTCGCGCCTGGGCATGGCCCCGGCCAAGACCAGGCCAGTCTGCGCTCGTCCACGGCTGTGCGAGGCCGGGCCCCCTCTCTTGGTTTCGGACTCCCATATTCCTACTGGCATTCACTTGAGGAAACTGTTATAGCCAGGTGAGAAGACAATGAATCCATCATTATGGGAAAGCAGAGGAATGAAGGGGGTTGTGCGGTTTCCCGCCCCTCTGTTTCTATTGACTATGTTAGAGAGAGTTGTGGGGATCGTTACTAATGAGATTGAATTAACTGAGCGGCGACGGTCATTAGAATATGGGGCCTTGTCAATGTCGCAGGGAACAGTGGATGAAGCAGCTATTGGTGCCTTACCTGATGAAGAGATGCTATCCTACATACAAACATAAGCAAAAACTTAAATTAAACATTGGTAATGATCCTTACTTGTCTAGTTGTACAACAGCACACGTGGACTCCTCTTTTCCTAAAAACACAGCGATAAAAAGAAAAAGAGCACCCAACAAACAGCCAGCCAGCAAGAGAAAACAACCTGCCAGGGCCGCTAGCAATAATAACCAACTGCTTTCATGGGTTCAGCCCCCTCAGTCTGCAAACGCTTCCAAGCGTCATTCACATCTACAGACTATACCTAACACTATCACGCCAAGTAGTGTGACTATTGATGCTCCATCAGCTGACTATCATTTGAAGCCCTTTGTAGCAGATTCAACAATATTTTGGATGAAAAGTTTAAGCCACTGATGGAACGATTGGAGACCCTAGAGAGGAAATTGGGCTCCGTTTGCTGTCTTTGCACAATGTTGAATGTTAACAAAAGTGCGGACCATGTAACCCATATTATTTCCCCAATTGCACCTCAAGGACCCCCTTATCCCACGCCATACCATCACAAGGAACTCTTTGTACCAACCTAATTGCCACCACTCAGAGTAAGCAACAGAGACAGAACTTACTGGCCAGTCAAAACCCTAAGAGGAACAGTACAACAGCAATCTCAGCCAAAACTCCACAGAACGAACTTGTCTCTAGTAATATTTGTAGAACAAGATATAACCCAAGCTGTAGAAACGCAAGCTGTCCCACAGAAGCCAGAGAGACTGCGTTAAGCACAGATATCCTGTACCTTCCACCAGCAGCTTGCCCATATGTTGTGGTTTTAGCTGGCGTACCGCCATTGAGAGCTGCTCAAAGAGAATCTTGGGACATATTGATGATACTGAGGGTGGGGTGGGTCGGACACTCTGATAAAAACATTGAAGGCGATTGCATTCTGGTTAACCTTCAAAGGCCCTCAATTGTGCGCAATTTACTAAAACAACCGGAAGATACTAGTGGTCTTAATACTAACATTTGCTATCTCCCTCTAGGCTATTTTTACAAACCGTCAACAATGAGGCTTTTTACCCCCTCCTTTAACCCCACACAAGGGAATAAGTTTGCTATCTTAGAGGGTTTAGATGGGCTGGATTGACTGAGGTATATGCCCCCTGGCAGGCAAAGTTTGGCACCCAATAAGCTGACTCCTGAATAAGTTCTACAGGTTATGCCCAGCCCGAGCACAACAGGAAACCGTAACGGTTAAAAATCTTGAGTTGGAACGTAGCTGGGCTACAATCTAAGCTGTCATGCCCAGATTGGCTTTCCTTTATTAGCCAGTATGATGTGCTGATGTTGCAGGAGACCTGGTTGACGAACGATGCACACATAAACGGGATTGTATATTGTTGCAATTCAGCAACTCCATCAAGGTCCGGATGTGCGAAAAGGGGGTTGGCGATTTGGGTGAACATCAAAGTAGGAGGTAGCGTAAAGGCCTTAGAGATAGATGACGCCAATTTCTTGACAGTGAGGTATAAAAGAGGCCTAACTATATATCTAGTTAATTTCTACAAAAATGATTTTACTAGTGTGCCCAATACCAATTTTTGTACTTTATTTCAACACATATCCTACTTACAGAAAACCATAAGTGATAGTGGCCAGTCTGCGGGTTTCTGTATAGGGGGAGATTTTAACGCAAGACTAAGTCTAAAACACCCTTCCCCAGTATATGTAAGGGATTTTAACCCCAACATTATAGATATTTCCAATGAGTTAAATAGCTCAGATGCTAGAGGACGTGAACTGGCACCCCTCCTGGCAGCTCACAACCTACAAAACGTTATGGACATCGCATATAGTGGCACTGAACCACTCCCAACATTTAGGGGTCGAGGCCAAACATCTATAAAAGATTATATTTTTATATCTTCTAACCTTGAAGATTTATTGCTATATAGTAGAGTGACCCCTCTTTTTACAGCAATCACAATCCCATTGAAGTAACATTTATTATGGCCCCAAAACCGTTATACAACGAGTTAGACGGGGCTCGGCCTCTGGACCCTTCATTTGATGGACTGAGATTAAAATAGAGAGCTGTAGCACCTGAGCAATTATTTCAGAAAGTGATCAGTAATAACCTTTTCCTGGTGCAGGCATGCCTCACTGAGGTCAATCTTGTTAATCCAGCAACCGTAGTTTTTGCTCATCTCTGTGACAGTATAAAAAAAGAGCTCATGGTTCCGACTAACCTGTTGCCTGATAGGCCTAGATGGTTTAACTGGGAGTGTTCCGTCGCTAACCGTCAGCTGCGGTGAGCGCTTAAGGCATCCCCAAAGAACCCCCAAATTGAGGCCGAATCCCGCAAGCAGTATAAGCGGGTTATTTCAGCCAGGAAAGCGGAACCATTAAATTAGCAATGGGACTCTTTAGCCACGGTGGCGAATGATAAGAATAGCAAACTCTTCTTGGCCGCTGTAAAAGAGATGAAGCAATCTAAACAGAAAGTGACACAGATTAGCTGCAATATTACAAGCCAGGCCTGGGAGGCACACTTCACCAGTGTATGCGCCTTGGACTGCCCCAGTAGTGATACTCTGGCAGACACGAATTTTGCTTTAGTACAACTGGCCTTGGAGGAAGTAGAGGTGGCACTAAATCAGAGTGTTGGGGGCAAGGCTCCCGGTCCCGATGGGGTCCCAATAGATCTCCTCAAATGCAATCTGGTTTCTGGGCACCTTTATTACTGAATGTTTTTAATAGTCTCACTTTTGCCCCTCTACCCGATACATGGTCAACCTCTATAATAGTGCCTATTTTTAAAAGGCGGGATCGCTCACAGCCCAGTTGTTACAGGTCCATATCATTAATTGATACCACCTTAAAAATGTTAGGTAGGGCCTTATACAACCATATACAACACTGGGCAAAAGTGAAGTCAATACTTTATCCCAGTCAGTATGGCTTCAGATCCAAGGTTGGCACGGTGGAGCAGTGCCTCAATCTCAATCTGCTAATAGGAAAATACACCATAGCCAAAAACTCCCCAATATATCTAGCTTTTATGGATTTGACTACTGCATTCGACAGTGTAAACCGCTTGAAGCTCTGGTCTATTCTGATATCTTTGGTAATCGATGAAGCACTAGTGCACTTTCTAGCATATTTGCACAGGGACATGAAAGCAAGAATAAGAATTAATGCTCAGGGGGAGGTATCTGAAGATGTAGACATCCTTAGAAGTGTGGGACAAGGATGTGTTTTAGCCCCACTTTTATTTATTTTGTATATAAATGGCCTTCACCCGTTTTTACTCACCACTACTTTAGATGTCCCCAAGATTAAAGGCTCTTCCTTACCAGCATTATAATATGCCGACGATGCCGTGTTGATGGCTCGTACCCCATAGGCACTCGGTCATTTAGTACACGGTTTTGTAAATTTTATGGCATCATTAGATCTGCGCACAAATGTTAACAAATCTCTTATTAGGTCTTGCGGCCCAAAGAAGTACAACTTGGCAGCCTTAAAAGTGGGCAACTAACTTTAAAATGCACAAGCACTTTTCCTTACCTGAGAATGTTCTTCGCCGATAAAGGCTCATGGAAAGCAAACATAACATATAGTGGGGATACATTTTCCAGAGCCATCATATCACTATTTAATTTACCTTGTCCCAGGAAGGGTCGGGGAGGGGGGGAGCGAGGGGGGGGGGAGGGAGTCCTAGTTCCCGTACTGAAGATTTATAAAACCCTATGCCTCCCAATTGCCACATATGGGGCCGAAGTTTGAGGTATTGATAATTGTCACCAAATACAACTTGAATAACATAGATTTTGCAGAAACATTTTGGGGGCACCGATTTCATGTTTGAATTTTGTATGTCATAGTGAACTGAATATCTCATTCGTTGAGGATTATATCAGTGCCCGCCCATTGCTGATATGGCTTGCAATTTGGAGAAACACGGAGGGAGGCCTCACTAGAGACATTATTAAAGACTGCCTCTCTTGCGATAAAGGTAGAGACATCCCCTGGCTGGCATATGTAGAATCCCGCATGCGCAAGGTAGGATGTCAACAGCTGTTTGAGAATCCAGGCAGCCCTCATACTATCAGTAAAAAACAGCTGCAGGATGCCTGGTTTAAATTAACACATGCGGAGAGATTGAAGAAGGAGTCCATCAAGTCCAGAGTGATAGCCTATCTGAACATAAACTCTGTCGGGTACACCCCAATTCAAAAGTACTTGATAATTCCGATGGGGCAATGGGAGCGTGGTTTGCTGTTCCATCTCAGGGAAGGCACGGTTAAATATCTGTTAATCTTCCCACTAGGTTTTCAAACAAATTTAGACTCCCGTCCCTGTCAGTGTAATGGGAGATCGGGCCAATCAACGCTACACTTTTTATTATTCTGTGATTTTTATTCATTGTACACCAAAAGTATTTTATTACCATTAATTAAGAGGCAATGTATCATTGATTTTAGAGAAGCGTACAATACTTTGCTCCAGTTGAACAATGAGGAATGAAAATTGCTGTGCGGGCTCGTTTTACAATGACCACTTTTTAATTTTTTTAATGAGGGTATGGCATGGAGACTTTTTATTGATTGTTTTCCTATAATGTGGATGATACATAAGTGTATGAATGTTTCTAAATATTTGTCTATCTTTTTATGTATGTACTTTTATGGCTACTTTTGTAACCGAATAAAGATTCTGAATTGAATTGAATGTGGGTACCTAAAATGAAACAAGCAGCACTTCTTAAGTGAGATGAAAGCAGGAAGTTGTTACCAAGTATCAAGATTTTCACATAAGGATGGTCAGCTCAGCAGATTTCACAGAGTTCTGCTTTTTTAATTCTTTGTTATGAAAAGCATTATGCTATTATAAAAACAAACTACACACCTGTAGAATGGGATATCGGGCCAGAACAAAACTATTTTAATGTCTGAGATTGTCAGCACAGAAACATTGCGCCAGTTGTAGCTATTACATATTTTTCCGTGACAATGGCAGCCAGGTGCATATGGCCACTTCGCTACTGTTTCAGTCCCCAACAAAAATGTAATATCTTACAGTGCACACATTTCACAGACTGAACTGCGGCTATAGATTATTTTGACTGAAATATGCGTATGGGGTAACTACAGAGTATAGTAATGTGGGGTTGGAGTCTGCAGGCAAGCAGGAAAAGCTAGAGTGAGAACTTCACAGAATGGACCTAGATTACCATTTAGACCATCTGCTACAATGCCACACACATGGCAATGAGGGAAATCATTTAATATTATGCATTCAAAGAAGTGACCTTACCCCGAAGACTGAGATAACTCTGTGATCTCCTGATGGGTTTCCTTGGTTTACTCAAAGCCAGCAGCAGTGCAGTTTTTGGAGAATCTAAATTTGAAAAGTCCTCGTTTGAAAAATGTTTTTTTTTTTTGGTTCTTTGGGCTTCACTGAAGCTTTCTGACCTGATGGCAGTATCTCTTAACAGCACTGTTGGCCACACAGTCCTCTGGGTGTCAGGGACTCCTTTGCCTGTTTTTTGGGTGCCTTCGGATTCCAACAGCCCAGTCGGGGATGGTTGCACGTCTGTTTGTATGGCTGTTTCAGCGCTCTGCAAGAAGAGGTCCTCAAGAGTGTCCTCGGTGGAAATACATACATCCACCATTTGTGACTCTCCGCGACCAGAAAGGTATGCGTGATGAAATCCGTTAATGGAGCTGTATGTAGTCTCAGAAGAATAAGACGAGATGGAAGAACTGGTTTCAGATGCTTGTGAGAGTTGCTGCAGTTGACCATTGGCTACTAAAAGGAAGTCAAGATAGAGGAGTCAGATGATAAGAAATTAAACAACTCCCTCACCCTCCTCCCCCAATGGGTACAAATGAATAAAAACATGAAGTAGCTAAAGCAAAAATGCATGGTGACACACTGGAGGTCGTTTTACAATGTTTTTTCTCATGTAAAAAGCATTCCAAGATGGGCGCCATTATTGCACAATGTGTGCGCATGCATCATGACACACAAGCAGCTATTTTTATTTTGTTTGTTTTCCTTTTTTGGCAATGTCAAAACAAGCATTGCCAAGGCCAATATCTCAGCACTCACATTGGCTTTGTCAATGCTTGTATATATTTGTGGCCCATGAACTATAGCGGTTCCTCAATTATAAAGGCACATTCCTCCGACAATTGGGCTAACGCTTCCTTTTCTTACATAAAACCCCCTGCAGATTCTAAAAAAGCCAGGCTTCAGTTAGCAAGCACATATAGATTAAACATTACTTACGGAACACATCAACTAACACAGCAGGGCAAACACCTAACCTCTCACAAAAACACATACAGTAAGAATAAACAACATGCCAGCTTGTGAAAGACACATACTTAATTTGCTACTATGTAAGTATTGTATTATCTGTCGTAGATAGTTGACTGAAATGCACCCAATGAAATTTGATTATTAATTATCTTGCTTATATAACACACCCTAACCTATGGAGCCAGCTGAGCACTGGGCATCTTACAAGCACGATGAAAGATTGCCATCATTTTGCATTAAAATGGACAGGGGTAATATAGCAAGGGAGCCAAGTGATCAGTCCTTGAAGAGTACTCTAAGCAGGGAGGGGGTGGAGAAGTGCAGCAGCATGCAGAACTACCTTTAGATGGCACAAGTGCTATGTTATTAGACAATGTAGGAGAGTTTTCTTCTCAAAAGTGGGATACCACAAGACCTAACTAACACTGCTGATAGTGAATCTGCCTAGGAGGGAACCACAGTTTCATTTTATAAGGTTCAATTGGTTCAAAAACACGATTGCAAGGTTGGGGATGTGAGCGTGCAGTGTGAAGACCAGGGATTCGCCATGTGTGGCTAAGGTATGTACATGAGTCGCTTACAAGAGCAATATATTTTTGGGATTATTTTTTCATCATTTGATTCTAGTTGTGAAGGGCACCATTGTATTTATGTCACCACTCAGTGAAACCATCGGCAACTAAGATTCCCAGCCATTGCATGTAAAAATATCCATGCGACACAGGAAAGCAGAACAGCGTGAGAGATGGATGACTCAATTTGTACCTATCAAAGCCTTTCCGCTAGAATAAAGAGGCCTATTCCATAGCAGTGCTATCACACCTCACATGACAGGCAGAATAATGCAATGTCTCCTGATCGACTGAGTCCAAGGCCATTGCGAGGCTGAGAAACACAAATATACAGGGTTTTTGACATCTTGTACAAAGAGGCTTCATCGTCCCTTTATAAGAATACTATCTGTGCTTTAAATGGGCAAGAACTCCCAGGTACTGAGCACCTACACTTCTTCAATTTTAAAGGGAAAGTAGCAGCAATTCTCAGCAGGCATGCAATGCATTGAATGGGAGAGTACCAGCACTTCTCAGTAGCAAACATGCAACCTGGAACAGTGAGGACTTGCAATTTTATATATTTGAATTTCAAGCACAGAGCGTGGTCTCAGTAAAGCAACATTGTCTGAAGCCAGACTAGCTGCGGCAGGGTTGGGCATGTCTTTTGAATGTATTCATAAATTATTTCCCTATCATCTTGCCTTAGAAAAACAATTTTGTAATTGGTCTGCAATGTGGTTTTCTCTTCCTTAGGTGACCTCAGGTTAACAACTTTGAGAACAACTGGGAAACTCTTGGCTCAAAAAGAAGTCTACACTGCTCACATTGTCTGAGTACTATGAAGGTCTGAGGTTATTTATTATGGCTGAAAAGTTTTAATGAGTCAAATTATTTCCACACAATATATTTTAAATGAGACGGTATTATCTGACACTTTGGAGCTGCAAAGTTAACACAAGTTTGGAAGAGACACAATTTTCTCTATAATCTGCAGACAAGCCTATTGGTCTGTGCAATTTCTTGTGAGTGTTACTGGAGGGATTTCTTAAGTTTAGCAATATTCCATTTGAGAGGGGCTGCTAAGTTCATAAACACATTAGGCTTCTGTTTGAGCAGATTTATTACATTATCTATTAAGGGAAAGCAAGTTTGTTTGATGTATCACCGAGAAGGTCAAATGTGATGGTTGGCTCAGTTTGAAGTGATGGGGTAAGGGTGGAAAGGCGCCCTTTCAAGGCATCTAAATGATCAACTGTATCACTAACTGGAGTGTCGAAACTGATCACAGGATTGGCTGGTATTTTCTAGGACAGGGATTATTATTCTGTTTTATTTCAATTCCAATTAATATTGAAAGCACCTAGGAATAGATTAATGGGGTAGTATTGCATTGTCATTGACAACGTAGACCTTTTCTTAGGATTAACTGTTAAAGAAAAAGAGAACTGAAAAAGAGAGATATTAAAATATGAGTGAGCCTCTAAATGTGCATTTCAAAGGCGATTGCATTTGATGGCCAGGTATGTCCCTCTTTTTAAGACTTCACCTCGGTGAGGTATACCCCAGTTATCTGGATGATACTGAATATAGGAATTAAGGACAAGTCTGACAGTTTCTGCTTAATACATTGAGGTTGTGGTGCCTGTTAGTTCAATGCAGAATGACAATGCAGATAGTTGACAGGCTGAATTTTAACAAAGGCAGAGCTGATTGGTTAAAGTTAAAGCATGGGCTTGATGGTGGAACAGAGATGAGACTGCCATTGTGTTCACCACGTATATGGTAAAAAATAACCGAGTAGTGTCAAAAACTAATTATTATCAGAATTTAGAGAAATTAGTGACTATTATTTCAGCACAGTGGTCAGCGTACTTCAAAGATACCTAATGTTTAAAAATGTTTACTTTTGTATTGTGTCTTGTAAAATGTTTTGTGTTCTGATTTAAGATTATGCAAAAAAACAAGCCCTCCAACATTTTTATTATCAACTCCGTGACAGCCGCCAAAGAAGTGGAAACGTTGATGTGGTACTTTCAACCGACCATTTGGTGGCCTTTGAGGGTAGTGACTTTACTGTGGAGTAGAATTTGGGATAGAAGGTCAAAAATGTTCAAAGAGTGTGTCAGTGTTTATATATTAATAGAAGATATTAAGGAACTTATTGACATATGTGTGGGATAAAGGTTTTGTGCTGCATAATGTGAATTTGAACATTTTACAGGACAACTTTGTAGGTTGTCACAAAGGAGACAACATTTTCTTTATAGGGAAACCGTTACCACCTTATGTCCTTGTTTATGGAATTGTGAACTGGGCAGGATGATAAAACAACAGTGTTGATGTTGATTCTGAGATGATTGGAAAAAAGATCAGAGATTGTTAAAACCGATAAAAGAAATATTTTCATGTTAAACATGGAATGTTTGCATTAAGGTATGAATTTGGCGAGTGGGTCTGGGTTAAGTATTTAGACATGTACACAAGGATCAATCAAAATATTTTGCGCCTTCTTGGGTGCATAAAGTCCAAAAGGTTGGAGCTTGTGTACCCAAAAACAAGTGGTGCAATTTGAACCCAATTATGAAGATATATTTTGATGCGCTCAAGAGGATATGTCTGAAAAATTGTACCACAGATGACAATAGCTATACTCCCTGATCTAAAGATGTATGGAGGCTTTTGCTATAGAGAGTGTGATAAATTGGGTTGTTGGTTGAGGAGGGTGTGAGCCCTCCTCAAGCAACAGCCACGATCCCTGTCAGGGTAAAACACAAAAATTGCTAAATTAACCAGTGCTTAACCCTCATGGAGCTCGGCACAAAAGCAGCCAGGTTTAACTTGGAGGCAATGTGTAAAGGTTTATGCAGCACACAAACGGCAATAAAGTGAAAACATAACACAAGAAAAATCCCACACCAATTTAGAAAAATAGAGTAAAATTTAATAAATTATTTGACACAAAAATAAAAAAAATCCAATCAGTAGAACCAGAGCTATAAAATGTTAAAAAATTAAGGTAAGCAAAGCGTCTAGAAGTACAAAGCGCCATTTATATGGTCATGCAAGACTGGGGCAAGTCACAAGTTGAGGCTGACCGCGATGGAGCGTGGGCTGGATACAGAGATCAGGTTAGTCCCTCTGAAAAAAGTTAGCTTCTAAAGTCTAGCGTGAAGAGTCCAGTTAGGGGTGGAGGAGGCTGCCAGGAGCAGGGAAAGCATCATGGATGGTCATCACTATAGCCTGAAGATTCTGTCTGGCGTCGCAGACGATCATTGCTGGGACTTCGCATTGGTGGTCACCCCAGGCTGTCTAAGCTCTACAGCGAAGTGCAGATCTCGCGTCACCGGTCGTCGCTGTAGCACGAAGAGTCGGGTTCACCGGGGCTTTGCACTGGTGGTCTGCAAGATTTTGCCGTGAATGGGACCATTAGCAGTCATGAACAGCCCAAAACTTCAGCATTTTTCCTTCAGCATGTTTCAGGATTTTCAGGAATTTCAGCATTTTTCAGGAGCTCAAATGATGCCACACCAAGGATCCAGGACCTGAGAGGCACCTACTGGGGATCAGGAACTCACTCAAGCAGAAGCCAGCAAGGCTCAGGCACGTCCAAGCAGCAGGTCAGCGAGGCAGATAAAGGGAGGCCTCTGGAGGTCGTTAGGTCCCTGTAGCTTTAACAGGAGGTCAGTCAGCTGACCCTTGGAGTCATGTCAGCCTGGGTTGAAGAGTGCAGGTCCAGTCTTCTCCTCAGCATGCAGGGCAGGCCTCATGCAGCAGGGAAGCAGGGTGTCCTGCTGTAGTATCAACAGGACCAGGAGTGAACTAAACAGTGGGTCTGAGGGTCCTATTTTTATACCTGGTGCCTCCTTTGAAGTAGGTGAAGCTACTAGAGGTTCCCCTTTCAAAAGGGCTTCAAATTTCCTGCCTCTCTGCTGTGTCTCCAGCCTGTCTACTGTCAGGAGCGCTCTCACAATACTTCACACAGGAGCAGTAGACGCCGGTCCCAACGCCCCACTCAGAACCCCCCCCCCCGACAGTCGCCCGACTGTCCGACAGGCCCCAAGGGGGGAAAGGGGAATTGGGAGAGAGAGAGAGAGAGAGAGGAGACTGCCACTTCAGATAGTATTCACTCCTGACTTCACCTCAGTGGTTACCTTCTCGGTGTTGCTCTTCAAGGGTGAACCTGCATAAGAGGGAATTTCAAGAAATACACAACTACTTATTATCAAACCCCTTTTTCTACTCTTCCTAAATACTTTTCAAATTAATACGTATTTACCCTTCTCTGAAATGACCTTTGCACCTCATCTTTTTCTTCTATATTTTTCTATTCTTTTATTGCGTACTTTTCCTTCTTGAAATACTTTCAATTATAATGTTATATTACTAATTCTTTGCATCATGTCTTAAATAAACATTAAATCTTTTTTTTTGGCTTCTTCCTTTATAGGGTACTTGCGTATCTTCTCCTCGGGTATCCGGAAGTTGGTTTCTCCTCTTCAGGTAAGTGTCGAGTTTCCTTCTTGATCTTTATTTGTAGTTCGACAATTACGGATGCGTTATTAAGATTTAGCACTAAATGTGTCTGTAAGCTCTTTTTTAATGAGACCGAATATTGAGTCAATACAGGCACTGCCTTTCTTTATTTGTTCCAACTAGAGCTAGTTATTATGCAGAAAGGAAAAAAGAATTAACTCCTTCACAGGACCTTATTCAATTCAACACTTAATGGAACAGATTGAGCTATTTTAACATTTTGCAGTTGAGCGAGTTCAGCTGCCAAGCTCAGATTTTATAAACATATAAAACTGAAATACTGACAGAAAAGGCGCTCTACACAGAGCAGGATGAGAAATGACTAATGACTCAGCTGAGAGAGTTCAGCTACAATTCACCTTCTCCGGAGCACTTTCTGCAGTTAACAAAGACAGGAAACACTCTTCTAGGAACAATTGACTAAAAGAATTACTTCAGAGTTTTTGCACAGAGAATTCAGAAAGCCTATTTTTTAACACGGCGAAACTAAAATGTTGAGTACACCAACGACGCCACTACCCTGACAAACGTTTGAGAGCTTCTATGATACACTTCTAACCTGAATCAATTCTTGAGTGAAGTGCGTCGATTTTAGACAGCGCGCGTTTGACATTCAAGAACTGTCATCAAGGCAGCAACACTAGAATGTCCAGGTACTTGTAGTTTCCTGGCGGCCATCCTAGGGTTTCTAGTGATGCTCATATGCCTAACCTTAGAGGATATTACAGAGATTCTTCTTCTTTTGCCTAATGTCTGTGAGGTTCTGACAGTACCCCCTCTCAAGGATGGGCCCTCCGGCTGGGGTTTGCTCGGATATTTCATGTGAAAAGCCTTGGTCAAACGAGGGGCATGGACATCTGAATATAATTCCCAAGACCTTTCTTCTGGACCATATCCTTTCCAGTCCCCTAAGTAATAGACTTTTCCTTTAATGATCTTTGAATCTAGTATTTGTTTTACCTCAACTTCCGTTCCTGCTTCTGTTTGTATGGGCTTAGGTGGTAGTGATATCCTTAACCCATTTGAAACCTTTTTTAGCAAGGAGACATGGAACACTGGATGTATTTTCATGTGTTTGGGTAGTTTTAACTTGTAGGTCACTGAGTTTATTTTTTTTGCTATTAGATATGGGCCCACGAACCTTGGCTGGAATTTTCTATTTCCTTTCAATCTCAGGTTCTTAAGGTTAAGCCAAACTCGGTCCCCTACTTCTAAATCTGGTTCCTTCTGTCTTTTTCTGTCTGCGTAGAACTTGTAAGTTTCTTTAGCCTTTGTTAAGTTCTCAGTTGCAGAATGATGTAGGGAGGTCATATGTTGTACTAAATTCTGAACGGCTGGGACTGTTACTTCTTGAAAGGTCATTGAGAAATTTGGATGTCGACCAAAGTTCATGTAGAAGGGAGTGTAACCTGTGGAAACAATTTTTGCATTATCGTGAGCAAACTCTGCTGCCCATAAGAACTCTGGCCAATCTCCTTCTACATCCAACAGAAATGATCTCAGATATTGTTCTAGTTCTTGGTTTGTTCTTTCAGTCTGACCATCGGTCTCAGGATGGTAACTAGTAGAGTATTTAGTGTTAATATTCAGTTCTGCAGTAAAAGCCTTCCAAAAATGTGACAGAAATTGTCTTCCTCGATCTGAGACTAAAACCTTTGGGATACCATGTGCCTTCACTATGTTTTGACTAAAGACTAGAGCTAGCTTTTTAGCAGAGGGAATTCCTTTTAGAGGAATAAAATGGTCCATCTTGGTAAAGGCTTCCACGCACACCAAAATTGTGTCGAATCCTTGACTTGAAGGTAAGTCTACTATGAAATCTAGGGTCATGGTGTGCCAAGGATAGGGAGGGTTGGGCATAGGTTGCAAAAGCCCTTTGGGTGGTCGCATTTCCGATTTTCCCCGAGCACAGACATGAAGTGTCAACATACCTATGAATATCTCTTGTCATGATTGGCCACCAGTAGCTTCTTTTCACTAATTCAGTAGTTTTTTGCACTCCTTTATGTCTTCCCAACGGATTGTCATGACACTCATGTAGGGCCTTTTTTTTGTAGTTCTTGTGTGGGTAAGTATAGAGCTCCATTGTATAATGGTAAATTTCCTCTGACTTCTCTCATGGGATCTTGACTGGACCACTCCTTCATCGGCTCTTCTGTCATTACATTATGAACACCGTTCTCCATTTCTCCTTGCAAGACTGCTCCGATTAAACTTTTCTCTGGAAGGAGGAGGTTCTGGTTCTCAATGATCTTCGGCAAGTTGTCTGTGCCCATCCTTGACAATCCATTTCTTGCGCCTGGCCGATAAGTTATAACAAAGTCAAAATCGGCAAAGTACAAGTACCATCGCAGCAGCCGTGGGGTTACCGTTCTTGCTGATTTCAAGAATTTTAGATTCCCAGGGTCAGTATAAACGGTCACTGTATGTCTTTCTCCCATAAGGTAATGCCTCCATTCCTTGAAGGCATCTTTTATGGCCAACAATTCCTTCTCCCGGATAGTATAGTTTGCTTCTGGTGGCGTTAACTTTCGGGATCGCTAAATTACAGGATGCAGCTGTCCCGTGACCTTGTGTCTCTGAGATAGAACACCTCCCAAGGCCAAATCAGAAGCGTCGGTTTCCACAAAGAAAGGTTGAGTGGGGCCCGCATGGAGCAAAATTGGAGCAGAGGTAAAATCCTCTTTTAAGGGTGAGAAGGCCTTCTCTGCATCCTCCGACCACTCAAATGTAATTCCTTTCTTCAAAAGTCGGGTGAGATGAATTAATTTCTTAGAAAAATCCTGAATGAACCTAATATAAAAGTTGGCAAAACCAATAAAACTCTGGACCTCTTTTGCGGTTTCAGGAGACTTCCATTCTGTGACTGCAGCAATTTTCTTTTGATCCATCTTCACACCTTCTGGAGATAGAACAAATCCCAAAAATCCACTGATTTCACGCTGAAAGCACATTTTTCCAATTTAACAAACAGGCAGATTTCACGTAGTTGTTGTAGCACTCCCCGGACATGCTCTTCATGTTCTTCCTCTGAGAATGTCATCAATGTATACTATGGCACATTGATCAATGAACTCTTTCATAACTTCATTTATGAAATGCTGGAAGGCTGCTGGCGCATTACACAGGCCATAGGGCATTACCTGATATTCAAAAAGTCCATTGTCGGAGGGATGGTCGGAAACAGAATCTAGGAGGCCGTATTCAGTTCTCAATGTTTGCTTATTTATTGAGGATTGGTAAGAGTAAGCAGTCAGGAATGGCAAACATGAATCTTCTGGCAGATGGTATGTACTTCAGTCTTCCTCTCTTCAGGGTGTTCTTGCTTCAGTGGTGCTTCTTCCCCAGGAGGCTCAAGAGAGAGAAGAGAACAGGGGCGGTAAGTGCTTGGTCCTAGGGTTATTTTCTGTTTTATACCCATCACCAACACCTTGTGACAACACCTGTGACTTCTGTAGGCTTCGTGCGCATAGTGAGGACAGGGTTATAGGTGGGACCGAGGTAAGAGCAAGTCGCAAGACTAGACGGAAAATAATTGAAGAACCCAAAGAGGAAGAAAGGAAAAATGAGAAGAAGGCTAATTCCCTTCAGTACTCGTCTTATCTTCTCAAAAGATGCTCTTTTAACAAAAGGGGAAAAAAACAAGGAGTCATACTTTCTCCCACACAGCCTGTTTTTACCCTCTCCTCAGGGCTTGGCCGTCACCTTGCGTCTAATCGACCGTTTTAAATAACATATCCCTCTTGCATTTCATGAGAGCAAAATCACAACTTCTATCGTTGTCTCCCCTCCCCCCACCCGATTCCTCCTCAAGTCAGCCTCCCTCCCATGGCTTCCAAGGATCCCTGTCCTGAATCCCTTAAGTCTACCCCAGAGCTGACTGGCTCACTCACCGCTGGGGCCGCAGTGAGAACTGCGGCGGCAAGCAGGCATCTCCTGGGGGACTCCACCAGTCGTCACTCCAGACTTCTGGGCCTTCGTCCCCGTCGCCGGTGCCTTCTCCTTCCTTCTCGCCGTCCGCTGTCTCCTTTGGCCTCGGTTCCGCTTCCCGCACTCTTCTCTCGGCGTCCTCGATTCTCCCCACGCTTCCGGGTTCCTCCTCGCGTCCCTCCTGTTCCCGTGGGATGCTCCTTTTCCCGGCCTCCTTGGATGCTGGTTGGTTCCCACCGAGGGCGGGGTCCGTGACGTCCTGTAGGGAAGAGGAGACGGCGAAAGGTTTAACCCTTTGGTTGCCTCCGCCTCCTAAAGAATGCTCCTCTCGTAGGTGACGTTCGTGCTCTTCTGTCGCCCCCTCCTGACATTCCCCTTCCCTAACTTTCTTGTTGGCAAGAAAAGGATCAAGGGGATACCAGGATAGGTAGTCCTCATTAGTCTGTTCTTTCCCCTTCCTATGTTGAGTACAGAATCGAAAAGGTTGGAGGGTGAGGAACCAACGTAGGATGCGATCATTGTGTCCCTTATTTCTGGACAGCCATTCCAAGGGAGCATGGTCAGTGAATAAAATAAATTCTGTCCCCTTGAGGTAGTATCTTAATGATTCAACAGCCCACTTAATGGCTAGTGCCTCTTTTTCTATTACAGCATATTTCCTCTCTCTGGGGAACAATTTACGGCTGATGTAAATAATGGGTTTCTCCTGTCCTTGGGTGTCTATTTGAGACAATACCGCACCTAGGCCGTTATTAGAGGCATCCGTTTGTAGAATGAACGGTTTAGAGTAATCTGGGCTTAGGAGAATAGGTTTGGTAGTGAGACTCTGTTTCAATCGTGTGAAGGCTTGGACAATATCTGGGGCTGGATGTTGAAGGTCTTTTTCTGTTTTTCTATCTTTCTTTAACAAATCTGTCAAAGGGGCAGCTAATTCTGAAAAGGAAGGGATAAACCGTCTGTAATAACCCAGGAGACCCAGACAAGCTCGAAGGTCTTTTCGGTTCTGGGGAAAAGGTATTTGGGTTATGGCAGCTATTTTCTCTTCTTGGGGTTTGATATGTCCTTCTAGAAGATACCCAAGATACTTTACTGATCGAGCAGCTAAATGTCTTTTGGCCAGGTTTATGGTGAGACCTCCTTTCTTGAGTGCCCTAATGACCTCCTCGAGATGTAATAGGTGTTGGTTCCATGTGTCACTATAGATGTCATCTATATAGGCGGCTGCAAAGGCTTGACAAGGTTTGAGGATTAGGTTCATGAGCCTTTGAAAGGTGGCAGAGGTCCGTGTAACCCGAAAGGGAGCATCTTAAAATGATATAGGCCCCCAGGGGTGGAAAAGGCAGTTTTTTCCTTATCTTGTTCTCGTAGGGGCACCTGCCAATACCTTTTGCAAAGATCCAGAGTGCTGATATATCAGGCTTTCCCTAATCTTTCAATCATCTCATCCACCCTAGGAAGGGGATAGGCATCGAATTGGGAAATTTTATTGACCTCCCTAAAGTCAATACAGAATCGGATGGAACCATCTGGCTTAGGGACGATTACGATTGGTGAGCTCCATTCGCTTTTAGATGGTTCTATAATTCCCATGTTTAACATTTGCTGTACCTCTTTCTCAATGGCTGTTCTCCGGGATGCTGGTATCTTATAGGGCCTTAGCCGTACGATTTTATTGGGCTCTGTGTGTATGGCATGACTGATTAATGTAGTTCGTCCTGGGTTGGTGGAAAATACTTCCTGAAGGGAAGTTAGATGGGTGCTCAGTTCTTGTCGTTGTTGTTGAGGTAAGTCAGAGTCTATACTTTGGAGGAACAAAGGGTTAGGGTGTTCTATAAGCCCTACCATTGCTGGTTTGGCTCCTTCCCATTTTTTTTTAGGAGGTTTATGTGGTAGATTTGGGTATTCTTTTTATTCTTTGGATCTAGTTCTATTTGATAGGTGACTGGTGTCACTTGCCCTATAACTTTATATGGCCCTTGCCACTGACCCAGCATTTTGTGTTCAGAAGTAGGCCTCATTACCAGGACCCAAACTTCTAAGTCTAAACTCCTGTCTTTGTTTTTTTTGTCGTATTGTCTTTTTTGAGCCTCTTGGGCCTGTTCTAAATGTGTTTTTACTATGCCTCGGATCTTGTATAGGCGAGACTTAAGTCTGAGCACATATTCAGGTAGGGGTTTTGAGCCTTCGGGTTCTTCTTCCCATTCTTCCTTTACCATATCTAGTAAGGTACGGGGTTGTCTCCCATATAATAACTCAAAAGGAGAGTATCCTGTACTCTTCTGCTGTTTACAGCAAAGAGCAAATAGAGCTAAAGGCAGCATGTCTTCCCATTTTCGTGCCTCTAGTTCTAATAGTTTTTTCAAGGTAATCTTCAGTGTGGCATTATACCTCTCTACCAGTCCATCGGTTTGTGGGTGGTAGGCGGCTATTCGGATTTGTTTTATCTCCAGTTGTTGGCATACCTGTTTCATCAGGCGTGATACGAAAGGGGTTCCCTGATCCGTTATAATTTCTTTCGGGAAACCCACCTTCGAAAAAATATTAATCATGGCTTTGGCTATCTGGGTAGCGTTTGGTTGTCAAAGGGCTACGGCTTCAGGGAATCTAGTTGCATAGTCTACTATCACCAACACATATCTACACCCACTACGTGACGGGAGAAGAGGTCCGATGATGTCCATTCCTATTCTGGAGAAGGGCTCTTCGATTACTGGAAGGGGTCTCAGGGGTACTCTCATGGGCATGGTCCTACTGTTTTTATGACAAATGGGGCATTCCCTACAATATCTACGTACCTAGTGATAGACACCAGGCCAATAAAAGTTCTCTAAAATCGCCTTTTCTGTCTTTTCTCCCCCAAAGTGTCCTCCTAACAGATGGCTATGGGCGAGAAAAAGAATTTTGTCACGATACTGCTGGGGTACCAATAACTGTGGGGTTAGGCCTTGTCCCCCTTTTCGGTAGAGCAAGCCCTTTTTCTCAAAATACTGAGGACCTACTTTGTCTGGGTCCTCTTGTGGAGTGGTTTGTTTTCAGGCTTCCCGTAGGGTGGGGTCTTTGCGTTGTGCTGACTGAAATCCCTGCTCATGTTCCCAGATGCCTGTGGTGGCTGTCTGTGTTAAAGCGACTCGATTTCAGTTTTGTTTCTCTTTCTTTTTTTGATTTCTACTTTTCCTACTCTTTCCTGGTATAAGTTCTTGATCTGATGATCTGAAGAAGGGAGCTTCTTCCCTCCATTCCTTTCCTTCAATCCAAGTATCTTGTATCAGCTCATTCATATGAGGATAATCGGTTCCCAAAACTAGGGGTTCGGGGAGTTTGGGGATCAGTCCTACTTTGAGGGTCACTGGTTCTATAGCGGGGTTGTTTTGTACACGGACCTCGGTGGTAGCATACGGTTTCTGGTCACCATGTACACATTGTATATTTACAATACCCGTAGTGGTTTGAACGCCCCCTGGGACAATCTGAGGCTGCATTACACTTTGGCGGCACCCAGTATCGATTAGTGCTTTTCTGCTTTCACCGTTTATGGTCACTTGTCGATGGTATGGGAGCGGTCTTGGTGCAGAAGGGGCGCAAAAGAAGGTTCTGGTTAGTCCTATCTCCATGGGTTCCTCCTTTTGTGGACATACTCGTGCAATAGGACCATAACCGCCGCAATGAAAACACTGTAACCCTGAAGTAGAGGGAAGGCGTGGTGGTGGAGGGGGTAAGGGTCCTGGTAACATGGTGCCCGTCTCAGGTTTCCGTACAGGAGGAGGTCTGTGTGACTTTGAACTCGACGCCCTTATCCCCGGTTTCCAGATACGGTTCCTCCTTCCCTTTCTGGACTTCTTGGGCCCTATAGTAGGCGCTTGCAATCTCTACCGCTCTTTCCAAAGTGAGGTTCATATGTTGTCTGACCCATTTCTGGATAGGGGGATGGAGTGATTGCAGGTATTGCTCTAAATATACTTTTTCCATGATGTCTTCTTTTGTTGAAGTAATGGGTTTGAGCCATTGATCAGTCATATCCTTTACCCTGTGATAGAGTGCCCTAAGGGTCTCTTGGGGTCCTTCCCGAATCTGACGAAGACGGATCCTCTATGTCTCATCATCTACACCCATCCGTTCTAGGATGCTTCTTTTGATGTCGTCATACGGTGTCATTCCCCGGGGATTGGCGGCCTGATAAGCTGCTTGAAGGTCCCCAGAAAGGAGTGGACCCAAGTACTGCCCCCATTTATCAGGGGGCCATGCGGCCGCTCGGGCTATCCTTTCAAAATTGGTGAAATAGAAATCCGGATCTTCTCCACTCACGTATTTCTGCATTACAACAGAGGGGGCGTGGTATGTCCTCGTGGTTGTGGCTTTGTTCAGAGAGGGTCTTATGCAACTTTTCGCGGTCTTCTTCTGCCACTGCTAGAAATTGTTCCATTATTTTGCCAAATTTCTCCTGGTTTTCGGCCATTTTCTGCATGACAGCCTCCATTTCCGAAGATCCCACTTCTGACACCACCTGTCGGAGGGATGGTCGGGAACAGAATTTAGGAGGCCGTATTCGGGTCTCAATGTTTGCTTATTTATTGAGGGTTGGTAAGAGTAAGCAGTCAGGAATGGCAAACATGAAACTTCTGGCAGATGGTATGTACTTTAGTCTTCTTCTCTTCAGGGTGTTCTTGCTTCAGTGGTGCTTCTTCCCCAGGAGGCTCAAGGGAGAAGAGAACAGGGGCGGTAAGTGCTTGGTCCTAGGGTTATTTTCTGTTTTATACCCGTCACCAACACCTTGTGACAACACCTGTGACTTCTGTAGGCTTCGTGCGCATAGTGAGGACAGGGTTATAGGTGGGACCGAGGTAAGAGCAAGTCGCAAGACTAGACGGAAAATAATTGAAGAACCCAAAGAGGAAGAAAGGAAAAATGAGAAGAAGGCTAATTCCCTTCAGTACTCGTCTTATCTTCTCAAAAGATACTCTTTTAACAAAAGGAAAAAAAAACAAGGAGTCATACTTTCTCCCACACAGCCTGTTTTTACCCTCTCCTCAGGGCTTGGCCGTCACCTTGCGTCTAATCGACCGTTTTAAATAACATATCCCTCTTGCATTTCATGAGAGCAAAATCACGACTTCTATCGTTGTCTCCCCTCCCCCCACCCGATTCCTCCTCAAGTCAGCCTCCCTCCCGTGGCTTCCAAGGATCCCTGTCCTGAATCCCTTAAGTCTACCCCAGAGCTGACTTGCTCACTCACTGCCGGGCCCGCAGTTCTCCAGAACTGCGGCGGCAAGCAGGCATCTCCTGGGGGACTCCACCAGTCGTCACTCCAGACTTCTGGGCCTCCGTCCCCGTCACCGGTGCCTTCTCCTTCCTTCTCGCCGTCCGCTGTCTCCTTTGGCCTCGGTTCCGCTTCCCGCACTCTTCTCTCAGCATCCTCGATTCGCCCCACGCTTCCGTGTTCCTCCTCGCGTCCCTCCTGTTCCCGTGGGATGCTCCTTTTCCCGGCCTCCTTGGATGCTGGTTGGTTCCCACCGAGGGAGGGGTCCGTGACGTCCTGTAGGGAAGAGGAGACGGAGAAAGGTTTAACCCTTTGGTTACCTCCGCCTCCTAAAGAATGCTCCTCTCATAGGTGACGTTCGTGCTCTTCCGTCGCCCCCTCCTGACACCCATACTTCGTCTGGAAGGCCGTTTTCCACTCGTCACCTTCTTTTATTCTAATTAGGTGATAGGCCCCTCTCAAATTGAGTTTAGTGTACACTTGTGCTCCTTTTACCTGGTCCAAGAGAACTGAGATTAATGGGAGTGGATATTGGTTCTTTATCGTGATCCGGTTGATTGCTCTGTAATCTATACAAGGCCAAAGCTCACCTTCCTTCTTGGGGACAAAAAACAGAGGCGAAGACACAGGGGATTGGGAAGGGTGAATAAATCTGTTTTTTAAGTACTCCTCTTTTTCTGTCAAAGCATAAATTCTACTACAGGGTAAATTGGTGCCAGGCTCTAATTCAATCTTGCAGTCAAAGCTTCTGTGAGGTCATTACACAAAAGCACACAGGTTGAAATGCCTATTTGCGAATGCACATCTTAGCAATTATTCAGCCGGAAAGTAATAATAGTATAAAGTACAATGTGGTACTCTCAAAGCAATAAATCTCCCTCCACCCTTCAAGAGACAAGAAAGAAACTCAAAGGAAAAGATCTCCGTCGAGTTCACCAAATGCTATGCACATGTGCCGAGGCACACCAAATTTAGTCCATATTGTAATGTAGGTAGTGTCCAATATAATGAGTCAAGAAAGTCTGTAAGAAATTATTTTCTCTTTATTTTCTTCTCAGAATCCAATTACAAAACACACTGGCAGCCAACACGTGTTTGGTCCAAAGGACTTTTTCAAGGCAAGTAATTATATTAAGGGACACCCGGTACCTCCAGAAGCAAAAGTTTCGGAGGTAATAGTGTCAATGCGATGGTTTCTATGTGCTGAAGGGACCTGAGTGACTGTGAGTAGACGACAAATTCTTAGCACCGATAATATGGTCATTCACATTAGTTCTCCGAATCCTAACATTGTGAATGGTTCAAGATCTACAATAGTGACAAATATGCCTGTGGTCCAATGCTGCCACAACAAAATGTCTGTACCTGCAAATATATGTACTCCACGTAGTAGTTGCGAGTTACAAGGACGGTTAGGACAGTGACGTAAAAAACAAAAGGACCGTACCTGTTATGCCCAGCTTTGTTATAATATTGAGTGTACTCTGGTGCATGTGATAAATGCCAGCAGTTTCAAATAGGAACAAACACAACATCGAAGGCGTTACAACACCAAGCCCTGATAAGCCTGAAGCTTCGCAGAACCGGCATCCGTCCTGTCCGCTATGCGTTCAGCTTCTGTGGGGTGGTAACTTTTCAGCTTCTACTTCGTTAAAAATGTGGTAATCTGCATATTCTGGAGGAATTTCTGTGGTTTGAATCACACATACAGTTTTCTCGCCATTACCAAGCAAGGTTGCTGGAGTCTTTTCATGATTAGCTTCTTTGTTTCTGAAACAATGCTCCTTGCAATACTCCGAATTCATGGCTATGGATCTCGTACTCCAGTCTATCATAGGGTTATGCTCAGTGAGCTATGGCAAACCCAATATCAATTGGGATTGAGGAGCGTCAATTAGGTTAAATTGTATTATCTCATGATGTCCTTCTGGAGACACGAGGTCTATTGGTTCTGTGTGACTCGTTATGGGATCCGACGACAGATTTGTTCCGTCCACAGCTCGAACTGGTTCACTCTTGTTTTTCCGAATTGCTCTCAAGTCAATATTCTCAGCAAATTTTAAGTCACAAAAATTTCCTGTTGCCCCAGAGTCTATCATCACTGCGACGTCCTTCAATTCTTTTTCTCTGAAACCTAATGTCATGGATAATATTAAGTGTGGGGAGGAAGATTGCAATGTATTAGCCAATTAGTGATTTCTGGGAGTTGTATTTGAATTTGCATCCATCAGTCCAACTCCACTTACTGATGGTGCTGCAAGTTTTCCTTCACCAGTAGTTTTGGTTTCTTGGGACAGTTCCTCACAAAATGTCCACTAGCACCACAATAGAGGTATTGCTTATTTTGTCTTCTCCTCTGTTTCTCTTCTTTGGACAGCGGCCTCCTCACAGAACCTATCTGCATTGGCTTGACACCCTGATGACTTACTTCCGTAGTCTTAGCATTTTCAACCTTGACAAGATCATTCCTTGGTGCACTAGGCCAAAAATGTTGTCTTTCTCCTTTTCTTTTGACAAAAATCGATTTCCAGTACAAAATCAATTAAGGCCGATACTTCTGTAGGTCTACTGGGCACTTGAGCTAGGGCATCCGTCAATTCATCCTTCAGACCTCTGTAGAAAACCGCCGCTCTCTTACTCTCGGGCCACTCTGTTTCCACAACTAGCTTGTTGAACTGTGCAAGATATGACACCAAATCTCGATTTCCCTGTTTTAACTCCAATAACTCATTGTCGGTAGCCTGTGATGCCTTTCGACAGTCAAATATTCTAAGAAATTATTTCTTGAATTCGTCAAGGTCGTATAAAATTGGGTCATTCCTTGTTACTAAGGGCATAGACCAAGAGGCAGCATCACCGCTTAGATAGGACAATATGAAGGCCACTCGAGACAGTGCATCAGAGAAAATCGCCGGGCGACACATAAAATGTAGGGTACACTGGGTCAGAAAAATTTGGGCTCTCTGTGGATCACCATTAAACCACTCCGGAGGGGCTAATGGAATTACTGGGGATAAGGAGTGGATAACCTGTATAGTGACCTTGGGTACAGGATTTGAAGTGGATTGGGAACTAGCTTCGCCTGTCAAAGAGAAACTTAGGCCTGCACTGGCTTCTATATTACTCATTTTAATGGCCAGATCTGTAGTTTCCCTTCTGGAAGTGACAATCTCTTGTTTAAAATTTTTATTTTCCTCCCTAACTGCCATTATTTCCTTTTGAATGACCTCCAAAACTTCTCCCAATCTCTTAAGATCAAGACCTTCAGCCATACTGCTCGGGTGGAAGAAATACGTGGGCACTTCACTCTGTCAGGAGCGCTCTCACAATACTTCACACAGGAGCAGTAGACGCTGATCCCAACGCCCCACTCAGAACCCCCCCCCCCCCGACAGTTGCTTTCTATCGATTGTCCGACAGGCCCCAAGGGGGGAAAGGGGAATTGAGAGAGAGAGAAGAGACTGCCACTTCAGATAGTATTCACTCCTGACTTCACCTCAGTTGTTACCTTCTCGGTGTTACTCTTCAAGGGTGAACCTGCTTAAGAGGGAATTTCAAGAAATACACAACTACTTATTATCAAACCCCTTTTTCTACTCTTCCTAAATACTTTTCAAATTAATATGTATTGTATTGTATTAGAATTGCATTTATATAGCGCTTACTACCCCTGACGAGGCGTCGAAGTGCTTTTTCGGCGAGTAGCACGCTACTCCGGGACCTATAAAGGATTAGTGTTGAATTAGTATAGTGAAATATGAAAGTAATTTAAGTGGTGGATAGGTTAGTCAGTTATTTGGATTCGGAAGGATAGCGGAAGGATAGAAGAGGAAAAAAGGTTTGTATTTATATAGCGCTTGTTACCCCTGATGGGGTGTTGAAGCGCTTTTTTGGGCGAGTAGCACGCTACTCCGGGAACCCATAAAGGGTTAGTGGTGAATTAGTATGGTGAAATATGAAAGTAAAGTGGTGGATATTAGTCAGTTATTTAGAGTGAGAAGGATAGCGGAGGGATAGAAGGGGAAGAAAGGTTTGCATTCATATAGCACCTGTTACCCCTGATGGGTGTTGAAGCGCTTTGCTGGCGAGTAGCACTCTACTAGGAACCCATAAAGGATTAGTGTTGAAAATTTGTATATTGAAATATGAAGTAATTTTAGTGGTGGATAGGTTATTCAGTTATTTGGATAGAGAAGGGTAGGCGGCGAGATAGAAGAGGGAAAGAGGTTTGTATTTATATAGCGCTTGCTACCCCTGATGGGGGTTTAAAGTGCTTTTTTGGCGAGTAGCACGCTACTCTGGGACCCATAAGGATTAGTGTTGAATTAGTATAGTGAAATATGAAAGTAATTTGAGTGGTGGATAAGTTAGTCAGTTATTTGGATTAAGAAGGGTTGGGGAGGGGTAGAAAAGGGAAAAAGGTTTGCATTTATATAGCGCTTGTAACCCTGATGGGGTGTTGAAGCGCTTTATTGGCGAGTAGTCCGCTACTCTGGAACCCATAAAGGATTAGTGGTGAATTAGTATAGTGGAATATGAAATTTGGGCTCATAAATGCTTTGAGTGCATCTTCACTATAAGGGTTGAAGTGAACATGTTAGTCTGTTATTTTGATTGAAAAGGATAGTGGAGGGATAGAAGAGTGAAGGATTTTTTTTTAGAAAGGTTTGTTTTGGGGGATCGGTATAGTAAAAGAGGTGTCAGATGATGCAAGGATGCAAGGAGGGGTAGAGTAGGGGAGAGTCTAGAAAGGGTTATTTTGGGGATCATAGTAGTGGTATGGGGTTTGGGATAAATGAGAGAGTGGATGTAGAGGATATATTGATAGATGTATAGGGTGAGAAATAGGGTAGTGCATTGGAAAGAGTAGTAGAAAGAAGTTTGAGAAGAGTCAGAAAGTTAGGCTAGAAGATATATTGAGAGAAGTATAGGCTGAGAAATAGGGTAGTGCATTGGATATGCTAAATTAGAAGAAAGTGATAAATATATTGATCCATAAGTACATTGAAAGTATATAGATGCATAAAGGAGGTAAATATATGCAGATTAAAGATATTGATAGAGGTACAAGATGAGAAATAGGGTAGTGCATTGGATATGCTTTTTCAGGAGAAAAGTAACAAACACACAGATCCAAGTACATGGAAGGTACATAGATGCACAATGGAAGCAAGTACATGTAGACCAAAGATGCACCAGATAAACTCCGGTTTTCAAGTGTTATTGTACTTTTTTTTTTTTTAACTACATAATTATTCTACATGTTTATACAAAGCAATACACAAAGATAGGTACATATCTATAGTGAAATAAATGCTTATATACAGAGGGATATGCTGTAAATTTCGGGTTTGCGTATGGTGCTTATGTGGGGAAGAGCCAATTCTTGAGTAGTTTTCTGAAGATAAGGTGGCTGTCCGTGGATCTTATGTTGGGGGGTAAAGAGTTCCATAGTTTGGCTGCTTGAACAGAGAAGGATGTGCCACCCATGGTTTTTTTCTTGTATCTTGGGATTTTGAGGCGAGGTGCCCCTTTAGAGCGGAGGTTCCTTTGTTGAATGTGTTTGGTCATTTTATTCCTGATGAAGAGCGGTTCCATTCCATGTATTGCTTTGTGGGTGATACAAAGCAGCTTGAACGTGGATCTTCTGGCAACCGGTAACCAATGCAGGGCTTTCAAGGCAGGTGAGATGTGGTCTCGCGGTTTGATATGCAAGAGTAGTCTGGCAGCCGAGTTCTGAATCTGTTGTAGTCTTTTCATGGTCGTTAAAGGTGATCCGTGGTAGAGGCTATTGGCATAATCAAGTTTGGACAGAACAAGGGAGATGGTAGCTTGGACCTTGTGTGGCAATCCCAAATGAGGTCAAATTCGTCGCAGCGTTTTTATTAGTGACAAAGCTTGATCTTGCTAGTTTGTCCACTTGGGCATTCATCGAGGTTTCTTACTTCCTTCAATACTTTAGGCAGTGATCCCAGTTCATCAGGCCAGGCGGCAAGCGGGTCATAATGTTTCCAATCGCCACATGTGAGTATTTCCGTTTTGGAAGCATTCAATTTGAGACAACTGAAAATTGGGGATTTTCCAATGTCTTTGGGGCATTCCAGTTGAAGGAGTATTTGCGTGTCATCTGCATAGTTATAGCACGTGAGGTGAAATTGATTGATCAGTACCGGTAATGACTTCATGTAGATGTTGAAAAGCATGGGCGAGATGATAGAGCCTTGAGGGACCCCTGCTTTTTTGGAGTATGGTCTGGACGAGAAAGGTGGGGTATGGATGACATTAGTTCTGTTTCGAAGGTAGGACGCGATCCAGTCTAGAGCAGTACCCTCTATGCCGGCTTCATAGAGTCTTTGTTTCAGAGTGTCATGGTCAAAAGTGTCAAATGCAACCGAGAGGTCCAAGAGGAGTAGCGCAGCAACCCCGTTGCGGTCTACTGTATTCTTCAGGTCATACAAGATGGCAAGGAGGGCAGATTCAGTGCCTCTTCTTCTCCGAAAAGACCCTTGCACCTCTTCTTTTTCTTCTATATTTTTCTATTCTTTTATTGCGTACTTTTCCTCCTTGAAATACTTTTAATTATAATGTTATATTATTAACTATTTGTATCATGTCTTAAATAAACATTAAATCTTTTTTTTTTTGGCTTTTTCCTTTATAGGGTACTTGCACATCTTCTCTTCAGGTATCCGGAAGATGGTTTCTCCTCTTCAGATAAGTGCCGAGTTTCCTTCTTGATCTTTATTTGTAGTTCGGCAATTACGGACGAGTTATTAAGAATTCTCATTAAATGCGTCTGTAAGCTCTTTTTTAATGAGACCGAATATTGAGTCAATACAGGAAATGCCTTTCTTTATTTGTTGTAACTAGAGCTAGTTATTAGGCAGAAAGGAAAAAAAGAATTAACTCCTTCACAGGACCTTATTCGATTCAACACTTAATGGAACAGATTAAGCTATTTTAACATTTTGCAGTTTAGCGAGTTCAGCTGCCGGGCTCAGATTTTATAAACAGATAAAACTGAAATACTGACAGAAAAGGCGCTCTACACAGAGCAGGATGAGAAATGACTAATGACTCAGCTGTGAGAGTTCAGCTACAGGTCACCTTCTCCGGAACACTTTCTGCAGTTAACGAAGACAGGAAACGCTCTTCTAGGAACAATTGACTTCAGAGTTTTCACACAGAGAATTCAGAAAGCCTATTTTTTAACACGACAAAACGAAAATGTCGAGTACACCAACGACGCCACTACCCTGACAAACTTTCGCGAGCTTCCATGATACACTCCTAACCTGAATCAATTCTTGAGTGAAGTGCGCCGATTTTAGACAGCATGCGTTTGACATTCCAGACCTGTCATCAAGGCAGCAACACTAGAATGTCCAGGTACTCATAGTTTCCTGGCAGCCATCTTAGGGTTTCTAGTGATGCTCATATGCCTAACCTTAGAGGAGATTACAGAGATTCTTCTTCTTTTGCCTAATGTCTGTGAGGTTCTGACAGCTACAGGCACTAAAGGATAGTGTAAAGTTCTTTATGTGTGAGCAGGGCCATGCCTATTGATGTGTAAGTGGGGCTGTGAACAGTTCCAGCCCCATCCTGCCAATGATGACCCATTCAGGTACACATAGTCCCTCTATTCTGTGGCTGTATGGGAGGAACATACAAAGGCCTACTGCCACTCACATCTAATCATGTGACCCAGGAACAGCTGCAGATACCAAATGGTTAGGACAAGAAAATGCCAACTGTCTAAAAGTGGCATTTTCAAAATTGGGACTTACAATCTGACCTTACCATTAAAGAGGATTGCAAAATTACTATTTCTCAGACACCAAATATGATTTTCCTACTTGCTCCCAATCAAAGTTTGCACGTATTAAATGTAATAAGGTAACCCAAGATTATTATATGGGAGAAGTAGGCCCCACTGTAGTGAGAAGCAAATTTGTGAGTTTTTCTCCATCAGGATATAAAACTTAATATATTCAACTTTTTAATTACAATGCACACTTTCCCTCAGCCGCGGGCGGTCCATTAGGGCTGAGGGGCCAGACACCCCCACCATTTGCCCCTCACGAACAGTGTCTGTCAGGCTGAACAAAGGTCAGCCTGACAGACACTGTTCATTTTCAGGTCAGGCAACCAGGAGCCAGACTTGCGCTAAATGAGCAGGCTCCTGGCTGCCTGAGCGGAACTTTGCTGGGCTGTGGAAGTCACAGCTCCTGTGGGCGTGACCTCCTAAGCTCAGCAAAGGTCCCTGAGGCCCTCTCCTCAGTGACTAGGGGTAGTGTCACTGATTGCCTCGCACCTGGGTGCTTCAGTTTTAAGCCCTGAACCGCCCAGGGTCGAGTGTCAATCAGTGACACTTCATCACAGTGAGGGGTGGGGTCAGCAGTCTCACTGACCCCATCCCACTCTGTGATGACATTTGGACTGCTGCCATCCCTCATTGGCTGACCTTCGGTAGTCCCAAGCCTCCTGAGACCTCCGAGGCAGAGCTGCAGGTAAGTGTGTGTGTTTTTTTTTTTTACCATTACGGTTTTTATAACCGGTTTCACAGTGATAAATGATGTGCAATAATCACTACAGCCCTATTCACAAACTGCATTTTGAGAACTCAAATAATTACATATTTAAATTCAAAATTAAGTTGATGATGTAGCATTTTTTACTTTGTTCTTCATTTAGAATACCTATTTTAAATTAATCTGCATTACTTTTTTTTTAAAAGTTTAATAAACTTTTACATCTTTCTCTATAATTTATCATAGGGAGATCCTATGACCTCCATGTGAAAATTTCCAGGTAGTAATTTTTCACTAGTGAATTAGGCTCCTCCACCTGAATTCAGACAGTGTGGACATGCAAGTCTACACCTTTGAGTAACTTTGCACTTGTCATGGTGAATGTCAGGAATCCGCAGGCTGTGCCCTGTATTATTTGTCAACATCCCCAGGGGCCACTGGTCAATCATGTTATTATCCAGTCTTCACATTAATATTGGTATTGTGTCTGGACCAACGCTTGTTCCTTTCATGTCACTCTAGGTTACGCTAATGCTTGTTTTTTTCTATTGCCAGTGCTTGTTGTTTCTTCCCAAGACCATGCTCGTGTGCCCTGCATGTATTGACAGGGCGCAGTGCAATTGTTAATACTGTTGTTAGGCAACCATCACGTTGTTGCTCCTCAGCGGAGCGTCACGTGCTTGACAAATGCCTGTTCTGATTGGCTATAAATAGCCACACCTAGCACAATGCTGTGCTTGGCTTTGTTTCCACAGCAGCTGCATCTCCACCGTGTTAAACCGCATCAGGTGTTTTCTGTTTCCAGTTCTGCGGTCTTCAGCGCTCCAGCCCTGCAGACTTCAACGCTCGTCTCCCGGCATCACGCTACGTCGAGGAGTCAACCGCTGGCAGTCAGTTAGGTGGAGCACGTGCTTGCCGAAAGACCTTCAAGTTCTTGGATTAGTCTTCTTGACTTAGTTTAAGTTTCTGGACCAAGTTATTACACGCTATGCACTTTGAACATTGTTGAGGCCTAATTGTTGAACATGTGATTGGTGTGCAAAGTGCTTTGAACATTGTTGAACCCTACTGATTGTGCTGCGCACCATGCGCTATGGACATTGTTGAACTTGATACGCTATGCGTTATGAACATTGATGTGCCCTAAACATATGGTGAATCTGTGATTTGTGCACTTGATGAATGTATGAGACAGACACCATTTGAAAGGTGCTCGAGAGAGTCCATGTACCGTTTAATGTTCTGTTTATCATTATATTATTATGTTGCTTCAGACGCTAGGCTCAGTATTGGGCTCATAAATGCTTTGAGTGCATCTTCACTATAAGGGTTCTAAGAATGAGCCATGTCCCTGTTGGACGGTTTCAGGGTCTGTTGATGCTTGCCTTATGTGAACAGTGACCTGGGTGAGAATGAATCATCCCAGTGTGCACCAGAACACATGAATACGTGAAGAATAGATAATTAAGAGAGTCTCCTGTCAAGGTATCAGAAACGCACAGCTTGACGGAACACTGACAATGGCCACTGCACTCCGAGGAACACGGTGCTCAGCTGGACCAGGCGGCAAGGCTCAGCGATGTCTCTTTTCTCTCTTCCAATTCCCCTCCCTTTTCAGGACACCTGCCGAGGCTTCTGTGAAACAACCAGTAGGGTTAAGAGGTGTATCGGGACGTCAGGGGGACCTTCTTCCCCCCTGCAAACATCCCGCTTTTCAGGTGAGTGGCCTCGACAGTGAATAGCCAAAAGTTGTATTGTTACTCAAAAGTGTAAGAGTAAATTTATTGTAGTAAATCTTCATGTGTAAATTTACCTTTGTGATTTGGGCCACAGTGTGAACCCTTTCCAAGCCCAACATTTGATGGCTCACGTGGTAAATACATCTGTTTTAGGGCAGATGAAAACTCAGACTAAGCCAGAGCGTAGGTGCCAGTGGTCGAAGTTTTAAGCACAGCATAGTGTTTTTATCTTGGCCCCCTTTACTACATGTAAGTGATGGTCACTCCCTAAAAGATATGCCTTTAAAACAATTGTGGCACGCGTTTATGCTTGAGTCTTCTAATATGGCACATAAACCATTAAAAAATGCACGCATTAAGAGACTGAGACAAAAAAAAAGACGATAGAAACAAAGAGATAAATGTAACAAGCATTGGCAAAGCCAATAGGTCTCACCTATGCAAGAGCTATTGGCTTTGCCAATATGTTTTAGCACTGATGTACACCAGAGTGGCTGCTGTTCAGCATGTCTAAAAGTTAGTAGGGTAAAGAAGAGTGGCGAGGAGTGTCGTAAGTGGAGTAGGATGGATTGTTATGGAGTGGCGTAGAGTGGCGTGGAGTACAGTAGAGTTGAGTCGCATGGAGAGGAGTGTAGTGTCATGGAGTAGTGTACAGTGTTGTAGAGTGTCATGGAGGGAATACAGTGTCATAGAGTGGAAGGGCATAGAGTTGAGTGGCATAGAGTGGAGCACAGTGTAAGAGTTGAGTGATGTGTCGTAGAGTGGATTGGCATAAAGTGTTGGGGAGTGGTGTAGGATGGAATGGCATAGAGGGTGTTGCATAGAGTGCAGTAGAGTGTTGTAGGGTAGAGTGGCATACAGCGAAGTAAATTGTCAGAGTGGCGTGGCATAGAGTGGAGGGGAGTAGTGTATCTTAGAATAGAGTGGAGTAAAGTGGCATAGAGGGAGTTGCTTAGGGCGTCGTAGAATGGAGCAGTGTCGTAAAATGGCAAAGAGTGGAGTAGAGTGTCAGTGGAGCAGAGTTTAATGGAGTAGAGCATCATAGAGCGGAGTACTGTGAAGTGGAGTGTGTTAGAGTGGCATACGGATGAAGTAGCATAAAGTACAGAGGTGCAGAGTAGATTGGCGTAGATTGCAGTGGCATAGAGTGTATTTTGTTTTGAGTAAATCGGTGTGGAAGGCATTGGCATAGAGTGCAGTGATGTAGAGTAGTGTAGAGTGCAGTTGCATAGAGTAGAGCGGTGCGGAGTAGATTGCAGTGGCGTAGAGTGCAATGGCGTAGAGTGGAGTGGCGCAGAGTAAAGTAGAGTAGAGTAGAGTGCCATAGAGTGAAGTGGCATAGAGTGGAGTGGTGCAGGGTAGAGTGAAGAGGTGTAGAGCAGAGTGGCATAGAATGCAGTGGCGTAGAGTGTAGTGGTGTAGAGTGCAGTTGTGTAGAGTGCAGTACAGTGGTATAGAGTTGAGTGGTGCAGAGTAGAGTGCAGAGACAGAGTGGAGTCATGCAGAGTAGAGTATCAGAGTGCAGGGTTGTAGAGTGCAGGGTTGCAGAGTGGAGCAGAATAGAGTGGTGCAAGGAGCAGCGACGTAGAGTACAGTGGTGCAGAGTAGAATAGAGTGGCATAGAGTGCAGTGGTGTAGAGACACATAGCATGCAGTGGCATAGAATCGAATGTTGTAGAGTATAGTGGTGTAAAGTGCAGTGGTGCAAAGTAGTTGGTGCAGGTGCAGTGGCGTAGGGTGCATTGGTTTAGAGTGTGGTGGCATAGCATAGACTGCAGTGGCATAGAGTGGAGTACAGTGGCATAAAATGCAGTAGCATAGAATGCAGTGGCATACAGTAGATTGTTTCAGAGTAGAGTGGAGTAGTGCAGGGTAGAGTATAGTGGTACAGGGTAGAGCATAGTGGTATAGAGTAGATTGGCGTAGATCAGTGGCACAGCATTGATTGCAGTGATGTAGAATGGAGTGGCGCAGAATGGCGTGGACTGGCGCAGAATGGAGTAGAGTGTCAGAGTGCAGTGGCATGGAATGTAGGGGCGTGCAGTAGATTGTTTCAGAAAAGAGTGAAGTGGTGTAGAGTGGAGTGGTGAAGGGTGGAGTGGTAGAGTGCACTGGCGTAGAGTGCAGAGTGGAGTGGTGCATAGTGGGGTGGCTTAGACTAGAGTGGTGTAGAGTGCAGTGTCTCTGTGCAGTGGTGCACAGTAGATTAGAGTGCCATTGAGTGCACTGGTGCAAAGTGTAGTAGAGTGGTGCAGAGTAGAGTGCAGTGGCATAGAGTAAAGTGGCAAAGAGTAGAGTGTTGTAGAGTGCAGTGATGTAGAATAGAGGGGTGTAGAGTGCAGTGGCGTAGAGTGGTGCAGAGTATAGTGACAGAGTGCAATTGTGTAGAGTGACTTAGAGTGCAGTGTCGTAGAATATGGTGGCGTACAGTGCAGTGATGCAAAGTAGATTGGCATAGAGTGCAGTGACGTAGAGTGTATTGGTTTCGAGGAAAGTGGTGTAGAGAGCATTGGTGTAGAGTGCAGTGGCGTGGTGCGGAGTGGTGCAGAGTGGAATAGGGTGGTGCCGACTGCAGTAGCAGAGTAGATTGTTCAGAGTAGAGTGAAGTTGCGTAGAGTGCAGTGGTATAGAGTAGAGTGTAGTAGAGTGCAGAGTACATTAGAGAGGCTCACAGTGCAGAGGCATAGAGTGCAACGGCATAGAGTGCAATGGCGCAGAATAGCATAAAGCAGAGTGGAAGAGAGTACAGTGTTACAGAGTATACTGTAGTAGAGTGCAGTAGTGTATAGTAGAGTAGCGTGAAGTGCATTGGCGTAGAGTGCAGAGTAGAGTGGCGCATAGTGCAGCAGCGCAGAGTAGAGTGGCATAGAGAGCAGTGGCTTGGAGTACAGTGGTGCAGAGTAGAATAGAGTGGTGTAGTGTGCAGTGACACTGAGTAGAATAGAGTAGCGCAGAGTGCAGCCACAGAGTATAGTGCTGTAGAGTGATTTGGTGCAGAGTAGATTGGCGTAGAGTGCATTGACTTTCAGTAACGTTATGTAGAGTGCATTGGCATAGAGTGTTGCAGAGTAGGGTGGCAGAGTGGCGTGTAGTGGTGTAGAGCGCAGTGGCAAAGAGTGCACTGGTGCATAGTAGAGTAGTGTGGGGTAGAGTGCATTGTCGTGGAGTGGTTCAGAGCAGAGAGGCGTGCAGTGGTGCAGAGAAGAGTGCAGTGACAGTGTGGAATGGAGGGGCGTAGAGTGGAGCGGTGCAGAGTAGAGAGCAGTGGCGTGGAGTGGTGCGGAGCAGATTGGAGTGGGGTAATGTGGAGTATGCGTGACATGGTAGCGTACTGCCATTACAGACAACACATCTTCAATTGAAATGACCATTACAATTGTTATGTTATGTTATAGCAATTTATTAAGTGCACGAATACCGAAAGTTGTCTTGGTGCTAAGCTATCCTGAACATTAGATCCAGCCCTAGTTAATAAATAACCACGTTTTAAGGTTTTTCCTGAAGGCGGTTAGAGTGGGTAAAGCACTAATATGAGATGGTAAGTAAGCTGTTCCATAGTTTATTGGATCCTGAATTGAAGCTTCTGCCCCCCCCAGTTAGTCTTTCGGATTCTGGGAAGCATCATAAGATTGGCCCCGGACGAGCAAAGGAGTCCGTTGGGAGAGTACCATTTTAACGACTGACTAAGGAACTGAGGACCTATATTGTGAAGCGCCTTGTAAGTAATGCAGAAGGCCTTAAATTTGATCCGACTTCTTACGGGAAGCCAATGAAGATTTTTGATATCCTTGGCCACAGAGTGGAAATTGGTAATGCATAGGATAAGTCTGGCCGCCGCATTCTGCACCGTCTGAAGTTTATTGAGATGTTTTTCCTGCATGTTCAGGTAGAGGCCATTACAGTAATCTAACTTTGATAAGATTAAGGTAGTAATTACTGTGTATTTAGTTGGTGCCGGGATGAAAGGCAAGATTTTCTTTAGAGATTTAAGTAAATAGAAACTGGTGAAAGTGATGTTGTTAACCTGCGACCCAAAGTTAAGTTTTTCTGGAGACCAATTTGGAGAAATGTTTCCGAAAAGTACCTCTGTCTTACCAGAGTTCAATTTTAGGCAATGTGAGCTCATCCATGACCTAATGGCTAGCATGCAACCATGGAGTTGGGGTGCCATATTGTTGCCATTTCTAACGGCTGACAGAACAATCTGAGTATCGTCCGCATAAAGAGTTAGGGAAAGACCAAAAGATCGGATAAGATTAGCCAGATCCGCAACGTAAATATTAAACCGTGTGGGGCTGATAGAGGAGCCCTGAGGTACTCCACAAGGAAGTGTGAAGGGAGAGGATTCATAACAGCCCAAGGCCACATATTGTTGTCTTTAAGAAATGGAGGATGTGATCAGTGTTATGGCTTTCCCTTTAATGCCTAGAGAGCTTAGGCAGCTAATCAACACCATGTAGTCGACGGTGTCAAATGGCGCCGACAGATCATGGAGGATAAGCGCCGCCGCCCCCGCCCCCGCTATCAAGAACTGTTCTGATTTCCTCCGTGGCTTTGATCAAGGCCATTTCTGTGCTGTGTCCTGGTCTGAAACCGAATCGAGATTCATCGAGAAGGTGATCGTCCTGGAGATATTGTGTTAGCTGAGTATTCATCACCTTCTCTACTATGTTAGCTGGAAAGGGGAGGCGGGAAATTTGCCGGTAACGAGTTGGATCAAGATTGGATTTCTTAAGGAGAGGTAGGAAAGAGGCCTTTTTCCAGATGACAGGGAAAATCCCGGTATTAAACAACGTTGAAGATAGACAAAAGACTGGTACTTATAATTTCAGGGGCCAGTTTAAGAACCGACGGAGGACATGGGTCTTGGGGGGAGCCGGAATTCGTAAGCATTATCATAGCGCTAATCTGGTCTCTGGTGACCGGGACGAATTCAGAGAAAGAGGGAGGACTTGAAATGGCCTGGGGGTCGACTGCACTCACATACAGTTTTGTTGATAAAAGTAAACAGCGCACAAACGATAATGTGTGGAAATGTCATCAGTCAACGTATTGATTTGATAGTCAGTACAGTTGAGTTACAGACATTTAAATTTTTTTGTGTGCAAGAAAAAAATTAAAATAACTTCCGTACAGACTTCCTCAAGCAGACCCCCACTAGCCAGCATGATTGTCACATAAATCCTCTCACTTTGAAATCAGAGAAAGAAAAATAAACACTAAGCTCCCTGAAGATACAGCCTGACATTTTACCTCTGTCTGTGAATGCACAGCAAATGTGACAAGATAAGAACAAGATTTAAAGGCCTGTTTACAGAAAGCGAGTTCATGCAAGAGTACAGTAAACAAGGTTTAGTCTACAGGAGGGACGAACCCAAGCTAGAAAGCCTAAAGCAAATAAAGCCAGCAAGTAGAAAGCTGGAAAATGTGAGTTACAAACCACAAAGCAACGGGCAGAATGCATTCCTAGGTCAATTTTCTGAATGTACCCAAGATATCTTTAGCAAACCAGACAGCTGCACTGTGTGGTAGGCTGCAACCTAAAAGGGACGGGGAAATGAATTAGTATCTGCGTATAAGTGGTAACTTGGTTTAGAATTACTATTCTTTACTTGGGGTGTGCAATGGATGTAAGCGAAAAAACAAGTGACGTAAATGAATTTCAGAGTCAGAGATGGGATTCTTAGGTGGAAACTTTCGTTGCTGGCACGTCGTGGACAGGGCCGGACTGGGAACCAAAACCGGCCCTGGCAAAGTGCTCGGCCGGCTCCCCAGTGGGTTGGGGGTGCGGCCGAGCTGTTTGCCACGGCCGGTTTCGGCCGATTTCGTTACAGCGGCCGATATTGCAGCTATGCTGCAAAAACAGCCCTGTAACAAAATCGGCCCCCAGGGGCCCAAAACCGGCCCCCAACCCTGGTGGCCCACCAGGGAATTGCCCGGTGCCCGCTACGACCAGTCCGACCCTGGTCGTGGACGAGGGCAGATGGTTATATTTCTACTAATTTTTACAAAGAGAGCCAGAAAAGGGTGGCAGCGGCAATGCACACTTACCAAACTTAAGTTACAAAGCTGTCCTGAAATATAATCGCAAGGTGGACATTCCAAAACCTATTCAATAAAATGCAAATGACCTGGAATCTCCCTCTTCCTGCCAGTAACCAGAATACAGTAGCTTTCAGGAAAAGAAACAAACACCTCACACACTGACCATTTGTATCTACTTACATTTATTTAGCCAGCAATATTCTGCTACCATTTCCTTGTATGCAGGGTACATGCCCGTTTCCTAAACAAATTGGAAATAAAATTAGATATGTAATGAAAAGTATCGATTTGGGTACTGTACAAGACACAGCTGCAAGATGAACCTGATCTCAGCATCTTTTATAAATAATACATTACGGTTAGTTCTTTTCACGGGTGAAACTCTATATGCAGTGCTTTAAGTAAGTGACTCTACGATGCCTTGGGGGGAAAAGTGCAGCTCCCTACTTTAATATTCTCTCCTACCTGGTTCTTTTGTAATTAGGAGGCATTCCTTAAATGGGACTCTTATTACTGTCAGTAAGTAAAGAATGCAAACGTTTTGGAAAACAATAAGCACAGAGCCCGTCATGCTTTTGTTTTCACGTTTGAACAGTAAGAAGATTTTTATTTTAGATCTCAGACTTACACACAATGGCTGATTTTGTCTTAATTGTGGGATATGATGCACTAAAAGAACAGAACATGCCTTTGCAAAATCAATGATTGATGATCCAGATTACCAGAAAGTCTGCTCAATACTGTATTTTCCAGTAATTATTGCTGCCTTCGGTGCCTTTTCCTATATGATCACTCTTGAAAAAGGTAACAGTTGGGACTACGGCTAAGTACGGGGGGGGCTGTACATTTGGTCTGGGGCAGAATTCAGGGGTCACTATGCATTGCTTGCAGCCATGGGTAGCACGTACTGCAAGCTCTGTCATTCAACATTTTAAGACACTGAAGAGTATTAGTTGAGGTGGGGGGGGGGGTAACTGTCCATCTCAAGTAATAATCACACTCCTGGGGTGAGCCACTAAAGGGCCTAATTACGATCTTGCCAGACGGGATACTCTGTCACAAACATGACGGATATCCTGTTCGCCGTATTACAAGTTCCATTATATCCCATGGAACTTGGAATACGGCTGACGGGGTATACCCATCATGTTTGTGACGGCGTATCCCATCCGCAAAGATCGTAATCAGGCCCATAGTCACTAGATTAACCTGAGCTCAACCCCTTGGCACAGAGCAGAGCAGGCTTTACTTAGAGGCAGTGTGTTGACTATTTATTCAGTACCAAAACAGTAACAAACTTGAAATACAACATAAGGAAGATCCCAAACCAATTTACTAAAAGTTAGAAACAAAGTAGATTTTACTAAATAAGGCCAACAAAACAACAAAAATCCAAAGAGAGAAACCAGAGATATACATTTTTAAAGTTTTAAATATAAACAACGCCAAAAAGCACTGTGTAGCTTACAGACGTCAACTAGCCCTGATGGGTCGGGTCCTAGGATTGATTTGAGGTGAACCGTGATAGAGCACGGGTCGGCGTGGAAACCAGGTTTGACGCATTAGTAAGTTTTACCTTTGGCCTTAGTCTCTGTAGTGGAAGCCCAAAATCTTTAGCGGGGAAAGGCAGAAGGTTGTTGCCGAGGAGGGTTCCCAGAGGTTGGATAGCTGTCAGACAAGGTCCTGGTGAAGATGTTGGTTTTTGGCAGGAAACTTCTGCGTGGAAGAAATTAGAATTTTGCGCTTAAGGAAGGTTCATTTCTGGCTGGATACTTCTGCTGCCTTCGCCCTGTAAAGATTACTTTGTTCGCACTTAGTCACTTTTTGGGATTCTACCAGCAGGGCAAGGCTGCAGGATTTAGTTGAAGAGAGCTCCAGAAGGCCCAATACCTTGTCTTTGATGTACCGGTGAATCAGATTTGCTGCTGCAGAAAAATTCTGAGTGGGGGATGCCTGAATCTTCACCCCTATGGCAACGCATCTTGATCGGATCTGCTTGACAGGTTTGGCCCAGTCATTCAGAGGACTTTGAAGACAAAAGTTTTAAAGTCCCAGGTTTCTCATGATGTTGGGAGGACCTCAGGAAAAGAACTTGGTGGTCAAGACTTACTCCAGTAGAGCAGGTCCAGTCCTTATGGTCTCTTCTAAGGTCTCAGGCAGAAGGTTCAGTCCTCTTCTCATCTTCCTCAGGTCCAGTAGTGTTCTGAGTAGGTATTGTGGATGCAACATTTATTCCTGGTACTAGCCTGTGGATGGCACACCTGTGGCACCCCCCTAACCAATAGGGTAGTAGTTCCCAGGGGTAACCCTACCTTCTTTTGCACCATTTCCTGTGTGCCCTACAGCAAACAATTCCACAGTGTACGTTTCTGCCTAAATCCAAAATTGTGAAACCCTTCTCCACTCGTGCAGAGCCTATGTGCCCACCCCAGAGGTGTGGCCAGTAAAATAAGCAATCCTTCTCTGTGGTCATTTTAAACCAGTTCTTGGGGCAGCTTTCGCCCCACTAGGATTGGAATCTACCTGACTGAGGGAACAAAGAAGGGGCCCGGGCAGGTTTAGTTGCACATCTGACTGTGACAGGGGAGGCCCCTTTGAAGATAATTAAATTCCTGGTCATCCTGTCAGAGAAACAGAAACATCTCCGCACACACCATGGACTGCTCATGACTTCACATTTTATATCACTCAAGACATGTTCTATTACATCACTGATCACATTGGAAATTACATAATTGATGCAAACACTGTGTATGGTGAAGGCGCAAGTTATAGTTCCTCGAGTCAACTATAACTGGTGAATTTCATTGGTTTGTGGAGTTTATAATGTAACACTTTAACTGATATTTTGACCTAACAATAACATCAGATAGATAGATAGATAGATATCAATATCAGAGTCTGCTCTACAGGACTTAGTGAGATATTGGGTTGTTGGTTTACTGGGGTGTGAGCCCTGGTCAAGCAACAGCCGCAATCACTGGCAGGGAGTACCACAAAAAGTCACTAAATCAACCTGCGCTTAACCCTGGGTAGCTTGGCACACAAAAAGAGTCAGGCTTAACTTAAAGGCAATGTGTACAGTATTTATGCAGCACTCAAACAGTAATAAAGTGAAAACCCAAAACAAGAAAAATCAAACACCAATTTAGAAAAATAGAGTACATTTTAGTAACTTATTTGACACCGAAATGCCAAAAATCCAATCAGCAGAACTGTAGTTATGAATTTTTGAGGTTTTAGGTGAAAACTAGCAACTAAAATATCAAAGCGCTAACTACAGGTATCTGATCATACGAGATTGGGTTAAAGTTCAAAAATATCGCCGACCGTGATGGAGCGCGGGTCAGATACAGGAAGAGGATTGGGTAAGTCAGAACTTACCTTTGGACTTAGAAGACATTTTATAGAAAACGTTCTGAGAAGGCAAAAGTTCAGCGGGGCAAGGCGGTGTCCGAGGAAGGAGCGTAATCGTCGGGGAGCCGCTGGAAGCTTTTAAGATTTCTAGGCTCGGACTGTGTGACAAGACAGGAGGCTGTAGCCGAAGACAATCCCAGGAGGAATTCAAGGAGGACAGAAGGGCCGCTGAACAGGATTTGCTGCTGCGGTGAAAAACATAGCGGGAGCAGTCGCAAAGTCAGGCCAACCAGCAATGTACCTAGGGTGGATAGACGAGTAGGTTGGTCCCGGTCTTCCCTTGGTTCTCAAAGCAGTTTTCAGTCAAAAATATTCTAAATCCCAAGTTTGGGATTTTGGCTATTTGGGAACCTTTAGCACCACCACCAAAGGTCCAGGACTAGAGGGACACCACTTAGGGGGTTAGGCTGGGTCCAGGTGCAGGTTCAAGATGGTGGGAGCCTCTTATGTCCCAGTGGCTCTGAACAGGAGGCCAACAAACTAGCCTTTGGAGTCACTTTGGTGGTCATGGGTTTAGGTGGATAAACAGGGCTCAAACAGCAGGGATGGCCTCTGAGGGTTCAAGGCAGCAACACAGTCCTTCCTGGTACAGTAAAGCAGCTTGTGGAGAGTACACAGCAGGCCACAACAGCAGGAATTTCTCTAAGAGTCTTTCTGTAGGTTCAGAAAGTGAACTGAAGAGTGTGTCCGAGGGCCCTATTTTATACCTGGTGCCTTTTTTCCAGTTGGGAGGGATTTTTAGAGGTTTCTCTTTGAAGTGCTTGAAATTTCCTGACTCCCCTGCTCTGGCTCCAAGTAGGCTGCAGGAACAATGTAGTGGTGACAAGCCCTCTGTGTGAAGGCAGAGCACAGACTATTTAGTTGCAAGTGGGTCTGTGCCCAGCTCCGCCCGACCCTCCCCAGATCATGCCAGCAGATGGCCCATTCAGGCGCACCTATTCCCTCCATTGTGACACTGTCTGGGAGGAATTCACAAAGTCTGCTAGTTAAACCCAGTCATGTGACAGACTGCAGGCAAATGATAACTTTCTAAAAGTGGTATTTTCAAATTTGTAATTTAAAATCCAACTATTCCATTAAAGAGGATTTTTAATTTCAATGTCATACATTCTGTTAGACCTGGGGTCTTTCGGCCTGATTTCCCCTGTCTTTTTGCTTCTGGCCTCCTGTTTTTTGACTGTGAGCTGCATTTTGTTTTTGCTGGTTTTAGGACTCTGGGCACTTTACCATTGCTGACCAGTGCTAAGGTGTAAGTGCTCCCTGCGAAAACGTATTGGTGATTGGTTTATCCATGATTGGCATATTTGATTTACTAGTACATCCCTAGTACAATGCACAATGTGTGCCCAGGGCCTGTATATCAAATGCTACTAGTGGACCTGCGGCCCTGATAGCGCCACCCACATGAGTAGCCCTGCAAACATGTCTCAGACCTACTTGCTTAATCTTTTAAAAGTGATATTTTGATTTGAGTATGTTGGATTTTTGTTGTTTTGGTCTTGTTTTTTTCAGATAAATATTTTTCTAAACTGGTGTGGACTCCTTTTGAAGTGTTTTCACTGTGTTACTGTGTGTGTGTGTGTGTGTGTGCAAATGCTTTACACAGGGCCTCTGATAGAAGCCTGCCTGCTCGTGTCAAGATACCAAGGGGGGGAGCAATCAATCAATCAAGTAGTACTTGTATAACGCGGCCTAATACCCTATAGGGCATCCAGGCACTGTAATGCAGGTATCAGTCCAAGAGCCAGGTTTTGAATCCCTTCCTGAAGTGGGTCAGTGAGGGTGCAGTGTGGAGGTAAAGGGGGAGGGTGTTACAGGCTTTGGCGGAGAGGTGGGAGAAGGATAGTCCTCCAGAGTGGTAGCAGCGGATACGTGGTATCTGTGCGAGGGCAAGGTGTGCGTAGCGGAGATTCCTGGTCGGTTAGTGGAAATGCAGGCGGCGGTTTATGTATGCTGGTCTGTGGTCATGGAAGGCTTTGTAGGGGTAGGTAAGAAGATTGAACTGGCATCTCTTCTTGACAGGGAGCCAGTGGAGGTCCTTCAGGTGCTGGGTGAGGTGTGTCCTTTTGGGCAGGTTAAGGATCAGTCTGCATTCTGGATCTTCTGGAGTCTCTGCATGAGTTCAGTGGTAGTGCCTGCATAGAATGACTTGCCATGCCATAGTTTAGTCGGCTGGTGATGAGGGCCTACGTCACTGTTTTTCTGGTGCTAATGGGGGAGCCACCTGAAGACTTTGCGGAGCATGTGGAACGTGTGGAATCAGGCTGAGGAAATGGCATTGACCTGACGTTTCATGAAGAATTCGATGTCCAAGATGATGCTGAGGTTGCGGACGTGGTCAGTGTGGGGGTGGGTTCGAGCTCCGCCGGCCACCAGGGGTCATTCCAGAGCACGGTGTGTCTGCTGAAGATCAGAACTTCAGTTTTGCATGTATTGAGCTTCAAGCAGTTGTCCTTCATCCAGGTGGCGATGTTTTTCATACAGTTGTGGAAGTTGGTCTTCGTCGAGGTTGAGTCCGCTGAGAGTGAGAGGACAAGCTGGGAATCGTTGGCGTATGAGGTGATGTTGATGTCGTGCGATCTGGCGATGTCTGCGAGTAGTCTTATGTAGATGTTGAAGATGGTTGGACTAGGAATGATCCTTGGGGTACACTGCAGATGTGCTTAGGTTGTGAGGTGAAGGCGGGGAGGCGGACTTTCTGGGTGCATCCCATGAGAAAGGATGCCATCCATCTGAGCACATCGTCTGGGATTCCTATCTGGCGTAGTTGATCGATGAGTGTGTGGTGAGATACGCGGTGTCGAAGGCTGCGGAGAGGTCGAGGATGATGAGGGCGGCTGATTCTCCTTGGTCGAGTAGGGTGCAGATGTCGTCTGTTGTGGCCATTAGGGCTTTCTCAATGCTGTGGTTGGTTCTCAATCCCAATTGCAGGGCTTATCTTAGCTGTGTGTTCCCTTACCCTGGCAAGAGAGAGGGTCCCTACTTGGACATGGTGTAAACCACTGCCAACTAGAGACCCCATTTCTAACAGATACCAAACATGAAATGCTTATCAGTTTCCTAATCAAATGTTAGTACTTAATAAATGTAATAAGGCAACCCAACGTTATCCTATGGGACAGGTAGGCCTCACAGTAGTGAAAAACAAATGTAGGGGTTTTTTATCACCAGGACATGTAAAACTATAAAGTACATGTCCAATCTTTTAACTGCAGTGTACCCTGCCCTATGGGCTACCTAAGGCCTACCTTATGCATGATTTATATGCCATAAATGGGGCAAGTTAAAGGCATGGCGGGGGAAATACTGCCAAGTCGAATTGACAGTTTAACACTGCACTCAGGATGCAATAGCAAGTCTGGGACATGTTTTAAGGGGCAACTTAAGTGGGTGGAACAATAAGTGCTGTATGCCCTCTAGTAGCATGTAATTTACAGGCCCTGGGTATATGGTATACCACTCCACAAGGGACTAATAAGTAAATTAAATATGTCAATCAGGTGTGAACCAATTCTACCATGTTTAGGGGAATGAGCACAAGCACTTTAGCACGGGTTAGCAGTAGTAAAGTGCTAAGGTCAGCAAAAATTAATTTCATCCAAAAAATGGAGGGAAGCAAACAAAAAGTTTGGGGGAAGACCACCCTATGGCTGACAAGTCTAACAGACTTCAAAAGCAAACACACATACATATACATATATATATATATATATATATATATATATATATATATATATATAATAAGAGGTTCAATCCGTAGGTTAGGAAAGAGGCGACACACCAAATTCGATACGGGTAATTTAATTGCCAACAACAACGCGTTTCAGCCGCAAAACGGCCTTTGACAAAGGCTGTTTTGTGGCTGAAACGCGTTGTTGTTGGCAATTAAATTACCCATATCGAATTTGGTGTGCCGCCTCTTTCCTAACCTACGGATTGAACCTCTGATGTTTCGTGGTTGTCTGCCGCCACGGCTGGCACCGGCGCCTAAGGGCAGGCGAACGGCGTTCTTGGCAGCATTTGGTGCGTAAATATATATATATATATATATATATATATATATATATATATATATATATATATATATATATATATATATATATATGCTATATAGTGATGGGTAACTACCATATTACTTTTCCACCTAATTTTGTACAGTCTGTGTCCAGCTAATGGGTACAAGTGTTTACAAAACGTATATGCTCCTAATACATCATAGGTGTGCAGAGGTGTTAAACACTTCATAAATCTTTGCATTCAAGAGTAACTCTGTGTGCAGGTGACAGTTGACAACTTGTGTCCAGTATGTTCCACAAAGGTTTTTTGGCTTTGCAGAAAAAGTTTCCAACAGGGCAAAGATTCTAAGTAGTAGATACTAAGTACTGTAAGCAACCTTGGGTTCTTAGACAGAATCATCTCAACATGACAATTTCTACTCAACATAGAAGACTGTGTGCACCAGTTACTAACCCTGTACATGTGCTTGTTTCGCTTCAGAGGATGGGCTGCCTGTATCGTTTTCACCACAGTATGAAGGCTGCAGGTAGTATGATCTTTAGAAGCTTCAGGCATTGGTTATTTTAAGTGAACAGTTTCTCTTGGGACAAGTTTTGTATAGAGTGTACATTGTTCTTAGTTGATACTTTTTAATACTCTGTGGTGTATTTCACATGAGAGTTTCACTGTTTGCAAACAGTGTGGTACAGAGCAAACTCTCTCCATACAGTAAACACTGTTTACAGTACCCACTTTCAACTCACCTCAACTTAATTTCTCAATGTAGGTTCGGTGACTGTGAGAGAGTTTATATAGATAAAAGCAGTCCATAGTAGAGCATTCATTTTGGAACAGACGTTGAGTATCATGAGGAACCTAGCTTTCTCTGAACAGTTGTACACATATTGAACACAGTGTACAATGAGGGTTTCCCATATATCAGTGGTTAATTGTTTACGTTAACAAGGCTACCCGTGAAGTGTACGATTTAGGGTGCAACTGGTGCTCGTGTAAAGCGCTCTGATACCCGATACCTTCGGGTAAAATTCGTGCTATAAAAAACTCTGTAAAAAAAAAAATCTGTGATACCATTAATGATGTTTTATATTATTCTTAGTTATTTTGTACTTACTTTCAGGCCTCTAAGCCATACTAGTTTATAGAGTAGTGTGTATAAAAGAAGCTTGGAGATGTCATCAGTGATGTCATTGATGTCATACAACATGTCATGAGTGATGTAATATGTGATTCCCTAAGCCGTGCATGGCAGCGGCGAAAGTTATAGTTAGCTCTGCATTTTTTTTATTCAAAATGTTAATGTTGTGACGGACATATTCACCTAACTATAACGTTACTTTAACTTTTGTTTTTTGAATGTGAATTTCTAAGTTTTTTTTTAAAAACAAAAACATATCTTTTTATCACACCTAACTATCGGGTCTATTACGATGGCGGTCGGATGAACACCGCCGGGCCGGCGGTGGCGCCCGCCGGACCGGCGTTGGTCATCCAACCGCGATCGCAACCAAGAAAACCGCCGGTCTGATTAGGATGGCGGTGGGAAATTCCGACCGCCGCTTTTCCGCCGGGTTGCCATCCGCACTCCTGCCTGGCGGACAGAAAAGGACCGGGATAATGGTGGCGGTGCAGAGCAGGCTCCGCCGGCACGATTATGATGCCGGCGGTAGCCAGCCTTTCCTCAGCGGTCAGACCGCCATGGAAAGGCATGCGGAGATTGTCTTCCGGGGGCCCGTTGCGGGCCCCCGATGTTTTGGGGGGGGGTGGGTGCACTGGGGGGGTACCCATGGTCCCCCCTACATTCCCCTGTACCAGGTGGCAGGCACTGTGCAGTGCCTGCCACGCAGTGCAGGGAAATGCAGGACATGCACCTTTGGACATCGCGGCGGTGCTGCGGGCAGCAGCGACCGCCGCAATATTAAGGCCCGCGAACCGACCGCCGCGGTTGGATTTCGACCAAGGATCATCGTAATTCGACCGGCGGTGATGTCGCAGGCCATGCGGGCGGTCTTTTCCCGCTACCATGGCTGTCGGGGAGGTTTTCCGACCGCCATCGTAATTGACCCCCTATATTGTTACTTTAACCTTTGTATTTCTGAGTGAATTTCTAGTTATTTTTTGTTGGTTTTTAAAAAAAAGTAAAGTAATATTTTATTACCATACGTAAGCCAACCCCCCCATCGCATGCTTTTCGACAGCGGGGAGGTTGGCTGCAGGGCCTCTGGCCAACCTCCCACAGGCGGTAACCTCCCACAGGCAGCCAACCCTACGCTATTCACGGCCTTTGGTTATAAGATTACTTTAACCTTTGGTTTGACTCCCGTGGGACTGAAAAAAGGGGAAAAAAGCACCCTGGGCCAATCAGAATGCTCTATTTTTAAATTGGTGATCCTGCGAGACTCTTGCGAGCCTCTTGTGGAGCCAACTGCCCAGATATACAAATATTTTTGTACCTTAATTTTTCAAACACTGCTGAACAGGTTTACACTAAATCATAAAAAGCACAATCTGCGGACCAAGATCTAGCTTCCTGCCAAATTTTGTGTAATTTCATTCAGCAATTTTTGCGGTAGCGTCTTTAAGAAGTCTATGGAAAATACATGAGGGTTTTGCATTTTGGGACTCCCTTTTTCTCATCCCCTGCTTAACGGATCACCCCAAAACTTGCAATGCAACCTAGGCAAAAAGGAGCACTTTTTTGGAAAGTTTCATGAAGATTTGTCAAACAGGGCCAAAGTTATTAGCAACACAAAAGGCAGGGGAGCTGACTGGGCCGAGGGGGGTATGGGGCTCCACTTATGACCCCTATGGCAGCTCGGTAGTGGGCTCCCCAAAATGCCCATTAAAAGGGAAAAAAAAAAAAGAAAAAAAAAAGTTGAGCAGTGCGGAGTTGGCGCCCCATAAAAAAAATAAAGAGAGGTTGGGCAGCGCAGGAGTAGGCTCCCAGTGCTGCCCATTAAAACAAAGAGGTTGGGCAGAGCAGGAGTGGGCCTTCCACACTGCCCATAAAAACGTTTAAAAAGGCAGAGAAGAGTTGGCTCCCCACACATCCTATAGAATAATCTTTTTTTAAAGAGGACAGTGGCTAGCAGTGAATATAAAATTGACAGCTCATTTAATATTCGCTGCTTTTGCCAGGGGAGCACCTACAAGAGCTTTACTTAGTTATTTTTTTGCTCCTGGTGGTACCCCCAAGAAGGGGCTTTGGCACCACCAATCATTTCCTTCATGTTGTGGGGGCTGCAGAAGGTGCAGCCCCCCCCCCAGCAACAGTAAAAAAGAGAGCTTACCATCTTTTTTTTAAAGCACTTCTAGCTGGAACTCTATGCTCTTCAGATGGAGTGCAAGCCTCTCTTGTGGTTATTTTTAATATTGCATTTTTTAGGATGAAAAATGCAAAAATAAAGACTAAGACATGTTACTTTTATAAAAAAAAATTAAAAATATGTCTGACTATCTAAACATTTTTCCCCCAAATAATGTAATAATAAAAAATAAGCTGAAAGAAAGACTCGCACACTTTTTTAATTAAAACATTATTAAACATTATTATAAAATGCAATATTACTAAACATTGCATTGTGTGAATTCCTGAACTATACACTAGATTAAAAATATTGGTGATTTTTGGAGAAAGAGGATAGATCTGCGTTATATATATAGATATGCTCACCCTTTGACAAAGCCAATTAGCTCACTTTTTATATTTTGGTGATGTGACACTTTAACAAAGTCAGTAAATCTTCCTGAGTGTGGCCCGGACCTGCAAGACCAACCGCACGCTGTGCATGTTAGAAGGCTTTGCATGGTGTGGGGTTGGCTGCACACAGGCCAGACCCTGCAGCCAACCACCTTACCCCCGCTGCGCACCTGGCATTTTGTATGTAATGTTATGCAAAAAAAAAAAATGTTGCTATACATCTTATTAATTTAATCAATTGTTTATATCTTGCTTGTTTTGTGTTTATTTTTTTATTAAGGTCACTGTTTGCTCTCTCTTTAGATTATTGATTATGTTAGCATTGCAGCTATCACTTTATAATTTTACTGATGAATTCAGGAGCAGCTGGTGTCAGGGAAGAGTGGCGGGGGGGTCGAGGAGGGGGACGGGGGAGGCGATGGATGAAAAAAAAAAAAAAAAAGTACCTACCGCACATCGCATCATGCACTTCTGCTCCTCTCCACTGCAGGCACAGGGTCACAGACTCTCCTGCGGCCAATCCAGATGCTGGTCTCATGCATGAGATCAGCATCAGGATTGGCCTGAGCACCCTCGATTTGCACTCCAAGAGAGACTGAGAGCCTGTGTCTGCTGTCTCCAACCCGGCAACGCAGCTCAGGTTGGAGACAGCTTCAGTGCTCATGTTGGCTGTCCTAGGATGGCCGGCCAAACCCACATGCACACTGATAACAGTGCCCACCACTCCCCCTCGTCACTGTTACCCCAATGGCCCCGCCCCCAAAGACTCAGCCCGGGAAGGAAAAATAGATCGATAATAAACATATTTTATTATTGTTTTATTTTTCACGTTTTTAGGCTGCTGGCGGGGTGGGGGGGGCGACATACCAGAGGAGCCGCCGCTGGATGATTTTCAAAATATTGCAATTTGTAACACTCAAATTAAAGTGTTAGTATGAACACAGCATTACTTTAACTGAACCTTACAGCATCTGTTCCTTGTAAACTGAATCTAATCTCAGAATGTTCAGGTGCAGCTAGTTAAATATTTAATAAAATGAAATCAAAATGTTCTCCTCTTAATGGTATATGTTTTCTTACATGCTATAGAACACAGGTACTTTGGGGCCAATTCATTCATTATTTTAAATATTTAGGCATTACATTTATTGAAGGAGTTTTATGTAGCACTAAAAGGTCATCTTATAGCCAATTTAGAGCACTGTGTGTTGATGCGAATAGTCCACGTAGGTAAAGCCTGAACTCCAAGAATTAGAACAGAGGATGGCCCAGTTCAGCCATGAGGTCCATCCAGGTCATCTGATTGAGGGATTCATTCTACTTTAGGGAATCAGACTAGAATTGCAGAACTTAAATGAACGAGGGTCTTGTCTCATTGTTAGGGGATGGGTGGCTAATTGCATACTTTCTCTGAAAAGGTTGATTTGAAAGCCTTTTTTAAATTGGAGGTAGTTCTATTGACTTCCTAAGGCTAGATAGAGATAATTCCAGGAGGGGGCCCAGGTATCGTATAGAATTGCTTTCATGTTTTAATCCTCAGGGGTTTGCTTGAGCAGAGATGTAATGCATTAGAAGATGTCAAGTTCCTCATAGGGCAGTTAGGTATGACCAGGTTCTGCACAGTGGGCTTTTCACATTAAGTACCTTGTGCATTATACATTATACAATTACAAGTACTGAGCAGCGAGCCTAAATGAACAGCACCTCCCCTTTGTCCCAGCAACAATAGATGCGAAAAACGATGTGCACACACTATGAGCACCTGCTGCTCAATGAGCTGCCATAGAGGCAATATAAGAAAACATATATAGTGATGAACAAACAAACAACAGATGTATAAAAGTCCAATCAAAGTATCGACTATTCCATATCTGCTTTTATTTATTTTCAAGACAGTCACATGGTTTCGTAAATCCAAACGTTGCAGCCAAAGACAAAGATTACGTGTTTCATTTACCACTGTAAACTTCTTCAGGGCATTCATATTAAGCATAACTGATTTGCCAAACACCCGATCCTTTATATGAAATGATTTTTTAATGAAAATTATTACTCCATTTGGTATGAATTTCAGTGTAACATTTGTGAGACCCTTCCTACTTTATACAAATTATACAAATGTCATCTTATATACACAAGTCTAAAGCTTTGAACTCTAACAAAAACATAGAACAAGGTAAAGTATTCAATATTAGGATGGCATTAGGGATTAAATAAATTACATCTAATTGAAAATCTTCTATGATTTTATCTGCTCAAATGTGGTGGAAATGGATTAATTCTACAAAAGTGGTACGAGTCTTGTTTCCTCTCCTCTAATCAATTCAGATTTTGAGGCTATGTCTTAGTTTGCACGTTTTGATGACTATTAACAGTGCACTGCAAACTTGATTGTAATACTGTTATGTCATTGCTTACGTTTTCTTTCACCTACATTTCCCACCCTATATATATTAAGAAAGTGTGATTTTTAAAATGTATTAAATATACTTGTACTCCCACTTACTGTACATAATGGTTGTCTGTTATTAAATCCTACTACAATATTTGAACTAAAATAAAAATATTATTTGCGGATACCTCATGGATACAATTGGGCTCAAGCAGCTATGGAATTAACAACAGAGCGCTTCTTCAAAATGGATACTCTTGGCAAATAGAGCTTAGGGAAAGAGTAGAGTACTCTGTAGGTATTTGTCTCTTGTTGCCCACTGGATTAAGGTAACGTATGTGGAGTTGAATGGTACAATGCCCTAAAATGTTTTTGGCTGAACAAATGGATCATGAAGAGGTGCTGAGAAGACTTTAGACACAAATACACCAGGACCCTTAGATCGCATGGTACCACAAAACACTTTTAGTGCAGGTTTCCCTATTAAATAATTCTAATTAAATAAACAACAATAAATATACTACCAATAAGGAATGCATTCTAAATTTGGGTGTAGATGCCCCTAAACCGCATTACTGGGACACAGATGAGTGTCCCAAATTTGCAAACATACTAAAATGGCATCTTTGTCTGGGTCACTAACTCCAACAAAATAGTGGTCTCAAGAAGGCATGTGAACAACCCAAAACAACACCATTATGGAGTTTGGGCTGCTACCCTGAATGCCAGCGAAACAAAGACATGTTATAGTCAAGAAGGGCTTATGAATGATATAGAATTTCCCTGTTAGCATACAACGGGAACTCATCAGTGTTGCAGTACGAAAAATATAACTTCTTGGCTACCATAAGGAGTAAAAGGGCATGCAGTGTCATTTCTGCTACCATTATGATTTTGGTGGAAAAACAATACCCTTATATCAAGCTTGAGTGAAGAGCTACAATGCTGTTGAGAATAAATACTGAGAAGTAAGAAAAACATTAAAATCAGCATTGGCCATTGCTTTCCAAACTCCTAGATGGAAAGCGCTGTAGTGAGCCCCAAACCTGGATACAGGTGTGGAATCCCAGGATGCCAAGGAAAAGCAGAACATCCAGATGGTGGATGAATGCGCAGAACAACAAGCAAACAATGGAAACTCTGCCAAAATCCAATTAACACAAGAGAGCAGGAAATGAAAGAAAACCAGAAAAGTGAGGGAACTGGAATATGGTGCCAATCCAGTCAGATCAGGAAGTGATACAACACAAAGGAAAGTTACCAAGCAGCTTCTGTGTCCTTACACTGGGCTTAAATACTCTTGCTGCCAAGACTACCCTGGATTTGGCTCTCCTAACCCGGAAGAGAGTACACAAAAGGGGCTTGTGGTCTAGTTCTTGACTTTAGCTTCTATTGCCTCATTTTCCACAGCTTTCAGCTAACCCTACAGCCAAATCTCCTGTTAAGTAATAATGTATCTGCAATATGTGGCCTGTTTCTTCACTCACGTTTTCTGTCTTCTCTCATTAAAGCTTGTGTGATCCCTCCCTGTGGTGTCAACCAGATGCTTCTTTGAGTTCAAGACACTTTGTTACATGTAAAACATAGAAAAGAACTATCAAAGTGGATTTGTCTGTACCTTGATTGTCAGCATGACATGCGTCTGCCCCTTTAGCACTTCCACTGCCTTGCTATGGCTTATGTCTTCAAAGTTGACTCCATTGGCTGCAAGGACTTGATCTCCAACTCTGATTCCATGCTCCTCTGCCAACCCTCCTGGGTCAACTCTATAACAATATCAAGTGAAAACATTGTGAAAGTTGAATGCCACAGATTGCACTAAAATAATATGATACTAGAGAGAACGCAAAGAACTTAAATCTGCATGCAATGCCTGGGGAATTAGTTAGTGCATGTATACTTGGGGGGTCATTATGATGTCGGGCGGAATCACTTCTGCCTGACACCAACTCGGTCATGGGACCGACCGACATCCACTCGGCGGTCCCGACCGCCCCATTAGGATGCGACCAAACACTGTTCAGTCGCATTCCTATATTTCACTATGGGAGCATGCAGTACGGCCGTAAACCGGCCGTAATGCATGCTCCCATAGTGAATTGGGAGGTGCGGTGCATCCCTGCACCCCGTGGCAGGCACCTCAAGGTGCCTGCCACAAGGTGCAAGGATCAGCAGGGGAAGAGAAGAGGACACCTTTAGGATGACAGCGAGGGACACACCTTGAGGCAAGTGTGACTACAGGGGTCCCTCAGTCCCCCTTCCCATGGGGCACTTCAGTCCCTGACTTGGAGTTTCAAGAAACCCCTACTTTAGGTAGAGGTTGACATAGGTCACCCTACAGGTTGGTGTTATCTGAACCAGAAGAGGTTAGATAGGAGCCCTAATTATTACGTCCTGATGAATGCCAATAGGGCAGAAACATGTTGACGACACTGGTGGTGATGGGGTACTAGTTTCCCATATCCCCACTGTTGATTTTTTATATCAAGTAAGCACCTAACAAATAAATGTATTTTGGTGTTTACATTGGTTTTTAACCCTTCACTTTATCACGGGCCACCACTTAGCGAGGACAGCCAATGATAAAGCATGACACCTGGTGGTGTGTGAGGACAGTCCTTCACATTTTTTGAGATGCCCTGCACCCCACTTAATAAAGTGTAGAGTGCTTGTGGATAGAATCAGAGATTTATTCAGGGTAGCTTCTTTTGTGTGTGCGCATCAGCAGGGGACACCAAAGGTGCCCACTCAGCCTCCAACTGGAGGCCGTGCACCCAAGGGGGCCCTGCTGGGGGCCACCACAGATGCTTTCCGACATGGTTTTCATGTCGGACAGGCCAGCATGGAAACATGTCGGAAACAGTCATCGAAATCTCAAGGGCGGAAAGGTCCTCCCTTGAGATTACTACCCGGCTTCCGACTGGCGGACGGGCTCTCTGAGCCCATCAGAAGCCAGCCGGAATGACCGGTTGGTTTCCTTTCCGACCGCCTCCATCGTAATGAGGCGGTCGGAAAGGAAACCGAGTGGCCCGTTACGATGCGGTCGTTTACGAGCTGCATCTTAATCGGCCCCTAAATGTTGGTTGCAAGTAGAAGTGTTAAATGGGATGACAATTTATATTTGAAGGTATACCCGAAATGAACAAGAAATATATAGTAAACAAAGTACAGGGCTAACTGTTTTCTACGTGTTTCTATTCAAACACTTAAATGGGAGAGTAGGCATTCTGAAATGTAAATAAACCTTACACCCATCAAAAGTATCAAATGATTCATAATATTAAAAATGTATTTGATAACTGTCTAACAATAGCCCATTTTAAACCATTATTAACATATATACTCTATAATACGATCTGTATTAGAATAGCCCATATAAATGACCTAGAAGGCCATGTACATTTGCAGACAGCTGTGTAGGGGCACTCATGAAATTTTGCAGTGCTTCAGAAATGTGAAATAGGTGCCTTGGTAATGAGAGCAATCTTTGAGAACCAACTAACGTCCACCACATCACCAAATAGGAGGTCACAATATGCATGAAGTATCACCTCATGATAAGAAGAAAAAAAAGATTGTCACAAAAAGGCGACATGTTCTGAGGAAAAAACGACATCAGGAATAACCCTAGGAGAGAAAGTTTGCAAAAATAAAATGCTAAAACCCCAATGGCACAATGATCAGAGTCCCTTCATGCAAATTCTACTACCTAGTAGGTACTTGTTGGTCTCAATGATCATCACAAATCATTGAAAGTAACTGCCCCAACACCTGGGTTAAACTTTTAATTCAACCACTAGATTAAGGTTTGTGGGCAGACATCTGAGCTCGCCCCACTCCTAATCCAGAAAGAAAGGTTTCTGGAACCTGACTATATATTTAAACCCTCGATTTGATATAAATTTACACGTCAAGCCATGAACACGGAAGATGTTAGTCAGGAAAGCATGGTTAATTCCAGGTGACAAAAGAATCTTCTACAGTGGCAAAAACGTTTTAATTTAAGGTAAAGTATTAATGATTATACAATTACTGAACACTCTTCATAAAATGGAAGTCCCACAATGACGTCAGTACCTATTGTGTGACACATTTCAGGAATTATGGCCAAAGACAGAAGAACACATCCCAATCTTTGCTAAGAAACCTTAATTTGAGCAGGCAGTTAACATGTCCGTCAACCCATAAGAATTGACATATGTATGTACAATTGGCCATAAAAAGCAAACTTCAAAGTGGAAGAAAATCTTAGGTGGCCAGCAACCAAACAGACCAAAGTGATACGTGTCTACATGAAGATCCTTGATGGGGGTACACAATATGAGGTGTGGTGCAAACAGCCAAATGGGAAATGAGTCAATGGACACATTTCATGGCCAAATACAATTGGGCCAGTGTAACTTGGTGACTGCATGGCACGTGTCTGTGCAACTCACCATTTTCATGTTAGTTAAATACTCTTGAAAATATTTACGAGTACAATAAAATTTACAAACAAGGCATACAAACACCATGCAACACAAATCAATGGAAAGAATTTTTTTTGCAGGTAAACCACTCGTTGAAGTCGTGTTTGTTAAATTATAAACTGATGTTACCCAATGCGGCGATATTCATTTTAATTTCACCGGGTAGTGATGAATATTGATGCAACTGAATAAATATGAACAGTGACTAAACAAGTAAGTGCCTTTTTATCCATTTATGAACGTTGCAGGTACCTCAGCTACTTAAAACTCAAAGACTATTTGCCAGAAACGTATCACAGTTTTCAGTTTACTTACTATCACTTTCACAGCTTGAAACATCATAGGGAATGCTAATTGATTCGCAGAAAGACAGACGTTTTTAGCAGCGACGGACTGCAAGCAGAGTTAAGATGCTGTGGCTGCTTATACTCTTAACCAGAGGTGTAGCTTGGTCAGTAAGTTTGCGGGGTGTGAACTTCAGATTTTCCAACAATCACGCGAGTGAATTCTGACAGACACCTCACCATACCCGACTGAAAGCACCAGTAGCCACATTTTTACCAGAAAATACATTAGGGGGTGTAACACCCCAAACACCTCCCTGAAGCTATGCCCCTGCTCTTAACTGGAGCCCAATGCAGACGAGGGCACGGGGAGGTGCAAACTTTCTGAAAAAGGGGTCAGAGGTACTATTAAGAGAGAAAAAACTTTTAGAGAGGTTGTGTGAGGGCTGCCTGAAGTACAAACACTGAAAGAGAGAGGGCGAGGCAAGTTAAAGAACCCAGGATAGGGAATGGATCAGAGACCATTGCAGAAAAAAAAAAAAAGAGTGTAGTGCCCTATGGGTCATACAAGCGATCTTTAGTTGTAGCCTTGCTTCAAAGGGAAGCCAATTGAGCGATTTCAGGTCCGGAGAAATGTGGTTGTTCTTCTTAGAACCCGTGATGAGTCTAGTAGCAGCATTTAGAGATGCTCTGATAGGTGCTAAACTGAGTTTCGGCAGACCCAAAGAGTCGCACTGCCGAATTCTAGTCTGGAGATGACAAGTGCTTGCACCGCCAATTTAAAGTCATCATGGGGAAGGAAGGGTTTGAGTTTTCTTAGGATGCAGAGTTGGAAGTTCGCTCCTTTGGTCGATGATCTGATGTGGTCTTGCATGTTTAGGTTTTTGTCAAGCACAACTCCCAGTGATTTAGTGGAGTCCACGATGTGAGGTGTGCAGTTGAGGGCTGTGAAGTTACAGAGGAATTTCACCACAGTGGGGGTTTGCCTAGCGGGTGCAATGAGGAGGAATTCCGTCTAGAGGTCGTTTAATTTGAGATGGTTGGAGGTGAGCCAGTTGAGGGTTTTGAAAAGGGTTCCATTGAGGGAGTTGATGTCTTCGGGGGAGGAGATTTTCATGTAGAGTTGGGTGTCGTCCGCGTACATGTGATATTGGATGTTGGAGGCTTTAAGAATTAAAGTTAGTGGTTCAAGGAAAAGGTTGAAGAGTGTGGGGGAGAGTGAGGATCCTTGGGGGACACCAAGTGTGCATGGACTCGGGTTGGAGAGAGACTGGTTGGATTTGACTCTTTGTGTTCTGTTGCTGAGGAAAGAGGAAAACCATTTAAGGACTGTGCCTGAGAGCCCCATCCTACGTTCCAGGAGGGAGAGTAGATTGTCATGTTTGACAGTGTCAAATGCCGATGAGAGATCGAGCAGAATTAAGAGGCAGGCTTCATTTTGGTCGAGTAAAGTGAGAGCGTCATCCACAATGTGAGTGATTGCCGTTTCTGTGCTGTGGCCAGTGCGGAAGCCCGATTGGAATAGGTCGAGAAGCTGGAATTGCTCAATGTGTTTGCGTAGTTGTTCATGAACACATTTCTCCAGAAGTTTTGCCAGGGTGGGTATGTTTGTGATTGGACGGTAGTTGTTCAGGTCAACAGGGTCAGCCGAGGGTTTTTTGAGAATAGGGAGGACTAGGCCCGCCTTCAAGCAGTCCGGGATCTCACCTTGCAGAAGTGAGGCATTGATGATCTTAGACCAGAGTGGAGCTAGTGAGCCAATCATTTCTTTAAAGAAGTTGGGGGCAAGGGGGTCATTGAAGTGATTTGAGGGTTTAAGGGTCGAGAGAGTATTGAGGATGGTAATGTCATTGAGGGAAGTGAATTGACTCCATGAAGCCTTGTTTTTGAGTGAGATCAAGAGGTGAGGGCAGGGGTCTGGAGACAGAGGGGTCAGGAGAGGGCGAGAGAGAGTGAGTGCAGCAGACCTTATTCCATTTTTTCCGTTTTTTCGAGGAAGAATTTAGCAACCGCATCGCAGTTTGGTTGCGGGCGAGACGGGTGCTGAGATTGGGTAGAGGTGTTGTTGGATTGAGATTTAATGAGCTCAAAAAGTCGTTTCGGGCGATTTTTGGCTTTGTCAAGTTGGTATTTGAAGAAGTTGGCTTTCGCCGTTCTAATGCGTTTGTTGTATGTACTTATTTTGAGTCGTAGAGTTTTTAGAAGATCCGTGGAGGGAGAGGATCTCCACTTACGTTCAGCTAGTCTAAGACTGCGTCTGTCAGCATTTAGACTGTCATTGAACCACGGTTTGGAGTCTTTTATGGGAATTCTTTTTAGTTGAAGTGGGGCCGTATCATTCAAGGCAGATAGCATGGTGTTGTTATAGTGTAAAGTGAGGTCGTGAACGTCAGACATGTTAGAAGGGGGCGGAAGGGAGAGATTGCATCGCTGTATGAGCTCACTAACGCTTGTGTTATGGAGCGGTCTTTTCCAATGTTTTAGTTTCACTGGTTGAGCAGTTTTGTGGATCCAGCTTTCAAGTATCAGAAAGTTGATAAAATGATGGTCAGACCAGTCACAGGGGAGAATGGATTCGAGATGAATGTAGTTGGGGTTGGCGATGATGAGATCCAGTGTCGAGCCCAAGTTGTGAGTGGGGCTGTCGCAGAATTGGGTCGGCGATAGGTCGGTTAGTAAGTTTTTGAGGGATGTAACCGACTGATCGTGCGGGTCATTCCAGTGGTGATTGAAGTCACCAAGGAAGATCTGGGGGGGAGTGACGGCCAAGGTTGGAGGAGATGGTTTCCATAACTTGTTCGATTAGATGGAGGTTATCACCTGGGGGGTGGTAGAAGATGTGAAGGCTGCATAATGGTCTGTGTGTGCTAGTGATATCTATGCATAGGTATTCACAGGAGGAGAGAGTAGCTGAGGGGGACTGTTTTGCTGTGAGAGAGTTGCGGAAGATACAGTATGCCACCTCCCAATTTCTTAACTCTGTCGAGTCTGATAATGTTGTGACTAGGAGGGACTAGTAGGTCAAGGATAGGGCCAGAGGAGTCGTTGAGCCAGGTTTCTGTGAGGATAAGGAGGTCCAGATCTTGGGCAAGGATGAGATCAGCAAGGTCTGTGGCATGTTTCACAGCTGATCTGCAGTTAAGTAACATGCTTTTCAGGTGTGGTTTGTGCAAGGTGTCTGTGTGCGTGCACGGGTTGTGTAGTGGGGATCTGCAAGAGGTTATTGATGTTTGAGGAATTGGCGTTGAGACTGGGCGCTCTATGGGGGTTGGGCGTGATGGTTTGGATGGGTACAGCATTCCCATGTTTAGGGAGTGACGAGTTAGGTGCATTAAGTGACGTGATGGTTAGGATGGGTTCCGCATTCCCATGTTTAGGGAGTGACGAGTTAGGTGAATTAAGTGGGGCTGTTTGTGAGGATTTAGCATGGACTGCGCTGGCCGAGGGAGGAGAGGAGTACTCAAGGAGGAGGGAGAGAATATCAGGTTCTGAATAAGGATTTATGGATCTGGTAGGTCTAGACGGGGCAGTAGGGTCGGGAGTGGTGTTCGAGTTAGGGGCAGGGGGTTTCGGGAGGGTCTGTAGTGTAGCTCCTATTTCCCTAATAGGCTCTGCGCATTGGAATAATATATCCTATAGGTTTGACATAGGACTAAGGTCAGTATGTCCCTATCGAGTATATTAAACTTAATTACTTGTGCCAGCTAGCTCAGAGGCCACTAGAAACTCCTTGACAACAAGAAGGGAGTAGTTTCTGGCAGCCGCAAAACATGACCACTATGTTTCCCTTTTAGAATCAGAACGTGTCCCAGAGTCGTGGAAACAATAGATAACTATTTCACTCAGCTCAATCGTGCATGCTTAGTTTTCCTCAGATTTACACAGAAAGAATAGACAGGCGTTTTCAATAAAAGATTTATTGAACAGTCTTGTTTCTGGTGTAAGTATAATGTGCTGTTACGATCACAAGACAGTATGCGAGATAAATAATGTACAGGGCGAGCAGTAGAAATAAATAATACTGCGATAGCATTATCTTTTAGTACAGATGCTGTTACATAAATAACACAGACTAAAAATGCGAGTACTCATACGATGCGTTGCTAAGCTAGTTCTACCCCAATGTACCTAACCTAACCTAGGTGTAGGACGAGGTATGAAGTAGGTGAAGTATTCCTTACTATGGTATACTAGGAGTATGTTTAAGCCTAGTATGCCATGAGTCCCTCTAGGTTCTTATCAGCTCCATACCTGAAGAATGAGAGAGGTTGGAATCTCTTTGCCAGACTCGAACTCCAACACCCCGCAAGGGAAGTCAGATCACTGGAAGCGGGACTCTCTGCGTACAGGGATGACAGCGTCTTCTCAGTGCGTCAGGCCAGGATACGGGCTCCTCTGAAGTTGAGGTCTCCTCTGCTTTACAGGGGCTAGGGAAGGTATATTTATACCTGAGAGTACCTTAGGAATGTTAGCATTGATGTGAATTGGACAGCGAAAGACGTCATGGATGAACCCCTAAGGAATAATGGTTCATGCATAATATATGAGGCCTTGAAGAAATCAATAGTCCTGGGCTAGGGAAACTCCCGCAGCCTAAGGGTCTGTTCTTCATGAACTCGTTGTGACGTTAGGGTGGACGGATGTCAGAGACCATGCCTGTATTTGGAGTGCACGGTTTAATGCCTAAATAAGGCCTGGGATTCTATGCCTATATAAGGGCAGGGCGAATTGTGCCTATATAAGGACATGATATTGGAAAGCCCGTTATGGACACCCTAAGAGGAATACAACAGGTCAAATGTGGGATCTCATGTGTTGTCAAGGAGGCAGTGAGATGGGGGATCTCAATTGTGGCCATGTTGGGGGAGAGATCAAGGGCTAGCTCTTCGGTGGCCTTAATGAGTTTGAGGATGACAGATTTGAGAGAACGCAGTTCATGGTTTATTTTCTTGAGCTTAGACGCAGGATCAGAGTGTGAGTTATGGGGCACGTGAAGGGGTGTAGGAGGGTGGGACAATGGGGAGGGCGGAGGGGGGATCAGGGCAGGTGAACAGGGGGGGGTGTGGTGGGTCCACTGATGGAGAGTTCCCTATCCGATGTAAGAGTGCGCGAGGCGAGTGGGCGATGTAAGGGAGGTTAGGGGAAGGGAGGTTAAATGAGTTCCTGTTGGAAAGTGGGCAAGCCCGCTGTCTAGTGAGGGAGTTATGAGGGCAAGGGCTAGTGGGAGCGGGGGTGGGGGAAGTGTTGGAGAGGTGGTCGGAACGAGGGCTAACAGATGCACCGTGATTATTGGCCCAAGTCTAGTCAGGTCGTGGCAATGTGGGTGAGTTGGGGACACCTGGGGTTGGAGGAGCTATGGTCCCGTGTGTGTTGATCGGGGTAGGGGAGGCAGTCCTCAGGCTGTGGTCCGTAAAAGAGGGATCCAGGACCTCCTGAGATGGGGTAAGGGTAAGGTCGTACTTAGTTTGAGTAGGGGAGTCGTTGGGGACCAGAGATCTTTTAAAGATTGCAAACCTGTCATCAAAGACGTCCAGGCTGCGATCAGTGGCCTGAATGAGTATAGTCCCATTGTTGTAGATGGATTTAGTGGCATTGGCTCTAAAAGTAGGAGATTTCGTGACCAAAAGTCGCAGACCGTGAGGGAATTTTTCGGATGAAGTGATTCCGAGTAGGAAGTGGAACGTAGATCTCCATTGAGCTCTTCTTTTAGTGTAGAAGATCAGGTCGCTTGTAATAGTGCCTTTTTTTGGGCAGAGGTAGGGGTCAGAGATAAGGGTTTCTGGGTTGGCTTTGAGGAGTCTATGTTTAAGATTTTTAGTAGCATTATTGGAGAGGTTGACCGGATAGTTAATTGTGTAGCTGTTAGAGCCAGACTTTTCAAGTCTGGAGTCCATCCTGAACTGTGTAAGAGTGGAAGTGGAGGAGAGAGTTTAGTATACGTGGTTTGGCAGTGAGGTAGGAGTGAGCAGGAGTCCACCAAGTGATCCTCACTGAGGGAAAGACTTGAAGGTGCACCTTAGTTTAGGCGCGGACAGAATAGATAGGTCAAGATGTGAGGAAACACATGGTCGTGAAATCATGTTGACATCAAGATGGAGCTTAGTGGGAGCTTAGCGGGGGGAGTGGCAGCCTAATAAGGCCTGAGGATGCACCTTTGGAGTGTGCGTGGGGGTTAAGCAGTTGTCGCCTCAGGTGACCTGTTTGCGGAGACTTCTGAGCAAATGATGGAGGGGAGAACAGGAATATTGGGGAAATGTGGTCAAGCCGACGGCCAGTTATTATAGTGTGGGCGTCCGTTTACAACCCTTGCTACAAGGGGGCCTCCAATGGAGAGAACCGGTATATGCTGGATGAGGTCATGTGTTGGGTCCTAATGTCGTGGTTATGTGTTGGATCCTAATGTCGTGGTCAGTATACTGTGATGGGTCAAGAGTCAGGTCAACTGTAGACTGAGCAGTCTACCCAGATAAACAAGAGGAGAGCAGGGGGCGACCGTTTTAGAGAGAGGGGGGAGGTGACCTTAATAGTAGAAGGGATACTTGAGTAGTGGTAGTGGTAGAGAGAGGGGGGCGGTGACCTTAATAGTAGAAGGGGTACATGAGAAATGGTAGTGGGGACAAACAATCACCAGTTAAACAAGAAAGGAGCAAGGGCGGCCATTATATAGAAAAGGAGGGAGGAATCATAAATAGTGGGCAGGGTAATTGCATAATGGTGGTGGGGTCATATAGTTTACCCAGTTAATCAAGTGGAGAGCAGGGGGTGGCCATTTTAGGCAGAGGGAGGAAACCTTAATGGAGGAAGGGGTTATGCAGTCGACCGAGGTGATCCAGGGAGGAGGGGGCGGCCATCTTAGTGAGATATCAGTATTGCCAGTAATCGTCCCCAGGAGAGGGCGGCCATCTTAGTGAGAAAACAGTAAATTCAGTAATCGGGAGCAAGAAGTCCTTCAAGGGGCACTTACCCCAACATCAGGGAGTGGAGGTAGATTCCAGAATGAGGCCGTTAATCATGAGTCCTCAGAGCGGCAGCTCTCAGTGCCAGCGGTGGAATCGGCTCTGCAGCAGAGGGCGAATGTGGGAGACAGCGTCACACCGAAGATGCCTGAATCCCATGTTAACTCTCGGTAGGCGCAGAAGATATTGGCGAGGTGGCAGCAGGGGGCAGGGACTCCGGCGGGCGCAGCAATGTCCCTGAGTCCCAGAAGTATACACAAGTCGGGACTGGGGGCTCAGAGCCACGCCATCACAGCGGGGCCGAGGGTCTGGAACGACGCTGGGATGTTCGGTCTGCGCTAAGCAAACCCAGGTCCATTCGGCGCCGTGAGCGCCCACAAGCTCGGCTGGGGGTGGGGGAGGATCGTGGTGGATATCATAGATCATATGGCCTCCGATGATCAGCGGCGGGATGGGCCGCCACCAGAGAGAGACAGCGCGACCACTGAACAAAAGGCAGGGGGCAGGAGGAAATTCGGAGCAGCCTCGAGCATCTCCGGACGGCAGAGAGCAGCAGGGAGGACGCAAAGAGCGGTGACGAGAAGCACCAGACCACCAGCGGGGCTGAATGAGCAAAGGGACAAGGAGAAAAAGGTGGTCGGCCTCCAGCCTGGCATGGAGCAGCCCCATACCGAGTGCCTCGGAAGGCCCGACCGTGTCAAAGCCCAAGATGGTGGCGGGTCTCAAACACCGGCAGCCCGGACGGCGCGGGCACCTCTGACGGGAGGCCAAGCTCAGCTCCAGCAGGGCAGAAGCGTTCCGGGGATGCCCACTTCCAATGAGGGCCCCTCGAAGGGTGCAAAACGCCAAGGATCAGTTATATAATCTAAATTGTTTAAATATTGAAGAAAGATAACATGTAGGAAAATGGCATACTTTCCCCTCATTTTGGGGAAATAACCTTCAAAGGAGAACCCTCAAAGTGCCTTTGAATTTAAATGTTTAAACAAACTGCAAGGCCAGAATTGTGTTAAAATTTCACCGTTTTTCTCACATTAAAATAATTATTTTTGGGAATAACTGGTTATATCCATTGGAAAAACTTTTTTATGAATGCTATAGAAGTATTTGGGGATAACATTCTATTGACATGTATGTGGTATTTGTATAGAGCACACCTAGCTTAGCAATACTTGAGATCTGTCTTACATTTCAAAGACTTAAAATATTTGCAACCTTTAGCAGGAACCTGAGGTGAGGAATTTCAATATTATGGAAGATTTTAGGGCTGCATTATCCATTGGTATAGGCATCTTCAAGGACCAAATCTAGACAGGCAGCAATGGGGCATTGTATATAGTGATGGAGGACTCTTCAATAACCTGTGCTAGCCGGAATCAGGAATGATTCAAGGTTGTATTGAGGAAAGAGGGGGTGCATGGAAACTTTAGATCTTGGAACATGCTCATTAGTGACATATAGGATGCCACTTCTTCTGATGTCATTAGCTCATAAACTGTGTGATGAGGTTTTCTATTATCTAAAAACATATTATGTACAGGGCACCAAGTTAATGTTGCCCATGGTGCACTGTGGCCATACAGAGGCCCTGTTATTCTGCAATCAATAAAAAGTTTGAGGATAACAATATATTTTACAGGCTAGATTTGTGCCTGGTGCACATTGGAGATCCATCATTCCTTTTGTTTTCAATTGAGGCACTGATATTTAGATTTTTAATTAATTAATGCTTATTATTTAACTGATTTGCTATTTTCAACTCACTTTTCCTACAGTGCCTTGCAAAGATCCTTGATGGAGACTGGAGTATACTGCCAAGTCCATAAATATGTTCATTTCCAATCCATGTCCCACTCACACAGGGTGGCAGAAACTCAATTCAGAGATGCGTAGCTCACATCACTAGACCTGTGTCAGAGAGTCTAGTCTCGGGGAGTAAAATAGCGGCGCGTGACTGATTCCGCCCGCACCTCCCAGAGGGGATTATGAAGTAGAATGCTGTCTAAATGCTCAACCAAACGCTCTGCATGTACTATGTGCCTCATTTGCCTGAATTCTTAACGCATACTGCTGGTCATCACTTTTGCCCCTCTTACTTACTCTGCTGGTGCTACCCTCAGTAACTTGACTGTGGTGGAGCTGAGCAGACCTCCGCTACCCTGGTTGCTCTGAACTGTGTTTCGCGGTGATGCACTGATACGGCGGAGACTGTTGGCAAGGTTCTCTTGGCAATCCTCGTATGGCTCTGCATGAGCAGGGCAGACGTTTTAATGCCAAGACCTTGAGGGACACATGCAGGGCTGGACTGGGAAGACAAACACACTGGTAGTTAAGTCGTGCCGGCCACAGGGGTTGGGAGGGGGTTGGGTGCTGATGGGAAACACTGCTGCTGCTTTTGGTACAGCGGGTCGATATTGCAGCACTGCTGCAAAACCGGCCCCCTGTACCAAAACCGGGCACCACCAGTCCAAAACCGGCCTCCACCCTTCCGTCCCACCGGGAAAACGCCCGGTGCCCTCTACGGCCAGTCCGGCCCTGGACACGCGGAGTATGCGGCGGGAGTGCAGGCATCAGCATCAGTGTTCTTTGCTCATGCCGGTGCCTGGGAACGTGTGCAGCCACTGGAGCTGCAGGATGCGTGGTGGATGGCCGAGCTGTAGGTAACAGTGGCACCCGCTATGCTGCCACAGATAGGTAGCTGTTCAGAGCATCAAAAGGGTTGGCACCACCCATGGAGCCCAAAGAACCTTTGGCTTCACTTGCAGAACCCTTAGCCCAAGTAGCCCAAAACGTTGCGGCAGTAGCAGGAAAAAGATCCTGCACTCATGGATGCCTCTCTGGTACAGGGGATGCTTCAGTCCGAAACAGATGGCCCCGCAGATACTTCCTCCAGCGGGGGGCCCTGGCAGACCAGGCACGTCGCTTGAGCAAAGGAACACTGCTCGGTCATTGCTACCTGCTGAGGAGTATTTACAGGAACCTGCACCACTGGTAGCAAAGATAGGTGCCCATTCTGATCCATCTTCCACTGACACAGCTACAAGTGGCCTCACCCAACCCCATGCCCGGAGAACCTCGGTCAACTTCTTTGTGCTCAGAGACTTGGGTCCACATGACTCCTCTATTTCTGCTGATGCATCATGTGCCTCTACCACGATTGAGCCTACTGTGCCCATTGTATCTATGGTATCCACTGTGCTAATTACGTCTGTTGAATCTTTGTCCCTTTCTCGCTCAGCAGTGCCTCCTGCAGAGATCTATAAGGGGGCTGCCACCGACATCAATGGTTATGCTAATACCAGGAAAAGTCCCACTGGAGCTGCGAGTGCTGCGGTATTGATGGGATCTGGCCCCAGGGTGGATATTGAGGAAGTGACAAGGGGAGAGTCACAATTGACTGCCTGTTGGAGGGGGCTATATATTTAGGGGCTTGTAGTAGTGCCGAGAAGCACGAGAATCAGGAGGCTTTTTTCTCACTCTCAGACCAATCAGAGACTGGTAGCCTGCTTACATCTGATTTGGGCTCGGAAGATGAAGGCGATTTGACTGTGAGAGCTAAATCACCCACCCTTGGGGACTGGGATGGTAACCTCCGTAAATGACCTAAATCATGATTCCATGGCACTGGGAGAGACTAGCCAGGATGAACAACTCTAGGACCCTGAGGGGGTTGAGTTAGCTCCTAGTAACAACACATTACAAAAGGCGCCTATGGAGGTACCTCAGCAGTCAATGGATAAGAATCTCGCTGTGAGCACACAGCCAGCAAACACGATGGGAGAATCAGGGCAGGAAGGTCCAAGCACTGGGTCAGGGGTAGGAGCAGGAGTAGGAGCGGAAGGCCTCACTTCCTCTTCCCTCCATCTATAATCTGCTCCAGTTTCATCGGTTAGAGTACAAAAAAAGACTCATTGGCTCAAAAGACCTCCCGTCTAAAAACACAGGTGGTACTGCAAAAGATATCTAAGAAAATAGACATCCTCCATGGTCGCCTTATTGACACTGGGTCTCAAACTGTAAGTTTGAAGGATTTTGCACAAGGCATCAAAAATCACAAAAAACACAATGATAAACTGCAGGCCATATCACAGAAAATGGAAGATGTGGAAAATAGGATGCGGCGCAATAACCTTTATCTATTGTGGATCCTGGAGGGACATGAAGGGGATGATCCCCAGCGCCACATCATCTATCTTCTCCAACAGTCCTTCCCCCAACCTAGTGATTGGGACATTGATTGCCAGGTACAACGGGCCCATAGATTCCCATTCTGCAAGCTGAATAAAGGCAGGGCAGCTAACTATCCACAGTTATTCTGATATACGTGGGGAACTTTGCATTTAGGCAAGTTAAACTTGCAAAACATAAAAAAGACATCATGAAAGCCAAAACAGACTACTTCACCGAACACATAAAAAATGCTTGTGACACCAATAAAACCCTATTTTCGGTTATCAACAAGCTGGTCAAACCTAATAAGGTCAGCCGTATGGAATCAAACCAGGACTTCTGCAACCTACTAGCGAACTCCTTTCAAAAGAAGGTGATTAACATCTACGATAAATTTGCAAGCATTAACATCCAGAGCAAGCATACACCCAACCTCAAGAAAGATATAACCAGCCTTCTCGAATTCAGGAATCCTTCCGACGACCAACTAATAGACCTCATTTTATCAATTAAGTCTGGTTCTCCATACGACCCCTGCCCGCCCAACATAATGCACTTGATACCCACACAACTGGCAGTATATCTGGGCTTTATCATTAACACAGTATTCGCCAGCGGAATTTTTCCCGCTCAATGGAAACGCACCTCCATTCTCCCCCTCTTAAAAAAAGACAATCTTGATAGCTCAGAACCCGGTAACTATCGCCCTATCGCAAGACTCCCTTTCGCTGCCAAATGCATTGAAAAATCAATGAACAAACAAATCACTGAACATATTGAATCTAATTCACTATTAGATGAAACACAACACGGCTTCAGGAAGCATCATAGCACTGAGTCGGCCCTAATCACAGCCACAGAAGATATCCGTGTAATCCTAGACGGAGGAGGAACGGCCCGCTGGTGCTGCTTGACTTCTCGGCGGCCTTTGATACGGTCAGCCATGAGATCTTGGCTGACCGTCTGCAGGAAGCAGGAATAAAAGGCACCGCACTTAAACTCTTAAAATCATTCCTAACCAACCGGCAATTAAATGTAGCAATGGGGTCAGCAACCTCCAAACAGTTCTCCCTACCATGTGGAGTTCCTCAGGGCTCTGCCCTGAGCCCCACACTTTTAATCTATATGTAGCGCCGTTAGCCTTGATAATAAAAAGAAGCAGGATTCGCCCCTAGCTTCCTATGCTGATGACACACAGATTGTGGTGTCTTTAACAAATGGAGAAAAGCACCCGGGCGAGGCCTTTAAGACCTGTATGAAGAATGTGAGTGACTGGATGGATGGCAACTGTCTGAAGTTGAACGCGTCTAAGACGGAGGTTATCATTTTTGGTAATAAACCCTCCCTCTGGACGCCTGACTGGTGGCCACCAGTACTTGATGCGCTGCCTGTACCCTCCACTAAAACTAAGGATCTGGGCATCATCATTGATAAAGAACTCAAATTCAAGGACCAAGTCAGTAAAGTCACATCCATTTCCTTTTGTGCTATAAGATTAATCAACAAAATTAAGAAATACATACCAGAGGAACTTCTGAAAACAGTGACTCTGGCTTTGGTCCTCTCCCGTTTAGATTACTGCAATAGTCTCTATCTTACCATTAATTCAGGCCTGATTAACAGGCTTCAGATAGTACAAAACGCGGCAGCACGTCTCATCTTAAAAATCCCCAAAAATGTATCAGCGAGAGAAGCCATAAAAAAATTACACTGGCTTCCAGTCAGGCAGAGATGCAAATTTAAAGTCCTATGCCTGGCTTTTAAATCACTACATGACCAAGGACCAACACAATTCAGGAACAAACTAAAATGGTATGTCCCCAACAGAACCTTACGGTCAGGAATGGCCAGGAACATGGCAACCACCCCCTTCAAGAAGGCCACATGGGGAGGTAGGAGCCTTTTCAGATCAGCAGCAATGCTGTGGAATACATTACCCATTACCCTAAAAACAGCACCCTCCTTGATGAGCTTCAGGAAAGGTCTGAAAACGTGGCTTTTCACACAGACCACCTGAAGGAATTTACTTGATCACCGCCTGCACTAATGTTCCTTTTGTTCTCAGTTTGTTTATAGCGCCAAGACGCCTCCGGGCATTAGTTGCGCTTTATAAATCTAATTTCAATTCAATTCAATTCAACATATATCTCAGTTGGCCCACCAAAAAAGATGGTGAAAGCCTGAGGAGTGGAATTCTTTGTCAGATCAGATTTCTGCCCTGAGACAGTTGAACGCTGATGGCGTCTCCGTGAAGCCATTTCATCATTCTAGAAGCTAGGAGCTATGGTCTCTTTATTGGAACCTGCCAATCTTAAGATCTGTTTTTATGGCCAAATGACTTATTGCCAAGATCCTATAAGGGAACAAGAGTTGTTAAGGCAGTGAGGTGAAACCAGCATGACACTGTTACTTCTGTCTTGTTTTTCTACTAAAGGATAGAAGAGAGGGAGCAGGTCATTTATAATAAAAAACGTTGTTCTTTTTTTCTCAAATATGCGCAGCAGTATTAGGGCCTGGTAGCACTTAGGCATCACTGATCTTGGTGTATTCACAAAAGCTTTGCTTTATTTTCTATGTTTGTGTAGAATTTTACTAATTACTATGCTGAGCTCCCCTGGAGGTGGGGCTTGAAGTCAGCTGGGTTGCTAGTTCACCAGAGGAGGGTGGGTTGGTGTATTTTCACACTGAAGGTCACAAGCCCTGCTTAGCTGCAGGGCAGGTATGGGCTTGGATTTGGGTGGCAGGTGAGGGATGGGTAGATTTGTGGTTCAGGGAGTTGGGAGGGTGAGGGGATGTATGATGCGCTAAGTTGGGTAATTCTGGCATGGCTATGGAATCCCATAGGGCTAAAAAGAAGAGCTACAGCTATGTACAGTCTATGTAAGCAAGGAAGTTGTGAAGCTTTATCAGGAAAACATGCATAGGAATGATAGTAGATTCTTACTTAATGACAAATAATACTGAAGGTGGTTGCACTCATAGGGATTCAGATTTTCAGTTGGAACATAAATGGTATGTGCACTGCTGCAAAAGTTAGGTATATCAGAGAGGAACTCTGTACCCTCAAACCTCACCTTCTCTGTATGCAAGAGACCCATCTTACCATCAGCGAGCATTATAAGCTGAATGGTATAGGTTACCATAATCTGGCCATGCCAGGGACTGATACTCCTCAGAGGGGGGTGGCATTGCTCTTGAAGGGACACGAGTAGACTGCTCATCGGGTTAAGCTTGATCAAGCCAGGAGGTGGCTAATTGCGTGTAAAGGAGACAATAATATACAGCTAACACTACGTGTTGTTTATGCCCCAAGTTCTGATGATCCTACTATATCTAATCTTCTCCTCGGAGAGCTTAGCATGTGGTCAGACCCAATTATGTGAGGGGACTTTAATTTGGCCATGCACCCTGGGATGGATTCAACCACATCCCCGAATATCAATTTGTGGTGTATGAAAAAGTCCAGGGCAGCCATCCAAAAGATTCTCGTTACACTGGCTCCCCTGGATGTTTGGCAGGCTTGTCAGGGACCGAACAAGGGTTCACCTTTCATACAATTCTGCATGACACATCCTCTCGTCTAGACATGTTCTTGGATAGTAATAATCTTTTACCTACTGTGTCTATATGACTAAATCCTAGAATTATCTCAGATCACAATTCCCTATCATTAGTCATTAAGTCAAGCCAAATGGCTCATATACAATCTCCTCATCGATGGACCTTTGATCGCAAATTATTCCTGGACCCTACATATTTCTATTTTATGAGGGCCTGTCTTTGAGAATTTATTAGCATCAATAGGGGCTCAGCTAATCCAATTATGGTCTGGGATGCCTTGAAAGCATTTGTGCAGGGCCAGACTACTAGTTTCATCATGGGTAAAGATAAAAATGAGTGGGCTATGGAAACAGGATTATGGGCCTGGCTCATTCGACTGGAGCTGGAATAATCATTATGCCATGTGCATAAGAGTGGCCATGATAGTATTTCAGGGATATTTTGACTTATGACAATGCTGCAGGCCAGGCTTAGGAAGATTATCTGGGATAGAGCTTCTGCTATATATTATGCAAAGCGCTCATCCTGTTTCGAGAATAGTGAGGAAATAGGGCACTTATTGACCTTCCAACTTAAGAAAAAAAGCAATAAACATTTAATATCAGGTATAAAGATGCTAATGGCAATATTGTGACAAGTTGCTCTGAGATACTATCTGTTTTCCATCAATATTATACCGATCTGTATATTAAGGAAGACTGTGGGGCCACTCAGGACAGGATTGATTGTTACTTACTGGGCATGAGATTTGATCAGCTTACAATAGACCAGAGGTCCAGGCTAGATACTAACATAACCAGGGCGGAGATTGATAGGGCCATCTTACAGCTAACAATGGGCGCTGAATCCATCCCATCAGAATTTTATAAACCATTTAAAGATATTCTAATCCCTCTCTTTTGCGAGCTTGTCAATTCTCCTGCCTTTTTGGTTTAAACCCCATCATCCTGGGCTGAAACATATATCCATAATCGATAATAAGAATAAGGATCCGCTTAACTGTGGTTCATATCGCCCTATTTCGCTAATTAATTGCAACTCTAAAATCTATTCTAGGGTCTTATCTAATTGGCTTGCAAGTGCCATAACTTCACTCGTTGACCCAATGCAACATGGGTTTGTTCCTTCATGGGATACTAATATGCATATAAATCTAGCCATTACCACTCTGGACGTGGAAGGGGGAATGGGATGCCCTGCCGGGATGACCCTGCTGGATGCAGAAAAAGCATTCAACAGGGGGCCTTGGCAGTATTTGTGGACAGTTATGGCCTCCATAGGTTTTGGTCTGGGGTTTCTGGGCAAGAGCAAAACACTCTATTCCTCTTTCATGGCAAGCATCACATGTATGGGCAGCGGCGTCACTAGGGGGGTGCGGACCGCACCGGGTGACACCATCACATGGGGTGACACCGTGGGCAGTTCGGCACACTGAGCTACACACAGCATGGGAGCGAGGGGGAGTGTCGCCGTGCAGCAGCCGCGCGTCAAGCTGTCACAGAGAAGCAGTGGGCGGGGTCGTCTTGTTGTCAAAGTCTGGGGGCGGGGCCAGGACGCACAGCCGAGGGAGGAGCTCCCAGGATTGGAGCCAGCTATGCGCGAGCAGCGACGCCCTCCCAGCCTTGCTTCAGGGGGCGGGGCCACCCCTGTCTGGCGCCCCGCCTGCACGCTCTGGCCCCGCCCCTCCTCCCGCCGCTCCACACAAGGAGCCGAGCATCACACACTAGCACCCCGCCGGCCAGCTCCATGCAGACACACACGGGCAGAGAAGATGGCTGACTCGTCCAGGCACCGTCGCGCGTCGCCCTCCCGTGCCCGGCGGCCTGACTGTCCCCTCCCCACCCTGCAGTAGCAGAGCCCGGGCCGACCTCCAGCCCTGAGAAAGCGCAGTGTCCCTCGTCGCCCCCCTCCGCGCCCCAGGCCCCCCTCCGCACCCGCAGTCATTGCCTCCGCGCACGCCAGGCGAAAGATGGCAGAGATGGAGAAGGAAGGGAGACCCCCGGAACACAACAGCAAGAGGAGCAGGAAGCCGGCCCACCCGGTCAAGCGGGAGATCAACGAGGAGATGAAGGTGGGTCCGAGCCCTGGGGTGCTGATGGTGGTGCAGCTGCACTTGGTGTTATATTGGGGGCCAGGGGGCATTATGTTTTTTTCCATGCAGTGTGGAAATGCAAATCTCCACGCTCCCTCGCCCACACTCGCGCACAAAAAGAGAAGGAGGAGGCTTGTCATTTTTGGGGGGATGCAAATGACCACGTCTCAGCTCCTCCCCCGGCCTGGAAACAGAGGCCGATTCACACACGGGCATCAGGCAGTGTGGCTTTCTTAGGCGGACTCGGAGGAGGTCCATCAGGGGGTAAGTCGTGAGGGGGTGACACCATGAGTTACCGCACTGGGTGACACCAACCCTAGTGACGCCACTGTGTATGGGGATGCTGTCTGCACCAAATTGCATCTATTGGGGCACTAGACAAGGGTGCCCCTTGTCTCCGTTATTATTTGCTTTATATATTGATGCATATATTCAGGCTCTTCTGTTATCTTCTGTTATCCCACCTCTGCGACTGCATACTAGGCCTGGGCGGAGTTCGCATAGTCCCGCTATGTGGAACTGAGCGAAGTGGTAAAAAAAGGCCCAGGGGGAGTTCCACGATCAGGCGGAGTATTGCTTGCTTGGCCACCGTAACTGCTGCGCAACACAATTTAAAAAAAACGCTCCCTCCCCATACCTCTGATGCAAACCTGGACTGCCCTACTTGATTGACTGGCTTGTAGGAGGCACATCGTGATTCAACACTAATCGGGGGTACCCATTCATGGTGGTTTTCCCCTATAGTGATTTTTCCCCGTAGTCCTACAGAATCCAGTGCCGTTCCGGACAACTATAACACCGTGACAGGGCAGATGAGGCCAAAAATAAATGCTTCCTCCACTGAGGCAAACCACACAAACATCACCAAGCCCCTACGTTGGGCTGTTAATCCTGAGGCAGTGGGAGGCCGCCACGTGGGTAATGCAAAAAGAAACCCAGATCGTCGGGACTGAGTTAGCAGACTCCCCCGCCGTTCCCTCCTCCACTTCAGCCCACCCCCCAATACAAGTGCACACCCACCTACCGAAGATAGATGAGAGGAATGACTGCAGCAGTGTCGAGGAGCCTGTCTTTCTCGATACATCTCCGAGACGGGTGAACCGACAGCCTCCTCCATCTCGCTTTTCTCTGCATGGAGCAGATCAGGCATGCCACGCTAAAGGTGATGACATCAGACGTTATGGAGGCAGCAAACACCCAATGCCATGAGAGCAGAGGTCCCGCTGCAGCAGCATGGCGTCTGCGCATCCTCATGTGTGCTACTAGTGGTTGGGGATAGAGGCTAGCGCTCAAGCTTTTGTAGTGTGCTGCAGCCTGCCAGTTGTCTCCTGTTGTGAGACCGACCATCTTTTGTGGCTGCAGCCAGTGAAAGTAGGGGGGAGCAAGTGAGTGACACCGGATGCACAGCTAAACTCCACGGCAGTTGCTGAGATTTTGGCAAACTCTGCGTTCTGCACAGAGTTGCAAAAACTCCGTGAACTCCGCAGGCAGAGTGGAGTCCACCTCCCACCCTTACTGCATACATGGGAAGCCAAGCTTTTAGCATATGCAAATGATATTGCTGTCCTCACTTGTTCTCCTGCAAAGGCACTGCTGGCAATTGAGGATGCCGCCAATACTTTTGGGCAAGTTTCAGGGTACAAATTGAATTTGGATAAAACCGAGCTTTTAGCGAATAGGGACCCTGACCAACCTGACTCTAGATATCTAATGTCAACTTTGTACCTGGGGTCAAATCTCTTTTAACATGGAAAGTATTGTATCTCTAAATGACAAAGCACGTTTTGTGGAATCACAAGCCCTGCTTAGAAAATGAGGAAGATTACATGTAGGCTAAATAGGAAGATGTAAGAAGAAACTTTTACCACATTACCTTTACCTATTCAGGTCCATTACCCTGTACCTTTACCAGAGCGTCTTTAAAATAGTTTAAAACAGCTGGCAAACATGCATATGGCAATACAAGAAACCCAGATGCGCTATAAAGTATCTTCAATTACCACCCAATGAGAGAGGTTTGCACTTCCATCAATAGGGAGTTATTTCTTAGTGGCTTTCACGTTTAGACTGTTTGAGATAATTGAGCCTGGGAACTTGGCAGGTTATTTCCAGAGTATTTGACATCTTCTCAACTGTTAATATTCTTATTGACACGGCTTACTTCAAACACACACACTTCAACCCTCTCTTAGTCTATCATAAGGTGTGGCTGGATATTCAGTCTTTATGCCACATACTGCGGTTTCATCGTTACACCTTCTTTGAAAAAAATCCTGGTCTCTCCCGGCCTCTTCAAGATACCTATTTTATGTGCTGGCATGAGGGGAAGCTGTGGTCCCTCAGCCAATTCTTTAATGATGGGGAGAGGATGTAGCCTTACGGCTAGAGCGGTCGACCTCGAAGCTGGGGAACCGGGTTCGAATCTCGGCAACGACGCTCAACATCCTGTGATTCTGGGCAAATCACTTCATCTCCCCGTGCCTAACAAAAATGAATGTGTCCATCTGTAACGAAACTGGTGCTCATGTAAAGAGCTCTGATAACCGATGTCTCGGGTCTAGTTCGCGCTATATAAAACTAAAAAAAAATAAAAAAAATGATGGCAATCTTCGCTCCTTTTCGGATATCAGTGGCAAATATTGGCTTCCTAAAATAAGCTTTTTTTGTGGCTTACAGCTAAGGGAATTCCTATTACATCTCTCCCCCAATGAAATCAGTATGAGTCATAACACATTGCTACAAAGCTTCATCAATATATCCAGACACTGGTATATTCACAGTTTCTACCAGATTCTCTGGAGCCAGGGAAATAGGATTAACAAATGTAGTGCCTTGTCGGTCAGGTGGTCTCCTAGTTTGCACAGTATTGTCTCCATAGCTGATCTTCGAAACACTAATGCGCTTGTTCAGAATACTCTTAATGTATCTCGGTCTAAGATCCAAGCCATCAAAATTTTGTATGATTTATATTATACTCCAGATAAATTGTTTGAGAGGGGTCTAAGAGCAACATCGGACTGCTTGCGGTGCAGTGCACCAGAGTCAGACAATACATACTTTTGCAACCTGCAGCATCATCAATCAATATTGGCATACAGTCTTTAAATTTATGAATCGACTTTTGAAAACTAAAGTCAGATTTGAGCCGCCAATGATACTACTTGGTCATGCCCCATGTATTCTGCATAATATGTGTGTGTCGGGGGGCGGTTCTTCTTTGCTATACCATGTGCTAGGCTCGTGTTTGCCCATGCTTGGCTTTAGACGGAAGCCACAGCCCTGTACCCTGATAGCAGGAGTTTGTATCCCTTTGGGGGCTGGAGCAAGCAGTGATACAGGATCACCCTAAGCTGCACAGAATGTGGGAACCGGTCAGGCAGGGCTTTCTTGATTTTAGACTTCGTGGTGACCTCGAATTAGGAGACAATTAGGCTATCTAATGTATTTATTATTGATTTTTGGGTTAATTAACTGTACTTATTGACTTTACCTATGCATATATGATTGACTACTGAAATGACTATTGCATTTTATCTGCTTTTGATGTCTGTTGTATATTGTTTTATGTAATGATTTATACCTCCTCAACATAAAAAAGAGAAAAAGGAAAAAAAAAAGAAAAAGAAAAGGACCTATGCCAGAACTCCAACTTGATACTCCTTGACCTCTCAGATGCATTCAGTCCGTCAGCTGATCACAAAATACTTCTTGATCAGCTCTCAACATCTTGCATAGCTCTCCAATAGACAACCTTCCTGTTTGACAGGACTTACCAGATAAAACTGTTCTCCTTCCTATCGCTATACCAAACATTACATGTGAAGCTGCTCAAGGTTCAGCACTGTATCTGACCTTCTTCAATGCTTACATGGTACTCTGAATCAAAACATGACAGAGGAACCCAATAGTCCCAAGGGAGACTGGGTATGAACATAAACAACATACAATGCCTCCTGAAGGAGAAATATTAAGATTGAGTTACTTATTTTAGGTATTTTAGGGGATGCAGTAAAAAGTATCCTTTACCCAATGTACTTTGCATGGGAAAGAAGCACTCAATGATATATAAAAATCAACATCTACACAATAGTTTAATACTGATGGCATACTTCAGTGTATATCAACTCAAATAGTTATTTATTTAATGACAATCAAATTGTGTAATTATGGGTCAAAAAACAAATGCACTATCCAACTGTCAGACTCAGGCCATAATCTGATTTCTATAGTCCAAATTGTGATCCTGTGACAGCCTGGGGACCACCCAACCTTTATGTCCTCTTTGTATTAAGGTTTCATTGAAGAGGGGCTTGAATGTCCTTAAAGGTAATGGTTGTGGTGGTCAATCCGTCGAAGTACACCATCTGTACTAAACTATTGTGTAGATACTGATTTGTCTATGTCACTGGGTGCTGCTTTCCCATGCAAGGGACATTGTGTAGTGCCTACTTTTTACCACATCCCCTAAAATAACTCTAATAAGTAACTCAATCTTAATATTTCTCCTTCAGGAGGCATTGTGTGTTGTTTATATATGGTATTCTGAGCAAAATTCTTGAGAGATATTGCATGGTTGTCAAATACCTGCAGAAGATACTCAAATACATATCAGGGAAACTACTCAATCTGGGGAGTGTTACCACATCTCAGATGGTCTAAAACACATCCAAAAAGGGATGTGCAAGAACAGGTTGTGTCCGAAGGCATCAAAAACTGAGATCATACGGCGGGGTACTAGTGACTCAGCCTTGTTCCCACTTGACTGGCCAACCTTGCCACTTCTTTCCCAAAATATAGATGGAGCTCATCTTAGAGTCATGTCACATGGCACTCTCAAATGGCCAACAATACATAAAATACTTTTCTGCCACTTCTAAGTCTCCATAACATTCTGCTGCTGCTACTTCTGCCTTAAAGGATCATCTTTATTCTAGCAATTGCTGCAACAGAACATATGGAAGCCTACCAGATAAAATGATTTTCAAGCTTAATAGAGTGGCAAATTATTTCTGCTGTCCTCATTCTCCGAAGCTCACAAACTAAAACCCACCTCCCCCAATTACCATCTACTGACTCACAAACAAATAGCTTGAACTCTGTGTCTTGTGAACGAGGCTAGTTAGTGACATGCACCCTGGTACCTGCCCAACCTGCTGGTGCTCTATAGTGTTGATACTCCATTATTGGGCTTACTGCCTAAAGTCAGCCAACCAAGAGCCTTACATTTCCAGAAATCTAACTACGCAAGAATGTCTTGTGATAAAGTGTGCAAGCCGCATGTATTTTCATGGGAATGAAGGAGCTGAACCTGCTCAGTGATGAGTGTTGCCACCTGATTGGTCCACCAAGGAAGAATCTTGCTACAATGTCTGCAATGTGAATTTCTTGACTTTTATATATTAGTGCGTGTTTCTAGGTAGAGGCAATGATTTTACCCTTTCCTTTGCCAGAGTCTTGACGGTTGTACCAACTGCTGCTGCTGTTACCCCTTTGTTTTGCCTTGTAATTTTTGATATTTGGCAGATTGCAACTGCATGCGGATTTACTTGGATTTACTGACTCGGCTGAGTTTCACGAATTTCTCTCTGTGGGAAGTTCTGCTGCTCTAATTTGGCTTTAAGGCTTTATGCTCCTTTGATCTCACTCTTTTCTTTTAAAATTCAAACTCTTCATTGGTTCCACAAATCTAAAAATTTGATCCTGATCTCTAGTATAGGGAGTTATTCTGTTATGGAACGAACTTAATGTATTATTTGATGCTTTGTTCTAATCATTCTTTTTTAAGAGATTTCTGTAAACATTAATTTATATACTAATCGGAAATAAAAACGACAAAAAGAGAAGAACTTTACTAATCTCTTAAAGAGAATAAAGGTTTTAAAAACTTATCCCAACTCTCATCATTGACTGAACTTAAAACTGTTGATGCGATGTTGAATTTACTTCTTGACTCATAATGCAATATTCAAAGATCCGTCAAAAGAAGAAAAAAATCTAGCACGGAAATCGGGCTCAACCCTGTAAATGATGGTAAATTATTGACTGAACTATATCGAGAGATGGAGATATTCGAGTTTTAGGGCCCAGTTGCCGCAATCACCTTCATTTGCTCAGTGATTTGAAGCTACCAGTCGGCATCAGTGTAATCATATTACACTTCTTTCGTACTCCATGTTCTCACCCTAACCTCTATGGAACCCCTGTGAATTAGAAAACTTTGCATTACCGTAACCATAAGTTGCTTCAACCATGTTTTCTTGCTCACACCAATAATGCCCACAGGAAATGACTTTGAGCTGTGCCCACCCCTCAAGGTGAGAAAACAAAGACTGCCTTGCTCAGCCAAAATGTTTTCATTTGCTTATGAGTTGAAGGTAATTTCACTCATTCTCATTATCTCAGCCTTGGTACATGCTTCTGTATAAAAACAATCACATGATTATATTTGAAACTCATGAATAGTGTACAAGTGTGTGTGTGGTGTATAAATGTGTGATAAATGAGGTCGCTTGTAATGGGTTAGATTATGGCCGGTTGATTCGTTGATCACAGACTATCAAGTTTTCTTTTGTTAATAAACTTTTCAGACTTCAACTGGCAGGTGAGGAGATTTTCTTTAACACCATTCATCTTCCCCTGCTGTGTGCTTTAAAGTGTAACTGCAACAAATGATGGACGGAATGCTGAATGATTCAAACATTCTCCCCCAGTCAAGAGATCTGGGTTAAATCCATCGTTCTTTTGCCCACTACGCCACCCCTGTTTGGACCCAGCCATATGCAAATCAGTCTTGACCCTGTGCCTCATGGGAACAGTCCAGACCGAACTGCCAAGCCAGGTCCTCCCTGGACCGGAAAAAAGCATCCTGGGACCGGTTTCAGGGTATGTCACCCTTCTTCAGCCAGGCTAGCTTGAATCCAGTGGCACAGTGAGCAAGGGACCCACATCTGGGCATACCCATCCCACTTAGGGTGAAAAGTCTAACTGCAACAAATGATGGACAGAATGCTGAATGATTCAAACATTCTCCCCCAGTCAAGAGATCTGGGTTAAATCCATCGTTCTTTTGCCCACTACGCCACCCCAGTTTGGACCCAGACATATGCAAATCAGTCTTGAACCTGTGCCTCATGGGAACAGTCCAGACCGAACTGCCAAGCCAGGTCCTCCCTGGACTGGAAAAAAGCATCCTGGGACCGGTTTCAGGGTATGTCACCCTTCTTCCGAAACCATATTGTATTGTATTGTATTTGGTATTTGTTAAGCGCGTATATCACCCGCAGGTCTCATAGCGCTAGCTAACTCAGAACAGAGAGAACAGGAAGGGGAGACCGTCTGAGGGGAAAAGAGCTCAAAATAGCCAGGTTTTGAGCGATCTGCGGAATTTCTTATGATCGATTTCCAAGCGAAGATGTAGAGGCAATGTGTTCCATATCACAGGAGCTGTTCTGCAAAAGGATCTGCCACCGTTCTTAACTGTGCGGATCTTAGGTACAGTTAGAAGTTGTTTACTGGTGGAGCGGAGGGTTCTTACTGGTTGATGTTTTATCAGTTTCTTGGCTAGATATTGTGGTCCTTTACTGTTGAGGGTTTTGTGTACCAGACAGCATAGTTTAAAGTTGATCCGCTTTCTGATGGGAAGCCAGTGGAGGGTCTCCAGACTGGGAGCAGAGGGCGAGCGGGGGGGGGGGGGTGGAGGACCAGCCTAGCCGCAGTGTTCTGCAGGACCTGAAGCTTAGTTAGATGTTCTTCATTTATGGATGCTAGTAGTGCGTTGCCGTAGTCCAAGCGGCTTATAATTAGTCCCTGCACTAGGGGCATGCAAGAGGATAGAGGGACCCATTTAAAGATTTTTCTGAGGCTGCGCATTAGACCATAGCAGGTGCGAACCACATTGTTAACGTGATCCGACATGGAGAGTTTGTTGTCTATTATCACTCCTAGATTGCGGGCTGCCGTCTTGGGTGAGGGGCAGGGTCCTAGGGAGGGCGGCCACCATTCATTGGTCCATAGCTTTTGGGCATCACCAAAGAGTATTATTTCTGTTTTACTTGCGTTAAGTAGGAGATGATTGTTCGTCATCCAGTTATTAACGGCCGTCATGCATTGCTTGAATCTGTATTTAGTATCGGTGGGATCAGGTCCAAGGATGATTAGCAGTTGGGTGTCATCCGCGTATGATACTGTTTCAAAGCCACAGGCTTTGATTGTCTTGGCTAAGGGAGACACATACAGATTAAAGAGTGTAGGGCTTAGGATAGATCCTTGTGGAACACCCTTGTCAATGGGCAGGCTGCTGGAGGTGAAGGCTCCTATTTGGACCTTGGATGTTCGGTCTGTCAGGAAACTCTTGAGCCAGCTCAGTGGGACGGGTATGCCCAGACGTGGGTCCCGTGCTCTCCCCATGCCACTGGAGTCAAGCTATCCTGGCTGATGAGGGCTGAAAGCCCAAAACCGGTCCTAGGATGCTTGTTTCCAGTCCAGGGAGGACCTGGCCTGGCAGTTCAGGCTGGACTGTTCCCATTGGGCGCAGGGTCAAGACTGATTTGCATATGGCTGGGTCCAAACTGGAATGGCATGGTGAGCGAAAAAACGATGGATTTAGGCCCAGATCTCTGTACTGGGGTAAATGTATGACATTGTTCTGCATTCTGTCCATCAATTGTTCTTTTTGCATTTGTCACCCCGAGTGGGACGGGTATGCCCAGACGTGGTTCCCATGCTCTCCATGCCACTGGAGTCAAGCTATCCTGTCTGATGAGGGCTGAAAGCCCGAAACCGATCCTAGGATGCTTGTTTCCAGTCCAAGGAGGACCTGGCCTGGCAGTTCGGGCTGGACTGTTCCCATTGGGCGCAGGGTCAAGACTGATTTGCATATGGCTGGGTCCAAACTGGAATGGCATGGTGAGCAAAAAAACGATGGATTTAGGCCCAGATCTCTGTACTGGGGTGAATGTATGACATTGTTGTGCATTCTGTCCATCAATTGTTCTTTTTGCATTTGTCACCCCGAGTGGGACGGGTATGCCCAGACGTGGGTCCCGTGCTGTCCATGCCACTGGAGTCAAGCGATCCTGGCTGATGAGGGCTGAAAGCCCAATACCGGTCCTAGGATGCTTGTTTCCAGTCCAGGGAGGACCTGGCCTGGCAGTTCGGGCTGGACTGTTCCCATTGGGCGCAGGTTCAAGACTGATTTGCGTATGGCTGGGTCTAAACTGGAATGGCATGGTGAGCAAAAAAAGGATGGATTTAGGCCCAGATCTCTGTACTGGGGTGAATGTATGACATTGTTCTGCATTCTGTCCATCAATTGTTCTTTTTGCGTGTGCTTTAAAGTGGCCACCAGCCTGGGTCAGTGATAGATACACAAATAAAATAAAGAATGGTGCAGTGCTAATTTTCTCAATCGAAGCTGAGAGGTTTGTGGAAATTCTACAAGAGCAATGACAACAAACGGATGCATGTCTCCCAAGTCTAAACGTATCCAATAACCTAAATGTGTCTGACCTCTTTCCTTTCCTTGAATACAGTTATTTTGTCTTACAGCTTATACAGCAAGCCTCCTTCCTATTTTCATTTCATCCTGTGTATATCACATCTGTAGTAGATCTCTAGCAGCTGAGTGGAGTAGATACAACCTGGACTTACAACACCTAGTGATGTGCTAAGGTTTTACATTCCAAATTGTTTAAAATAGGATAACTCTTTATTGTGACTATTCATTTTCTTTAAAACAGGTGATTGAAGTATTTGAGTTGTGCGACTTCAGAGAACTGTATAATATCTAGATAATTCTAGATGGCTAATATATGTTAAACACCATTACATTTAAGCAAACCATATAAGATGTAACTTACTTGGAAACATAAATTCCAAGCCCAAACTCCTTTCCCCCTCTGATGTTAAATCCCAAATAGTAGTCATCTGAGGATGTAGAGAGGTGAATAATTCTTCTTATTCCATCCTCTGATCCACTATCAGAAGGTGTTGATGAACCTTTTTCCACTATCAGCCTTCTATTTAGTACGTCAACCCTAGAGAAAATAAATGATTGTGTTATAATAACAGAGTTCCATGATAAACAATAAACTTTTGTTTATATTCACAATGACCATTAACCAACATGCTTACACATTTCGCATTAATGACTGACCACCTGCATCAGCAGTTCATTAATAGCATTTTAAATGAACTCTATCTGGAACTTCATGTGTAAAAATATGCTCTGTATAAGTACTATATTCTTAGGTCTGGAGCAGCCGCGGTCTGTGCAGGTAACAGCGGTGGGGCCGTGTTGGGGGGGATTTCGAGGGACGATGCTGAGGGAAAATTTATTATTTATTTTATTTTCCCTCTGCATCGCCCTCGAATCCCCCCCCCCATGCGGCCCCACCGCCGCACCGCTGTTACCTGCACGGACCGCGGCTGGTCTGGAGTAATGAATGATTCAAATACTCAATACATTGGTGATACTACAGAAATAGGCTTCAGGGGCAATAATGAGATGGGCACGGCCATACCAAAGTATATTTGGATCAAAAAGGGCATGGGGAGGAGGGGGGAGAACAATTCATTTTAATCTGAAGGATACAGAGAATAAGCCTATGTTCTTGAGTATTGCACGTCATGCTTTAAACAGGAAAAGCAGTTTAAGAAGGATTGTCATAATGCTGCCTAAATCCATTAATACAATAGTGAGCATCAACAGCTGCAACTTTCGGGACACCTTTACATGTTCTATGTCAAAGGCATTTACAACTAGACACAGAAATACACTGCATTCGTAGGGAGTGGCAATATTAAAACAGATTACAGCAAAGACTATAAGAAAGGTAGATTTAGGATTTCATCTCAGTACTGTGAAAGGAATAGCAGATATCAGCATCAGAGAAAATAACTGAAATCTATTGACCAACACGCGATTATAATACACTCATTGCTAGCACATGGCATGTGGTGTATACAGTAGCATTTGACAATCTATTGTTCAAAACACATCCTACACTGATATCTCACAATGCACCTACTTATACGCTAGTGCCTGGCAAATGGGAATGTGCCAACAATATCTTCCTTGCACTCACCATAACCCCCTGGGGAGGACATGTGCTTGCAGTATTGTGCTGCTTACTTATCGTACAGTCTTGTGTACCGACCAGGGATATACATTCCTGTACAGGTGCATGATTTCAATACTGTGAGTAAACTTCTGAATTTGAACCAGTATCAATATCTGAGATGGAAGAGGATTAAATGAATGAAGTCTAAGCTTCCCATGATAATCAAAAAACTGTGTACCCAAGTAACTTCTATAATGAGTGAACTACATCAATGATGAATGAGGAAATGGCAAAGACTTTATTTAGTACATAGAGACCATCTTGTGTCGGAACCCAGGCCCATCATAGCTAAAGTCCTAAATTTACAGGACTGGGACATAGCTGTCTTAGGGCCTGATTACAACTTTGGCGGCTCAGCGCCGGGACCCCCCGTCACCGCACCACCAAAGCCGTGGTCAGACCGCCCGCCAGATTAGGAGTTTCCTCCTAGCTGGCGGGCTTTTTTTTTTTTTTTTAATGTTCCCACAGCAATGTTCTGAAAATGGGCACTGCAATGGGAACGCCAAAAACAGTCTCTGCACGGCAGGAACTGGTGTGCATGCACGTAGGGGGCACATGGTATGCCCCCTGTGTGCATCCACAGGGCATGAGGCACCAGGGGACCCTCTAGGGTCCCTTTTGTTCCTCTCTCCACCACGGTTTTCATGGCAGTGGAACTGCCATGAAAACTGTGGTGGAGAGGTAACTTATAATATGCTTGGTGGGAACACGGCGGTCCCACCAAGCCTATTACTGCCTCCTGACTGCTGCAACACCACCAGGGAACGGCGGTTCCCTGGCGGCTGCGGCAGGGCAATGACTATCCGACCACCCTAATCATAATAGGGTGGTCGGGAGACCGCCAGCGCCATGCCCCCACGAGTCTAGTAGACTGTGGACCGCCAGACTTGTAATCGGCCCATTAGTAATGAGCTATGCAGGCTGTCAAGTACCTCCACCCACATTCTCTGCAACTCAGGTATGTACCGGTAGCAAAATACTCAGTGCACACACAGTGGAATTTAATGTATTTATAAGCGGATTGTCTCATGTGGTAGGAAGTTTTGGACATGATTGGTTTTCTAGATCTGTGGCAGCAGAATACTTGAGGAATGACATATGTCAGAGATGTCATGCTTCGCACAAGCTCGAATATGTTGGTGGTGATTCATTTACATTTTAATTAGATATGGCTAATTAAAGATATAGAATGATAGATGGGTAATAGTGAATTATGGGGACGTTTTTCACCGGAGGGGTTCTGAGTAACATCAAATAAACAATGAGAGCGAAGCTCAAGTTGTCTATGATGCCACTCAGAACCCCGGGGTCAAAAACATCCCTGTAATTCACTTTTTACCCATCTAAGATTTTATGTTATGTATGGCCCCAAAATCATCTGCCTCTGCTTTCAATTGCTACACAGTAGCAGAGAAGTACGGGAGTAGCCATACATAACATGGTCTCTATTATAAATCCCTGTCCCTCCCAAAAAAAAAAAAAAAACACCTCACCTGCCATCCTTGACCAACCCCCACCACCCAACCTGCCATCCTTCCTTCCCCCTGCTGCAGCTGTGCTTTCTGCTTTCAGTTAAAGCAGACCAGCAGAGCTGCGGTGACAGGCTCTCCGAGAGCGCTGTCAGCCTGGCCTGGAAGGCCTTTGTGACATCACAGCAGGGGATAACCAGTTTTGTTATCAACTGCTGCTATGTCATAGCAGTGGGTAAAGAGATTCAGAAACTGAAATAAACGACAGAGGCGCTCTATGAGAGCCATACATAACAAGGTTATACACGAAGTTGTCACCAAACCTTCCAAAACTGACCAACTATTAAATAGTCATAAGAAACGTAGTGTCGATTTCCACTACTTGAAATTATAACCTGACCTTGCCAACATTTCACATAAAACAAGGTAATATTGGTCATGTGTCAAAACAACTACATATACTAATTCATTATATTAGAGGACATAGCATTATAGCACACTTAAACCAAATAATGGCAAAAGACAGGACATAAAAGTATGGGTGTCAAAACAACTGATCAAGGAACACCAATAATAGCATGAATACCAAGCTTACTCAACTCACCACTGGCTAAGTAAGAAATTCACAGCTCAGCAGGCAATGGCTTCCATAGTCTGGAAAATCTATCAGATATCTGTGCCATCTGGAAACCATCTGGGAGGCAAGGGCCCTGAAGGTGTGATGACATGGCAGGGCGTCTCGCATTTGAATAGCAGGATTGTGTGAAATCCGCAGTGGCCAGAGAAGCTCTGAATATTCTGGCTCTTACAGATTTATTAACATGCCTACTCGTACGCATCGGCGCCATCGCAGAGCATTTTACGGTTTAAAAATAGATTTTCTAGCTAATTCTTTTGCTCCAAGAGCTATAGTCTACCCCCTAAAGTGGTGGGATTGACAGGTTGCCTACACAATCACTAAATTTGCACATTATCGATAGTAACCATGATTATAAAAGCTCCTTAGAATACAAAGTGGAGTTAAAGCCACGATTACTGCCTCGACTCAAGTAACAAAAAACTGCAAATTGATGAAACAAATAAAAAAAAGTTCATGTACTCAAATTTGACCTATTGAATATACTTAAGGCAGACTGAAAACAACGATCAAAGCACAAAAGGAGCGCTTGCTAAGTATTACTGAATATCAAAGAAGCAGTGGCACAGGAGAGTTACTATGGATGCGAATACAAGAAATAAGTTCTGGCAAAGCCCATAAGTCTGGTGTTGCTCCCAGACTTTTGGATTGGTCAATGCTTGTTTTGTCATGGTTTTCTAAGAATGTATTATTCGGGGAGCTGGTGGGCTCTCGCCACTATAAAGAAATAATTGGCTAAAAGGAAGAATATCTTTGGTTTTAGAAAGTATGCATTACCGTAGTAGTCTGTATAACTGAAAGGAACTACTTTGTGGTAGATGTGCTCATTGTGAAAGAGCCATCACAGCGCTGTATGAAATAGTGGGTGGAAAAAAAAACATGTATTGCACAACCACAGATAAATGGATGAAGAGTGCTGATTGAAGCTCTTATACATAAGTATATTATGAAATAATTTTAATAAAACTCAAATGTCGACTCGTGGCAGACCTAAAGAGGGCCCCACCAGTCCCTTGCAGCCTAGAAACATGGACATACTGTGATGCAGTGGGTTCCTCTCACTCCAGCGGCCTTTTGCCGCTGCACCTGCTGCACTAACCAGAAGTGCTTTGTAGTGTTTTATTTGTGTAGGTTGTGGGGAGCAGCACTCGTTTTTGGGACCAGGACTTATTTTTCATCATTGCACGTTGTCCCAGAGAAAGAGAGAGGCAAGCAGTAAAGGCAGAACAATGGGACATGAGAATGATATGGAACCAGAGGCAAAGGGGGAAAGCAGAAGTGGTAAAACCACAAGGCGCGGTAATGGCTATCCTCAAAGTGAATTTACTGCCTTGTAATTCAGACGTTTTGGCAAATTAAATTAGGTATTTATGAGTTTGTGACGAAGTACTACAGGAGTAGTATTCACATACTCATAAATGCCTTTTTGTATTGGCCTTTATCCCTCAATGTCCAGCTCACGATTAGTAAAAGTGCAAAAAGGGCATAGTCCTTTCTATTTGTACCATTAGTAAAAGAATATTCCCATTTTAGATTATTTGGGGTCAATTCACATACTCTTAAATGCCCTTGTGAAATAGCCCCTAAGTGAATAAGGTGAAAGCCACCGGATGAGCCATTCCGCTCAGTTTCAGCTACACTTTACACTTCACCCACGTTTTCAAGAATGGTTCATATATTATTTTCTTTATCCTTCGAAGGAGTCATAAGATGTTTATTATAATTAGGCCCTAGTAACGAACGATTAAAAAAACACTTGATGAATTCCGAATTATAGCTGCATGTGTGTGCGCTCTTTGCTGGTCAGGTTCCATGTAACCCAATAAGGCGTCACTCGAATGTACTTGCCACGCTCGCTTTGGCCCACACAAGCAGTACATTGTGATTTTTGGTTACCTAGAACAGCAGACAATAGTTGAAAGTATGCAGGCAGGCGCGGCTCTTCTTACCAGGTGGTCTTTTCTCTGGAGTACTTGATGCCTGGCACTTTCCCCATCCGTCTCACCATCATCCGCAGCCGGCTGTTCCCGGTCAGGACTTTAACGGCACTTCCCATAGTGATGCTCTCCAGGCTGACCCCATTGACCTCTGTGATCTTGTCCCCCACGCACAGACCAGCGAACTCTGCAATGTTAAGTTAAACAATTTTAAGAGCCAATTTGAAAACCAAGGTTTTGCAGTTAGTATGTAAAAGAAAAGCAAATTATATGGTTTATTTAACATTTTATATAAGAAAAAAAACACAGGCAACAAAGTGCTCTATAAAAAAATACAATAGTTCAATTTAGTAAACACAAAATAATCAGCCCCCGCTCACCAGCATCACCAACTCAGCGTTCAGTTCTGCCACCTTCCCGGTATCCTGGACGCATACCAATGTCAAACCACTTCTGAAGAAACCCACATGGGACTCATCAGACCTCAAGAACTACTGCCTCATCTCGCTCCTCCCCTTTCCGGCCAAGGTTCTGGAGTAAGCCGTCAACCACCAACTCACAGACTACCTGGAATCCAACCACCTGCTGGACCACTCCCAGACCGGTTTCTCCTCAAACCTCAGCACTGAAACCGCCCTTATAGCCGCCACGGACGACGTCGGAGCCATCCTTCACCACATTGAATCAGCAGCCCTGATCCTCCCCGACCTGCTAGCGGCCTTCAACACAGTCTCCCACCACCTCCTCATCCAAAGACTTCCCCGCATCGGCCTCCATGGCAACGCCCTCAAGCTACTATCCTCTTTCCTCACCGGGCTCCCACGTACAGCTCCGTCCCCAAAAGCATCATCTGCGGCGTACCCCAGGGCTCCTCACTCAGCCCCACACTGTTCTACATAATGCCAGTAGCACACATCGCCCGCAGCCACGGCCTCAACATTATCTCCTACGCAGACGACACCCAGCTCATACTCTCCCTCACCAAAGACACGGACACCACCAGAGCGAACTTCAAGAACGCCATGACTGACGTCGTCAACTGGATGAAAGCCAACTGCCTCAAACTCAAATCAGACAAAAGCGAAGTTCTCCTCTTTGGAAGACCCCCCTCTCCATGGGACAACCCCTGGTGGCCTCCCGCCCTTGGACCAGCCCCCACCGCCAGCCGCAGCTTGTGCAAGTAAGATCAGTGGGGCGGTGGGGCCGGGTGGGGTGATTTTGACAGACGACGAGGGAAAATTAATTATTTAATGTTCCCTCATCGCCGTCTGTTGAAATCCCCCCCCCCCACCCAGCCCCACTGCCCTTACCTGCACTAGTCGTGGCTGCCCAGAGCTAGCTTTCCATGAGACTACAGGTCAACTCAGTTGCCTCCACCTGCTTCAGTACCCTCAGAATGCTCCGTAAGGTCTTCAGATGGCTCCCAACAGACTTCAGAAGAACCGTCACACAAGCCCTCATCACCAGTCGTCTTGACTACGGAAACGCCCTCTATGCAGGAGCCACCACCTCCTCCTCAAGCGCTTCCAAACCATCCAGAACACAGCAGCAAGAATCATCCTGGACCTGCCTAGATGATCCCCCATCACCCCCCACCTCCATATTCTTCACTGGCTCCCCATCAAGAAGAGATGCCACTTCACTGCACACGCACGCCTACAAAGCCCTCCACAACACGGGACCAGAATACCTGAACAACCGCCTGACTTTCCACCAGACACCTGCGGTCAGACAAAGCAGAGCATAAGTGATTCAAAGGCAGGTCACTTCTTAAAATCATGAGAACTCATAGGCCACTAGGTAACTCTTGTGACAAGTACTGTAGCAAGTATTACAGAAGCAGATGGGCAGCGAGGGTGACTGTAGGTTCATGCACTAGGCCAGAATCTGCAGGTGTAGAAGAGTTCACTACACTTACACTATGTGGCTCAGTACAACAAATGTGCTTGTAGGCCCTGGCAGCCGTGTGGAACTGTCAGCCCACTGTCTCTCGGGTGTGCAACAGCCTAAAATGAAGTCACAGGTGGGTGAGGAGGAGCAACCACGACAAATGCAGAGTTACAAAGGGTCACCAGGGCTCTTGTTGGTTGCTTGACACTGGCACCATGTGGAACAGTCAAGGTAGTCACAGAAGTCAGAAGCCACTTCTGGGTTCAGCAATAGGAGACAATGCAGTTTCAGGAAGCCATGGAATGCAATCTGGTTCGGCGGGTCAGGAACACAGAAGTGAAGCATACCACCAGTTGATGCACGGTGTGTAGGGGATATGTCAGAGAAGAGAAAGACTGCAGATCGATGGCTTCACGACAGTGATGATATGCCCACCAGTGGTTGTCTTGATTCTCTCTTCTCACACTAGAAGTTCAACGATCACAATACTGGGGGGAGCAGGGCAGCTATCACAAGCTTCAAGAGTTGGCAGTCTTTCCGGATCAAAATGGCAGCACAGTAGAAAGCTGGACTCAGTCTCTGGGCAGAATTAATACATGTTGTTCAAATGCCAGGCAATAGAACTCCTCCTGTTTACAGGCTGAAACAGCAGAAAAGTCATTATCTTAGTCTTGGAGTATATTGTCCATTCCTGGACCAGTTACAGCCACAATTTACTGTCTCTGATATCAGCATTTCTCTGGACAGGAGTAAGGAACTATTCCAAGTCAAAAGGTGAACTCTGCATAAGCCAAAAGTGCTAGAAACTGTGGGAGTTGCACCCAGCCCAACAATTTTTCAGAAATGAGGCAAGGCACAGGTAAGTTAAACTTAGAAGTTTTTTTCTGGATGCAATAGCAGACCAAAGAAGCACCTGCACAACAGCTAACTTTTTATTGAGTTTTAGAATTATTACTGATACACATGAAACATAGTAAAAACATTAGGCCTCAAGCCATATATACACCATTTATACCTTAATTCAACATTGCATGGATATCAGAAATTTCCAGGGTGGTAATATGATTCCTCATGATAGGATCTAGTTGCAGTGAGGGCAAGCAAACTCTAACCCTAAATACGTTCTTGGTGGCATATCGAGAGGTGTCAAGTGAACAGCAGCATATTCATCAAATATTACTGTCTTTCCATCTGTCCCAGATTTTAACACATTTGTGAGGGCAACCTCTGGCCTCTGATTGGTTGGTCCAGAATTCAACATCGGTCCATCCCACGTTGTCACTGTGTCACACTGGGTGCCGTCACATCTCTCCAGTGTTGTGCTATGTCTCTCTTCCCCAGAGTGAGGCTAAATCTTATCAAAATATGCCCTGCCCCTGTGAATCCCATGTCTTCTAAGATGGTCAGCAGAGCCATCTTAGGCCAACGCTCCAATGGTCTCCCAAGGACACTCGGCAGAGTTCCAAAATACCCTCCCAGAAGAGCTTCAGGAATGGACACACCCAGACAGTCCAGAAGTCCCCTGGTGTGCTCCCACAATGCAAGCATTCCATACCCGAGCCTCAGCCAATCCTCAATAATCTCTCAGGGTCAAATAAAACCTATGTAAGTATCTGAATTAGATGAGGCGGAGGCTGTTTAAAATGTGCTTCACGAGGGGCCATTTGGGCAAATGTCCAATCTTTATCTTTCAACTGTCCAACACCCTCTTCCAAAGCGCCCGAAGACATGGAAAAGTGTCATGGGTGTTTATCATCAAGGTTCTGTATATATGCATAATTTTCCCTGTGTAGGGAGCGTAGACATGGTCAAATTGGACTCCAGAGGACGAAACTCTGGCATCCCCTTGACATCACTCAGGTATGCGGGTGACAGCTTGTCTAAGCTGAAGGAATATATAGAATTGTGTGTGCATGAGCCTGAACTTATCCTTGAGGTCCGAAAAGGCCTTAACAGTTACTTCCTTCACTACATGTCCTGGTATTGAGACACTGCGCCAGTCCCAGCCATTAAATCCCTCTAATGTAACCACTTCTGACACCTTGGAGCAATTCTACAGGCAATCCGTCCAGCCCGTGTCTCTATTTGGAGCCTTCCAGGCAGCAATGACCACCTTTGGTACAACCGGCCAAATAAAACTCAGATCCTGGAATATAGCTGGGATCAAAAACAAGCTTAATGATGAGGAGTGGGTAGGTAGTATCTAATCAGTACAATTGTTGTGTCTCCAGGAAACATGGCACACACAAACCCCATATATTGATGGCTTTGTCACAATTTCTACCCCAGCTATACCTTCACTATATGGACGAGCCTAGGGAGGCCTAGCAATTTTTATCTCTACAACAGCATCGGTTGTATTAAAAAAGTGTATAGTGATTCCCCTTACTTCCAACTGGCACTTTTAGTAGTGGGCAATAATCAACCTTTCATACCAATAAACTATTATAACAACATTTTTAATACAACCCGTTATAAAGTTGTGGAGGAGCTAGCAAAAGAACTGGCTAACTTGTAAAGGGTGAGGACCCCAACTGTGATTACATCTGGGAGGGAGACTTTAACACCTGTAAGTGCAGCCTCTCAGGGACAAGTGCATGTGGCTTTACTGATATCACAAGGAATAATCAACATCACTGCCCCCACGAGAGCTATGGGGGACGGTTAAATGAGCTCCTGTGTAAATATAATTTTGAAATACTAGAATCTAATGGTGAAGCGGGTGATACACCAAAACCCACTTTTCAAGGTAGAGGAAGCTTATTGTGTATTGACTATATTATAATGTCAACTAATGGTCTGAAGTACTTTAGGTCACTTTACATCGAATTTAGAAGCTGTAGTGACCATGCTTCCTTAACACTGTCCTTAAGTGTTAAAATAAGTGGAATCGAGGACAAATTGCTGGCACCTAAATTAGCTGTAGCTGGGAAAAATGGTATCAGTATAAAATGGACAGGGATAAATGAAAAAACTCTGTTGGAGACTGTGGTTAAAGACAATAGAGAAAGCTTTTGTCTGCACTGATATTGATTCTTCTCCCGACATGGTTGTGGCTGCGTATGGTAAAATCACAATGGATATAGCCTCTAATTTAAGAAGGGATAGTACGGCTAATAAAAAGCAGACCAAGGGATGGTTTGATCACAAATGTACTCGGGCTAATCAAGAACTAAAAAAAGCCTTACACATGAACTTCAACGATAGGTCGGAAGTTAAGTTACTCAGACTAAAATATAACCAAGCCTTAAAATGGAGGAAGGAAGATGTACAAGAGCAGGCCTGGTCCAAAGTGAACCAGGCAGCGGATACAAGGGACTCCATATTATTCTGAAAGGTGGTAAATTCACCCCTATGGAAAGAAGAACAAGACACTACGGTCGAAACAATTATTGCCCCTTGTGATTGGCTAACACATTTCCATAGAATCTTTAGCACCCCAAGTAATAATATAGGAGAGTCTGCCCTTAAAGATCCTATCCTTTTACAGCAGATCAGTCTAGATGAGGTTATATTGGCAATTAATAAAATGAAATGTGGTAAGGCCCCGGGACCTGACAGGGTCCTGACAGATGCATACAAAGAATACACAACGTTATGGGCACCAATATTAACACAGGTCTGCAACGCAGCCGCTCAAGGCTGTGTCCCAAATACATGGATGGATAGTAGAATTGTCCCAATATTTAAACAAGCATTTGCAATGCAATAGGTCTCGCATTATTAAAGTGTGAGCTATTGGCATTAGCTAATAATGCAACACCAATAGCTCAAACTTTAATAATGCGAGACCTATTGCAATGCAATAGGTCTTGCATTTTAGAAACTTTGACCTATTGGTATTGGTAAATGACAATGCCTTTTAATATTGCAGGTTTTTAAACACCTAAATAAAAGGCATTGTCATTTACAGTGGCAATTTCGAGACCTATTGCATTGCAAATGCTTGTTAAGCGACAGAAGTGAAGAAGCATGTGAAGAGGCACTACTCTATTAATTTACCACACCTCACATAACATTAAAGATAAACTGTTATTTTCATCACAGCAACCACGTACCCAAGTCGGGCATTGCATACTGGATAAGGATGGCAGAGCGCAACAGTTGCAACGTATTACACAGAAAATATATACTGCATAGTACTTGCAGGAAAGTTACTTATTTCGCCCTCGGAATGTTTTTATACTGGGGAAATGGAAGTGGGTTTGGCGGCATCCTACATTTCCAAATTTCTGCTCCTAAAGAAGGCTTGAAAGTTGGACCTGACTGTAGTGCAGACTTTGTGTGACATCTGTCGACGCTTGAGGTTCTTGACACACAAATGAACAGTGAATAACAAATGACTCAAAATAAAGTCCTGGTTTGTTGGCAGGGTGCAAATATCTTTTTTCAATTGAAACATACCCAACTACCCACAATAAATGTCAAAACATTCCTTAGCTAAATGCTTTTCAACGAACAGCCCTTTATGGCAACCTGGATAAAGTCCAAAACGAGAGTTGGAATGTAATGCATTTAACGTCAGGATTAAAAAAGAATTTAAAAAAAGAATGCTAAAAGAACACTAAACAAATCAACAATGGTTTGGATTGTAAGATTCAATGCAAAATTATCCTTAGTCTTTCGTTAGTCAGCCTTGGCAGTTGTTTTTAAACATGCAAAGCGTCAAAAATGTTCGTTGCTAAACAAAGTAGCATTCCCCTGCGAGTTGTAAATCTAGCAGTGAAATTCAATCATTTGTATTAACAAAAACTACATAAAGCTTGCTTTAAAACAATAGTTCTGGTAGGTCGTTTCTAGCTGTAGTTCTACTAAACGTCAAAATTTGACAGAAGGTGCGTGTCTAGCATAGCTGCCAAGGTTTCAGATTGCGTATGTGTGAGGGTGCACACCTCAATAGTTTAAACAACCAGTATGACCATGCACTCCATTAGCTCCCGAAAAGAAGAATGCCCTACTACATAAAAAAGCAACAGCTGTCCACAAAACAGCCTGATGGGTTGGCTGTATCATTCGCACAGCCTTAAGGTGTGAATTTTACTTTTGTATTTATTTCCAGTAGGACAACACATTCTGATACGAAATGCTGTACAAAGGACATATTACTACTATGTAAGGGCACTTCAAATTTAGTAATTTATAAAGACCAAAAATTATTAAATGCCGTAAAATGTAGTTAACAGAGTGGGCAAACAAGACAACATAGTACAATGCAAACTAAAGCACATATGTGATGTGCACACTAGGGTAGTGGTGAAATGTGCATATATGTATTATGGAGGTTAGGGCCCTCCGAGAAGGTTAACCTTGACTGCTATCACCACGAAAGAGACTGGCAGAATGGGATCACTTCCCACAAAAATGCAAGAGGAGTAGGACGGTACTTGCTACAAAGGACAGCTCTAAGAAGTAGGTTTTCACCGCACACACACAAGTGAATGCGGGAGCACCTTCAAAGACAATTAAAAAAACCTTAGATACTTAGCATAAAGCAGAGGATGCTGCTCTCCAAAAGTCATAGCCCAAAGAATGTGTGATCCTCTAACACAAGTGCCACCAAAGAGAAGGTGCATAAGAGCCAGGGAATGTACATGGCCCAAAAGATTAGACGATCTATACATTTTTACCTAAAGGAGGGGCCCCAAAGCAATGGAAGCCACTCATGGCATGAACTGAAGCAGTACTTGACAATTTAGTAGGATTGCGGGCTCCAACAAGACAAAGTAGAACAAAGCAGGGTTCTCTTTGAAAATGAGAACTTATGTTAGGAGGGTAGAACCTCCCACACAAGGGGCAACTTCGGATTATGCATTTGCTGCTAGTCCACAGTTGAGAATAAGTATCACTTCTCGATCTGCAGCCATTTTTGTTACAGAATGTTATGATAGAGTAGGCCCGAAGAACATTTCTATTACGCCAGCGCACAATTTGTTAATTTCAGATTGAAACGGTTAGGTAAAATTCCTTGTTATGCCACACATGTGGCAATAGAATGAGAATGACCAGAACACAGGTGGCTGTTGCTCACAGCACTTGTGTTTTTGCGCTTTTAAGCCAAAAATGTGTACTCGTGTTCATTTTTGCATTTCATGCTTAAATATAGTGCTAAATGCTGGTTTTGCATTTTGCATAATTTTGTGCAATCTTTGCAGAACTTCACATAAGCAGATTACACAGATTTCGTACATAGCACATGTATTTGGGGCTCCTTGCAATGTTCACCAATTTAATGCTGCTCAAGTAACACTACCCCTAAACCAGCATTGGGCTACCTGCATTAAAGCACTAGAATTCCACGCACACTATCTAGTTTGAGCTGCACTCGCATCTGTCCTCTCAAGTGAAATTCACTCACCCATTTCACATATCCTTCAGAAACCCCGCGAGCACTCCAGTAGAACAGATCGGTGGTTTATTCATCCGTTGCATAAATATGCAGCGTGAGGGGCACAAGTCTGAATTCGGACACGGACGGCACAGGCTATTATTGTGCCATGGAAGATACAATGAAGACAACCGAGCCTCGTAATCACGCCTCTTATTTAAGTTAATAGAAAGGCACACGACTGTGCCAGCAGGGCTAAAAAGAGAAAACAAGTCAATACGATTTCACCATTGAGGCTAATGTGCGTGTAGATGAAACTTTATGCATGAATAAAAAATATAAACATTTAAATCACCGTGCAATCATTCGACCTTTTGAGTAAGTAGGACGGAAACTTTAAAGTTTACAGAAAATCAGTGCATGTTTTCGTCCTTCCTCGAAAACACTCCCGCTGTCCCTCTGGACACCGCTCTGTACAGCGGTTACGGCACCTGTACAACAAGTCGCCTCTAGGCGCTATCTCTGCTGCCGCAGTTTCCCCATTCGCACCGACCCTCTTGCACTCGATGCAGCCGTGCCATGCATTATTACCATGAAAAGCGCCCCCTTCAGAGCAGCGATAACACCAGTAAAGACAGGTCGGAATCGGACCTACCTTTTCACCCGCTCGGGTCAGCAATGAGAATCAGTAATTGTAACCAGTGGTGCGCGCGCACCACAGAGGAGCGGGGGCCAGGGAGCGCGGCAGCGAGGCGAACGCGCGCTGCTGCGCGTTCTGGCCACCGTCGGGAATGGGAGGAGCGAAGGCGGGACATGCGCCCGCAATTGCCCAATCGCGTGCCGTTTTTTCTAAAAAAAAACGCACGCTACAGCCAATGAGGGCTTCTGAAAACAAAACCACACGCACGAGCGTGTAGGTCGTTTTCAGAAGCCCTTTCTAGAGGTCTCGCGCTGCGCGAGCAGTGCTATGCACTGCAACGCTAGGCGCGAGACCTAAAAAGGCTATAGGGGGGACGCGAGATGCTCCCGCCCCATATCCCTTCTGGACTCCTCTGTTAAGATGATGAAGAACTTGAGAGACTAGAGGTATGGGCTAATGACAATAACATCTTGACAGACTCCCAATATGGTTTCAGGGGGTATATGGGGACAGTGGAACAATGTATCAATTTGAATCTACTTATCGGCAAGTACACGTTAGCCAAGGAAGAACACATCCATCTCTGTTTTGCTGACCTAAGTTGCACTTTCGATTGTGTAAATCACGCTAAACTATGAGAAACAATGACCGAAATGGGTGCCCCTGATGACACTGTATCACTCTTGCCACAAATATACACAACACTGACTGCAAGAGTAAGGTATGGGAGGGACAGTGAGTGCACCCCTAGTGTTTAAGGTTTCTAGGGGTATTAGACAAGGCTGTGTCCTTGCACCCTTCCTTTTCTCATTGTATATTAATGGGATAGATAAAACCCTCCAAGAGTTGAACACCGATGCCCCGAAAGTAGGCCCCCACCCGCCTTTGCTCCTGTATGCAGACAATGCAGTCTTAATATCCAGAACTGCTAATTGCTTACAACAGCTGATTGATGCTTTTGTCTCGTACATGGAACAAAGGGATTTAAAACTAAATTTGACGAAGACGTTTGTGATGGTCTGTGGACGGGGGAGGGCCAAGAAAAAGAGTCACTTTGTGAGGGATTTTAAGTTGGCTGAGGTCCAAAGATTCTCCTATCTAGGTATGTTGTTTACTTACAACAGCAATCGGGGTCTGTATATAGAGCAGACAAGACTTAAATTAATTCGAACTGTGGAGGCTATTTTTAGATTTTCTAATGAGATAGGTAGCAGACCCATACATGATATGCTCAAACTCTACAGCAGTGAGTGTATACCAGTAGCAACATATGGTGGTATAATGTGGGGCAATGCCAACTCCCTGTGAAAATGCCTTTTTCTGCCGCCTGTTGGCAGTACCAAGGTCTACTTCTGTGTATATTTTACATAAGGAATTGGACGCACCATATGTCGCTGATGCACAAGTGAGAGCTTTAAGTTCCTGGTATAACATCTGGTGCAAGAAAGAATTAATGAATGAATGACCGGTACTTGTAGAGCGCACAGCTACTCCGGATGGAGTGTCTCGGCGCTTACAGTTCACAGATGGCTGTCCTAAAGAGGTTTAGGGCCAGATGTATCAATGCTTTTTGCGTTTGCAAACGGGCTGATTCGCAGAATTGGCCCGTTTGCGAACGCAAAAATGCGTTTTGCAATGTATCAACATTTTTAAATTCGCAATATGGGTAATCGCAATTATTTGCGATTACCTAAATTGCAAATGCAGTTAGGGAAATTGCAATTCCCTAAATGCAGTTCTTGTAGCTATCGCAAACTGCAAATTAGCATTAAGGAATCGCAAATTACCACCAACAATTTGCAAATTCCCAGAAAAATGCACTGTTTTGCATTTTTCTAGGTGCCATGTGGCATACATACATGCCCTTAGGGCATGTATGTGCGCCACATGTGCACACATGCGTATTTCAGCGGTGCAACAGGGTGTCCTTTTGGCCCCCTTGCACCCTTGAAATTGCATGCGCAATTTGAGAGTACCTATTGGGTACTCGCAAATTGCGCATGCAATTCCCATTCATTCCTATGGGCCTCTAGGCCCATAGAAGTGAATGGGAAGCCATTCCTTATTTGCGACTCGCAATTTGCGAGTCGCAAATAAGGAATGCGTAGGAATCGCAATTTTATTTGCGAAACCTACATACATTGCATTTTGCGAGTCCATAATAGCGAATCGGTAAAATTCCCTATTAAGGACTCGCAAAATACAATGTTGCTACATCTGGCCCTTAGCTCTTAAAAAGCCAAGTTTTCAACTGTTTTTTAAAGCGAGAAAGATCTGTTGATGCTCTCAGAGCTGCCGGCAGTTTGTTCCAGGCATGAGATCCTAAGAAGCCGAAGGACCTACCACCTCTGCGCACCAATCGTATTTTAGGGATGCAAGCCAGATCGGCGGAGGACGATCTAAGTGCTCTCGCTGGTGTGTAGCGGCTTGCTCTTTTCCCAAGGTAGGCGGCTCCCATGCCATGGAGGGCTTTGAAGAAAATAACCAATGCCTTGTACTTTATCCGTTCCCTCACTGGAAGCCAATGTAAGGACTTAAGATGGGGGGTCATATGTGACCTGGGTTTTAGTTTGAGAATCGCCTTTGCTGCTAAGTTTTGCACTACCTGAAGGCGTTGAAGAAGATAGTCTGGAAGTCCCAGATAAAGGACATTGACGTAGTCCAATCTGGAGATTATCAGCGCCTGCACCACAATCTTCCTGGAGTCTAGGGCCAAAACAGGTTCCTACTAGGGCCTGAACCTGGGATCGCATCGAGAGTTCATTATCAATGTAGACACCCAGGTTTTTTACCGAAGATTGGACAGTCCTGGGAGGGGAGCCCAGTGGGCCACCACTTGCTCCAGATGTTCTCCGTGGGTTGACTGAAGAAGATAATCTCGGTTTTGTCGGGGTTACACTTAAGCTGGTTCTCCTTCAGCCATCTAAAACCCTCAGTGAGGCAAGATCTAATGGCTTCCCCATTGAAGTTTTCATCTTTTTAGCATGTAAAAATCAGCTGTGTATCATCAGCATAAGAAATTATTTTGGCACCCTGTGCCTCTGCCAATGATGCTAGTGGTGCCATATACAGATTAAACAGAGTTGGACTTCAGGAGAAGCCCTGTGGGACTCCCCACCTGCATGCTAGGCATAGCTGCTGAAAAAGGGGGGGGTCCAAATAACCTGTTCTCCATCCTCCAAAAAGGAAGTGATCCAGGCTAATGCTCTCCCTTCAATGCCCATGTTCCTCAATCTGTCTAGGAGCCTCCCATGGGGCACCGTGTCAAAAGCCGCCGACAGATCAAGTAAGATAAACATTTCTCTGCGCCCATGGTCCAACATATCTGTGAGCTGTTTCGTTACTTCCTACAGGGCCGACTCGATGCTGTAATTGACCCTAAAGCCTGATTGCGTGGGGTGCAGGAGAGTGTGCTTCTCTGCATACTCCATGAGTACTTTGTTCACGTGTTTCTCCAAATCTTTGGAGAAAACTGGGAGATGGGTCTGTAATTAGCAGGAATGTTAGGGTCCGCGTTTGGTTTTTTCAGGAGAGGCAGAATTTTAGCCTGCCTCCAGAGTGGCAGCACAATTCCTGTTTCCAGCAAGGAATGGAGTACCTTATTGACCGGTACATTTAGAGTGGCTGCAAGAGCCGGTATCAGTTTGGCTGGTCACGCATCTGTAGGTGATCCCGACTTGAGGCCCAAAAGGTATGTGAGCAAGTCCTCAAGTTTGATGGCAGGGATCTGTAACAGCGGTGGCCCCTGTGAAAGTATGAAGGGGGAGGGGGGGAGGGAGTTGAGTAATGCTTCCCACCTGAGTGAGGGGAGGAGATATCCTCCCCTCTTCCGTGGAGAATGACTTCTGGATTGTCATAATCTTTTCATGAAAGAAACGGGCCACCTGGTTCGTCCGATTTGCTGATAGTGGTGCTTCCTTGTTTATTGCCTTAGGAGCCGTAAACGATTTAACGATGTTGAAAATTTCCTTGCCCCTATTCTTAGTTACTGCAATCCTACTCTCCAGATGGTTCATTTTGGCCAGTTTTGCCAATTTGTAGTGTGATTTGAGAGCTTCCTTATAGATGATCCTGTCCTCTATAAGATATTGCCTACGTCACTTTCTTTCTAGGCCTTTGCACCTACTTTTGCTGGCTCTAAGAGATTCATTGAACCAAGATGCTGAAAGGCCCGACCTCCTAGAGGTGCGTGTGGTCAGGGGGGCGACTGCATCGATGTTTGTCCTCAGCCATGCTTCCCAAGAAGGAAACAAAGTTTACCAGGGACATAATTGAGGATTGTTTAGCCTTGAAATACTATAACAAAATTCCATGGTTAGCCTATATGGATAAGTTACTCAAAGATGTTGAGATCTGTCAGTGATAAAACCTGCAAGAATACTGCAATGTAGCAAAAAAGAAGTTAAAAGGATTTATTTGGAGAAACAGTGCCAAGACAGAGATAGTAGAGAAGGGAAAAAAACAAGCGTGTCAAGTTATCTGTCTAGTATAATCTTCTCAGGACTACCTGAATACCTAGTCAAAGTAACAAATCTGCAAGATAATTTCTAGTTGACAAGTTTGCGGCTGGGCACAATTCACGATCTGGTGGCATTTCCAAGACATAAAAAATGGAAGAAAACAATTCATAGGTGTCCATGCAATAGGAAAACTACCCAGACTACGATGCACTTTACACTCTTTTGTAGGTTTTATCAAGATATTAGAAGGACATTTCTACAACCAATTTTTGTAATGAAGAAACCTTTCTTTTCTTTTATAAGGATACAATGAATTTTATATGTACTTTTGAAACTGAAATAGTGTGCCGAGCTGTTGCAGGTTATATTACCCGGGCGGTAAAAAAGAAGGAAATCCCTTGTACATTTAGATACATTTGTTTATGAAGAACATTGAAAGATGGTTTTAGAATAATAAGTCTTTTTTACTTTGAGATAGTAGGAGGATTTTTAACAATGGATTTTATTAACTATTTTATCAAATGAGTTTTTAAATTATTATGCATGGAACTATATTTAACATTTTATTCTATGATGCTTTATTTATGTACTTTTATGGATCTACAAAAAGATTCTGAATAAAGTTATTTTGAATTTAATTGACCACCTTTTCCACAGGGGGTATCCCATTTCGAAGCTTTTTGCCTTCTACAGGAACTGTGTTGGGGACCCCTTCTCCATAGCCCATAGTTCAACCATGCATGCTGGGTCCGGTCTGGCTCCCAAGTGTAAAGACTAGATCTATTTGTGTGTGACAAATAGTTGTGCTGCTCTGTAATATGACACAGGATCTATCATTGCTAAGCCACTGTCACATGTCCCCTTTACAACATTTGGCAAAAGAAACCAGAGGGTGGCCACAGCCCCAAATGATGTTTCTATCCAGCCCTATTCTTACAGCTAAGGCATGCACAGCCCTACCCTCCCCATACATCAGAACATTAAGCATCTTTTGTGTAAAGGCAGTCATGACCACCACAACTATGGGGGAGAGAAAAATGGTTCAGGCGTCAACCAGCGTATTTCCTGCCCCCTTCCAGCCACCCAAAGTCATTACTAACACCCTCACATTTTGCTATAACCATGAGAAGAATAGAAAAAGGAAAGGGCAAATGTTTAAACTAATTAAACCCCCTATTCTCTTCAGTAAGTGAATCTCCCCCACTTTACTTCCTGTGCAGAACAATGATCAAGATGCAGATCATCAAACTACAAACCTGGAGGTCCCCACAAACAGTCCCTTGAGGCATTACTAGTAGAAGTTTACTTTGGTAGCTACCCAGCGCTAAACGAATACCATGGGAACATTGACATAAAATTATGCAGGGTCTTGATCCATCAAAGTTGATTCTTCTTGGTCTTCTGGGACGCTATGTGCCTCCTTGTGGGAACTCTATAGACTCATGAGGGGCCTGTGACCTTGCTTCAGTCTTCCCTATCCACGGGTCCGTTGTTGACTTCAGAGTCTGTTGCATTTTGAGTTTGAGTGGTCATCTGCACCAGGTGGCTCCCCCCTCCCCCTATTTTGACGTTGTGCCCTGGGGAGAGTCTCGGGTCACATCTGTTTTTTGGTTTGCGGATTGATGGAGTAGCAAAGAATAAAGTACGGTTCTGGAAGAGAACTTTAAGTTGTGCTGCAAAAAGCAACATCTAGTCCCTGCCCATGGCCTTCAGCATCTTAACCACCTTCAATGATTTGTGCGTGTCTTGCACGGACTAGGTATAGTCAGGGAAAATAAGTAGCCATTAGCTGAATTGTACATTATTTTGCTCTCTGGCCGCTGTCAGTAATTTTACCCTAGCAGGGTGCTGGGTCAGCACCTGATGGGCTCTCTCAATGACAAAGCAGAGGGAGAGTTTGTTCTCCATACCCATGTTCGGATCCATTGCTCCACTAGGTGTGCCAAATTTTCACTGTCCATATTCTCAGGATGTCCCCCCAATAATGAAGATTATTGCTGTGTGTCCTGCTTTCGGCACTTTCCGTTCGGAATTTGAGGGCTCACGTCACCTCCTTTAGTCCACCCACCGCTTGTTGCAAGTCTTTAACAGAGTCTGTAGAGGACGTGAGTTTTGTTTCTGCACCCTTGATTCTATCCATCGCCCGGCACAGGTCTTGCCATAGAAGCATTATGTCAGACCTCACTCCTCCTATCTTGGTTTCAAGGGCCTCTTTCGAAGATTATATGACCCGAGCATGATATCTGTCAAGTGCATGTCGGCAGGATTTGCTCGAGCCCCTTCCATATTGCCTTTCTGAGATTCAGTCGATCCCCCCTGTTCGGGAATGTGCTGTACTTGCACGTCTGTTGAGTGTGCCCTATCGGAAGACAGTGTTGACTTGTCCCATAGCATATTGTTTGCGGACAAAAACAAAGGATAAAAAGGCAATTATTGACTAAATCGCACACAGAGTTTGGGTTCCTTTCCCCTACTCATCCCCCACCTTCCAGATCAGGCATGTAGTGATTCACTAGCACCTGGGTGGCCCATTCATCATTCAGTGCACATGGTGGCAGAGGCATCTGAAAGATTGTTAAAATAATGTGAACCTTTGTGGGAGCAGGGTGCAACTCACATGACCACGAACAGGCTTCTCTGATGCTGTTCTGCTAGATTCAAAGAGAAGCAATCTGTTTAAACTTTGCTGCACACCCCTTAATTGACACTTGATGCACAATACGGATGCTCAATGTTGGTGCCACTGGGTGTTCATCTGTGTCACCACAAAGGCTGTCTAGCGGTATCTTTTCCCTCAAGTCAATGCTGCATTGTATTAGTTATCAGCAGTAGGGAGAGGGGCCTCAGAAGAAGAGAGTGAAAAATGAGACAGGGTTGAGCACCCAGTGTTTCACATAAGGCCCTCGATGCAGCACCAGTGTCCTCCCCTGAAGCGTCATCCTGCTTATCGCATCCGATGTCTCAGGAGCCGCCTCGAATAGCAACGGGATGTCACCTCTTCTGGCAGCTCATCAACTGGCCCATGCACATGGTGGACACAGGCCAGTCACCTCTCCCAAAGGGACCACCACACCTCGACCCCAGGCCAGGATCAGGCTACTTGGTGCAAGGATCATGCACCAACGGGCGGGTCTTTTCCTTCTGCGTCACCCAGGCCTCTCTCATCCACAACCTGCAGAAAAGGGTCCAAGGTGTGCTCCTAATGTCAAGTACATTCCGAAGACCGCTAGGCCCACAAATGCAGCCCACGCCAAACAGGCCTCAATGTCCATGCACTCACTAGCGAGCAACCAAGTGGCTCAGGAAATCAGGAGCCACCGCAAAGTCTCAGCACTGTCCCCATGTTCTGCGTTGCACATGTAGTACCCAGTTTATACCCTACTGAGTATGATTAGGGATTCTTTTGTGAGGAGACCAACCGGAGCACTACTTAAATGCACCCTCCTTGTTTGCTCCTCGGCCGATCCCACCTTACAACAGCTACCTTTTAACTGAGTCAGAACCTCACTATTTGAACACTCAAAAATGTAATTTTGAACCTCCATCATAACTTAACCTGTCCCAAGGAGTGTGCGAGGCACGCGCTAAGATACATAATACGAGAAACCCTAGAATACAATACCTCTTGAGTCCTCAAAAGAGACAATAAAAATACAGTAAAAAAACATGCATGAAACACATACCACCTACAACTAGGGGTGGGCGAAGAATTCCACTCCACCGGCTGAATTCGTGGAGTTTTATTCTCCGCGCAGAGTGCAGACTTCCAAAAACCCCCAAGAAGTGATGCAGAGTGGAGTTTTTTCCCTCATGCGGCTCGCCATTGTTAAGTTGGTGAGCGAGAGAAATTGCGCGCTAGACCATCTCCCGGACAGCTTTCTGAGCGTGGGCGGTCGCAGCAGGCTGCTACCACTCGCACTGAGAAAGCTGCCGCTCGCATTGAGGAAGCTGCTGCTCAAGTAGAAAATCTATGCAAGCGGCAGAAAGAAGCAGCGCCCTCTGGCGCTCTGCGTTATGCTGTTCCTGTTACAACAGGGGAGAAACTCTTGGCACTAAAAATTAGTGCAAACAGCGCAACGTACCGAACGCAGCCGCTCGCAGATCTCTGCGTAGCACGGCAGAGTTTTTTTAGCACTTTACAGAGTTCCGCGTAGTGCGACTCCGTGATCTCCACCCAGGCCTACGTACAACCAGTGCCTCTCACCTAGAGCCTCTCTGAGCCAGACTCACATAATAAATGTGCCCAACAGCCACAAAGCAAGCACCACCATGATCCAAAACTGCTGCTAGACTTTGTAATCCACGTACATGTGCACATTCCTCTTCATACAAGAATAAACTGTCCGCACAGTCAAATAAACATTACAGCCCTCACCGACAGTGTCCAAATCATTCATTGTAGAAATTGGTCTTCCACTCATCAAAATTCTGTTCAAATTCAAAATTGTGCCATCTTTCACCCTCACCTTCCGGATAAACAAGTGTCTGGGCCATCTTACAAACCATCCATTTCAGTTATTGGGGTTAGAATGCATACAAACTGCATTCCTGCCTCTGTTGCGTGGTTCAAAGGAAAACAGAAAGTGTCCATTGATCATGTTAAGAAGCACTATGTGGCCAATTCTGTACAGCATACCCCCTCTGACATCAAAAAGTCTTCAGAGTAAAGCCTCGCTACCTCCCCCTACTCTAAAGGAGCTACCCCAAGAAGAGTAAAGTGACAATGACAGCTTGAGTCCCAATCAGGGGATTGCCAAGTCTGCTCAGAGTAACGAGTTCCATGGAAGAATCCATTGTAGTCATGTCTACTGTTGCAAGAATTTCTAATTAGGGCTGTGGTTTACTATGAAACCCCAACAGTGTTGATTGAAATGATGCCTTTACAAGAAATAAGGCCAAACGGTCCTAAAAAAGCAGAAGCTGTTGATTTAATAAAGTGTTAATCACTTAGCCTATGGCATGGGGCATATTATTGAATAAAATGCCAAATGGAGCAACAGTAGACAGTTTATAATTGTACGAAGGGACACAGGTTGGGCATTGACATAATAAATCATTTATTTATAAATATTATATCAAAGACTTTTGAAATATAGTTCACGTGCTTACAAAAAAGTGAAAAAGAGCGTGATGTGACGAGTGAAGGTGACATTTACAAATATACATCGCATTGACAACATAAGCAAAAACTCCTGGTGATAATTTTTTAACAGTAAAGGAGTTTTTTGTTGTAGACAAGGTCGACAGCGTTTCGATCTCAGTAATTTGAGATCTTTAGCAGGACAAGATTTGTGAGCATGAGGAATTTATAAAATAAGAATAATGCAAGATACATATATTAAAAAATAGTAGTCCCTAAATATCATATATGATAAACCAATTTCATAGTTATTTAAAAGTCAATGTGAAGTGCTCCCGGCAAATATAATCACATGAATGAACAAAGTTGACCTTAATCATGGAGTGGATCATGATAGGAAAATATGAGTGCATGCAATTTAAGTTTAAAGAGTAACGGATCAAACATGAAAGCGAAAATTTGATCAGTGCTTGTTGCCTAAAGAGTCGGAGGCTATATTTACAAGGTGAACTTAATTCAAGAACACGATGTGCAGCGCTGGTAGAGCAAACACAACAATTACTTACATGGCAACCGGAAGAAAGCCGGTGAAATTGCGGATCTTAGTTGAAGGGGTCAATGAAATTGAGTGAGAGCCTGAGAGCCCGCCCTAAAGAGCAATACCCTGCTCCAATACACTAGCTCACACCGAGAGCACTCAGGGATGGACTTCCCTATGGTCAGTTCCTTGGGATCCGCAGGAACTGCAAATTCAAGGAGGACTTTTTTAAGGAAGCAGAGGTTCTTTGTAATAAACTTGCTGACAGAGGTTACCCCAGACGTTTGATAAAACGTTCCTTGAAATGTGCATGGTACTCCCACAGAGAATTTCTGCTACAACCCAAACAAAGAGCACCTATGTCAAGAATCACATGTGTCACCACATTCTGTCCCGTCAGCAACAAATTGACCAAAATGATTAAAAAACACTGGCCTGTCCTTACACCAGCCAATATTGCTTGCGATGCCCCCCTTTTTCCTTCAAAAGAGGCAGTAATATTAAGGACCATCTAGTGAGAGCTTATAAGCCCACACGCAGTGAGACGACCATTCAATCCTACCTAGGTCTTCGCCCCGTTCAGGGCCACTTCAAATGCAGCAGCTGCATGGCATGCGTTTCCACCGAAAATACGAATGTTTTTGAATATGGCAATGTAAAACACATACTTGAATTCTTTTCCAACTGTAATTCAAGTAATGTCGTTTACTGCATTCGTTGTCCATGTAACCTGTTATACATAGGCCAAACGACGCAGAAAATTAAAGCTAGGATATCCCAACACAAGAGCAGAATCCGCTGCAAAGTCATCACGGCCCCTCTGGTGGAGCACTTCATGGAAAAAGTACATTAGGAAAATGAATTTACGTGGCAAATAATTGACATTCTACGCCCACAACAAAGAGGTGGTGATCATCAACGGATTTTGAACAGACTTGAGTGCAAATGGATTTTCAATTGCCGTTCTATCGATCATGGCTTAAACACTCTGGAAGAGTGGAATGCAGTCCTTTAATTAATTTTTCTTTTTCCAGCATATGTACTTACTGTAACCTTAATTATTAGAGCTCCCAACTCGCTCCATTTCATTGTACCAAGCCCCAGTGATTTTTTAATGTGTTTGGTTTAATCACCATTCAATTGTTAGCTTACTTCCTTCAGAAACTCTAAATGTAGTACAATGTCTAGTTTTTCTCTTAATTATGTCTCTCTACTAACTTTCCAATGAGCACGGCAGGCATTGGCCCGTAAATTGAGACCGATATAGCACCACCTCCATATCTGTTCAAACACGCATGCACGTGAATTGCGCGGTCTATTGTTACCGCACCTACTCACAGCCGGCTTCTTAACTTCCGGTCTCCACCATTTACACTAGAGTATTCATTCTCTACCGCCACGAGACGGAGTGGCTGCCCGTCTCTACATTTGGACCGACAAATGTGGTCTCTCTCAAGTAAGTGCTGTCTAGCGTCACGCCTTGTTTCTACCCTGGCCGCCGTGATGCTCACTTTGACTCAAATTCTTTCCCCCTCCTTTCTACCACAGTTTAAATTGTTAACGCCGACTTCGCGGTGTGGACTTATGCGGTAAAAATTGAGACCGCCCTCACGGTTGTGTAAGCTCGTATCCTTGAGCACCCGCTTTCTCCCTAATTGCCTGAGTAACTAGGCTCCTGGAGACCCCTGGACTTGGATTATTGATTCCAGAGTAAGTGCCTAGCACAATATATCGATTAACTTCACTCATGTACGATACTTCACCCACCAAAATCACCTGAATTTTTCTTTAGGACGGGCTCTCGGGTTCTCACTCAACTTCATTGACCCCTTCAACTAAGATCTGCAAATTCACCGGCTTTTTTCCGGTTGCCATGTAAGTAATTGTTGTGTACGGTTGTGTTTGCTCTACCAGCGCTGCACATCGTGTTCTTGAATTAAGTTCACCATGTAAATATAGCTTCCGACTCTTTAGGCACCAAGCACCGCTCAAATTTTCGCTTTCATGTTTTATCCTTTTCTCTTCAAACTTAAATTGCATGCACTCGTATTTTCCTACCATGATCCACTCCTTGATTAAGGTCAACTTTGTTCATTCATGTGATTATATTCGCCGGGAGCACTTCACATTGACTTTTAATTAACTATAAAATTGGTTTATCATATATGATAATTTAGGGACTACTATTTTTTAATATATGAATCTTGCATTATTCTTATTTTATAGATTCCCCATGCTCACAAATCTTGTCCTGAAGAAGATCTCAAATTACTGAGATCGAAACGCTGTCAACCCTGTATACAACAAAAAACTCCTTTACTGTTAAAAATTATCACCAGGCGTTTTTGCTTATGTTGTCAATGTGATGTATATTTTTAAATGTCACCTTCACTCGTCACATCATGCTCTTTTTCACTTTTTTGTGAGCACGTGAACTATATTTCAAAAGTCTTTGATATAATATTTATAAATAAATAATTTATTATGTCAATGCCCAACCCGTGTGCCTTCGTACAATTATAAACTGTCTACTCCATTTGGCATTTTATTCAATAATATGCCCCAAGCCATAGGGTAAGTGATTAACACTTTCTTAAATCAACAGCTTCTGCTTTTTAGGACCGTTTGGCCTCACATGAACCATTGTTACCTCCCAACACTATTGACTACCCCAGGTTCAAATATTGGGGCACCCTTGTTTCTTAATACATTTACAAGAAATAAGGCTTTATGAAAATGACTCTGAAATTAAAACAAATGATTTACCATTGCACTTCAAAGTCACTCAACGCCATTGGTTTCTCCTTGCTTATCATTGGTTCCGTGACAGGTATTCAATACGACTGTGGTACTATTTCTGGATTGCTACAGGAGTGTTTTTCCTTGTTATGGGGCTCATCATGTTAACTGTTGTTTTGAAATGACTGAATGGACATTATGTTCCTGATAAAACTGTACAACTACCTGTGGTTTAAGAACTACAACCTTATTCTTCTTCCCACAGAGCTCAGAGAGGCCTCTCTGCTGCAAACATTGCAGCTTAGCGTGTGCCTGAAGGCATGGCCTGATTGCATGGTCTGAGTAAGGGTTCCATATCAGATAATGGGATGTACAGAGATTTTGCAGATGCCATATGTTTAAAACATTTCAAGGGAATACATAAATATTCCTGGTTCCTTTTCCGATGATTGGGACATTAAGACTGTTAAAATATGTGGTATGATTTGCAGGCATACACAACCCTAAATAACGAGGATCTTTATTTAATGCTGATAATTATAAAGAGATGTATTGTTTTCACCAATATGAGGACCATTGCATGCGCAGAATTATCTAGCTATCCTTGAGAGCTCTAAACTATACACAATGGGAACACTGCCAGGGCCTGGTTTTCAAGAGCCACCCAACTTTCCTAAATAAATGCCTTTATTTTAATAGTGCTGACTGGTCAGACCCTTCAGCTTTCTATTATTCTTATTATAGAGAGAACATTATTGATGTTGAACTGAATAATATGATCCGAAATGGAACTTATAATTCTGCTAAATTATATCCTGAAGAAATAGCCTTATGGCCTATTAATGCAGATACAGGCATGCACAGATTTCCTGTAAACATTTCTGTTCCTCAACTTAATTGCCCAGACCTTAGATATAAGATAAACAACTGTTTCCACATATAGTATGAGTAAGCTGTGTCAACGTTGGTTAGCACATTCGAGCCATAAGTTTGCAAAGGATCATTTGTCTAGAATTAACGAAAATATCAATTTTTCAGATTTCCTTCTAGGACCACACCCAGCTAAAATTAAGCATATCGTATTTGCAGCAGTCTATGCCACCCATAATGAATGGCAAAGATATTCAGAATTAAAAACTGCCAAAAGAATTAGACAAACTGACAGAGAAATTCTGCAAAAGACATTTAGAGTCATAGGCATTGGCATGCACACGCTCTCTTAAATAGTGTATTCTTTAAACAGTACAGTGTCCTCAGCCCTTGAAGTTTTAAAATGGTATTGAAGCCTTTTACAACATGGACATGCTCAGTTTTCAAGCAACTACACAGCTAAATTGGGCATTACAAATACTCAGAGTGGGAAAGTACCATGGCAGCTCTTAAAGGAAAGTGCGGTTTCTGAACCGTATAATTTGTCTTCACCTCAGACTATCATGGCTAAAAAAGAAGCCACTTACACTTTATCAAGATTAGAACAAATGGAAGAAAACCCAATTTTCTGTAGCAGAAATTCCACCAATTACATGGCATCTGCATGAAATAATTTCCCTTCTCATCATTACAACCTTCGATTTTCACGAGGGCAAGAAGTAGAAGTCCTTAGGTTGGTATGAAAAAATGCACAATTTCTTCCTACATCGTATGTGGGAGTCACTCTTTATGTTCTCTTGCTGGACTCCAGACAATCCCGCTTTCATAAGCATATCTGATTGTACAATCCCTCTATGTCGTTCAGTCCTGTGTGATTTCATTACCTTTTATGGAATTTGTACCCGTCAAGCCATGTCTAAGTTGCACATTACCGGTTGCACTTGTTCCAGTCATCCCGACTCATCATACACTCTTAAATAGTGATTCATAACTAATGCTAACAAATGAAAGTTTTGTGGAATAGCACACGGACAACCATATTTGCTAACTGTATCAAAAGTAATGAAATGTTGTGGAATAACTTTGTATCTCCCACCGCACAGTGTGCTTGAAAATATTCCATGGCCTCAAATAGACCCAGGCAATATGTGTTTTCATAAACAAAGTAAGCTTGTTGCCATTTTGATACAAAACGGAGGTCCCTTTGACATCTGCGGCAGATACATCTGACTTACAAACAGCCCACGCTTCTTCAGAGGTTGAGCATTTTACAGACGCAGTATCCTATTCACTTTTTGAAAAAATAATCCAGCATAACTAGCAGTGTGCACTTCATCAAAACAATCGGATCTGGTCTGGTGACGGGATTCAAAGTTGTATTTGGACTGATTCCTTCATTTTTTCTCCCCTTGTTTTCAAGTTTGCTTTTTGAACTAGCAATCATCCTTTTGATCATTGGCTGGGGCACTCTCCTTCTCTTTATAGAAAAGAACATGTGCCAGTCCCATCACCAATATGGAGTACACCTACCCAGCTGAACAAAAATGCAGACACACCCTAGCATTCTACCTGGGTTATGACTGGCTCTCAGTACTGAGTGAGTACTGAACTATCATTTTGAAAAATTGATGCTTTGCGAGTGAGACCCATCTTTGGTGAATGAACTGTATACAGGAAACATTCCAGTATGTTTGTCCATCTCCTTCACTTGCAGTTGTTTCCAAGCCAAAACAGCCTAATCACTGCATTGACCATGCCTAGGCACCACCTCACATGTTGCTACAAAAGTGTCCTGGAAGGTATGGAGACGGTTGTATGACATTACATGCATGCATTTACAACACGTGCCCGTACCACGCATCCATTATAATGCAATTCCTTTACCTCGCTTTACCACGCATATACCTTTATCACATATATACCTTTACCACGCATGCCTTTACAACACAAGGTAAGTATATATAAGGTAAGTGAAACCCATATATATGTGTGTGCGAGAGAGAGAGAGAGAGAGAGAGAGAGAGAGAGATATATATATATATATATATATATATATATATATATATATATATATATATATATGTCACCAATGCCACTTAAAACAGCGCTATTAATATTTCAATGTTCCAAAAAGGAACCCGAGCACTCACTGGTAAGTATTTACTTGATTCACCAGTACAGACGCGTTTCGGCATGGACTGCCTTTCTCAATGCTGGTGTGTGCAAGATATCACCTGACAAATTTTAAATCCATCTCAAATCACTCCCATTGGATAATCCATTGTAGTTGATGAAAGGGACCTTTTGACCAGCAGCCCTGCCATCACATTGTGTGCTTTAACAATTATTGGATAGTCCTAAAAGTCAATGTTGGTGCATCCGTTGCTACTTTGGTAGTAGGTGGTTTACTCGTAGTGCATCAGGAGTGTACCAGGAGGCGCGTTTGCAGAGTGGTGGAGAAAGGGGGCGTGGCGTCCGAAAGCCTCTCAGCAAACCCACTGTGTGGGACTCACTGGAGGTAACAGGAGGGGTAGTTGGCCCCCCAAGGACCCTCAATAGCCAAGGGGACTTCATCCCCCTACTAGTAGTGCGCCAGGAGGCGTGTTTGCAGAGTGGTGGAGAAAGGGGGCATGGCCGCCGACATTTCAGCAATCCTGCTTTGTGGGACTTACTGGAGGGAATAGGAGGAGTAGTTAGCCCCGAGGACGTCCTTCAGGGCCACCTACCACTCCTGTCACCTCCAGTGGGTCCACAAAAAGGGACTGCTAAGAGGTCTTCGGAGGCCATGCCCCCTTTCGCCACCATTCTGCAAATGCGGCTCTTGGCGCACTACTGGTTGGGGGATGAAGTCCACATTCCTCTTGAGGGACCTTGGGGGCCAAGAAGCCCTCCTGGCACCTACTGTTATTCCTACACAGCGGGATTCCTGAGAACTGGTCGGAGGCTCAGCCCCCTTTCTCCACCACTCTGCAAACGCCATTACTACTAAAAAAAAACATAGAAATTCACTGAAAAAAACAAAGGTTACATGGACGTTATAGTTAGGCTCAGGTTTCACTCATACAAAACAAGTGAAATTCAGCAGTTATAGTTAGCTGAGGTAACTATAAATCGCGCCCCCGCAATGCACTGCTTATGACCTCACATATTACATCACTTATGACATGGTCAGTGACATCACTGATGACATCTTCTAGGACATCATTGATTATATCACTACAACATTTGCAATTAATTTATTGATGAGAAAACTGTGCATGGCGGGGGCGCGAGTTCTAGTTATCTTATGGCATGAGTCAGTACTCTGTTTTTAGAGTTTAAACTGTTACGTTGTTACTGAATATTTCACCTATTTTTAACGTTACTTAGTATTATTCAGTGAAATATATATATATATATATATATATATATATATATATATATATATATATATATACACATACACACACACACAAATGAATAATCCCCTCAGTGCTGCTTCGCAGGTAACGGGGACACGGACTCCACTTCGTGCTGTTTTAAAATATATTTATTTGTGATTACATGGCAGGATATATATATATATATATATATATATATATATATATATATACATGGCAAAGGCATATGTGTGGTAAAAACATGTGTGGTAAAGGCATTGAATTGTATTGGATATTTGGTAAAGGCATTGCGTTGTAATGCTTGCATGGTAAAGGCTGTTTCCCATGGAGACTATATGACACTACCCAGAGGGAAGAAACTGCTCCAGCTTTTCTGAATCAAATGAAGGAAAGTATTTGGAGAGGGTCTTACCTTTTTAAGTTTTTAATTTTGTTACAACCAGCCCCATTAGTTAGAAGCAAAATATAGTGCCTGGTTTGCTTCCTTAACAAAACGCATGCATTGTTCACATTTAAAATCATGCTTTATTATGTACTATATGCCTTTATTGATGGATTACGCACTTAATTTCATGCTTGATTATTCAACAATTTTGTTTTAGAAGTCACAGGCTTCAAAATAGGTAATCACTACCCACAATCCGGGAATGTTGTGAACACTGAGAGACCCCATTTTAGTTGGATTAAGCTTGTTTTTCATCTCTCGCTTACATATCTCTAGTAGAAATGTATGAAGTTCCCTAAATAAGGTCAAGAATTTGACCATTGTTTAGGGGGGGTGTCAGCACGAAGATAATTGCTAGAGGTTGTACCAGATTGCCAGATCAGCCCCTCTCATTCGGAGAGTGTGGTCTGGAAGCCGCGCAGCGGGTGCTCCTTCACCTAGAGCGCATTTCATCCTCCGGCAGAACTCTGATGAAGGACAGCTGCATTAGCTGTCAACAGGTATGATGCAAGATCATCTTCAAGACACTTGAGAGGTAAGTTTGCTATTCAATGCTATGACTAAAATATATTGTAACGCTTACAGATAACTAGAGGTTATTAGGATGCTAGGAACTTTCTAAAAATGTTAGAAAAGTTCATTTTATTCTCGCTGCTTATGATAAGCATAATTGCTTTTAGATTCTTACGGAGTGTGGTTACTGTGCACAACACAGTAACCACACAGCATAAATTAAAGACTTTTAAAATGAATGTTTTATACAAATCCATTTCGCTCCTAGTACTATACATCATTGTGTTGTTCAAGATTGAAAGGTTGTTTGGAGTACCAATGTGTCCCTGAAACTTGGACTGGACTGGTAAGTAATCTGACAACACTACCTGCACAGAACTGCCTAGTGGGTTGGTGTCAAGGCTGCAGTTCAAATGGTATTTCTTCCTCAGTGTAGTGCATTAAACTACGTCCTTCCTCTCGTGGGTTAGAAATCCAACCCTTGCAGATCTGCTAAATTCCAGTATTTGTATACACTGCATTAAAGACAGCAGCCCTGAGGAACTTCAGTCCTTTCCAGAGCTTGCAATTGTCACCAGCTTGCAGCCAAGAGAGGGGTGCAGGTAAACTGAACTTGGAAGTCTATTTCTGGATACAGGAGGAGAACACAGAGCCACCTGCAACCTACACAACAGCTAACTCAGGGCCCCACTACTGGAATAAAGAATCCCCAACATATCTTTGCACGTTCCAAGGAGTGTGCGAGACCAGCTTTAAGAAACATAATAAGAGAAACCATAGAATGCAACACATTTGAAAGGAACCAAACAGTGAAAGTTTCATTTTCCTGTAGTTGTACTATTCTATGACAACCTACCAAAGGTGCACTGTCACTCTAGTTTTCCCATACTGTCCTCTTAATTTTGAAGATTGGAGCTACTTGATCTCTGACCAATCATGGGTTGCTGCTGGGCTCTTGCTTTCCATCAGCTCAGGAAACAGGATGAAGGGGTGGGGCCAGTGGTCAATGTCTTTGTGTAGATGTGCTGCAATGGCCATGCCATCGGCCCACAGCACTTTGTGCAGGTGTTGTACCACTGAGGAGCCTATCTGTTGTATTTAAGGTTATGCAATTTAAACCACCCAAATGTATATAATTAGCTTTACAATGGTATATGCAGGGAAGATGGAAAGGAAAACAATGCAGGGGGGGGTCATGAAAGGAAGACAGGAGTTGGCAACTCTGACTGCCATGAACCTCTATGAAGTTCGTACAACTTTAGGGGCCACAAATACACGAGAAACAAAACTATGGGTATCCCACCACTCATGTATCCAAAAACTAGTCACACATACCTCTTTCACTCAGAAGGATTTGGGGACCCAGTCATGAGGAGCTATACAAATTTGCATAGGCAGAACTGGTTGTCAGTCTTCACATTGGGGTGCTGGTAAAAAAGACTAAGCCTGTAACTCATGACTACAAATTATCTACTACCAAAAGTCTTGGCCTCGTCACTAAGATCACTGTCATTCCTGTTAAAAATATTACTATGCTGGAGACACCCTGGCCACTGTGATGTAATTGCCCGATACATGTTACATGAGCATACTATTTGGACTGACATATATTAACCCTGATGAAGATGCATGGTCAGGATGAAACGTGAGCCAGCTGAGGATTGTGCTTCTGCTTGCTTGGTGCCTGGTGCTGCAAGTGCATCAGAAGACCAGCAGATTTAAGCAAAAGAAAAAAAAGGAAAGATGACCTAGAATACTGTCCATAGTTTATATTAATGGATAGCAAGACATTCAGTACTATCTTTACTGCACACTAACTCGTTATACTCTCTAATGTGTGCTGTCCACATTCGTCCTATGCCCCATGGTCTTGCACTGGGTTTACCAAAGGGCTGTACTTACAGTCTGCGTGCATATATATCACGGTTACACTATACTTTTTTAAGGTAATTTCTTTTCATATACATATAATATACACAACCATAACAGGTAAACATGTTTTATTTTTGTCTAACATCACTGAGTTTTCTACTGGCATGCAAGTAAACCTTGCAGTTTGTCGAGTGGCTCATAATGCTACCAAAACAATGCCTTTATTTGGCATTACCCAGGGTTTCTTTTTTACAAGTTGACATTTTTATTTTGTTTCAATAATTTCATTCCAATTAACTATGGAAAATAATTACATCATAAAACATCATTCAAACAAATTATTTTGTGTTTGAAATCACTGCTACTTCTGCTTTCACATCAAGTATGAGTAAACGTATCTCTAGCATTGCCCAAGAAGTAAATAGTTCCTTTTTTCTTACCAGCACTGCTGTCTTCTTCAATTTTGCTAACGAAAATCCCAAGGCCATGCTCGGAGCCGCCCCGCACGCTGAACCCCAATCGTCCATCTGGGCTTTTGTCCACAGTGATCGCGAGGATCGATTCACTCTCATCACTGTTGGCTGTGGACACAGGGTGATGCGCATTAATGGATCTTTAACTTCATTCTGTATTTATCGTCAAACTGGTCTAAATGTTTCACTTTTATGAAACCGAATTATTTACCAGGGCTAGACAGGCCTTTTATTATTCGCCGGGGCTTCAGCCCTCGGAGGCGGCTCCTGGTGCCTCTGCCACTTTCCTCAGCTCCCCGAGGAAAATTGCAGCAGGCACAGGTAGGCTTCAAGAGAGACAAAGAGAAGGAAGGAGGGAGTAGATAGAAAGCGAACAGAGAGGGAGACGAGAGAGGAGAGAAGGAGAGAGAATGGATGGAAAGAGAGAGATAGACGAGGAGACAAAGGTAAGGGAGCTGGATAGTTTTTTTGCCAGGGGTACTTTTGCTTACCCAGTCTGGCCCAGTTGTTTACATAACAAAACATAGCATGAATGCCATAGCTATGTATATTTACAAAGGTTTTTTCATGCAGCTCAATCATGTCTACTTTCACCACCATAAGGGCCCTTCGAGACACAGAAAACAAAAGGAATACAAATATAGTAGAGCAATTCAGAAACAGATTGTTGCAGCATTGAGCATCAACATGGTGTATTCAGAGACGCCTTCAATTGAAACATTTACCCAAAGTAACCCCTTGGAAATTAAATTACACCCCAGCAGCCTTCCCACGTTTCCGTATGCAGCACAACCTACAAACTCGTGTGTGTCTCCAGCTTTACCCAGACTGAGGCCCCAACTCCGATTGTCCTTTTTGAAATATAGGCTTTTGGGCATTCTATTGTTTTGCCATCCACCACTTATAGGTGTTCTACCATAATAGCAATAACCAGATTAGTATTGTCAAACCAAAATATTGTGAAAGTAAGCAAACATAGATAAGTACAGGTTTACTACTCTTAAATCTAATTCAAGGTACCTTGACACTCACTAGAAATATACATATATAGGTGGACCCTGGGGAGGGTTTCAATATCTTTACTCCTTTAGTACAGCATAAAACAACACCACCAAAAGACGCATTTTGACTTCACAGTCTTAATCACTTTTACATGCATAAATACACACATACATATATTCACTGAAAAAAAACAAAGACTAAAGGGACGTTAGTCTGGTGAAAAATAGTAAGGGGCCCAACACCCCGCCCCAAAGGCTGTGCACACTGTGAGATTGGGAGCAGGGCCTGGCCTGTGTCTAGGCCCTGCACCCAAACCCCTGCGGGCACCCAACGGTTGACACTAAAAAAATGTTTGGTGGTGCCCCTGCTCCATTTAGGGGCACTGCCAGGATTATGGGGTGTTCCTTGCCCAGAGCAGTATACAGTAAAAAAGCGGCTCCTGACGATCATTTATTATTCTAAACCATTAACCTCTACAGAATCCATCAGAGTGCGGCAGACATCACTCCTCTGACTGACCTTTGAGGAAATGGCCTTTGTATATTTCATCAAGTCTCACCAAATATGCTAAACAATTCTGGCCAGGTCTCTGATATCACTTGTAAGTAAAATATCAGTCATGTCATTTTCTAACACATGCCTGGAAAAAGTGATAAGCCATGAGGGTGACTGAGAAATAATGGTGCCCCAAGGTCAGGGGAGACTTGTCATAGGATAAAATGAAATCCTATCTACCAGTTTGTGAGTGAGCCCTACCAAAAAAAAAACACATATTTGGTAGACAGTGGTTTGCACTGAGTGAGATTTCAGGAACTTTCAGGAATCATCCTCTGAGACAATTAGGAGACTTTTCCAAAGAATGGAATACTGCACTAAAGTGTTGGGACGCTGTCACTCACAGGTAAAATGCATTGTTTAACAGAACTCATCCTCTAACAAGGCGCAAAAATTTATGTTTGCTTGATTTGGTAGCACGCACTCTTGAAGTGAAAAAGCACTCAAGAGAGGGTGATCGGTGGACAGATTTGAGAATACAGAAGGAATCCAATAGTTTTGGGAAAGACTGGAGCAGTTGTTCCCAACTTTTTAGAATCACAACCCAATTTTTCAAACAACAAACTTCTGCGACCTGCCTAGCTTTAATTGTCATGAGGAGGGTGATTTTTTATTGTAACTAAAGCATTGTGTGGTAGAGCACTGCCAGTTACAGACAGCGCATTTTCCACTAAAATAGCCACTATGTTTGCACAATAAGTATACAAAACGGTGTTGGATGGAATGCTTGAATTAGTCTCAGCCACTGGTAACCACTCGGGCCGCATCTCAATCCATTGTTATTGATGTGGGTCCCGTGCACACTGCATCACTGAAACCAAGCTGTACCCGGCTGTTGAGCCCATAACTAGGGCAAAACCAGTCCTGAGTTGCTTGTGTTCCAGTCAAGGGAGGACCTGGCTTGGCAGTTTGAGTTGGACTGTTCCGATTGGAGTAGGGTCAAGAATGATTTGCATATAGCTGGGTCCAAACTGAGGTGACATGGTGTGCAAAATAATGATGAATTGGGATGCGGCCAGAGTAATTTCCACTGGCTGAGATTAATTCAAGCATTTCATCCATCACTTTTTGTATACTTTCGTTCACTATTTTTCCACAGACCTGTAGTTTTACTGATAAAACTATATTGCACACAAATAAAAAGGTGTGGAAATCAGGTTTCAGTCAATATGTATCATTTGTGCACCACCAAGTAAAGTGTCGGCTTGATTTTAATAGGATCAAAACAAATTCCCAATCAAGACTCTGGGTGAACCTTCCAGTAGTTTTTGCTGCTGTTATTTTTCCTTCACAAAGCCAACAGAGAAGGTGCTCAGTATACATATTCATAGACAAATCATGCCACTTGTGTATGACTTTCACACATAAATTGAGAAATATGGATGTGGCCTAACAGCTGGAGCTGCCGACTTAGGATCTGGGAAACCAGGTTTGAGTCCTGGTGTTGGCTCTGGGCAAATCACTTCATCTCCTATGCTTAGAATAAAACGGATCCAACTTTTTGTAATGTAATCTGATGCTCATGTAAAGTGCTCCGATGTTCTTGGCCAGTGTTCTTGATATATACAACTTCAAAAGACGTTATAGTTAGGGCATTATAACTCGTGCCCCTGCCATGAAAAAGTATTGTCATCAATGATGTCATTAAGGGCACAAATTATAATTACTTCAGATAACTATAGCTGGTGAATTTCAGTGGTTTTGTTAATTTAAAATGGTATGTTTTAACTGACATTTTCACCTAACTATAATGTCTCTTTGTCCTTTGTTTTTTCAGTGAATTTGCAAGTTTTCCTTTTTAATGCAAAGTAAGAAATTATTCCCATACCAAACTAGAACGTCACTTTAATGTTTATTTTTTCCAGTGAATTTCTATGGTTTTATTTAACGTGAAGTTGTGAAGTAAGATGCCTATAACCGTGCATGGTGTGGGGTTGGACCCAGGGCCTGCGCCCAACCCCCACCGGCACCCAACTTCCTGTTGCGCAGGTCCTTTGGCCATACGCAGCAAGGGGTTGGGTGCAGGGCCTGCACCAAACCCCTCCACCCACAGTCAAACCCCGCTGTGTATGGCCTTTGGCAGTGCGCAGCAGAGGATTTGGGGAAGGGCCATCCTCCCGCTAGCTGTCAACCCCACGCTCAGAACTTAAAGTTGACTATGTGTGACAATATAAAGGGTGCTATTTTAAGTAAGGCAAATATACTGGTTTTGTCAAAAAGTCACCAATAACTATAAGCAAATGTATATTTCATAAATTCACATGTTGCAATGATCAATAAAAGTGATTGTCATAAAATATTTTGAATAAAACCTTTTTTCTAAAAGAAACACATTACCATGTCCTTGAGGCTTTCTTTTGACATTTTTCAAGGTACAAAAGGCAATCATAGAGACAACCATTAGAGGACTCCACATTTCAGCTAAAGAGCATACAGCTTCAGCAGGAAGTGCTTTTAAAAATATGGTAATTTCCCCTGGGGTCATGGATTTAATGAGCCTGGAGACTTACTGTTTTCTTCTAATGTTACTGGGGGGCTGCTGCACTGCCTGCAGGCTCCCACAACATTAAAAAAAATGTTTGGTGGCGCTTCTGCCTCTTGTAGGGGCACCACAAGCAACAGAGAGGCTCGAGAGGGTGGCCGCACGCCCACGCCCCTTTAATTGTCGGCCCTGGGGGATCGTGTCCTCTGGGCCTCAGGAAGGCTTGAGGAGGGAGGGTTGCACATCCCCTTCCCCTATTATATTGTTTGTACCCCCCCCCCCACCCTGGGCTCTGGCCCACCCCAGGGGGGGTTTGTTGATTTACAACGCGGAAGCCCATGCTTTTTTTTCCAATTTTAATGCAGATTCGTGGATCCACCACAAAATCGCCACAAACCTTTTTTAAAAAATCGTTTTTGGCCGCAGAGTGTCCGCATGGGATATGAGGCCTGGGGGAGGGTATGCCTACCCTAACCCCTTATCTGTTTTTTAAATATTTCTTTGTAGGACAGGGCGACGGAGTCCCCAAGTTTTAAGATGCTTGCTGCCACACCTTTGTTGATATAGTGGCGGGCAATCATACCTCATCTTGGGATCTGTTGGATACGCGGATCCTCTGTGTCCCTAGATATATTTTTTAAACCTTAATTTCGCAAAAACTACTGAATAGAATCACACCAAATAACAAAGGCACGCATTCTGGACTAAGATCTCATTTTCTGCCAAATTTGGTGTAAAGCAGTTTAGCCGTTCGGGCTGTAGCAGTGTCTACATTTCTTATGGGGAAAATGCATTTTGGGAACCCCGTTTCTGGGCCCCTGCTAGACGGATCACTCAAAACTCTCCAGGAAGTAGTTGAGATGGATGAGACTTTTTTTGGAAAGTTCATCAAATGGCACCAAAGTTATAAAGAAACCAAAAAATGCTTTTACTATGGAAACGTGGTCCTAACAATAACTACCCAGTGGCGAATGCCACTTGGTTATATATACGGACCCCTGGACCTCCTTTTAAACACAAAAATGGATACAAGGCCTTACCCCATACTTTGCTGGAAAAGGGGTTTTCAAATTTGCTAAAATCACTGAACACCAAGATTTTTCAGTAACTTTGCGTTTTTAGTGAACAGACCTTCCTTAACATATCGCTCCAGAGCCTCTTCCTCACTTCTTGTCTTGAGTTCTGCAAGAAAATGAAGACCTGACTCTTTGTATAAGCACCTGGGGACCACACACCTGCCCAAGTGCATGGATAATTAATTGGTAATTAGTGCGCTATACAAATCAATATAACATAACATAACACATGCCACAGGCCTGCGCCCCACTCTGAAAAGTGTTCTAGCTCCAGTGCAGTACACTATCTGCCACTTATAAGGGCAGATCAACATCTTAGCCACAGTGTGATGAAGACATAATGAATGGCGTAGTGAAGGTTGTGACATTTAGAAACAATTGATGTGTGAGAGGTACTCAAAACTGTGTAATGAGTAGGTTATTTTGGTAATTCACAGCATTTGGAACGCATGTCTACTATTACATTAAAAAAAAAAATTTGCCCCTCCTCATGTCCATTAAAGCTAGGTGGGTTGTAAAAGTTTTTAGTTCTAAAAGTTGGGCTGTGGTTCTAAAAAGTTTGGGAAGCACTGACCTAACGCACCTGTGAAGGCACTTCATGGAAATCTGATAGCCTATCTTGCACAGTTATCACAGAGTTTGGCTGGGCATGTCTTGTCGGAAGAAACTAAAATCTTAATCAGAAGTTCAAGTTCAAGAATGGTCCTACAAGGTAACAAGAACCCAGGAAACGAAATGAACTATTCAATTCCCATTGGTGCTTAAAGCTAAACCTCCTTTGAACACAGGGTCCAAAACGGCAACACTTAAATTACTTAACACCAACATTTGTTAACAAGATAATCTAAGGAAAACAAGGAGCAATACAGGCTAAGAGAAAGAGGATTCCCCTTATTAAGAACCCTCCTATTGCATATGAACTACAACTTTGAGCATTTAGATCTGCCAATGACGCATCACTTTCCATTTTTTACCTTTGTCCATTTAATGCAAGTTATCTGAGCTAGTGTCAAAGCATGGACTATCCAAAATGCTTTACTTGGATTCGAAAGACTGGCTACTCTAAATCAAGATGATGGAATCCATAAATTGAGCCAAAAGGTCACCTTGGTAACCTGATTAAAAACACAGGTGTAGCTACACAAAAGTGTGGGCCAGGAAGTGAGACATAGAATGCCACATTAACCTAACATTCAGTAATAACTGAAGAATTGGTCTGCAAATATTATTACAAATATATTGATCTTAAATGACTTGACACAGCTTCCTAGTTCTTCCTAACCTTAGGGAACTGCACAACTCAGCCAGAAGAGGGGCTAAAACCACAGGGCATTCACGGTCATCGGCGGGCAGGTATGCTTGAAATGGGCACTGGATTGAGCCCTCTAGCACCCATAACAATAAGGTTTGCATAGGTTGGGCAGAAGAATAATATGTGTGCCTGGTTTTCTTTAGTGTGTAAATTACACAATTTGCAGTTTGCATCCACCAAATCTCTATTATCAGTTGTCTACCTCGATGTGCACTCTCTAGTTGGAGAGTCATAGCGGAATTTCAGATAAAGTGATTTGGTCATTGGAGTTGGAATTCATCCAATAAGGGTTCAAAGTGTGGAGTGGGCTTAAATAATAAAATTTCTCAGTCAGCCGAGCCGGTCTAGAATTCTGATGGAGTAAACTGGCCAGAAAATCTCCAAAAATCTGCTTTAAGTGCCTTTTCGAAAATGCTATCAAAGCCTGATGGTGACTCCAAAAGGAGTCCAGACCCAATCTAACAAGCCAAGAATCAACATGTCAGGTCCAAGGAAAGCTACGAGATTCATCTATTTCCAGAAGTTCCATTAACCCTTCCCTATAGCAACTAAGTTCCTGTGTGGTCCATAGTCTCACCCAGAATAACAGAGGTCTCAAGGCTGCTAGGATCTCAATTCTCTTGAGATCAGTGATAAAGGAATGAGGTGAGTATTACTAGGAAGACACGTTAACGATCTTAAAAACTTGTTCTCCCCCCGGGGTCAGCTTGTTCACCTTGTTAAATCCCCATAACTCAGCTCCATATAGAGCAGCTGCTTGGATCTTGCTTCTATAAACTTCAATTGCCAGAGAAATAATGCCCTGGTTTAGTAGCTTTATGCTTTTTCGATGTTGCCATGGAGTTGTGTGCTAGGGAAAGTGCTCTGTTATTTATATGAGGGGCCCAAGACAAATTAGAGTCAAGCGTTATGCTCAAATAGTCAAATCTGGGTACAAGTTCAAGCTTTTGTTGGTGGAGCCCAATGTTCCCCTTAAATAACACATGTGGATTGATTACCATATATTTTGTTTTAGTGGAGTTTATCTCAAGGCCCTTGCTAGTGCAATAGATTTTAAATTTGTTCAGAAGAGACTGCAACCTCATCAGGGCCTGTAACAGCAAAAGCATGTCATCTGCAAAGAGTAATGCAGGGACAGCGAACCGATTGAGCTTCGGTGAATTGAGTCTACACTCTATTAGATAACCAATGACATCATGACATCATTAAGATAGAGAGAGAAAAGGGTGGGTTCGAGCACACAACCCTGCCTCACTCTCCTGTTAATGGGTATTGGATCAGCGAGCTCGCCCTGAGGGCCCCAATGGACCCTTGCATAATTACCTTCATGCAGTCTCATTATCTGTAATAAAAGATCCTCTGAGACTCTTTGTTTCCCTAGGGCCGACCACAGGGAACTCCTTTGGACCAGATCAAAGGCTGCCCTAAGATCTACAAATGTGACATATAGATGACCCCTTTTCAGCTTAACATACTTCCATATAATGCATAAAAACCTAAACACCTTGTCCACTGTACTAACCCGCGATCTAAAACCAGCTCGAAATGGGGATAATACCTTATTCTCTTCCATCCAATCATTGAGTTTATTTAAAACCTGCTGCACATATACTTTTTGCCAGGTGTCTAAAAAACGAATCGATCTATAATTGGCCGGATCTTGCCTGTCCCCTTTTTTAAATATGGGTACTATTTCCGCACATTTCCAAGTATCTGGAGCCGGAGCTCTAGAAGCAACTGAATTACATAGTAGGTTAACATACGGAACCCAAACAGACTGATCGTGCCTCAAGAGCTCTCCTGAGATACCGTCTAGACCTAGTGCTTTGCCTAATTTCAGGGCCTCAATGATACAGCACAATTGGGTTGACTATTGAATAGTACCTATGGCACCGATAAAGGGAGTTGTTCATCAGCAGAGCTTAAAGAGTAGAAATAAGTGAAATGACACACCCAAGTTTCAGAATCGAGGAAACAAATCCTTGCTGCCATTGGCAATAATACTCCAGAAGGTTGCTGTGTCTCTACTTTTAGATGCCACAATCAAGTCATTCCAATTACCATCGACTCAATCCCTTTTCCCTAATTTGTACTTAGCCCTTAGTGTCAGGATCTGCGGGCGACAGTTACTAGAAGGAACTACATATCCCATGATGCCTAACTGCCCTCGAGACTCATGGGATAAAAGACGCTATGGCACGCCAGTCGGTGTGCGTAATTCTTGTACCTGGATTTGTTTTGTGACCCGTATCGGCTGATCGGGTCTATGAATACTTTCACCTTTGGGGACCTAACATTCCTCCGTGTATTCCTCAGAGCGCTACTACATTGGAGGCAGCATGTTGCCAGCTGCGAGCCAGGAAAGCTTCTTGGCTGCAGCACCTTTTTGCTCTATTTTTTCGGTAAGACGTGCTGTTTTGTCCTCATGGTGCACCGGAGGCTCCAGGGTATCGAGACCGGTGAACAGCTATTGTCTGATTTAAGCGGAACGACAAGAGACTCATTTCCGCTTACGGAGTGGTTTCATTGCTTCCCTGGTGCAGTGGAACATTCGGCTTCCAGATAGGGAGTCTTCATTTGTCTGGCTGAGCCTTATTGGGTACTGGAAGACTTTCCACTGTTTTTTTTTTGTATATTTCTTTGTTTTGTGTTTTCAAACAAGACATGGATTAGCGTTCATGGGTGAACGTGAAGATATAATTCTATATAGAATTTGGGATTGATTATCGAAGGAGAACTAATTCTTTTTCTCTTATATTTGGATCTCTTGCTTTGTTTTGACATTGGATTCATTAACAAAGGATTACCGAGTACCTGCGTTATATTATTATACTCTGGAGAATTTATCCAAGTACCTGACTTTTGAAGGAAGAATAGTGCATCCAATACTGGCCATTCGTCCAATGCCCTTTTCTTTTGTTTTGTTATTATTGTGTTTTTTGTTCGGTGCACGCAGGGAGAAACAGACAGATGGTCTTATTTCTGAGTTGCAGGCGCTTGAGTGAACGGCTCTTTGTTCTCAAGGTACTCATGAGCTTTTAGTGAGATATAAATGAGAGTAGGATGTATGTGGTATTTTATTGATTATTCTTTTGTTTTCCACAGGTTCTTATTCCCTGCTGTTCCTATCTCATTTCCCTTTCCCTCACTTGATCGCCCTAATACTCTGTGTATATACTACTTTCAGAGTTGGGGATGTCAGGAGGTGGACCACTTTGTGCATCGTTCCAATTCCGAGGAGTTCCTCTTTGAGGATCCAACACTTAGCACTTGAATATCTACAATGCTCTTAGATTTTATGGCAACAATCAATTACGTTTTAACTAGTCTACACTCTTTCGTATACCAAGGATTACAGGGGAGGACTTTAGGTTTCCCTCATTACCAACTCAACTTGGTACCTTGGTTGAATAAGGTCTTAAATTCTCAACCATGGTGCCATGGATAATCCCTATGGGGATATTTGCAGGTATTCTCTCTACAAAAGGAGTTAAAATATCAGAATAGATGTTATATATCATTATTAGGGTGTCAAGATTTGCCACAATCGAACGCCACTTGACTGACCTATGGTTATTCCCTATAACTGGATCAATGGAAAGAGAATCGGCAGGCAAGGTTGGAATTTCATAAAGCAATCCTAACATCTTTAGATGCAAGAGAAGATGGTCACCGTCTTCTCTGGGGTCCCCGAGCCCATCCCATAAAATTACGCTAATCATGACAGTCAATTAGTCAATTTTCGATGGCGGGATGCCTCTTCTAAAAGTAAATGAGCTGGAATTATCAGATCTAGACTTGCCATTACAGACACAAAGGCCATGTTCTACGGTGAGGTGCACCAATTGCATGGCAGCCACTTAGCATGGGGTAGTGCTTTTGCTTCCAAGACAGGGGACACCCCATGCCAGGTCCTCTTCAGCTGCAATTGAGTCTAGACCATTAATTGGTTCAAACCTGCAATTAAAATCTCCACCCAGGATAACCATATCATTTTAGTCTAGCTTAATAAGAAACTCATCAAGCATGCCTATTACTGGGGATTCTAGGTTACTCCTCCTTGGCCTTGCCTATATATTAAAAAGATACAGGCAACGACCTATTGGTGTTTTTATTCTTAAACCTAGAATGTCAGGTGAGTCAATGCTCAAACCTTTTACTGAGATATTAAGAGAATTTTTTGTCCATATAACCAGCCCCCCTGAAGGCCTGCCAAATGGAGATGCAATCGCATTGACGTGGAATGTTCTGTACCCAGGCTTATGGGGGAGTTCAATTATACAAATGGTCCTTAACAAATATTTTGCCTTATTCCATTCTCCGACAAAAGCCCTTGAGAGGTGGATATTTAAAGAATTAGCCAGCATTAATTTGAAAACATAGAGGGCCTTATTACTACTTTGGTGGTGTGGGCCGCCACGCCACGCCAGCACCCAGCTCCTGCACCGCCAAAGCCGTACTGACACCACCTGCCAGATTGCGAGGTTACTCGTGTCTGGCGGGCGGTGCTTTGGTGGTCCCACGGCGGTGCCCATTAAAAAGGCACTGCAATGGGAGCGTCAAAGACCGTTCCTGCACGGCATGGACTGTGCAGTTCATGCCGTGCAGGAAAGGGGGTGAATGCAGACAGAGGGGCATACCATGTGCCCCCTGCAGGCACCCCATGGCCCTTAGGAAACAGGGGGCCCTGTAGGGCCCCCTTTGTTTCCTTACCTCCACCTTACCTGTATGAGAACTGTGTCAGTGAGGAACCTCCTAATATGCTTGGCGGTGCCGCAGCGGCACCGCCAGCATATTAGGGCCTCTCACCGCCACGGGATCCTTGATCCCCGGCAGTTGCGGCAGGCCTGTGGAGGTCCACCACCGTAATCGTAATACGGCAGGTGGACCACCAGTCTGGTGGTCCAGGGACCGCCACCACAGGTTCGGCGGTCCAATGGACTACCGAACTCGTAATCAGTCCCAGAGTCAAGATATACAAACTTGTGAGCAGCGGTTTTAGACTGGAGACCAATCTTTGGTGGACAAATATTGACTAAACCATGTACAATGCCGCCCTGCTTTTACCTATCTGCAAATGCTACCGAGTCTGTACATATGTGCTGTGTTGTCACGATATCTATCGGCTGTGTTAAGACATAGGAAGCAGCTGTAGGTATTCTACTGTCTGCTGGGGAGGACTATGTCTGTTTTTATTCTTTGTGTGTTTTACTTTTTCATTTTAGCAACCTGTTCTTCTATTTTAATGAGATATTTTTAAATTAGAGATGTTTTATGCAGCTTTTATGATACACAATGTGTTTTCGAATAAAGCTTACTTTTGACTTTGACTAAGCCATTGTTTAAGTTAGAATTAAAGGTGCTATTAACAAAATACAAACTGACCTTGTATATCCATCAAAGCATTGTATTTGAAGTATTTCTCTCTAACAGAAGACACTCTCCCTCTCAATATATGACACCAGTCAGAAAGAAGTTGCTGATGGAGAGGAGGCTTAATATTTTTCCCAAATTAGAAATAAAAGGTCGATGGAATAAGACCTTGCTCGCCAGAAGACAATGTAGGTTTTGTGTCTCAAGTATAGAAAAAAAGCACAAATAATGTTTTTCTTTGATGACATGAAACCTGTATGATGTAAACCTATATACCTCTCAGATTTATAGAAGATCAAAACTTGCTTTGAAACCCTAAAAATCAATGTGTATGTAAATCTGGTGTGATGTTCCTGAACAATTTAAAAAAAATGTATGTGTTCAAATAACACACTCTTAATGAAGTTTACTATGTTTGTTTAAAACTCAAATAAACATTATAAAATGGAATTAAAAAGTTCTTTGATTTGAAATGAATCATCCCTAAATTAATTACAAACAAGGTGCTCCTATATCTCAGTTAGGGAAATTAAGCGGCCGATTACGATGGAGGTCGGAAAGCCTACGACCAAAGGTCGGAGGCTTTCCGACCTCCATCGCCGGTCTCAATTCCGACCGGCTCATTATGTATCAGACGGTCGGAATTGAAACCGGCCGGTCATTCTGGTTGGCTTCCGAGGGGCTCAAGGAGCCCGTCTGCCAGTTGGATCTGGCTCGTAATCCCAAAGGGCGGGCCTTTCCGCCCTTGGGATTACGATGCACGGTTTCAGGCATGGTTTCCATGCCGGCCTGTCCGACATGGAAACCATGTCGGAAAGCGTGGCTGGGGGCCCCTAGCAGGGCCCCTTCTGTATTCGGCCTCTGGTTGGGGGCCGAGGGGGCAACTATGGTGCCCCACCCCTGTTGATCCCTGCACCTTGAGGTGCTGGTCACGGGGTGCAGGGATGAACACAGACTCACATTTCTCAATGGGAGCTTGTGTTACGGCTGGTTTACAGTCGTAACACGAGCTCCCGTTGAGAAATGGGAATATGCGACCGAACAGTGTTCGGTCGCATTGTAATTAGGCGGTGTGGACCGGAGGCCGGTCGGTCCCGTTTATGCGACGGTGTTGGGTGGACGCGAGTCCGCCCGACATCGTAATAAGGCCCCAAGTATAACAAGCATTGGCATAGCCAATAGGTCTCGCCTTTGGGGCCTTATAAGTGCTTAGCCAGAGCTATTGACTTTGCCAATGTCTTCAAGCTGTGCTGTAGAGAAGTGTGGCTGCTGTGCAGCATGCTGAAAAGTTATAATAAAAAAGTGTCAGAAGCATTTTTGTTACTTTATATATGACCAAGAAGGCATTATGTAAAACTGAACGACCATATTAAAAAAGTATTTACAATAAAAATGTCCTCAGTTTTCTTTTGTTCTTGCAATGCTGGCAACTTGTTTCTGCCTATTGCAATGGTTGTTTGTTAAAGCTTTTTTTTGAGGGGGCATAAACAATCGGAGGGTGAAGGTTGGGAACTAGTACCTGTATTATAACACTAGCAGCGGCCAGACGCTAGGGGAGAATCAACAGATGCCAGATTCCGAGAGCAGGCTGAGGTGGTGCCGAGTGATGCTGAGGTGGTAGTGGTGGTGGTGGTGACTGTTGCGGAGACGATGCTGAGGTGATGCTCACTCAGCGCCGCCACAGCATCACTCAGCGCCGCCACAGCATCACTCAGCGCCGCCACAGCATCACTCAGCGCCGCCACAGCATCACTCAGCGCCACAACCGCATCACTCAGCGCCGCAACAGCATCACTCAGCGCCGCAGGTCTTGCTGAGTTATACTGCTGTGGTGCTGAGTGATATTGTCTTGGTGCTGAGTGATGCTGTGGTGGCCCTGAGCGATGCTGTGGTGGCCCTGAGCGATGCTGTGGTGGCCCTGAGCGATGCTGTGGCGGCCCTGAGCAATGCTGTGGCGGCGCTGAGCGATGCTGTGGCGGCGCTGAGCGATGCTGTGGCGGCGCTGAGCGATGCTGTGGCGGCGCTGAGCGATGCTGTGGCGGCGCTGAGCGATGCTGTGGCGGCGGTGAGCGATGCTGTGGCGGCGGTGAGCGATGCTGTGCGGCGATGAGCGATGCTGTGCTGGCTCTGATTGATGCTGTGCTGGCTCTGATTGATTCTGTGGTGATGCTGAGTGATGCTGTGGTGATGCTGAGTGATGCTGTGGTGATGCTGAGTGATGCTGTGGTGTTGCCGAGTGAGAGATAGAGTGAAGATATAATGCTCAATTAGAGAGGGTGGTGAGAGACAAAGAGAGAGAAAGGGTGTACATAGAATAAAGAGTGGAGCGGGATAGAGAGAGAGAAAGAAGAGGAGAGAGAGTGAATGAAGGAGTTTGAAAGAGAAACAGATAAAGGGGTGAGAGAGAATGAAAGGCTAAAAAAGATAGAGAGGGAGAGTTAATTAAGTAGAGAGAGAATTAGAGAGGGGAGAGAGAGAAAAGGAGAGAGACAATAAGAGTGGGGGTGTGGAGTTTAAATAGAGTGAAGAAGTGACGCGGAAAAAGTAACCTTAAATATAGCTTTGCGCGAATAAGAATAAAAATAAAAAAACAGAGTGAGACAAAAATACTGGTAATTAGGCTGTGACTCCCAATATAAAACAAATAGCGATACAAGGTGAAATCAACCCACCGAAGCAATATTTCTAACTAGACAAAAAAAAGCTTGCATTTCAATGCTAATCGCTGTTGTTTTTCATGTGACTGTAGTCCAGGGCCGTCAGTTGGTAATGTGAGCTGCTGCTGCGATTGAAACATCAGAGTCCAGAGAGTTAATGAGCCATGACGAGGAAATGAGGAAGAGATAGGAAACCCAGATGGCAGCTGCGCGCGTGCACGCCATCGTGAATGCAAACTGGTCGCCAGCCGAAAGCCAGTGGGTTTGTACTTCCAAAACCCGCTTACTAAAACTCTCGGCCAGACCAGCGCAAGCGCTGGTGCAGGCCGAGACCTAAAAAGGCCTGTCGGTATTCAAGTGGAATCCACAGAGGGAGAATATCTATTCATCTCAATGTCAAACATTAATGGCATATAGGAGGAGGTGTATAGGAGACATGGGCCAGAAATATAAATCATCTATCCGACTATCCTCGAGTATCCATTTGTTTATTTTCCACCAAAGTCTCATTTACTGAGCTCCACACAAAACGCTTGGGCATGTATCAGACAAGTTAACATATAATGGGGTTGTGGACAGATGACATGAGTAAACAGGAAGCAATGGACAGAATCGTATTTAAAATGACGGCCTCTCTGTCTAAGTTTGAACAAATCTGGAGTGAGGTTAGATGAAATGGAATTTTACTCCGTTCCACTTTTTTTCTGTTTAATTCCTGTGTATTTTTGTGGGTTTGTAACTTATGTGCTACTTTTCGGGTCTAGTGTTTCGATTGGTGGTATGTTTTTCCAACTGTAAAATAATTATTTCAATGTAAAGAATTAATAAACAATTCATTTCCAAATTGTACATTGTTGAGCTGCGGCTCTAGACACTATTATTTTGAAAACAAATCTGCATTTCACTGTATTTTTCTACTATCACTGTGACTATTTTATGCCGAAATACTAACTTCACTAACAAAACATTTTTAAATAAATTTGAAATGTGGCTTCATCATTCCTGGGACAGAAAATCTTTCGGAGAAAAGCGAGGTACTTTTTTTTCACGCAGATTCCCTAAATAGTACACATATCCTCTGCATTCCACCTACTGGAATTCTTCAGTGACAACCAGATTTGCACCCCCTCGGTCTCTTTATCTTAAAGTTTCTAAACACACATAGGGGCAGCATAGGGGTTGTTACCTCCACTTGCACATAATTGATGCACTTAATACATTTGGCTATTATTTCTTTGAAACAGGACTGAAGAACTGTAAGGTAAGGGAGCAAAATCATGCATTTTCTGATTATGCTTATGCTAATTAATCTATCGGTGGATGGCAAATCTAATAGCTAATACCATTACAGGGCCTTCCCAAAGTCTTTCTCGCAGCTTCTGAAGGTGAATCCTCCACTCTTTAGCCTGACAGGTCTAAATCGCCCTGACTTCTGATCACACAGTCGCTCTTCCCCAGTACTTAATTTGTAAACTAATAAGTGCCAGGGCCCTGACCACAAGGCCACTGCAGCTTGCACCACACATCGCCCCGGTCATCGCTGCCAAAACAACTACTAACCGTCTCTCTCGCCTGCAAGTGCGACAGTTCAGATTATTCCAGGTCCCCAAAGCTAAAGGAATGGCTGGGGAGGCAGGTATTAGCAATTTTCTATGTATGTATGTATTCATAAACAGCCATTGTTCTGCTCATCTCTAAATTAAATGAGCAGCGCCACCATGTGGCAGACTGTCCTAAGTGGGTGTTGACAATTAAGTGCAGGGCACTGGAAACCAATTAAGTGCTGGTGCCGGGCACAGGAAACCAATTAAGTGCTGGTGCTGAGCACCAGAAACCACCGGATGAAATTAAGCAAAGCTCTTTCCATTCAATTTCATTAGCTCCTCTTTATGGCACATTTATTTTTGATTAAGCATGTGCTATTTGAAAACCCTTACAAAATTACCAACATGTACATAATATGAAAAGCTTTTTTTGTATTTATTAATTTTTTTGCAGTTTTATATAGCATGAACTTTATCCGAAGGTATCAGAGCGCTTTACATGAGCACCAGTTGCATTACAGTCTAGCACATTCGTTTTTAGGCATGGGGAGATTGAGTGATTTGCCCAGAATCACAGAACGTTTGAGCCTCCTGTCAGACTCGAACCTGGTTCCCCAGCTTCAAAGTCAGCCGCTCTAGCCACATCATTTCCCTTTACATGCGAGATGGGCTCCATGAAGCCAGAAGACTGAAGTTTGGCATTGCTTTTATCGGGATAAGTGTGGGAACGCTGGGTGGTAGGAATTTTGTGAGTCTCTGCAGGTTCTGGTATTTTCAATTACAGAAATGCAAGGAAAATGTGTGTTTTTAACTAGAATTTGAGGCTTGCAAGGGCTTCTCGGTATGAAAATGACGCCACGCTGGACTCTCCAGGTGTCTAGTTTTCCAAAATGTCTAAGTTCTTAGCTTTCCCTGCGTGGTGGATGAGCTAAGGCCCAAAATTCACAGTTACCCATATTGGAAAAAAAAGTGTCAGTTTTGAGTAGAAAAAGTTGATCTGACCTTGTTGCGTTCGGGGCCCTTTCCTGTCGTAGGTGCCAAGCCTACCCATACAAGGGGGGTATTTTTTTTATCAGGAGACGTGGAAATGCTGAGTGGTAGAAAATGTGTGGATCCCTACCGATTCCAGAACTTTCCATCACAAAAATATAAGGAAAATGCATGTTTTTGTCAAAGTTTGAGGCTTGCAAGGGCTTCTGGGCGAGATAACATTGTGAGATTCACACAAGTCACACCACCCTGGACTCCACAGTGTGTCTAGTTATCAGAAATGTCTAGGGTCGGTAGGTTTCCCTGGGAGGGGGCTAAGCTAGAGTTCTAATTCACTCGCTACCCACAGTGTAAAAAAGAGAAAAAGCATTCATTTTGGTGAGTAACGTGATGTATTCAAGTCGTGTTTTGGGCCATTTCGTTTCACAGGCACTAGGCCAGCCACTCAAGTGGGACACCATTTTTGTTATTAGAAGACATATGGAAACACAGAATAGTCAAACATTCGTTATTACCAATTGGATTTCTCTGCCTTTGTGGCTTTCAAATGTAAGCTGGTGTGCAAGAAAGAACCCATTTTGCAAAATGCTCTGAATCAGAAGATAGTACGGGTAACCACAAATTGTGAGGTTTACAAATAAGCACTGTTTCTAAATTCAGTATCTTATGTAGATTTAAGAAATACATAGGTTTCCTTCATACCCATTTTTCACTCATATTTTACCATGTGAATAGCTGTATAGTCGGTACACAATAAAAAATTATATGGTGCAGCTCTGTTGTTGGCTCTGGGTAGTGAGTGTTTTAGAGAAGTTACAAACCCGATATCTAGCCAAGACCAGAAGGGTCTGTTGGACATATTGCATTTGTAAGTCAGCCACTGTGACAAAACAATTACAGAAAACGCCGTCACAAATGGCTATTTATTTCTCCACATGTTCATTTTCAATGATTAGTTTAATTGAGAAAAGTTTGAGGACTCTACACTAAAGACCCCTTGCTGAATTCAGAATGTTGTCTACTTTTCAGAAATATATATCTTTCTGGGATCAACTGTGGGTTTTACCATGGTTTTCTCCATAAACTGTAAGTAGGTTGAAATCACACAAACAAAATAGAAAAAATGGGCTACCTCTTAGAAAACTGCAAAACCAGTGGTAAAAACTGTTTTTGATACAATTCTGATAGTTCCTAAATAATACTGGCAACACAGTGACCCTAGTACAGCAAACAGTTTGTTGACATTGTTTAAAACAAAATAAAACAGACAATCGCTTTCTTGTACAGCACTTCTTATTTTTTTCCTACAAAAATCTAAATTTACTTATATGTTGTCTATTTTGTCGGTTTCCTCCATGTGAATCTACAAACCCTGGTTACCTTTCGAATCCCCAGGATGCTGGGAAAAAAGGGATGCACATTTGCAAGGATACAGTTTGAGGAAAAAGAGTTGTGAAGGTTTAAGCATGAACAAACCCAAACATCCAAAAGAGGGTTTAGCAGCAGCAGGGGAAGCGCTTGCCAGCCAACTGGTTAAGAGTGATCAACATATAGATGGCACGCTGGACTTAGTTCCTAATCCCCCTCACCAACAACATCCTTCTCCCTTTAGCTTTAAAAGAGAAATATGCTTTAAAGAATAAGGGGACCCAAATGCGATTGGGTAATTACTAGTTTTAGGCACAGTGGTCCCTAAACAAGGATGATGAACCAGGAGAAAGATGAATATAGACTCAAAGTCAGTGCTATATTTGAAGCTGTCCAGCCGGACAGGGATATTTTAATAATTTAGATCTTTCAGAGGCAATAAAGTGGGACACAAGCCTGCATCCAACTTGACATATAAAACCGGAGATGCCGGCACCGAGCACGCCTTGACCACAGCGGTTCCTTTGAATAGGTCGATTCTGACCATTCCCAATTCCCTCACCTGTGAAACCACGGATGCGGTTCACAGCAACCATTGTGTTTGGGCCTACTACTACGGTCATTATCTTCCGGCTCACCCCGATGCCCAAGCCTTCCCTAACAACCCGGGCGTGACACCGCCCTCGCGGTCTTACTTCCATATCAGTGCTCCCGTACTGATCTTAGGCAATTGTATTCAGGCATGCTAATGTAAATGTCCTGATGATGATCCCAAATATGTGTAAAAGGGATTGAAACGCCGTCGACTCAATGTACACCATATATACTTTCCTATTGAATATTGTTTACGTGTAACAGTGTCCTACCACATTCTTGTTTGTGCTATCAGAATGTGCAACATACAAACAAATCACTCTGCCTGAGCCTTTTTCGGTTACTCTTTGTTCGTTTTATATGTCAAGTTGGATGCAGGCTTATGTCCCACTTTATTGCCTCTGAAATATCTAAATTATTAAAATATCCCTGTCCAGCTGGACAGCTTCAAATATAGCACTGACTCTGAGTCTATATTCATCTTTCTCCTTGTTCATCATCCTTGTTTAGGGACCACTGTGCCTAAAACTAATTAAAAGAGAAATATGTCACGTGTCCTTCGAGCAGGCAGGTTATACATGAATTGCCATTATAGTTTGGGCGAATCAGAACATCATTTTAGTCCCTCAAACATTTTTGTTCATCACACTACAGAATTAGCAAGGATAAAACAAGTTTAACCCATAGGAATTCTGTAGCAATCACAATTTCCCATTCATATACAAAGGTTTAATACCTGCATCGCTGAAGCATAAAACCTCCCAGAATATTTCTAATGCACATACAGTTTGTTGGGCTGCCGGTCGAGTGGATGGGTTTCACTACAGAGAGCGTACACAATACTACTGTAAGTAAGTGACATGACAAGGAACAACCACAGTAGGTTTGTCAAAAAGGTCACAGATAAGTCTGGAGCAGGGTTACATTCAACGGGTACTTCTCTCAGAAGGTTTTAAAACAAGCATGAAAAGTAGGCCATGTTAGTAAAAATCATGTTTGTTTGTAACCTAAGTATAGATGAAGAACAGGGAGTTTACGCCTTTGGCAGAACAAGAGTATGGGGCAAGGATTAATTAAACATCTGAACAAGGGCTGGGCATTTTTCCAGTTTGCAGGAAGCAAATCCTTAGTTTCTGCAAACTGCTTTTGCGTACTGAAAAAAAGCAGGCGGTATCAAGCAGAACTCCACATACCTCTGTGAGATTGCACACCTACAAGCAGGACACAAGTCCTAAAAAAAGAAGTGGGGGGACTCTCCAAGTTAGGTGGTGTCACAGGAAGTGACAGCACGGCAGGAAGTGACATCACAGCAGGAAGTGACATCACAACAGGAAGTGACATCACAATAGGAAGTGACATCACATGTGCAGCAGATCTATCATTTGCACGTATTGCAAGATTTAACAATTGAAGCTGCTCAGTACTTAAGCCTGTGACTTAAGGTCCCTGTATGGAGGAATTAACAGCCCAAATGTGGATGAAGTTTGGCGTACAACTACATTAGTCAAGCCATTAAGTGCTGTAAGCGAGGCATACTAAAACATGGCATGCCAAGTTTTCAGGATGCTTATGTGTAAGGCTCCCTGTTTTCACGTATTTTTTCTTTTTTTTGATAGTCAAATTTTATTGTTTTACAGCGCATGAAACAAATCAGCAAATACACGATGGACAATGAATCAATGACATTTTTGCAGTTAAAGTATCCCACAGTTCCGCACCCCATAAGACATGCACAGACAAAAATAACGAGACAAATCATTCCGAACCTTCTACCGTACCCAGCCACTTCCCCCACACCCTTCGGTATTTCTTGGGGCACCCTCTCGCCACGTAAAGGGCTTTCTCCTGGGTCGCACACCAGTCCACCCCCCGTCGCCACCGCCCAATATCCGGCGGTTCAGGACTTATCCATGCCGCCGTTATGCCACGCTTTGCCACCATCATGGCTGTATTGAAAAATAATTTGTCATTCTGGGACCCATCCAGCCCATCCAGGATTCCCAGTATTGAATGTCGTGGGTCATGAGAAACCTCCCAACCCAGGACCTCCGTTAGCTCCTCCTCAATGGCCCCCCAAAATCGCTCCAGTTGGGGGCAGGACCAAACCACATGGAAGAAATCAGCCGGGGCATGAGTGCATCTCGCACAAGATGCATCGGGACGCAGGCCCGCTCGGTGCAGGCGCAGGGGAGTAAGGTAAGCGGCATGTAAGTAGTAAAGTTGGATCAGCTTAAGCCTAGCAGAAGTGGTGACTGTCCTGGGTGCCATGAGGGCGTCGCGCCAGTCCACCTCGTCGAGGGGGCCCACCCATTGGTCCTTCAACGTATCCAGGGAGGTGGAAGTATTGTTGACTAGGGTGCGGTATATGCGGGAAATGCCCCCCTTACCTAAATCTCCCAGCATTGTCTGCGCCTCTGTAGGGCTGTATTCGGGGAGCCGCGTGTCATCCGCAATGTGCGTCCGGAGGGCATGCCTCAGCTGCAAGTACTTATAAAATTGGGAGGATTGTAAGGAGTAACGAGTTTGGAGCTCCTGAAAGGAAAGCAGGTGGCCTTTAGCCCATATATCCCCTAGTTGTGTAATACCAATGAGATCCCATGATTTAAACCCATGCAACCCACTAACTTCCCGGAGCCAAGCCCCATGCCAAAGGGGTGTAACCGGGTGAGCCTATGCGTCCACCCAGTGTGACGCAACGAGGCCCGCCAGGCCAAGAACACGGAACGTGTGGCATCAGGTAGCTGGGATGGGATGGGCCTCCCGTTCAGCATTGCTTGAATGGCGGGTAGTCCCAGCTCGCTCAGCTCGAGCCGGTAGGCCGGATCGGACCAGCCCCCGTTGAACCAATCGTGAACCACCAGGAGACGCGCAGCCAGGAAGTAAAGGTATAAGTGTGTCATCCCCATTCCCCCGTCGAAGGAGGGGATCCGGCAGGTAGACAGAGCCAGGCGTGCCCTACCCCCATTCCAAAGGAACTTGGTGGTAATACTGTCCAACTCCCGGAACCAAGACCTGGGGAAGCAGAAGGGAGTATTCTGGAGGACGTAAAGAAATCTGGGGAGTATCATCATTTTAAACAGGGCGACCCTCCTCAAAGGGTTAAGGGGAAGAGTCTTCCACTTATGGAGATCCTCCTTGGCCTTCTTAACCAATGGGGCAACATTGAGCGCCCAGCCCAGTTCGGGAAGGAGGGCGATCCACAGCCCCAAGTATTTAAAGGATTGTCGCCGTAGCGGTATGGTGGATTGCCAATCGTAACATTCCCTAGAGAGGTGCAGTGGAACCAGGACGGACTTCCCAGGGTTGAGTCTAAGCCCAGAGGCCTGCCCGAAGTATTCTAGGGTCTGGAGGCACCGTGGCCCCGAGGAGGCTGGATCAGCCAGAAAAATCAGAACGTCATCCGCATAGAGTGCGATCTTGTCCGCTTCCACACTCGGCCACTCCCATCCACGAATACGGTCCTCAGCCCACACCAGAGCGGCCAGGGGCTCCATAGCCAGGGCGAATAGCAATGGTGAGAGAGGACATCCCCGTCTAGTGCCCCTGTTAATAGGGAAGGCTTCTGACAGTACACCGTTGACCAGCACACGTGCTCGCGGGTGGGCGTAAAGGACCTGAACCAGAGCTCTAAATTGAGGCCCAAAACCCAATTCGGTCAGCACATCCTGCAAATACGTCCAATTCACCGAGTCAAATGCCTTTTCGAAATCTATGGACAGGAGAGCCAAGTATGGGGTTAGCAAGTGCCGGTGGGCTAGAGCCAATTGCAGCCTCCGGAGGCAATGACGGGTCCCGCGTTGAGGCATGAAGCCACACTGATCTGAGTGGACCAGGGAAGCCAAATAGGGCTTCAAACGTTGAGCCAGAATGGCGGCATACAGCTTAATCTCCGTATTAAGGAGGGAGATAGGACGATAGTCCGCACAGTGACGCGAGGGGGGCTGGGATTTCGGGAGGACCACGATGGTGGCGATATCAGTTTCTGGCGGAAAGGAACCTCTTTCCACCGCTTCCTGAAACAAAGCGGCCAGACGGGGCACTAGAATTTCGCGGTATGCCGCGTAATATTCCTGAGGAAGGCCATCGGGGCCCGGGGTCTTGCCCGAAGAGGTAGTGGAGATGGCTTCCTCAATTTCTTTCAGAGAGATGGGCCGTTCCAAATCCTTCTGGGCGGCCGCTTCCAGGTAGGGAAGACGCACCTTACCCCGTTCAAGGAGATCAGAAAGCGAGAGGTCAGGGGCACGCGCTGCATATAAACACTGATAATAGGTGGCAAAGGTGTTGGCCATCGCCATAGGGGCGCAGTGCACCGTTCCTGCCTCAACTGCCACTTCTGAGATAATGCGGCTCGCCCTGGGGTAGGTGGCTAGCCTGTGCAGGATCGTACCGTTCTTGTCCCCCAGCCATAAATTCGCGCTACCGACGACCTCCATAAGAGCTTGGCAGCGTCCAAAGATAGTTGCTTAATTTCGTCCCGAAGGTGAGCAAGTTGTCGGGCCTGGGCGGCATCATTAGACAGAGATACTAGTTGTTCCAAGCGAAGCGCCTGCGCTTCCCTTGAGGAGATTTCTTGCATTTGCGCCTGCCTTTGGCTCCTGAGTTGTCCCTTCGCGACCCCCCAGATAGTCGCCTTTCCCGCCTCCCACAAGATACCCGGAGAGGCCACGGAGCCGTCGTTGGTGAGGAAGTAATGCTTGAGTTCCGTCCCCACCACCTGTTTAAATTCTTTGTCTTGGAGGAACCAAGCGTTCATTCTCCATGTTTGGCGGGCCGAAGGAGGAGGAGTCCCCGTGCTAAGAATCACTGGAGAATGGTCAGAGATACCTCGCGGTAGGATGCGGACATCTACAATCTCTGAGCATTCAGGTGCAGAGACAAAGACCGCATCTATGCGCGCCTGTGTTTGGTGGGCCGCGGAGGTGTGTGTAAATTGCAGGGTGTGGGGGTGCCATATACGCCATGTATCACAGAGGCCCAGCGACTCGGACCAGTTCCTGAGTTGCCTCGCTTGCGCCTTACGGGAGACGGAAGGAGGACCTGTGGTGTCAAGGGCCGGGGAGGAAACAGCGTTAAAGTCGCCTCCAACAATCGTGATGCCCAAAGGCATATTGTTCATCAGGGCAGCGGTGTGGGTGAGTGTAGGCGCGAGCATCGCTGGGGGGGCGTAGACAGATATGAGATTGATGGGGGAGCCAGCTAGTGAACCGCAAACTGATACAAAGGACCCCTGCGGGTCGTGAGTCACCTGGGAAAGGACATAGGGCAGAGTGCGCCTCAGGAGGATTGCCACCCCACGGGTACCCCTGGAGAAGCCGGAGTGCCATATTCTATCGTATCCATAGCGCGCCAGGAAGGGACAATGATTCCCAAGGAGGTGTGTTTCTTGAAGCATGAGGATGTCTATATGGAGGCGTTGTGCATAGCGCAGGACCGCCGTGCGCTTATGTCGGTCAAGGAGACCATTAACGTTCCACGACAGCACGTGGAGAGATGCCCTAGGTGTAGTATTAGCAGTCAGGTCAGGAGGTCACTACTTTGGGGTGCACAGTCTGACAGGGGTGCGCGAGCGTGTGTGGGAACCTGCAAATGTATGGGCCATCGCTTGCAACAAGGACATACCCGTTTCTTGTATAGGAAACATCTGTCATTTCGTGGATGCTGAAACAAAAAGGTAAACAAATAGTAACATAACAGAAAAAACTTCCCCAAACCTCCCCCTCTCCCCCACCCCCACCCCCCACCCTACACTTCGAGAACGGAAGCATCTGTCGACCCCCCATATGAACAGTACCAAACTACAACGTTCGTATTTGGGTGCGTGGAGGACCCCTCCAGAAGGTCGGATAAGCAATGGATCGGCATTAGAACTGAATGTTAACTTGTAAATCTACCAGTGACAGGGAGCCCCAGCGTGGCAGCGACCCGCCCTGATATTCAGTGGACGGCACAATGAGCCCACCAGGCCCTCAAAGAGTCGGAGTGCGGGAAAGATCCGAGTCTGGTTTGGGTGAGCCCACCCGAGACGGCGACGAGGGCGGTCCAGGTAGATCCACGGCAGAGCGGTGCCTGCTGCGTGGTGGAGAGCCCGACTGGCTGGAGGAGTCCCGGGACCCCCGGGCCGCCACGCTCAAGGATCTAGGTGCTGTTTGAGATTGGCGCCCCCTGCGAGATTGTGTTCGGCGCCGGCGTCCCGGCGACCCCGGCCCGGGAGCCCTCAGGCCCCGGGGCGGGGTCACTCCCCTGTCGGAGAGGGTGTTCCTCCGTCAGCCATGTCCACGCTGCCTGAGGTGAGTCAAAGAACTGAGTTTGGCCTTGGAAAATAACTCGTAGGCGTGCAGGGAATTGGAGTGGATATTGTAGGCCAAGGGCCCGCAGCTTTTGTTTAACATTTGGGTAGGAGCGCCGGAGTTCTTGCACCTCCCTAGTGTAGTCCGGGAATACCATAATGGTATGATTTTGGAACTTGAGTGGCCCCTTCTCTCGTGCCGCTCGCAGGATAGCGTCCCGGTCTTTGAAGTTAAGAACTTGTAGGATGATGGGGCGAGGTGGAGCCCCTGGAGGAGGCCTGGGCGCCAGGGACCTGTGGGCTCTTTCCACCACGAACCAGGACGAGAGGGTGTCCTTAGGCATCCAGGATGTGAACCAATCTTCGACGAAGGTGGCCACCTGTCCCCTCTCGACCCCCTCGGGAAACCCCACCAGGCGGAGGTTATTACGGCGGGCACGATTTTTAGCGTCCTCGGCCCGCCGGTGGAGCTCCTTGGTGTGAGTGCTGAGGTGGGCCAGTTGTTCCTTCAGCTGTGAGATGTCGTCTTCCATGGTGGATATGCGGGATTCAGCCTCCGTCAGCCTCGCAGTAGCATTACGGAGGTCCTGCCGGAGGAGGGACACGTCCACCTTGACCTCCCCAATCTTCCCCTCAACGGACGCCTGTGAGGTACTGATGGCCTGAAGGATGGTGTCGAGATCCCTCTCCTGGGGAGGGGGGAGGCCCCCTTCAGCCCTTCCAGGGGGATCCTGCTCCGAGGTAGTAAACCGGTCCATTTTTGTCTGCGTGGGAGCCGGCGCGGATTTGGGGGCCCTGTCTCTCCCCATGGCTGGCGGCAATTCCAGTCGCCGGTTGAATAACAAGGGTTAGGTGTAGGGAGGGAACCCACCTCAGGCTCGGAATTCTTTCCAGGGGGCCGGGACCCCGCCGGCGCACGAAAGAACCAGGCAGTCAATCGGGGATCACGCGGGGGGCCCCAGAATGCCACCCGAAGAGATGGCCGTATACGTTGGCCCCGGAAGGCCCGACCCCAAAAGCACAGAACACGACAGGCCTTGCCCAGTTAACCTTCCAGGCCGTGCTCCCGATTCCGCAGACCCCCACACCACACGTCCGATGAAAGGACACACCAAGGGACCGGAGCGAAAGAAGATAGTGGGGGGGGGGCCCCGTATGCCTTCCCCACTCGCCTCGCTGCCCGACACGACAGCCGGTCACCCGCTCCACACACCGGAGGGTGGAGATACCTTCAGGCCCAATAGGAGGGCATCTTGAGAGCGCAGGCCGCAGGCGTCGGGGAAGGAAGGGCCCAGCTCCGCCCGCCCAGCAGGCCGCACCGCAGGCCTTAGTGTCCTCCACACGGCCCTCCAGCGCCCCCATTCCGGCCTCACAGCCCTGAGAGCAGTGGGATGGACGTAACTGCCCCGGGGGGCATACAGTGTCACCCGCGCCGCTGCCCGATCCGAAAGCCGAACCCCCGCCCCACCTACCGGATGATTTGGCCGCCTCCAATAGCGCTGCTCAACGGGTCCGGTCACAGGCGCGGCAGACAGGCAGGCCCAGGCCGCCAGTGCAGACACAGAGCAGGCCCCAGTTCACCCCTTCACATCGGGCGGGAGGGAGGGGGGGGACGCGATCTCGGCCCCCTCACCATGAAGGTCAGCAGCAGGAGCCCGCAGCCAGGGGTAGACTTGGCGAAGGGATTCGCTGGCGCCCCTCACCTCCGCCAGTACGCCGCGCCTCCCGCCAGCCGGGCCGCCGGACATCCCAGAGCCGCCCTCGCCTGTCAATCCCCAGCATGCAGCCCAGTGTCAGGGCACCAGGGATCGTCTGGTCGCCGCCGTCCCAGGGCTCCTGCCCGCTCCGACTCCCACAGGGCGCCCCGGCACCGTCAGCAGGGTGCCACCACCACAGGAAGAACAGGCCGCCGCAGGCCGCAGACCGCACCAGCCGCGTTGGCCTTGCACCGGGGTTCCGGATTCCGGAGGATGGAGTCACCACATCAGGAGTCCCCTACATATAGGTAGGACTTGCGGATGACTGCCGATACGGGCTGGATACGAGGCGGATGACGGAGGGGTCCGGAGCACTCTTAGAGTGCGACCGCCATCTTGACGCCTCAGGCCACGCCCCCTTTCACAGATTTTTTAAAGATAAATGCAGACAGAAAACAATATGTTTTCTGTCTGCATTTATTTTTAAAAGTGGATAAATACAGAAAATTGTCCTACTTTTAAGTGACTCTCCATGCTGTCTTTCATGAATTATAGGCCAGCAGCTGGACAGCATGGAAATTAATAAACAGGATGACATTTCTTTAAATAATGGTATATGTCAACATACATTTATGGTATAATGATAGTATTTAATGTGGATGTATTGTTATGTAATATTTGCCAGCTTAAATAGCTAAAACTCGACAGACAGCAAAGTATGAGTGCGCGTCTATCTGTTAAATAAATATGGAAATGTACAGTTTGACAACTTCATTTATATGCAAAGCACAAAATAAATATGGATAAATACAGACGGAAATGTTAAAAAAATAAATACCATAAAACCGGGAGCCCTACTTATGTGTGACATTTCCATGGTTTCAGTGTGTATGTGTGACACTTAGAGTGACACTTTCCACTCAGTGAAAACCAAGCTACAAAGTGCAAAGTAATAGATATCAGTCATTGCACCCTATTCAGCAATGAGAAGCTCAACAATATTTTGAAACTGCTGCAAAACACCTGAAATAAAAAGTTGCGTTTCATACCATGTTCACACATTCAAATGCAATCTATAGTTGTGAGAAATTGGAGAGCAAATACTGATTAGCCTACACATGCTTCAAGCAACGAAAATGTAACTTTCTAAAAGCCAGCCAATTAAAAGCGATGGTAAAGTACCTATGCTTCATGGGAGCGTTGAACAAGATTGCCAAGTCGAGACACAAGTACTGACCACACATCTTACTCTTCAGATTTGTGTTGCTTTCTCCATCATGTGCTTTCTTCACCTTCTGAACACCCCTGCACTCTGTGTTGCTCTCTCTCCTGCGTGCTATCCCTTGCAAATCCCCGTCTTGCTCATTTCTCCCCTGCCTTTTTACTGTATTTCTCTCCCTCTCGTGCGCTTCTTTCCCCTTCAAATCTCCCTTGCCCCATGATCTCTGTTCCCCCCCATCCGTTCTGTGCTTCTCCCCCAGGAAGATGCTCGGTCTGCTCTATGTTGCTCCCCTTGCAAACTCCCTCCATGCTTTGTGTTACTCTCTCCCCCCTGTGTGCTTCTCTACCCTGAAAACACCCCCTGCCCCGCACTCCTTGTCACTCTTCCTTTTGTGGTCCCCCAAAACCTGGAAAACACCTCCCCTGCTCCGTGTTGGTCTCTCCCTCATGTGCCTCCCTCCTCTAACCACCTAAACCCCCGAAACAGCATTGGCAAAACCAGTAGCCCATCTTGTTGGGGGTTTCTTAGTTTTGCGCAAGGAAGCGTCGGGCGACTTACAAATACTAGAACTAACACATGACGAAGACGCGAGAAAGTTTAGAGAAGCTTGGCATGTGTATAACATTAATCCGAAGTACAGCAACTACACACCATGGGCAAAGACAGGAGAAGATTCCAGGAGAGTGACAGAGATAACACAAACAAGCAAATCAACGGAACCTAAGACAACATTAACAGAAGATCAAGCTGGCCAAAAGAGGTACACCCGATGCTTCCCAAACGTAAACAAAATGATAACGATAGAGACATGTCACAAGGTACCCAAAACAAGGACTGAATACATGGTTATTGCACACACACATTGGCGCCACTGGAAGCAGCTGCTCAGAGTGCAGAGTGCTTTTGAACAACTGGGGTGGCACAGGGATAACAGTGTGAGGGAAAACTGAGGAACACACAATCTGCGGGAAAAGAGGACCTAGCACAAGAACCGCTGCAGCTGGACACCACCGCGGACCATGTCTTTAAATTCTGTTTCCTTTTCTGTGCCCTCTGATGTGTGCTGAATTTTTTCGTGGTTTTCTTTCCTGACATCTGTATTTCCCCTATATCTCACTTTTATTGTCACTAATAATTTTAAGACAACTATAAAGGATCATGGGGTTTAGGGGTAACTACTTGGTATGCATAAACCAAGCTTGGCCTCTTTATGAATGCCATGCCACCTACTCAGTGTGCTGTGCTTTCATAACCTCACCTTCATGCATGCTTGTGCTCCGAATTTAATGCGCCAGGAGTGCACACAATGAATATCATCATAACATTCCAGTTCTGCTTTTCCTGTCATAAATGGCTTTATTCAGAAATGTATGTTTCGCAGACTAACACTCCCGGGACTCCTTCAGATTTTTTCACACGCACGTGGCTTGCCACTTTCAGTCATCAACCTTCACATTCTCCACCCCGGGTTCAGTTTGCTTCTCTTTACTTTGCATGTTGTGCCATGTGTTGTGTTATGCTAGCTGTTGTTACACTGTGTTTTGCTAAGGGGTGTAACATTTGCCGCCAGGGAGAGCTCTCTGTTGACATTCCAGTGGCCTCTGTGCATGTGTCCATGCGCCCTCATCGCCAGTAGGCCTGCCACAGAGGCGCAACTAGAGCCAAATTTCGGGGGGCTGCTAAAGGGGGCTGACTCTTCCAGCAATATGCAGAGTGGAGATGCAGGGGCTCTAAGAAGGGGTGAAAAACAACAAAGCCTCATTCACAAGCAAACAGTCTTTTAAAGACCTGTGAAGTACTCAGGTGCAATCAATCATGTCACTTATAAAGCGCACTACATACCCGCGAGGGTCTCAAGGCGCTGGGGGAAGAGGGGGGTGGTGCTGCTACTGATCGAAGAGCCAGGTCTTGAGGAGTCTTCTGAAGGCCAGTAGGTCTTGGGTCTGTCGGAGGTTGGTGGAGAGGGTGTTCCAGGTCTTGGCGGCGAGGTGGGAGAAGGATCTGCCGCCGGCGGTCGTTTTCCGGATGCGGGGGACTGTGGCGAGGGCGAGGCTGGTCGAGCGGAGCTGGCGGGTGGGGGTGTAGAAGCTGAGTCGTCTGTTGAGGTAGGCTGGTCCGGAGTTGTGGAGTGCTTTGTGTGCGTGGGTGAGGAGCTTGAAGGTTATCCTCTTGTTGACAGGGAGCCAGTGCAGGTCTCTCAGGTGGGGTGTGATGTGGCTGCGTCGGGGGATGTCGAGGATAAGACGTGCAGAGGCGTTCTGGATGCGTTGCAGCCGTCTCAGGAGCTTAGCCGTCGTTCCTGAGTAGAGGGCGTTTCCGTAGTCCAGCCTGCTGGTGACGAGGGCCTGGGTGACTGTTTTTCTTGTTTCGGTGGGGATCCACTTGAAGATCCTGCGGAGCATTCGGAGGATGTTGAAGCAGGATGAGGAAACGGCGTTGACCTGCTTAGTCATGGAGAGGGTGGGGTCGAGGATGACCCCTAGGTTGCGTACGTGGTCGGTGGGTGGCGGGGCTGTTCCCAGTGATGTTGGCCACCAGGAGTCGTCCCAGGCTGAAGGGTTGGAACCAAGGATGAGGACCTCCGTCTTGTCCGAGTTCAGCTTCAGGCGGCTGGTCCTCATCCATTCGGCGACGGCCTTCATTCCTTCGTGGAGGTGGGCTTTGGCGGTGTGAGGGTCTTTGGTGAGGGAGAGGATCAGCTGGGTGTCGTCGGCGTAGGAGATGATGTTGAGGTTGTGCTGTCGGGCGACGTGGGCGAGGGGTGCCATGTAGATGTTGAACAGCGTTGGGCTGAGGGAGGAGCCTTGGGGTACGCCGCAGATGATCTTGGTGGCCTTGGATCGGAAGGGGGCGAGGCGGACGCTTTGTGTTCTGCCGGAAAGGAAGGATGTGGTCCAGTCCAGGGCCTTCTCTTGGATCCCGGCGTCGTGAAGGCGTGTTCATAGTGTGTGGTGGCAGACCGTGTCGAAGGCGGCTGATAGGTCCAGGAGGATGAGGGCTGCTGTTTCTCCGTTGTCTAGCAGGGTCCTGATGTCATCGGTGGCGGCGATGAGGGCGGTTTCGGTGCTGTGGTTGCTGCGGAAGCCGGACTGGGAAGGGTCCAGGATGTTGTTCTCCTCGAGGTAGCGGGTCAGTTGTTTGTTGACGATTTTCTCGGTGACCTTCGCGGGGAACGGGAGCAGAGAGATGGGTCGGAAGTTATTGAGGTCCTTGGGGTCTGCCTTGGGTTTCTTGAGTAAGGCGGTGATCTCGGCGTGCTTCCAGCTTTCCGGGAAGGTTGCTGTCTCGAAGGAGATGTTGATTATTTTCCGGAGATGGGGCGCGATGGCTGTACTGGCTTTGTTGAAGATGTGGTGAGGGCACGGGTCTAGCGGTGAACCGGAGTGGATGGTGTTCATGATCTCGCTGGTGTCCTCGTCGTTGATGTTGGTCCAGGAGAGCAGGCGGTTGGTGGTTGTGGGGGCAGTGGTCTCGGTGGTTGCCGGGGCGGTCGTGGTGTTGAAGCTGTCGTGGATGTCGGCGATTTTGCGGTGGAAGAAGGTGGCCAGTGAGTCGCACAGGTCTCGCGACGGCTGGATGTCGTTGGTGTTGGAGCTGGGGTTGGAGAGTTCCTTCACGATGTTGAAGAGCTCTTTGCTGTTGTGTGCGTTGTTGTCTAGGCGGTCTTTGAGTGAGGCCCTTTTGGCGGATCTGATGAGTTGATGGTGACTGCGGGTGGCGCTCGTGGGCGGCGTAGCTGTCCGCTGTCCGTTCGTGGAGCCAGATCTTCTCCAGTTTTCGGCATGTTCGTTTGGAGGCCTGGAGGTCTTCGGTGAACCAGGTGGCTTTCTTGCTGGTGTGGCTGTTGGGCGGATTCTTGAGCGGGGCGAGGGTGTTGGCGCAGTCGTCGATCCACTGTCTGAGGTTGCGGGCGGCGGTGTCGGGGTCGGAGGGTTCGGCGGGTGGGCTCAGGGCGAGGGTTGTGGTTAGCTGGTCTTCCGTGACTCTGCTCCAGCAGCGGCGAGGCATTTGTTCAGTGCGGTGGTGCGTGGTGGGCTTCCTGTAGGTGAAGTGGATGCAGTGGTGGTCAGTCCAGTGGGGTTCGGAGGTGTGGTTGAAGGAGACGTGTGGGCTTGCGGAAAAGATGGAGTCGAGCGTGTGGCCGGCGGCGTGGGTGTAGTCACGAGCTGTCTGAGTCCGAGGGTGGCGAGGTTGTCGATCAGGGTGGTGGAGTTGGTGTCCTTGTTGTTCTCGAGGTGGAAGTTCAGGTCCCCGAGGAGGATGTAGTCCGTGGAGGCGATGGCGTGTGTGCTGACGAAGTCAGCGATGGAATCGCTGAACTGTGGTCGGGGTCCGGGGGTCTGTAGATGAGGGTTCCTCTGAGGGTGGTGTTGGGATCGGTGTGGATCTGGAAGTGCATGTGTTCGGCGGTGCTGAGGGTGTCGTCGGTGTTGGTTGAGACTCTGAGGGTGTTCCTGTGGACGATGGCGATGCCTCCTCCGACTCCGTTGGTGCGGTCCCTGCGGGTGATCTTGTATCCGTCCGGGATGGCAATGGCGATGTCGGGGGCTGAAGCGGGATTCAGCCAGGTCTCCGTCAGGAATGCGACGTCTGGGGAGGTTGAGTCGAGAAGGTCCCAGAGTTCGATGGCGTGTTTGCGGGCGGAGCGGGTGTTGAGGAGGATGCATCTGAGGTAGTTGGGTTCTTTCCTGGGCGGTGGTTTGGCGGGGCGGGTGCTGGCGAAGCTGCAGTTCCGGCAGGTGAAGGGCCCTTGGGTGCGCTTCGGGGTGGCCTGGTAGCAGGCGTGATCTTTTCCGGGGTTGAGTGCGTGGAGGGTGCTGGCGTCGTATCGGCGTCTGTTGATGTGGCGGGCGCGGGGGATGCCCGGACCAGGGGGTCTGGCGCTGGGCGCGGTCACGGCGCGGGCGCAGACGGGCTTGCCATAGACGCGCCTTCGCCGCGCCAGCGGCGCGCCCGCTGCACACGTCCGCTGCGCGGCCGCACAGCGGCCGCCATAAATGGGGAGGTGGGAGGGAGGAGCAGGGAATGGGGCAGCGAATGGGCAGTGAGGGGCGGGGCCGCAGGGCGCAGCGGCGGGAAACAGGCACAGAAGGGAAAACGAGCACAATCAGGGCATCAAGGGGGCACAGAAAGGAAAAAACTAGCACAATGAGGGGCAGCAAGGGGGCACAGAAAGGAAAAACTAGCACAATGAGGGGCAGCAAGGGGGCACAGAAAGGAAAAACAAGCACAATCAGGGGCAGCAAGGGGGCACAGAAAGGAAAAACGAGCACAATCAGGGGCAGCAAGGGGGCACAGAAAGGAAAAACGAGCACAATCAGGGGCAGCAAGGGGGCACAGAAAGGAAAAAACGAGCACAATCAGGGGCAGCAAGGGGGCACAGAAAGGAAAAAACGAGCACAATCAGGGGCAGCAAGGGGGCACAGAAAGGAAAAACGAGCACAATCAGGGGCAGCAAGGGGGCACAGAAAGGAAAAAACGAGCACAATCAGGGGCAGCAAGGGGGCACAGAAAGGAAAAACGAGCACAATCAGGGGCAGCAAGGGGGCACAGAAAGGAAAAACGAGCACAATCAGGGGCAGCAAGGGGGGCACAGAAAGGAAAAAACGAGCACAATCAAGGGCAGCAAGGGGGCACAGAAAGGAAAAAAACGAGCACAATCAGGGGCAGCAAGGGGGCACAGAAAGGAAAAACGAGCACAATCAGGGGCAGCAAGGGGGCACAGAAAGGAAAAACGAGCACAATCAGGGGCAGCAGCAGGGCACACAGACGGAGCTGTGTGGTGGGGGAGCGACCTACCAGTCAAGGTCAGGGGTCGCTGTGTGTGTGCCCGGGAAGCTGTCTCAGCCCGGGCTGACACACACGACAGGGTGGGGGGGGCTGAATCCCTTTGAGCCCAATGGGCGTTGCGCTCCTGGTCTGCCAATAGCAAATTATCCCCGCTCCCTCCCGGCCTCCCAGTCATGGACACTGCAGAGGGCAAAGCAGAACTTTGATAGGTAGCGCATTCGCGCGCTACACAAGATTGACAGCCAGCCCTGTAGTTGGGAGATGGATGGGTAAGTATCTTAGAAAGTTAGGGGCGGCCGTGCGGGCAAGTAACTCGCCATCTTAGATAGTCCAGCTTTTGAGCAGGGGGGGGCGGCGTCCACCCTGTAAAATAAGTGGGGGGACGCCGTCCACCCACGTGGTCCCCGACTCGTGCCCTGGCTATATTTTATTATTCATCCTGCTCACAGGGGGAGGGTCTGTTCTCCCTATTTTCACCAGAGTCCATGGCACCCTTTATACATCACTGATGGTTATCTGGGCGTCTATAAACATAGGTGCATATATATGATATAGATTGTAAATTCTGTGTTTCCGAATCTCTGTCTGACAATGTAATATACATTTGAGCAGTTTCATAACCTTTTGTAGCCTTTAAAATATCCAGGGCACGCTCATTCACCCACGAGCACTAATTCATGCAAACCTTCGCTCACATATTCATTCACTTACAACTGAAAACTAGGCCATTCACAAAATCACACGCTCACTCGTTCGCACATGCTCACTCAGCCACTCTCACTAACACTTTCCAGCTACACCCAGTGGCCTAACGACACTTGAGGGGACCCCCCCCCCTGGAAAGTACAAGGAGAGGGCCCCCACCCACCCCGGATCCAATCAGGTCCTCGCAGGCCAGGGGCCCGCCGCCTGTGCACAGTGCCGGAGGGGCCCCCTTTGAGCTCAAGGTACTGGGGGCTAATTTGACATCACTGGTTTCACCTGAAAACGTCCTCACTTGCTTTTACTTACTTGCTTGGTCACTCATTGTAGAAAACAAGTATAGGCAAAGCCAATAGATTTGGCTTTATTGTGCTTAGGAGGACATCACTGCAGAGATCGTTAGGGAAGGAGGCGCTGCAGAAGCCTGCAGGGAAAGAAATGCTGATGGTCCGAAGCCTTGAGGGAGGCGTGGGGTGCTTCAGACACGGGGCGGTGAGGAGTGCTGCTAGAGGCGAAGCCTAGAGAGAGAGAGAGAAGCGCTGCAAGCACCTGAAGTCAGGGAAGCTTTGGACCGCAGGAACTTGGAGGAAAGAGAGTGCACAGGCACTCATCTCACTCTCTTATAGCAGCAGTGCTTGTCGGATGAGTGCAGCGGCTGCTGGTGCGGGATCGTGGCTCTAAAGGAAGCCAAAGACGTTTGTGCCTAGAAGGGGTCCAGACCAGCGGTCGAAGCAGGGGGGACGGCGTCCACCCTGTAAAATAAGTGGGGGGACGCCGTCCACCCGCGTGGTCCCCCGACTCGTGCCCTGCCTACAAGTAACGGGTACTCAATGCCACGGATATTCTGATTGCCAGCCAGCAGCCAGTCAGAATGATCAGAACATAGGGCGCTATTCTGATCAGCTGCATGGTGGGCCCATAAGAACGCTGAAACGTTTGTTTTTCGCAATTTGCTCCGGCCACCCTTTCTAACAATACGAAAAGGACTCTGATTTAAGACCTTTCTGATTGGCTGCTGACAGAATAGATGTGGAGAGCCATGTGTCTCAGGCTTTGTTTTGCTGCACTTGGATGCACAGGCAGCCCAAACACAGGTATTTTCTGTGTTCAGACATGAAAACTACCACGGAGCAGATTGTGGTGGTTCTCCATAATGTTTTTCACTATGAATAAGAGTGGGTTTTACATTCTGTATTTCAGGGTATAAATTGTCCCACTCGCATGCATTATCACACAGCACACAATATCATGCTCTGAAATGCAGCCTTACCTTCCAAAGGGGAGTTTATGAGAATGACTCTTCCCATAGGTGAGGAGACCCGCAATCTCCTGGAGTGGCCATTCACCGGTCTGTGCTGCTTCCTTAGTAAATGTCTTGTTGCTGTGCTTCCATCAGCAGATGCATTTCTATGGTGCGTGGCATTGGTCATTTCCCTTCGTACAGAGTCAAAAGCATGCGCCATTGCTGGGAAGGGTAAGAGCTGGTCATGAAGGCTTTGGAACCGTGGAGGTTTGTTCAGGAAACTAAACAATGTCCCAGCAGTACAGGCAACAGTGACCCTCCGGCGACAGCACTCATGCTACATTTTGTGTCCTCATGTCGTTTCCCACCAAAAGAGATGTGTGTTTGACATTTTGCAAGGTGAAGGTTTATTACCAAAGTAAATGGAGTAATGATTTCGCGGATTCCATTTCTTGTTGTTTTGGGTCAATTCACGTTTTCTCACCTAAGACCATTAAAAAAAAAAAGAAATTGAACGTGTAAGACAAACAGAAATAAAAGTTCTGTGTTTACTATGAAATAATTCAAACAAATGAGAGGTGAATATTTCTAGGACAGATAGCATTTATTTACTGCTATGTTTGGTGGGCCGAAGAGAAAGCCCTCAGGTCTAGTGTCTGATAAGCAGCATACATTTTGTCACTTTCCTGTTTAGCGTTTTCTCTTGTCCATAAGAGCTTAAACAAGGTGTGATAGATCTGGAGCCAGAGGATGCAATCAGACATATCCTGTTACTTCCATCAATGCTGATGTCCCACACTTAAACCATCGAGCCTGTGAACACCCAGAAGCAATGAGGACAACGAATATGATGGAAATGTCCATTGATATCATAGAGTAAGAGTAATAAGGCTGAAGGCAGTTCTGAAACATATCTTTTATACATCTCCTTTCTGATACTGTCAGTAATCCAACTATCATACTATAAATCAGTACTTGCTCATCCACATAGGTAGCTCTCATTCCTCATCTCTGTAGCATATGCCATGGTCTTCTGAAGATGGTTGCTTGTATAGTAGGAATAGGCATGCTTTAGAGTCATTTCAAGCTGCTCATTGTTCTTTTCCCAGGGCTGATTAGGGGGATATGACACGCTAAGCTGTCCCACATGCAACTCTTTTCCAATTGAATGCATATGTTAATGGTCAAGCTCCTAATGGATCCTTTATATTAGAACAGTTTCTCCTCTCAAGTGTATCTACAGGAAGTAACATCTTCAGATGTTACCTAGCTAGGTTGGCCCTGGTACTCTGCTCATGATGCTTAGTACTTCTGCAGTGCAGCTCCTGCCTCTCTTCCTGTGCCAGGTGCAATAGCTCAGAGCTAAATCTTCATGTCCTGCCATGTCGACTATGACCGACCTTGCCCTTACCAGATCTGCTGAACAATAACGAGGAGGCTTGGCCCTTCAGCTTAAACGTGTTAACAGGGAAATAACCTGGGCTATGGTTATAAGGGATGTGCTGCTTCTTGTTTTGGACATCAGTGTACTCTTACGCCTACTTCTGAGAATGAGAAGTTAGTGTAATAATGAGATCTCCTGGACACAAGACAGCTAACAGAGAATTCCTGTTGCCAATCAAAACTGAAATGAACCCTCAAGATTCCTTCCCACTAACTGACCAGATAACTGGTTTTTGATGCAATGATGAAATCAGAACACACCAGCAACAGTTCACCTTTTACCCCCAACCATAGCCTAGCTCAGATGCTATATATAACAATGCAAGTGTGAGCAGGAATACGCCCTGGGGGCCTGGCCTGGATTGTTTTCCAGATCAGCTCTTGATTGACAGAGTTAAAGCATGTTGTTAGATCAATACATTTCAAACAAAGTTTTCGGAGGAGGCGGTGCCTCTTCCCCAGTTTTGCTTTTTAATAAAGTGGCCAAACAGTGTATTTTACAATACACTTTCTCAAATGCAATTGCTAAAATGTTACAATGTGTACACTTCTGTATGAGCACTTATAATTCGTTCCAGTAATTTCATGGTGAGCCTAGCAAGTGCATTGTTCTCGACAGGAGTTATGGGTTTCACCCTGCAAGAAATATTTGAAAACAGGATTGCAATATAGTTACAGTTATTTTCAGTGCAATTTTTAACTTATTTTAATTTTGCATAATGCCCCTTTGAAGTGGATTATCAGTTGCATATTATAACTGAAAATCTACTTGGAAATGACAGGGTGGAATAAAGAGTAGTTACACAGATCAGGCTGTTGACAGCAGAGGTACTCTTTAAGAGCATCTTTAAATACAGCAGACAAGTAACACAATAGAGGGAAGTAGGTTATGGAAGATTAGTTTAATAGCAGGAATAGAACAGGATGTTATGCTCATCGTTTCCAAGACAGAAGCTGCTGTGATGAGACCATTTCGGAATCGAGTTGGAAGCTGAGGTGACACAAAAGGCTGAGCAGGCAAAGGTAACTGAAAGCAGGAATATGGAAACACGGAAGAAGTACAACACCCAACCATTGGAGAAACTCTCTAACAGATGAAGAAATTGAGGGGAAACAGGGAAAGGGGAAAAACAAAGGGAAAGGACACAGATGATGAGCTAGCATGAGCTGAAGCCACTACAACTGCGAAGAACTGCCAGGCACCTTTAAAGTGGTAACAGGATGTCTTATACCTGCTTACCTCTTGTGACCTCAAAGACCTGGAAGTATTCTAAATTTGCAACCTGCTCTGTGTTCTAGTCTACCTCCCAGGTCCAACCATCCTGTTCTCCATAGTCTCCATGCTTTGCCTAGTCTAAACAAAAGTGTGGACCAGACTCCGTTCAATTTAACACGCAAGAACATGCCCTTACACGAATGCAAATGGGTTTGCGTGTTTTCCAGTAATATCTGTCTTGTCTGAATCCTGACAGGAAGGAACCTTTCCAGTGAACATTTCTTCTAATGGTCAAACCATCTGGGATTACATACCAGAGACACTGCTCTGACAACAAGCAACAGTTTGGGCTGATAGTGGGGTATTAGGTGTTTTTTAATCACTAATGAGAAAATGCAAGATATTTGGAAACGTACTTGAGATTTAGAGCTCTCAATGGAATGAGGTTTAATGTAGGAATAGCAAAAACTTCTCTCCTTTCCAGGCATGTTAAATTTAGGAAACTCAATGTAGCACAGTGGGAAGAATTGCATCGAGGAAGCCCTGATAGGGAAAAAGGAGTTAGTAGGAAATTTAGGAAGCCATGGAAAAGGTTTCTAGTACTGATGCATTGCTTCTTCCTAGTGGAGTAAAACGACAGCATAAGAACAAATACGTTATGGTTTTCTAGAGGATGTGGCATGAATGGGGGATTTAAAAAAAAACAACAAAAAAAAACTGTCCAGTCTCAGTTAGAAGAAGCGAATAAAGAAAGCTCTATTTATAAATGGGAAATCCAGGAGAGGCCAAGAAGTCCAAAAATGAAAGAAGAACAGATCTCAAAAAAATAAAGGACCTATGTTTATATATTAATTAGAGGCAATCTAAATTAAATGACTAAACTGAAAGAGAAGGAAAGAGGTGTTTGAAAGAGGACACAACTTATAAACACACACTTAAGTCAGGTCTTATAATCAGTTAATCAATGGAAGCAGGGTTGATAGTAGTGATAGCTTTCCAGACAACCTGTATGACAAGTGAATGAGATTAAGGAAGTGTGATGAAGGCCATTTCAAATTCAATGCAATATTTGATATGGCAGGAATGATTAACATTGGTGAGATGTCTCACAGTAGAGTGACACAATATTAAAATGTGCCAGAGGTCTTTTGGGGAAGACCAGCCATTACCACATCTCCATACCATCATTTAGTCAATTTTAAGGCTTTGAAACACCATCCTAAATAGTCTGCAGGTATAGTTCCAAGTCTTTCATTATAGATGAAGTAGAAAAATGCTAATTTTGGATTGCGCCTTAATATGATAGTTGAAACTTAATGCCGAGTTGAGAATGCTTCCTTTTTGTGAGGGATTTTCCTAGTCATCTGCAAACAGGCCATCTTTTCTTACAAAATACTCTATCATTGTATTCCTTGTACCTACCAGCTGTACTAACCAGTCTATTGCCACTGTTCCTCTCATCTTTAAAAACGGTTGACAAATTGCCTAACACTCAAATACAGGTAAGCGTTTTCCTCCTCAAAACATGGTACAGAAGTCCTTCTACCAATATTCCACCATAACGACAAGCGCGATGTACAGTCACTGCCAACCACCAATGCTTCTGGGAGAACCATATCTGCATCCCACACTCGAACTGTCATATGGGACTGTGAATTGTGAGCTGCGGTCACGGTTGTTCAACATTCTAAAAGAAACTAAATAGAAACTGGTTTCCTTCCCTGAACAATTTGTACTTTTTGCTGAAATTGTTTTTTTCGCGTCCTGAGACACTTCCTCATTATACACAGTTTTTATTTCAATATTTACAGACAGGGAATCTTTACCGGTTGCACATATGGAATGGCCAGCTCTATATATTCCAGCACTTATTGGACCTGTTCATTTTGACTTTCAAATAAAATGTAGTTTTTATTCAGCTAGCACTGTTTAATTGCGAATTAAGAACAGAAACGCGCGTAGTAGCAAAATATAGTAAAGAAAACAATGCAAATTATTCCGCTGGTATGGAGGTCAGTTTTATGAAAACAAATAGAAACAAGCAGAACAAGTAGAAAAACAAAAAGAACATGCATTTGCAATGCAATAGGTCTCACAATAGCGAGATTTTGAGCTATTGACATTGTAAATGACAATGCCTTTTATTTGTGTTTAAAAAACCTGCAATAATAAAATGCATTGTCATTTACAATACCAATAGGTCAAAGTTTCTAAAATACGAGACCTATTGGATTGCATATGCTTGTTGTTTACAAGCACCCGATGCTGCGCTTTCACGTTAATAGAGGCACACCCCTTTCTTTAGACGAGCTGTGTCTAAAGAAAGGTCCGCGGCTGCTATTAAAGTGAAAGCGCGGTATGGGGCGCTTTTACCCAAAAAAGTATTTGTTTGTCAAGTTGACAAACAAATGCTTTTTTTTGTAAAAGCGCCCCGTGAAGGCGTGCATGGCACACTGAATGTTGCAGGAAAGTATTTTGTGCCTGCAGTAGAAGAAACCATTAAAGAAAATAGTGATTACAGAGTAAATGAGATGTACAGTGTAACAACCGTAGTAAAAGGGCTAGTCCTTATGGGAGGTTACAAATGAAGACAAGGCGGTACTAAGGAGGGACCAACAAGCCTATTAACAATCAGAAGCCAGCATTTACGAAGGACAATGACACAAGCCAATGACAAATATGGGGGGAGAGTGGGCAGGGCTTCAAGTCCATACTCCAATACAGAATGGCTCGCAGAGCAGCGCATGCGCTGCCCAGGCTCGACCTAAACATAGGTAGACTAAAGCATACACAAACCTGACTGAGTTTTAATGTGTATGTTATTTCATGCAACATGGACGATTATGTTAAAGAATCAGCATTACCAAAAAGTAAGCAGATAGGTGCATGAAGATGTTTACACTTAAATTGCATTTATATAGTGATTACTACCCCTTCAGAGGCGTTGAAGAGCTTTACGGCAAATAGCACGCTACCCGAGAGCCTAAAATTAAAGGTCAGTATTGTACGCTGAGGAAACCATCCCATGTGTGAAGCAGATGCTTGCTGGAATATACATTGTCATGGTTTAAAAAAAAATGAATTTAAGACAGACAAGCATGAGATAGATTTAGAATAGTTTATATACAGAAGAGGCATGCAGAAGGTAGAAGGGAAGCAGAGGAACATTTAAAAAAGAAGGGATGGAAGTAAGTAAAACTTTTCACAGAAGGTCAATTTTTCATGCAGGAATTGAAGGAATCTAGCTAGTGGATATTTTTGCATGCAATCAGTGGATGTAAACCTATTAAAAGAAACAGATTTGAATTCTACTCTAGAGGAATGTAGCTTTTGCAATCTTTTTTGAGGCACTTAAAAGGTGGCAAAGATACTTCCCGCACTGAAAAAGGAAGCCCAGTGCTTGTAGAGATATTATTGCAAGTGACTGTCAAGCAGTGCAACATTTAAGCACATCCCATAACTCTTAATTACAATTTGACAACACCATCGCCCCACTGTATGCAAGGTTAGCAATACTTTCAAACACAGGGAGACCCTTTTTGTGTACCTACTACAGCAGTATATTCAATACGTTAAAGTATAGCTACAGTTTATGCAAATCATTTGACCCATACATAAACTACACATATAATATAAAACATGTTATGTAAACACCCACCAACATAAAATATAACAAAGCAATTGATAGACACATTCCAGCAATCATTAGTAAATCCACCGCATGTTTATGTGACCCATTCAGTATCTGGTTCGGAAGGTGCCGTCCCCTGCGTCCACTTGAAGAGCTCTGGCTCCACAGGAACAAACACAATGTCCTGCAGAATGGATGTGTCTGAGCTCATCCTGACTTCCAGCGCCACATTGCCGCATAGGAGTGCAGAGAAGAAGATCACACAGGGAGCAGAACAGGAGAATGATTTTGGGGAGAATTACAGGCCACATAAATGTTGAAGGAATTATAGCGAGAAAGTGAAGTTTAGGGAGAAGTGCGGGACAGAAATGCACAGGAAAGGTGTAATGTATAGTGGCATGGGTTAGGTCGAGGGGACACGAGTAAGGGAGAGGCATAGGGGATGCTGAGACAGCAGAGGTGCAGCGAGATGTGCAGGGGCTCAAATGGGAGTGAAGCAGGGAATAACAACAAGAAAAATGTACAGTGGAGAGCAGGGGTTGCAAGGAATGCCACTAGAGGAGAGGCACATGGGATTTCTTTTGAGGAGAGGTGTAGTGGTAAGGTGCAATGGACACAGACAGGTTTAGGAGTAAAGAAGAAAGTTGCAGGGGATATGGGCAGAAGTGAAAAGCAGGGAAGAGATGAAGCTCTTGTTTCCTGGTTACGGGCGGGTAGAGGTTGGAATGGGCGAATAGTTCATTGCTAACTAAAGGAACTCTCAATGCTGATTTCTAACCTGTGCCAAATGTGTTTTGTTGCACAGCACTGAAATTGCCACCATGCCAATCTAGGATTATGACGTATTTAAATATTGCCAATCTGATACGAACTGATGTGCACTGTCCTTGAGTCCCAGTACTATCATACTGGCTATGGCTGTTGATGAGGACTGAGGTGTAATTGATTATCTGTGTCCACCTGCAAGTATTGGACTAGCAGGGTTATAATAGGTCAGATGTGACATGTGATGGTTGAGTTGCGTCTGTGTATCCATACTGGCAGATCAAGGGATGCTGCAGCCCCTGATTGAGACAGATTAGTAAAATTGTATTTTCGCGGTTGTGGTGGAAGGTGCACTGTACAGCTGTATGCAGAATAACTATTTGAATTCTCGCGAGTGCCAAGGGTTGGGCTTCTAAAGCACTGGTCTCAGCATTGGAGTGCACACAATAGGGCAGATCCAGACAGTGAGACTCTAGGGCAGCCCTGACTTTGCCATGGTAGAGCACTATCAAGAGTGTTGCAACTCTGTACAAAAATACATTGATAAGGCTTTGTGGGTGTCCCAGCACTTGAATGATAAAGGACATCACAGCTCATGATTGAAGTGATTTGGTTCCAGTAGCAGTACCAGGAAAAGTGCTGGATACCTACACAAGACAGTGAACGAAGGAGGAGTAAGAGCGATAAGGCAGTGGGCCAACACACCATTTAAGGACAGGAATGCATAGTTCATGTAGCACTCAGACGTGTTACAAATTCTAAACTTGTGCAGGTATCAGACTCATCTGATAAGGATATAAATAGCTAAATATAATTGAACTGGAAAAATGTTTAGCAGGGGATTCAGAAATCTATTACAATTGTGCATGCTATTATATAACTAAAATAAAAGCAGAATTATGCACAGTGGTATTAAAAAACCCTAAGTAGTCTTCTCTCCCCTTCCAGGGTGACAAAGAGGACCCAACACTTAAAGAGAAGAAGAGACAGGAGACAGTAAACTTATCTCAGCAGATTCCTCAGTATATTGAGCCCCACGTAATCCTAATGAAAAGAAAGAAAGAACAGGAAAAACGTGTTCATGTGGACACAGAAGGTAAGACCCTACTTTGGTATAAAAATTACAGAGCTAAATCCAACAAATCACCAGAAAGGAGGATGAAAGGAACAGTACTAATGCAATAATATCTGCAAAAAAGTCGAAAGAAGGGAAGGAATAAGAAATGCTAAATTCGAAGAAACGGACATTCAGGTTCAGAAAGTTGGGTAGCGCACTACAGTTCTGCACCAACCTTGGAACTGAACTTGGTTAAATGGTAGTAAATTCAACAAAAGAAAAGAAGAAATAAAAAGAGATGGAACACAGCATCATGGCTTGTGGGGGGAAATAAAGTGCAATATAAAGACGTATTAGATCCAGGGCATCTCATCTAAAAATGTACAAGATAACCAGAGAAATGTGCAGGCTACAGAACGTAAAGGAATGTGGTAATTGGAAATAGAAATCTAGAGATTTCCATTTAAAAGAATAGTAAGAAAAACTGACCGTAAACTAAACTTTGGATTTGTCCCTTGGGATAGGGAAGGGGAAAGAAAAAATATCCTCCCTGGATATTAATATACCTGATATAAAAATCAAACCTGTAAACCAAAACTGGATCTCTGTTACAAACCAGTCTAAAGTTCAGCACCTGAAGGAAGGCACTGAGGAGAACATGTACAAAGCCATTTTACAATCGCAAACTCTGGAATTCACAAAATCACAGGGTTTCTTACCTCAAAATGGCTTGGATACATGTATTAAACCCATTTTGCTAGTTGGAAACGCCTTCTAACTCACAAAACAGGGCTTGCAACCTTACCAAAACGCAATTTGTAAGGGGCATGAAAGAGGCATCCCCTCCTAATTGCAATTCAGAACAGCATGTATCAATAGTTTGCGACTGCAATTGCACTCAAATCATTGATCAGTTACAGACACCTCAAAGGAGGTGGTAAGTGATTTACAAACAGGACACCCTTCCCTGAGTGAATGGGTAGGAGGCAGTGGTACAGAGAACCACGGTCAGATCCCCCATAAGTTATCCCAAATGGGTTAAAAAAAATCCTATTTGGAAATGCAAACCGAGGTAAGGTGGCCTGTTGTTCCTTACTGGCTGTAACCTCTGTTTTTTTAAGCTAATCACAGGGGACGCAAATAGCCCACTGCCTATTTACTATTCATTGTGTAGGTCATTCTCCAATTTGGACTGGAGATTTTGTGATGTGACCTATTAGTATATAGGATGTAGGATGCAAAAACGTAGTGAGTATTTTTCAACCACTTTTTGAAACTGGTCTTTCAGTATATCTTTTCCTATGCTTCTACAGAAAATAATACACAAATATTTTGGATGATATTTTGGAAGGCTATCAACATTTGGAACTAACAGACTTGAGTATAGTTTAAAAAAAACGTGACTGTTCAAGCCTGACAAACAAATGTAAAACCAAATTAAAAAAATTAAAAAATTGGATTTCAGTGGTCTACAATGATATAATCTATTGGTTACATCAACTTACTAAAACTTCATTGAAGTAAAATAATTCCTGTAAGGAACAGTTCAGTTTAAATCAATTTTTACAGAGGGCTGAATACCTGAAAGAGTACCAAGTGTAAGGGAACCAAAAAAAGGTTCTAATGGGTTTAAACAGTGGGAAAACACATAGTACAAACAGGCTATGTGTGTAAATCTACAGAATAGTGAGCAGTAGTCTTGTACCACACAGACTATATATTACCAAAAAAACAACAATGTCTAGAAATCAAGGTTGGAAATAATCTCCATAATTCTTAAACCAGGCAAAAATCCTGACTTACCAAATAATTAAAGTTCCATATCACAATGAGGCTAAAATATTATTTAGCAAATAAGATATATCCTGTGAAGCAAGATATATTCATGTTGATAAGAAAAACGTAATTCCAGGTAGACAGCTGGCAGATTTAAATTGTTCAGCATCTGTCACTAAGAAAAAATAGGCAAAAGACAATAGTAACAGTTTAAGGAGAAGGGTTTTAAAAAGGGAGGGGTCCTCTGGATCATTTACGATGAGAGTGTATACCACATTCAAAACCAGAGTTATGCAGTTTTTATTTATTTATTTGAGTTTTATATAGCGCTTTACATAAGGAACCACATAGCGAGTTACAAGGTACAATAATTTAAACATTTGTTGCACAGTCATTACAAAGTAAGTGGCAAATCATAGGGGGCAGGGAAGGCAAAGGGGGACAAGAATAGGATACTGAGAATAGGTGAGAGGAGAGAAGAGAACCTGAGGGGGGGGATGGAGTTAAGGCAGTCCAGCAAGAAAGAGAAAAATGTTCGAGGGTCGTCAGGGGGAGTCTGGAGGGAAGGGGGAACGGACAAAGGTCAAACAAGATGGCGGGCCCGGGTCGTGGGTATCGACGGAGACCAACACCAAAATGGCGGGATGCACAAAAGTAAAAAATCCTGAAAGAAAAACCCAGAGAGCAGGATTCATTGAGTAGAGTCAGAGGGGGGACGCAGCCACAAAACCAAAGGCGGGCGGAAGGCTGTAGCAAGCGTGCACAGGCTCTGGACCACGGGGGCATCGGTGTCGACGATCGGCAAGGCGTAGATCCGGGGAAGACAGCCTGGGAGTTAGGGAGCAGACTAGGAGAAAAGGGAGGCAGCAGCAAAGTCCAGGGGGGGGGGGTGCGCTTCCCAGGCATAGAAAGGTACAGAAAAGCCCGGGAGCGTCGCACCGCAGCGCAGAGTAGATTCATCACCCCTGAACCCCCGTAACTGGAGAGGACTCACGGGTCCCAGAAGTCAGATCTGAGGCGAGGCACACCCAAGAAGACGGCCAGGATGGGGGGAGGCAACAAGGCAGCAGCGGGGACCGGGAGAGCGAGCCTCCCCTTGATCGGAAGATTGCAGGCAAGAATTCGGGTGCACCGGACCAGCAACGCTGTGTCACTCACCGCCGATACAGCCTCATCGCGGCAGGAGATCAAGCGTCAGGGCGGACAGCTACTCTCCAACCCGGAAGGCAAGGGGGACGGTCCGGAAGGGTGAAATCTCACCCCAGATCACTCAGCCGCCATCCGGAGTTTCCGATCATGCCTTAGCCGCGCCAAGGCTGGTCCAGTGATCAACGATCCGCGGTGATTCATTCCGAGGGAGGCAGAAGGAGGAAAACAGCAGCGGAGGGACGAGGAATGCCATGCCCCAATGTCCGGCTGGGTAGGTGACGGCTACGGGAGAAACCCGAGCCAGACTCCTCTATAGCCGAACCAAGCGGCTCCAAGTCGATGCTAATTATGGTAAATTAGGATAAAAATTTAAACTCCTATGTAAATCACAGTCTAGCGTACTCTTGACCTTTATAGGACATATTTATACCACCAATCATGTTATTCCTCAACTGAAATTCCTATTTGAAAATGTACTGCTCTATGAAGATAAAATCGACATACCTATGTGTCTTGGAAAAAATAACACTTTTGACTGATCAAATAAACAGAACAGAATAACCTGCAAATAATAATGAACAAAAAATGTCTTCTAGACCTTCATGTACAATGCTTAGCAATCCCGAACAAAGAAGTGAGGGCTTTAATATGTTACAGAAATGGAAGCGACAAATGAAAATATCTGAATCTCATATACTCCCCCAAATCCATCAATGGAATTTTTAGAAAAATACTCTGATGCCAGGTTTTTGGCAAAGTAAGATTCAAACGGACCTTACGTACTTAAATAGCGGTAAGATCCAAAGACAATGCTAACCATTTCATGGGTTACCATCATCATCGAATACTTTATTGCTGTCAATAGACCATAAAAGTGCTGGTGCAATACATTAACAATAAATAAAACATTCACGAGAACATAAGCTCTGAGCCCCAGTGTCCAAAATTACAGATACAAATTATTGCTATTAACCCAACCCCAGTGTTTGAACAAAATGTATAGCAGCATGTACAGAAAAAGGAAAACAGATAGTAAAAGATGTACAATTATTGGGGGGAGATGGAGCTAGTGTATTTCATGAGGATAAAATACTAAAAGAAACTCTATAAAATCACCTATAAAAGGTAGGTTAAAAAAAGGGGACCAGCCCATCTAAAAACAAAGAGAGTTTTCTCAGCTTTACCCTATACAGTGTTTTTTAGAAGTGACCTGCGCACACACCACATAGAGAGTAGAAAGCGTGACACCGCAAATACAATTGGGAATAAAGTGTTGTATTTCAGTAACCTAAAAGCCTCTAAACAGTGTTTGGTCCCAAGATTTTTACATAGTTGCGTCAACCAGCGGCATCTAGATTTTCTATAGCCAGGGCAGAAGAAGAAGACATGCAACTCTGATTCCTCTGAGTAATTACAGGCTGCACAGCCTAGAGAAAGTGTACTTGCCCATTTGTTGGTGAAAGTGCGTATCAGGAGGACCCAATGCCTAAATTGGATGCATAATTTCCTTGCTAGCGTGGGTTGCATCTCATCCAGGGCAGGCTCTAGTCTGTACTGATCTTTTATCCTCAGAAGTGCAACTGTTAATGAACCTGTGGCTGAACACCCCTGTATACTGGCGAATTTGTCCCCCTCTAGCTCTGAACCAGTTCCTTTCTGGAGACTGTAGCACAGGCTTCCTCGAGATAATGGCATAGACTCGCTCTACCCATGTTCAAAAAGGTGTCTCTAACATAGGCTAACCACGGCAATTTCCCGGCACCATGCAGAGCCAAGATATCCTTCAGCTCGTCCCTATACACAGCCAATTCCGGGGTTACCCATAACCGACGCCAGTAAATTAAGGGTCTAAGAGCAATTTCATCAGCAATGGGCCTTACCCCCAGATCCAAACAAAGCAGTGTAAGGGGAGTGCTAAGAGGAAGACCAAAAAGCTACCTAATAAAAGAGTTCAGTCTTAATGATGTTACTCGTAGAGTTATGTCCCCAGAGTTCAGCCCCATACATAGCAGAACCCCTTGTTTGCATTTTGTCGATTTCCACTATTGGTCCAATCGGTTTAAAAGAGCTAAATAGCTTGATCAGCCCTCCTGTGTTCTGTGCTAACTTCAAGCTGGTTTTGTTGATTTGGGCCCCCAATCCATTTTCCCAGTTAGGGTTATCCCAAGATATTAAAAAAGAGATACCCTTTCCAAAGGAATGCCATGCAGATTGGGATTAGGGCGGGTAGAGCTGGTTGGATTAAAGACCATATATTTGGTCTTTAAACAGTTGATCTCAAGTCCCCTACTATCTCAAACGGCCTTGAAGTTGTCGAGGATCCTCTGTATGCCCATCGGTGACTTTGAGAGCAACAGGGTATCATCGGCAAATATCATTGCCGGTATTTTCCTACTTGCTATCTTGGGTGCATCGTTGTCCTTCCCCGCATTCAGCGCATCTACGAGTGCATTTATAAATAGGCAAAAGAGGGTGAGCGCAAGCACACAACCCGGTCTTACGTCTCTGTCTATAGCTATAGGAGAGGTGAGTTCCCCATGTTTGCCGAATCTAATTTGGGCATAATTGCCTTCTTGCAATCGCCTAAGCATGTGAAAGATAAATAGGCACCCCCAGATCTCTTAAAACAGCCCATATTTTATCTCTTGGTACTAGATTGAATGCGGATTTTAAATCCATGAAGCTCAAATAGAGGCTGCCACCCTCTATTGTCACCATTTTCCAGTACAAGAGTTGGAGCCTGAATATTTGGTCAGTGGTGGACGTATTTTTCCTGAAGCCAGCTTGTAGTGGGCTTAATATTTTAAATTCGTCCATCCAAGTTTGAAGACCGACCAACAACACCCTGGCAAAGATTTTCAGGCTAACATCAATTAAACTTTTGGACCTATAGTTGGAGGGAAGAAGCCGGGAGTCCTTTTTATGGACCGGCAGAATTTCCGCCCCAGCCCACGTTGGTGGAATAGCCATTCCCTTCAGTATGGCATTAAACAGGATCCATAGATAGGGAACCCAAATGGTTGGCTCAGTGCGAAAGAGGTCCCCTGGGATCTTATCAAGACCTGGTGCTTTGAAAGGTGCAATTTTACTTAGGGCACTTGTTATCTCTGTGAGGGGTATCTCTGGGGCCTCAACGCAGATATTCTGGAGAGGAGCTGAGAGGAGTAATGTCTTTGGTTGTATTGTTGCCCTCATCATCCAACCTCAGGTAGAGGGCCTCAAAATGTTCTTTCCATTGATCGGCTGCAATATTTGGTTCGATAGCCTGCTTCCCTTCCCTGCTAACTGTATTAACTATGCACCAAAAGACCTTCATGTCATGAATGAATAGGGCCTGCTTCAAGGACTCCCACTTGTCCAACTCCCGTGCTTTTTTGGCATCGGCGATACTGGATGCCCTTTTTTCTCTAATTAGGGGTCTAGCCTTGGATTTAATTGCCTCGATCAGGGCGAACTTCGCCCTCTGACAACTGTCCTTAAACCAGGGGTGTTTGCCCTTTTTATGACCACTGGGATGTGAAGGTGGGAAAAAAATGCCAGCTAAAATCGATGTCAACAACTCATTGGTCTCTGCGACTTGCGCAAGAAAGGTAAAAAAACCCTCACTTGAAATGGACTGTTCCACTGCCACCAAGCAAGGGATGATTGCATCATACAAAGAAGCCATCTTAACACATGATTGCTGAACAGCTATCCACCGGACCTTTCTTCTGTCATTGGTCAAAACTAATCTATCATCTGGCGGTATGTTCAAACCAGAGACTTCTTCAGTAATCGGCAGTTCTAACTCTACAATCAGGGCATTATGGTCACTGACGTGTCGGGATTAGACAACAAAGTCCACCACCCGATGCCACATCCTGATGTCAACTAGGATGTAGTCTATGATTGAGGAGTGACCTGGGCGATTAAAAGTATGTTTCCCTGGTGTATCAGATTTGGTTCTGCCATTACATGCCCTTAAGGAGTTATTCAGGGTGAGGGATTTGATCTGGAGCACCAAGGGTGTCCAGGCCCTGGTTGGCGGGATGTTTGTCTCTGGAAAAGCCCAGTGTAGATCTTCTTCACTGGGAATTCCTCCATTAAAATCATTCAGGGGCTCAAACTGGCAATTAAAGTCTCCACCAATAACCGTCCAGTGGTTATTGGGGATAGTAGATATAGAATCGGCTAGTTGGTCGAAGGTCAGTGATTCATGGCTGTTACTAACAGGCCTGGAGTAGACATTGACCAGGGCAATTCTGGACTTAGATGTAAATGTCAGGAGAATGCGCTGGACGTCATTAGAAAAAACACTCCAGCTGTTTAACTCGACAGCCCAGATGGGACCCGACACATATACAAAGACCACCCGAGGGCCTGCCCTTACCCCTGGTGGTTGCGGCTACACTATAGGAAGCAAAACCCAACCACTGTGCCTCCTCCCTATCCCATGTTTCCTGAAACATAGAGATGTCATATTGATCCACAAAAGCCCCCCAGTCTGGATTGTCCAACTTATTTCTAAGGACCGGAACATTCCAGGATAAGACCCTTAACTTTGTTGGATCTGTAAAATTAACAGTCATAGATAACCTAGTATTAGCATGAAGAGGCCTGATGTCACTAAGTTGGTCACTTGGTCTTGTCGCCAGAGTGCTATTAAGGACCTCGATGCTGTCAGCTATGAGCACTGGGGAGTTGGAATCTAGTAAGGATGCGAGGGCTAAGGCCTGTGGCACAGTTTGTGCCAATCCTGGGGTTGGCCTAGAAAAAGCATCATTAGACAATCGCCCCAAAGCAGTTGGGCCAACACTACTTGTCTGCCTATCCCCACCCGAAGGGATCATAACAGTGGACTCCTTTAAGTCACCTACCCCTGGCAAAGACATAGTGCTCGATATATAAAAAGCTCCATTTGAAATAGCCCTCTACCTAGTTTCCTCCTGACAGTTAATTGTCTGTTCAGAGTGCTGCGTGGCTGTAAGTCAATCAACCTCTTCCAGGACCACAAATCTGTTTACTGTGGGTATATTATATAGTAGGGGGTCTGGGGAGATGGTGCCACTGCCTTGCAAACTGGTGATTCTGCTTCCACGGCCCCTGTCCATGGCTCATGTGCATGCTGGTGGCTGATGCTTGGTGAGGGATATAAAAGTACCCTAATGGTAGAGACCTAATTCCCTCATTTTGACTATAATGATTAAAACAAAGGAGGCTTTGGACGGTCATTGGATTTTTAAAATGAATCACTATGCAATCCCCTTGCACATCTTTAGATCTGTTTCCCACCCACCTAACCCTACGGGTCATAAGAATCTCTCCAGCATTCTCATAGGAGAATTGCCTCTGCCTTTCAAACCAAAACATGCATTTATTCTTTAATTCAAGATGCGTTTCTCACTGCCCTTGTTTTAACTTGGGTACACCTACTAAAACAATAACATACGGAGATTCGGCGGGGGATAGGTTGATAGAAGGCAGATCACCACTCACTTCCCTGTCCCCGTTGCTGGGCTCTCTGCCGTCCCACTCCCCTCTGTACCTAGGCCCGAGCTGGTTCGTATGGTTTTGTGTATTTATCGTACTTAGATGTGCTATATCTCTGCTCCTGGGCTGATGTATAGCCCTAGTGGGGTCAGAGGTAGATACTGAATTTTGGGCATGTGGGAGTTCTGGTCTAGTTCTGGGTACTTGGGCGGGTACTTGGTCATGTGCTTGAGCGTCAACGTCAGGCTGGCAGCTAACATCTGTACCTTTCCCTGATGCTGACATTGTCCTACCCACCCAGGATTCAAGAGATTCTGCCAGTTTATCTACCTGTGTTGTTAGGGAACTAAGCTCTTCTTTTACAATAGATATGAATTGAGCCTGAAGGTCCACCACCAAGTTCTTTACCCACAGTGGGTAATCCATAGACAGTCGTGTATTGTCTATAGTACCCGTGTTCATACCCGGGTCATCCAGATTTCCTCCGGTAGCGGGCGTCCCAACATTGAGCTTCTTTCTTTTTGCCACCATTCTACTTGGTTGTTTGGGTTGCCCATATTTGGCAGGCCCAGGGTCAATAGCCCCTTTGCGCGGGCGGACTGTTAAAGGCTCTCTCTCCTTTGCATTATCAATAGATTGTATGGCTTGGGAAGTGAGTTCCGAGGCAGGGATAGTTTGGGGTGAGACCATGCCGGGCGCAGGGAAGTATAGGTCGGGAGTTAAGAACAAACGCCTCTCTGTGAGTTCAATTTCTGTTGCCACAACACCAATGGCCCTCTAACATTTTATCAATTGAGGTAGGGGGCACTATAGAGACAGGCTGCTGTGGCAGAACTTGCTGTTTGGGGGGGCATGTCCGTTTCCACATTATTGCGGATATCAAGGGTTTAGAGATGACCTGGAAGTCAAAAAAATGCGAACAGAGAACCCTCAATAGCGCCTCCCCTACTATTGGGACCAAACAGGAACCTGGTATCTTGAGATCCCCCTTTGCTTGTTAGAACAAATAATAAAACAGTACAAAGAAGCTGTACCTTATATATACTGTTCCAGTTCCCAGTTTCTAAGTGCTAGTTCTCCTAGGGCAGTTGTCAGGGGAGTGGCCCAGCCCAGCCTCTTCCAGGCGATAAAGGGCCTGGACAAAGCCCTTGGCCCGGGCTTTGTCCGGGCACGTCCCGCGGTGCAGGAGCCCTGGACTACTTTTGTGCGCCTCCTGGCACGCTGGAAACGCTGTTGGCAGTGGCGTAGGAGCCGCAAGGAATGCTGGGGGCTGTGGTCCTGCGCCCCCGAAGAGCAGTGTGGCAACAGGCGGCAAAAACGGGCGTCCCGTGCTGCAGGAGCCCCGTACTGCTTTTGTGCGCCTCCTGGCGCGCTGGAAACGCTGTCGGCAGCGGCGTAGGAGCAGCGAAGAATGCTGGGGGCTGTGGTCCTGCTCCCCCCACGAGCAGTGTGGCAACAGCCGGCAAAAACGGGTGTCCAGCGCTGCGGGAGCCCCGGACTGCTTTTGTGCTTCTCCTGGAGCACTGGAAACCCCGTCTGTGACGGCGTTGGAGCCGCGAGGAATGCTGGGGGCTGTGGTCCTGCTACCCCCACGAGCAGTATGGCAACAGGTGCAAAAACGGGCGTCCCGCGTTGCGGTAGCCCCGGACTGCTTTTGTGCGCGCTGGAAATGCTGTCGGCAGCGGCGTAGGAGCTGCGAGGAATGCTGGGGGCTGTGGTCCTGCTCCCCCCACGAGCAGTTTGGCAACAGGCGACAAAAACGGGCGTCCCATCAGCTGTGGGAAGAGACTATCTCACAGGTTATTAGGTCACCCATGTGCGCTCGCTTGTGCGAGATACTGTTTACTACAAGGGTCTTGGAGCCCGTCCATTGCTTACCATTCAATGGCTTCACCGTCACTCTTTTTTGCTGCCTCTTAATTGGCCAGTGTCTACTGGCTTAAGTTCCTCTTCTTATTGACTAAGGACTAATTGCTTCATCTTAATTAGTGTCCTTCTGCTGCTGTGATTGAGGTACCATTTTTCTTTCTTCTTCTTCCCTGTCGTTCTTATCCTTGTTACTTTTCCACCTCCCACCCGCTCTTTGTTCATGTTGTTTCTTCCACTCCCAGCTCCCTCCCAGCCCCCTCGTCTTGTTGCTTCTTCACTCTCAACCCTGCACTTCTTTCCTTCCAACCCCCCACCAGCTTGTTATCCCTTCTGCTTCTTTGCTCCCATTACCTGCTCTCCTGTTGTCGAAGTGCCCCCGCCATAAGAAAACAAGCATTGAAAATGCAATAGGTCTCGCCTTTGATTAAGTTAAAGCTATTTGCTTTGCTAATGGTATTGAATAGCAAAGCAAATGGCTTTAACTTAATGATAGGCGAGACCTATTGCATTTTTAATGCCAGCAGTGGCACACATTGGAAGAAGGAGGGGCCCGACGGAGGGAGGGATAGCGAAAGCACGCCATGCGCGCGTTGTGCTGAAACGCCGTGACCCGTACGCGTGCACATCTCCTGTCCGTCCGTACGCGTGCACATCTCCTGTCCGTCCGTACGTGTGCACATGGAATCCATATTGATTCCAAAAGGCCCTCGCTTGGCGAGGGCAGCGCATGCGCGCTGCTAACGCTAGGCGAGACCTAATAAATGTAGGTTAGCTCTCAGTCTCTCTCTTTGTTTCACAGCACCGGAGTTCTCCACGCCGGCAGAGACACCTCAAGGTCAGCATTAAATGTTCAGGGCAGGTTATTTTTGTAAGAAGGCGAGACAAGGTGCCGATGGTAGGAGGCCAGTAGGGTTGTATTCGAGATATAGAAATCTGATCCTCTGGACCTCTGGGGCCTCACTGTAATGGCCCAAGAAGAAAAGCAGGAGATACAGTGATAGTGTCAAAGAAATGGCACAAAAGAGAGGGCGCTATGTGGGGGCTCATTTTTTTGTTTACGAATGGTCAGACCACTTTTTTGGAGAGATGCCCTGGGAAACAGGGCGATATTTAGATGGGCTACTTTTTTTATTGGCTATTACAGACATTAGTGCAGCAGGTGCTGTGGCACTAGGGTCAGGGGAGTAAGTTGCAACTGGGCCCTAGTAATGGCTGCCTTACAATGGAAAGCGGCATTAATGCACATTTTCCTTGGTAGCATTAGGGCCCAGGTCACTCTTGCTAGCACGTAACAGGTGTTTAGTTACACAGAGGGGCAGAAAGCCTACTTTGAGCAATAGGCCTAGGAGTGATGGTCCTGTGGAGTGGTCAGGGTAAACAGCCTGCTTTGCGAAGCCTCGTCATCATTGGTGCTGCAGCTGCAGATTGTAGCAGTTTTACTATACTTCCTGGAGTGCATTAAGGAACAGTGCATACTAGGGCCTCGTAGCAATGGTCCAAAGGAGAAGAAAATTGAGGCAGACGAGACACCTTGGTTTGGGAATCAGAGAGATGGGAGAAGGATTGTGTAATATAGGAGCCAATGTTAAAGGACAAAGGAGACAGCTTGCTTTGCAAGGCAGTCGCTATCATTAGTGTAACAGGTGCAGCGGCACTGGGGCTCAGTGGTATGAGGGACACCATAATTATGAATGTGTTTCTTTAAAAAGGGAGCTTTGGGCTTATTTTCCTTGCTAGCATTAGGGGCATAGGGTTCCTTTTCTACAAAACGTGGAAGGGAGGCAATATGCAGGACTCATTTTTTTCAAAGAGGGACCTAGAGCCTTTTTCAAGATTGAAATGATGGTCAGGCATGATGGGGAAGGGGTGGAAGAAGAAGAGATAGCCAGTGCTTAATTTGAGCCAGTGAGCACCGGCACTTAATCGTCATTACCGACGCTTATAGTACAAACTCTACCCAAAGGTATTTGAGCGCTTTTTATGCGCACCAGTTAAGAACATATTAATTTTTGGTAGGCACTGGGAGATTAAGTGATTTGCCCAGAATCACAGGATGTTGAGCCTACGCCGAGACTCAAACTTGGTTCCCCAGCGCCAAAGTCAGCAGATCTGGCTGTTATGCTACATCCTCTCCCCACTTGTAGTGTTTCATGGTTAGTAGTTGGTTCTGTTATAAGCGGCGATAATAGGAGCAAATGGTTGGTACAAGCTGCCTCCTGACGAGAGACCTGGCACTTATTTTTTCACAAATTAACCACTCAGAGATAGTCTGCTTGTCAGGGCCACAGCTATCTTTAGGGCAGCGTGTGCAGTTGTATTGAGGCCCAAGAGTGCAAGGGCTCACAGCACCCCGATTATGCATAGTAGTGCTTTATGGGTTCATTCGTTTTTTGTTTGACATGTTTGGTCTTTTATAAGTCTCACATCTACTGTCGATTGTGAGCTATAGAAAACGACACTTGAAATGACTGCATAATCCCAACATCCTACGATCAGCCCTGCCCCCTCCCCAAAATCCTTGCATTAAGTTTTGGAGGGGGGCAGAACAAAAAGCGTTTTAAGACCTCTGGTTTAGACTCTCACGCACTAAAGAGCAGTCCCACTCCTGGACAGCCTCAATGCCACCAAGGACGCAGCATTTCTCACTTGAAAATCAGGTTTCGGTTCACATCAGATATTTTGGTCGCGTCCCTGGAAATTTCACACATGTGGATTACAAGGTCTGAGGAGCACACCGCCGGACCTCAACGCTCCCCAATCTCCTAGATGCATCAACATTTGCATTCCGAGGCCGCCATTAAAGAACTTACCCGTCCTCTTCGGTCTTTTCCTTTTCGTCCAGCTTGATCTTCTTGCACTGTAGCACATCTGCTGCCATCCTCATGGTTGTGTGTGTGCAGAAACTGCCCTGAACTGACAGCACTGGATCTGCTCTTCTAGACCCTCTTTTACCATATTTCCCTGCCCTCTGGTCTGTCTCTTCTTGCTGCCTCTTCTCCACTGGCACTTTATTTTCGCTCTCATCGTGCCTGTTGCTGTCTCTGGTACCGCCTCCTGCTGCCTCTTTCGTGTGTCTCTGCCCCTCACAGTTTCTTTTGCCCTGCTCACGTGTCTTGTTCTTCCTTGGGTCTGTCCCTTTTGCTCGATTTGTGCCTCACTATCCCTAGCACAGTATGTTTGGGGAGCGTCCGTTCACTTCTTGACCCCGTGTCCTCCCTCCAGTCAGCGAGCCTTGGGCTCTCTGCGTCTCTTATCTCACTGTCGCTGCGGCGGTGTACGCCTGTTTCTCTCTCTGTAGTCTTTTATGTTGGTTTTCTTTTCTTGAATTTGATTGTCCCTTTAGCTTTTAGACTGGTCTTGTATGCCCTTCTCTTGGATATCTGGGTTAACTCTATTCACAGACTGCTCTCTCACCTATTCGTGCCCTCATCACTCAGACTAGAGCCGGTTTTCCCTCAAGTCCCAATTTACCTCCATCTCCCTGTTCCCTAACCTTCTGTCCTATCTGCTAAAATCCCAGTGGCTTCACTGCTCTCGGAGTCTCCTCTTTCCCGCCCTCTGCCCTTCTCCCCCTGCCCATATCAGATCCCCCACAATCCACCGCTCACTTCCCCTCTCCTCCCCAGCCAAGGCAGGTCGCCGAGCAACCGGGGTCCTGAGTCAGGCTGACCGGAGGGCCTGATGGAAATGACTATATTTTGCCATCAGACACGTGGGCAACGGAGCTTCGGCAATCAAGAGATGCGCGTGTGATTTTGTGTTTCCAGCAGTTTCTAATAGCGCAGCAAGTCTACCAAGCGTGGTGTTCTTTATTCCATTTAATCAAGTACTTGCAAGGAAGTGGGTATGAAAAAAAAGCATAAGCCCAAATACTAACAGGGGCTATGCCACTCTCAAGCCCATGGTCGCCGGCGCCGATCTGTCCCTGTGCCAGAGAGGAAGGTTCGGTGTGTACCGCGTTCAGAATGTGCTCTGGGCGGGCTTCTGCTTTTAGCCGGGGGCGCTGGATCCGAAGGGATATTATTTGACTTTAATCAAGGGCACAGGACCTGCAAGGATATTAAAGGGCGATTCCGGTTTAAGGACGAGCTTACATTGGCTTCATTTATCGTCGAAAGGGGTGTGGGAAAGCTTCAGAACTAGACGAGGGCACACAACGCTGGGGAGAAAATAGGGTATTCAAAATCAGACTTTTTAATTTCAAGAAATCTTACAAGAATGTTCATGTTTAGAGCCAAAAGAAGCGGTGTTATGCTCCGAAACCTGACGTACCACAATGCCCATATAAATCACAGTGGTGACGACTGACGAGGGAAAAGCTAAAGTTTGTCTCTGGAAGCGGGGAGGTCCAGCTGAGCTTTTCACTCGGCGCTTGTTAGATTTGTATGTGTGCGTGAAACTCATTACTGGTCTCTGGCGCCACATCGTGCATTCCTAGTTGTAGCGTACGTGCGTCAAAGCTGGTGCGAGACATGTACCATGGCTTCTCAACCATCCGTGACACACCACCCCCGCAGCAGCTTCAAACAAGCGCTCGCCAGGCAGCCGCTGTTTATTTTTGCATCGCGCTTTCACTTTAAAGTGAAAGCGCGATGCAAAAATAAACACGCTGAGCCCTGTCTCCTTTTGAGACGGCCCATCCGACTGGATCTCACGGCTTGTTTATACAACACGCCCCCTTGCGATAAGAAACTGCTTCACGACAGCCGTGAAGCAGGCGATCCAGTCCAGATGGGCCAGACCAAAAGGCAAAAGGGAGGCAACGCCAACAGCTCATTTCCAATGGCAGGCCACCGTTTAACATAAACGGTGACGCCAGGCAATGGGAATAAGGGGCGGAGCTTCAAGCCCTTTTCTCAAAGTCCTCATCTGCAATAAATCTCGCCGAGCGAGCTGCGCATGTGCGCAGCATCGCTAGGCAAGACCTAAAAAGGCACTAGGACGCAGCCAGTGTTGGCTAAGTCACATCGCTTTTTTCCTTCCCATTCCCTCCCACCAGTTGTTCATGTTGCCCCTTTCCTCCCAGTGGCCGGCATTTGAGCTTAGGCTTGTTCCCCCACAGGGCCAGACTTAACACTAAAACTCCATTACTGATTCAAAACATACCTAGTTTCTTTCCGTTCACTGGGTTATCTAAAGCAACCAGGCTCTGCTTCCACTTGTTTGTTACCCTAGTGCTGTCTGACACATTCCTTTGTGTGAAGGGAATTAACTCAGACAAACAGAGTAAACACCCGCCTGTGTTTACAGGGTCTATGTAAGGGCAGGTGCAAATATTTGGACCGTTTCACAAAATAAAAAAGTATCATTTGTGGGGTAAAGCCTAATTCTCCCGCTTGTATGGTTTGTTTTGGGAGTTACAGGCAATGTTCATTTGGAGGAGAAACTGCAAAAGCGTGGTGAAGATGTTATGGTATTTTAGTGGCACCAAGACGCAACTGCTCTTTTCAACAAACACGTACGTGACTGGGGTACCTATAGGCACCTACTGACGTGTAGTTCAGTGTCACTTTGCATGTTTGTGGTAGGCTGCTCTCCAAAGTACGTTCATGTCAGATAGGGGTGGATTAGCCTACTCAGACATATACCCCTGCAAAATTGTGCATCAGAGACACTAGCATGTGTCCACTCTGACACAGCCTTAATGGCGTTTCAGAAGCTTCATTATTATTAATATACCCAAGTCAATGGTAGTTAAGTTTCCAGCATCAAAAAGGTCATGCCATATTCCCCCATTGCATTGTCTTAATGGTACTTCTTTTATCAACATTAGAAAGATAAGAGGTTGAGCGTGACTTGCTAGGACCTACCAGCATTATGTAAAATCTGCCCATTTCACCACAGGACAGCCTGCCTCCTGTGCAGTTAAACAAGGTGTGCAGGCACAGGAGACAGAGCCTCTGCCCCCCTGCTCTTTGAAAGTAACTTGCTCAAAGCCCGTCTGAATTGGAGCATGGTGAATTTATCAATGGGTTGTTATACTACAACGATCATGCACCTGCTACCTTCATTTCATTGGGGTTCTTGCATGCTGCTAGACTACATGCGTTCTCGCTTGCGAGAGATATTGTTTAATACAAAAGGGCTTGGAGCCCACCAGTGCTTAACATTCATTGACTTCATTGTCAATCTTTTTTGCTGCCTCCTAATTTGGCAGTAAATGGCAGTTTCACTTTCTCTTCTTTTGTGTGGAGCATGGGCCAAGTACGGATTGCTTCATCTTGATTAGTGTCCTTCCGGTGCTGCTTGCGCTGTAAATTAGGTACTATTTGTCTTTCATTTTCGCCTGTTCTCTTTGCACATGTTGCTTCTTCCATTCCCACACCCCATGTTAAGGGTACAAGTGAAAAGTGAAGTGTGCAAGGGGAAATGGCTAAATGAATGAAGACATACAAGGTGCAGGCACAAGCAGTGTCTTTCGGGGGAAGAAACCTACAAGGTAGAGGGGTTAAAGCTACATGAATATTCTCAGGGGAGTGGTGTTGGAGAGATGTGCCGTGAAGTGTTGTGGCATAGTTGAGATGGGGGCAGTATGATGATGCATTAGGCTGGGGCAAACTAAAGAGATAGCGAATATTCGGGCTACGGAACAGGTGCAAAAGATAGATGAGAGGTGCAAGAGGAGAGGTGAAAGGTGCAGAGGAGACACAGATATATATGCAGGATGTGCAATATTTAGGCTTTCCTGTTTTCAGTTTCTATTTTTGGTAAATTCTGGTGGGGTTTTTTCAGTGTTTTCAAGTGATTTCAATACCTTAAAAAACAGTGGTTATCAGTGGTTACACACTTTTCACGCCATAAAAACAACAGAAACAGTGTTTTTCCGGTGTTTATGGAACGTTTTGCTTTTATTATTGCTTGCTTTCTGCACTGATAGTGCATGGTATATAGACAGTGTACATACAGTGTATACGAGGTCCAAATACATTTTTGCAAATCAAACTTATTGTAGTACACCATACAATACTTCTTCAGTGAGTCTTTGGTCTTTCCTTCCCATGTAAAAGTTTTTAAGTGAAAAGGCCCTCTCAACATTGGCACTTGAGACGGGCAACATCAAAACAGCCAGTACACAATTTGCTAACTCTGGCCACTGACCTAGCTTTCCATGCCAAAACTGGTGCACTTGAAGATTGTGATTCTCTGGGCAGGTTCTCCAACATTTGCGTTGAACTGGGCGCTTATGCCCTCATAGTTATTGAGCAAACACAAGGAGATGATGGACGGAGCGCTGAAACTTTTCAGACACTCACCCCCAGTCACAGATCTGGGTTGAATCCATCATTGTTCTTTAGCTCACTTCACCACCCCAGTTCAGACCCAGCTATATGCAAATCAGTCTTGACCCTGTGCCTCATGGGAACAGTCCAGCCAGAACTGCCAAGCCAAGTCTTCCCTGAACCGGAAACAAGCATCCTGGGACCGGTTTCGGGGTAACACCCCTCATTAGCCAGGCTAGCTTGAATACAGTGGCAAAGTGAGCAAGAGACTCACGTCTGGGCATACCCTGCCAACTTAGGGCGAACAAAGCAAACACAAGGAGATGATGGACGGAGCGCTGAAACCTTTCAGACACTCACCCCCCGTTACACAGATCTGGGTTGAATCCATCAGAGTTATTGAAGCAGTCAAAAATGAAGCAGCACTTTTGAAACTACGGAGAAGATTCCCTTTACGGAAGGGATCTAGACCTTGTACAGAGTACCACAGTGAGATTTCATGGACTTCAAATGCCATGGTTGATGAAGGGACATTTCTATGCATCATTGCAAACCATTTCTCATACATTGTAAAATAAAAGTTCCTGAATTGCTCTTCAACATTGCTTTGCTTACCAAGTGGCAAGCACTCTAACATGGAACATGTTGCAGTGCCAAATTCACTAAAGGTGTCAACCAGCCTACTCTCAAGGAGATGTTTCACATCTACACTAATTATGCGAACACTTGGCAGACAAGGGCGTTTTCAGACTCTAGTTTTTTTATTATGTCCACTACAGCAGTTATGTTTTCCTGTAAAAATCTAAGAATGCAGTAGAGTGTACTTTTTTTTCACATCACTATCAATATGAGACCAAAGATCTTCACATTTCAGGGGGCGTGGCCAACAACATGGCCGGGTAGCTGCGTTCTTCACGAGCTCCGCTGGCCCCGATCCGAATCCTGCCATTATCCTGACCCTCGACGCCTTTAAACTAACTCAGCACTAGTCGGAAGGCGATGGCATGTGGAGGAACGCCCGGCGTGGTGTTATGAGGTGATTTGTGCCAGCAATCGAGATCTTTTCGGCGCGGCACTCGGCGCACGATCTCCAAGATGGCGGTCAGCCGGGAGTAACTGAGGTGGAGTGCCGGAACAGAGACGCTCGCGCCCGGCGCTGTGGTGGTGAGCCTTGCTGCGGAAGGGCTGAGGCGGCACTGCGCGACGCCGTGGCCACGGCCCCATCCTTCACTGCGGCCGTAGGGGCGGAGGCACACGGCAGACCCCGGGGGATCCCAACGCGGGCGTGGTGGCGCTGCAATCACCACTGGGGAAAGCGAGAGAGTGGAGCCCCCTGTCTTGGGCACGGAGAGACTCCTGTGACCGGAGCAGCTGCACGGGATGCCAGCACCCAGAAGTGGGGACTGGTAGGTGTTTCAGCAGCAGGGGCGGTTAGCTCTTGAAGATTCCCACCCCTGCTAGATCGTGGCTCATATGCAGTGGGTTGGGAGAGACGGCGTGCTTGCAGCCCTGCGAGTGTGGAATCCCCATATCGGTGGGACACTACCGGAGACTGCAACAGGGAAGACTGAGCCTGGGGGGGGGCTCCGGTGGTGGGCCTACCCCATTCCTGTGATTGTCCAAGACAGGGCTCCCACTTCCGTTTCACCGCTGGGGCACATCCACATACTTGCATCTTTCCGGGTGTGGTGTGTCAAGCTGCGATCCCTGGGCAAACCGTGTGGGGCTGTGAGGCAGCAGAAACGGTCCTGCACACCGCCCGGTGTCCATCGTTGTGGGATGCGTGGGTGCCGCCTGCCCTGGACCTCGACATCGCGCTAGAAAGGGCTGTAATGTTAGCTGTGAGGAGTGGAGGAGAGCGAAGCGAGCCCTCTTAACACAGTGCCAGAGTGGGGAGGCGGACCGAGGCTGGCCCGGCGGGGACTCCGGTAGGCTGAGGTATGTGAACGACTTTTCTGGTCCGCGACGACACTGCCACCCTGTTAGTCTGCCCCCTGGAGGGAGTGTCGCAGGGCAGGGGACTACCAGATTGACTCTTTGCCTGCCAAACCTGCCAAAGCGGAAAAAGACACACTCAAGAGACCTTCGGCGGCCGGGCCGACGCGGACGCTGCTGCTCCGGGGGCCCAGTGGCGGCCTGAGGGGAAAGGCGTGGAGCGCCCATAACTGGTGGCGGTGCTGGTCGTAGGCGCTTGAAGGAACACACGACTGCGGCCCGCTAACAGCCTGGCTACAATGGCGAGGGACAAAGAGCCAAAAACATCGAAGCAGGGGAAGCTGGACCGATTCCCCAAGGTGCTTTCTGCGCCTGGGGGTGTGGAGGGAGGTCCAGCCCCCCTCCCGGACACTGACACAATACTGCAGGCAATCCATGCATCCCGGGAAAGTTTGGAAAGTAAAATGGCAGAGATACGGACAGAGGTGACATTTCTGCGTCAAGACTTGCGAAAGGTTTCAGAGAGAGTTACTGAGGCAGAGCAACGCGTTTCAGAACTGGAAGACACCTCACGAACCACAAGTAAAGAAGTGGCGGGACTGTTGGCCACAGTTAAGGAGGTGGTCTGGAGAGTTGACGATGCTGAAAATCGAGCCCGCAGGAATAACCTCAGATTTATAGGCTTTCCGGAAAACGCAGAACGTTCTGACCCAGGACAATTTCTAATAACATTTCTCAAGGATGCTCTCCCGGAAACACAGTTCTCGTCATGCTTTGTCATAGAAAGAGCCCACAGGATGCCGAGTGTCCGACCGCCGTCGGGCGCTCCCCCCAGGCCGCTGATAGACCGGTTCTTGAACTTTCAAGACAGAGATCTCATACTTAGGGAGTTACAGAAGAAGGGTGAGATCAAATATGAAAACACAAGAGTAATGGTGTTTCCAGACTACTCGCAAGATGTACAAAAACTGCGACGCACCTTTGACCCTATAAAAGTGAAACTGCGCGCTCTCGGAATCCAGTACATGTTGTCGTTCCCAGCCAAACTTAAAGTTATCGTCCAGGATACGACACATTTCTTCCAGACACCTGAGGAGGCATGGTCCTGGATTGAAGAACGGCCTCGGCTGAGGCATGGTTCGCCCTTAGTGGCGGCCCTATCCGTTGACAAAAGACCAAGCCCCAGACAAGAGCGACCTAAGGAGAAGCGGTGGAGATGAGTGCTACAACACCGGATCCCCGTCATGGCCACGTCGGGGGAAGTCCCGGAGGCTTAGGGAACGAGCCACCAATGTATCGGATATGGACGATGACACAGCTCAAGAACGTATGTCTCGCACCTCTCGGAGATCAAGCGACAATGGAGAATCCGACCAATCAGAGAGACCCGAATCTCTGGATGCGGACAGTGAACACCCTCTCTTGGAAAGTATTCAACGGCTGGAAGCTTCCGAACTGAACCTTCCGGTGCGAACCCTTCATCACTGCAGCCTCATGATAATGGCCAAGAGGAATGACGAACTGGGGCCAGAGGCCCACTTAGAGACGCTGTAAGATTCCTGAGGCCTAGCGGACATTTGGGGTGTTTGGCACGATAAAGGGAAGTAATTATGAATAGTAAACTCCTAGGCAATTAAATGAAGATAATGGCACAAAGAAGGCCTATAAAAATATGTCAACAATAAAACCTCACAGTTAATGCAACACAATGTACCAACTCAAAACTGTTTAGAAAAAATATTTTTCCTTTATTTAAAATATTTTTATACATAAATAAATCTTCTTTTCAATTAATTATAAATTCTTTGACATACATATATATATTACAAACACCAAATATTAAAAGCTACTATCACTAGTCAAATTTTTAAATCACATATCAATGTAATCTTTAGCTATAGTGTAATGCGACCTAATATGCAATTATATAACAATCCACATTTCATAAAATAAAAATTACATAAAATCAAATTACAATAGTGGCACAAAATTATCTTCGACGCGCGTTTCGGCGCACTTGCGCCTTCTTCAGGAAAGCCACACGATTTCCTGGAAACAATTGAGAGGTACACTGAGTTCATACTTATTGAATTAGCTCTTCTGAGATTAACAAACTATATAATTTAAAAACTCCAATGTAGTGAAATATGATAAAGTCAAGAGAGACTAGAATAAACAAAATTACTGAAGATCGCGTGATTAATTTAAAAAGAAAACATATAATAGTAAATTGATAGAAGAAAAACTCTCATTGAATAATTAATTTACTAATAAAGAACCAAGATACCCAAGTGATTTCTTAAGAATAATAATAAGGGACTAAAGAAAGATAATGTAAATCTGCTTACTTAAAACTGATAGATTGCTGCTTCAAGATATTGCATCGATTTGTACTGAGGTAGTCACTGATTTCTAAAATGGAAATCTAAAATAAATTACCTGAACCACTCTAGATTTTAAAATCTCATGTATTGAGATAAGATACGGCATGTATTTAAGAAGAAAATACCTTCAATTTCGTTTTTAAACGCACGATCATCACTGGCGTATATAATTTATCCAAATGAACACTGTAGCGATAATAAAGTCCAATGTCATCTAAGAAGATATATAAGCTCAATAAGTAGATCCCATATATGATTCTCAATACTAAAACACTACCCTAAGCAAATCTGAAATTAGCAGAAATAGGAAAAAATCTAATATTACATACCTGACTGAAATATCAATTATAGTGACCGGGATGATAAATTCAATATTTCTATCTCTGGATGAAGAGAATAAAGTAACGATTCATGTATGTTTTGAATCTTTCATAAAATCTGAAAATCACCATAAAGTTAAAGTTAAGTAACAATAAAATATGCCATCTAATTATCAACTCATATTCATCCATAAAAATGGTTTCATTCTGATATCCGATATATTGCTTTGTATCTTAATACTCCATTCTATATATTTAGCTATCGTTAACCTATCAGTCTATTTTATCCATATAAATAATGGAAAGAGAAGATAACGACTCCACAACAATGCGGGTGTCGGACTGAGCTACCACTATCAAGTCTATCACCAGACCCTGAGGCTTAGGGAACGAGCCACCAATGTATCGGATATGGACGATGACACAGCTCAAGAACTTATGTCTCGCACCTCTCGGAGATCAAGCGACAATGGAGAATCCGACCAATCAGAGAGACCCGAATCTCTGGATGCGGACAGTGAACACCCTCTTTTGGAAAGTATTCAACGGCTGGAAGCTTCCGAACTGAACCTTCCGGGTGCGAACCCTTCATCACTGCAGCCTCATGATAATGGCCAAGAGGAATGACGAACTGGGGCTAGAGGCCCACTTAGAGACGCTGTAAGATTCCTGAGGCCTAGCGGACATTTGGGGTGTTTGGCACGATAAAGGGAAGTATGCAGTGTGTTTGTTGTTATTGTAGTGTTGTATAGTTGAGTGCCTGGGGGGGTGGGGGGGACTACAGACCTCTGGGTGGTTCACCCGCGCCAGTGTTGTCAGGTTGACGAAATTGGAGGTGGTGGGGGTGCCTACAGAGTGTGGGGAGGGGGACATAATGGATACTGTTCAAGGTCCAGGTATATGTTTGTTGGGAAGAAGGGAGGGTAGTTTTGTTCAGTTAATTTGCATGAATACTGACACCGAGCGCAAATGGCACTGTTGAGGCGTTGTTCAGGGACTGAGATGGGCGGAGGAAGCGTTATATCTTTCTACACAGTGGTGACGTGGAACGTCAATGGGCTAGGAAACAAAATCAAACGTGGTTTAGTGTCTAACTACCTTAAAAGGCTCAAACCAGATATCATATTACTACAGGAGACTGATCTTATGGGTCCGCACTGTTCATTTTTGGGTAGGGGGCAATACACCACCCTGGCACACGCAGGTTTCACCCGAGGCTCGAGGGGCATGGCAATCCTCATTAGGAAATCGCCCCCCTTCCGGGTCACTCGCCGTTGGGAGGACCCAGAGGGCACCTATGTAGCAGTCCAGGGCACCTGGAACCATGCACCATGGTTAATAATTAGTGTCTATGCTCCCCCACGTCTCCAGCAACGTACGCTGGATAAACTAGCGGACCTCCTCTTACAATCTGGCCCCGCCACACATATCATAGGGGGCGACTTCAATGATGTGAGCGATCCCTCTCTGGATCGTTCGACAACACGACCGAGGCCGCACGAGGCTACTGCACTGGCGAGGTTCCAGGCGGCCCTTGGGTTAACTGATCTCTGGAGGAGTCACCAACCATCCACACGTGCATATTCCTACTTTTCCGGGACCCACAGGGTGTTCTCCCGGCTGGATTATCTCTTTGCCCCAGCTGGCGAGATTGAACAGGTAGAAGAGATGGAGTATTTGGCCAGGGGTATCTCGGACCACTCACCGCTCTACTTAAGGGTGGGAAGGAGAAGGAGAGGGCAGGGCACCTCGTGGAGATTGAACGCTTGGGCCCTGAGGGATTAAACGGTGGCCGAAGAACTTAGGGTGGACACCGAGCTCTACTTCAAAGAATAGGGCAGGTAGACTGCTGGCATGGTTGGGCAGGAAGGAACAAGAGTCGAGGTGGGTTACGTCTATCAGGGAAGAAGGCCGGAGTTATATCCTACCCCAAGACATTGCGGGGGCCTTTGCCAGATACTACTCAGCACTTTATGCAGCACAGACACAAACGAGTGAGGCACAAATATCCCAGTACCTTGAGGGAATTCAACTTCCTTGCCTCGCCCCGGATGAGAGAGATAGGCTCAAAGACGACATCACACTCGAAGAAGTAACAGAGGCCATTGGTCGACTGAAAGCGGGGAAAACCCCAGGCCCTAATGGCCTTCCGGGGGAATTATTTAAAACACACAGTGCCATACTGGCCCCATATCTACTTAAGATGTTTGAGGCTTCCAAAGAAAATGGAATACTCCCTGCAGACCTTAGAAGGGCGACGGTGGTGGGGATACCCAAAGCGGGGAAAACCCCGGATGAGTGTGGGTCTTTTCGTCCCATCTCGCTACTAAATATAGAAACCAAGATCCTGGCCACTATCCTTGCGACACACCTCCTAACTGTCATTACCTCTCTGATACACGGAGATCAATCCGGCTTTATGCCGAAACGAGCCACTCGCTACAACCTACGAAGGGTGGCCAACTGGATGGATGCCGTCCGACACCGAGAGGAGGCCCACCTGCTCCTCTCCTTGACGCTGAGAAGGCGTTTGACACCATCCACTGGCCTTTCATGAGACACGCTCTGGACAAATTCGGATTTGGCCCGGGATTCAGGGAATGGGTGGCGCTGTTATATACTGGGCCCGAGGCTAGGGTCAGGGTTAACAGAGCTCTTTCAGAGTCCTGGCCGATTCAAAGGGGGACCAGACAGGGGTATCCCCTTTCCCCCCTACTGTTTGCTCTTATTCTGGAACCCTTGGCCTGTGTCATCAGAGCCTGCCCAGGGCTGGGTGGTCTTGTAGATGAAGCTCAACTGCTAGATGAAGAACGCATATCTTTATATGTGGACGACATTCTATTATATGTGACAAACCCGAAGGAGACGCTTCCTCAAATCCTACAGATTTTTGAGAACTATGGGCGTCAGGCGAGCTATAGGATCAACTGGAGTAAATCTACACTGTACCCAGTGGGGGGGGGGTGGAGCCCCAGACATACCCTAGTTGTTTGCGCTGGTCAACAGAGGGATTTACCTATCTTGGCCTCTACATTACCACGGACGTGGCAGCTAGTTTCGCGTGTAATATTAGACGGGTCTTCTTAAATTTTCAAGAAGATGTTAAGAGGTGGAGGAGACTTCCCTTAACTATTATGGGAAGGGCTGCCATGTATAAAATGATTACACTTCCCCAGTTGCTCTACATGCTGCAAAACACTTATAGTAAGATCCCAGACACGATGTTCAACAATATAGACAGTGAACTGCGCTTGCTCCCATGGGACGGGGCCCATCCACGCATTGCACTTCAAACATTACAGAGAAACCCGTATAATGGGGCGTTGGCCCTCCCAGACATTAGGGCATACTATAGAGCATTCCACCTCATTGTCATTAATGAATGGATTCCCGCACCTGGGGATCACTCGACATATAGGCTGGAAAGGCTACAGTTTAGGGAACATACACTCCTTCACTATATCTATGGAGGTAAGGGAGGTAGCCACTTACTACCGGCGACCCAGAGGACGTTAGAGGCATGGAAAAGTGCCGAACGGCAAATGAAGTGGGACCAAAAATGCACCAGAGAGACCCCGCTGTGGGAAGGGAATACACTAATCGAGATTGGGAAGCTGAGAGGCTTTAGGCAATGGGACCTAATTGGCACTTCCAAAATAGGGGACGTCCTGGAAAATGGTGGGTTGGCCTCTTTCAGCACACTCCAAGCCAGATACCAACTCCACGACACTCAGGCGTATGCATACCTCCGTTTGAAACATGCCTGGATTGCGGAGGGGTTGGATGGGGAGACAATATCGGAATATGCCCCGTTAGAGGGTCGACTCCTACAGGAGGAGATCCCGGCCAAAGCCATATCGTTTACCTATAAAACATTACTCAATAACATGCCTGACAAACTGGGTCCACTTCGAGCAAAATGGGAGAGGACTACTGGTGTGCTGGACGATATAGACTGGGAGGCCGCTCTCATGCATCCTCGTGAAGTGGCAATTAAACTTCGGTTACGTCTCATCCAATACAACATCCTGCACAGAACATATTTTGATAGAGCAAGGTTGCATGAAATAGGGAGAGCTGAAAGCCCAGACTGTCTGAGATGCCGCGTAGAATGCAGAACATTCATACATACCCTTTGGGAATGCAGCGAGATCCAGGCCTACTGGGGACGAATTGTGGGAGAGCTTAACAACATACTGGAAGCCCAAATAGAGCTGGAACCACGGTTTCTCCTCCTGAAAATCCCGACGGACGTGGACATCCCACGACGTAAACTTGTACTAGCCAATTTGGGGTTGGTAGTGGCCAAACGGGATATAGCTAAACACTGGGGGGCCCCGCAACTACCTACACTTAACGAATGGAAGGCAAGTCTTGATCTGTATATGGTTGCGGAACAAGTGACGTATAAGGCCAGGGGCTGCCCTCGGATATTTCGGAAGATATGGGCACCGTGGATAAAATACTATGATCTGGAGGTGGAAGGGGAAGGGGAGGGAGGGGGATTGTTACCTGGAAGATCGGGGGGCCTTGAAAAATGAAATGTATGTCTTTGCTGTTGATAACCACAAACATTGTAACTGTAAACGTTTCCCCAGGTGCGCCCTGATTGTTCAAGCCCATCTACGGTTCCACCTACAATGGACATTTTACTTGTACAATTGCCATATAAGTCCATTGTGGATGGATAATCCTTCTGCATTGTGTATTCATGCCTTGTTTGAGGTTTTGTTTCATGCACAAAACAAAAATAAAAATATTTTTTAAAAAAAATTTTAAAAAATAGATCTTTACATTTCTTGCCTCACTCAGCAAAAATTCTGTAAACGGTTGCCACATGGATAATATAGCATTCATAGCCCCTTGGACTGAGAACCATCAGCTAAGTGACACAGTTGGGATGACTCTTTCATTGATGCCACACAAAGCACAAAATGAGAAATACTTGCATTTTAGTTCCCACGCATAACAAAACAGTGCACCAGAATGACCTAAAAAGTCAATAGCATTCTTCATCAACCACTTTTCCCCGCCAGGACGAGACGGCGCTGGACACGGCTCGTATACGGAGCTCTTCTTTTAAATACTCTTGGCATCTACTACGGATCGGTGCAACAAAGGCGAATACCTGAGTCCTCTTAAACTATTGGACTATTCTTGCTTCCAACTTGAAAGATTAATTCCTCTAATTTCAACTGTCCCGACGCGGACTTGATTAGAATTTGGACCTGGTTTAACTTACGTGGCGAACTGACTACTCTAGACTATCGCCCTGAAGAAGCCCATGTCTGGGCGAAACGCGTTGGCTGTCTACATATGAAAATCGAGTGCATCTTTAATAAAAGACACCTTAAGATCAAAAAACAACAACGTGGAATTCCTTCTTTTGCTCTCTGTACATACTTATGGTTTACCTTGTATATATATTGCCTCTCATACCCTTTTGAATTTATGTTGAACTTTGTGGTCATGTGGCAGCTGACCATCTGAGGTGGGCAATATTTTGTTACTTCTGTGACTAGTCTTGGCAGTGCATTCCTCTTTTACCCGGCTGTCTTTTCTCGTATATAAGCATTCTTCATTAACTCTGAAGATTGTAAAGCTGCTTTCAGCATACCATCTAACAAGTGGCAAGGATCTCTTACAGGGAAGCACTTCAGCTCAGGTATTGATTTTGACAGGTCATCAACACGGATTTCATATTCGTAGCTGAATCACTGCAAATGCAAACAATATCACTCCAATCTTTGTTGAACTTGGAAAGAACCTTTTTGCAGCAGCATTCCAAGTGACACTGCTTTCCATGTTTTCCAAAAGTCTGGTGTCATGTTTTCACCACTATCCCAGATGCTTGGTGATATGACTCTTTTACATATAATTGTCACTATACCTTGCATTGAATGTTTAAAGCCTGAGATGTTTGCAATTCACCTACTATCAATACTGACTCACTATAAACTGGGGGCTGATGTATCTAGGGTTTTTACCCGTTCTCTGTGGGTAAATGTGATGGCACATATTGGGAGAGATTCTTATGAAACCAGCCATTTTACCTATCAGTGAAAGAATCAAATACAGCCAAAATATCAAATATGATTTTGATATTTCCTGATTCTATACAGTTTATAAAACATGCTTCTAAACCCTGCATTTTTAGACCAAAGACCACAAAACTGAAAAAGCAAAAGGAAGAAGAAACAATATTTAGTGACATCCCTAAACAACAAAACTCGAGCATCATGTTAGCCCAGTCTTTTTTGCTGCTAGCTTGTATAACAAAGTGTCATTGTATTGGCCCCTTTAGGAAGAAAAAAATGAATCTTTCACTCTCCTTTTCCTTCTTTGAATGACATTTAATTTGTGGTTGTGCAGGTGTTTTTTCAGTGTTTATACGTTAACACTGGTGAGGGCTATTTTCCTTTCGGTGGGGTTTTTTCCAGTTATTATAGGTTTAAACCTAAAACCAGACAGCCTAGCAATATTTAATCTAGGGTGAAAACGTACGTTTGCAAAGCCAAAACTTTGAACCCAAACGTTTGAAACTTTAAATTTATAATTTTAATACCGCCTATGGAATTTGAACATAGTTTCATGAGAACTAAACCTTTCAAATGCTACCCATTTGTATAATAATCTTAGATTTGTTTCCATTGATCTGCCATTCAGTTATGTACTCTAACCCTTATTACCATGCTAAGCCTACTCTGATACTTTCACCATGATTTTTAGAATCCTAATCCATAACTATTAATGTTAAAACCATCACTTCCACCATTGCTATCGCGAAGTATATCCTTGATACTAATGATAACCGTATAATTAGCCTTCACCTTAATCCTAAATCTATCACAAACCTCTATCCAAGCCAAAGCCCAAGGGCTAAACCTAACAATATGCCTTCTTATAACTGTAATTTTTCTCTAAACTATCAGTCTAGCCCCAAACCTTACCATAATCCTAAAATCACACCCATATCCTCAGATTAACTCCTACCTTTAACATTACTGAAAAGCTAACCCCAATGAGAACACTCAAAATACTGCCCTTTGCCATATCATAAACCTATAGCACCACCTTAACCGTTACCACCTTTGTATTTTTTTTAAAGTGAGGGATAAGTGAAATGCTTCAGGACCTTCCTTTTTCCCCCAAACTGTTTCTGTCTTTCAAACCTTTTATTTAACAGACTTAATATTGACCGGTAGGTTTTACAAAAATAGCATTTGAAAGATATTACTTACCTTCGGACCCACAAAAATGATTCCCGAACCTAGAATGCAGAGTTTTGTGGTAGGTTATTATATCTTATGATGAAGTGCAGGTTAGCTACCTTAGTTTGTTGAGCATTTTGGCAACTATTGACCTAGCAGAAGTGAGGACCGCTCCTTTTGCACCCTTGTCCAATGTCTCTGTGTCTTTGCATATGATGCACATGTATATTGTAGAACAAAGTCCTAGACCCCATAAGCTAATGCTGCAGCACTTGGGCCATTCAATTCATTCCACTCATTTCTCCCAATGAAAAACAGGAACGAAAATTCCAAATAATAATTTAGCCTGACAGCAAAGGTCGCCGTGAAGTCAAAAGCTTAGTAATATTAATTACAAAAAAGTTTAATGAGGCAATTAAACTAGTCAATCTGGACAGTACTGAAGCTTTAATTCTACATGTAGCGCTCAAAGCCCATGTCTGTACAAAACAGAATATAAGATTACAAAATTGTAATTGTACAAAATTTGTACAAATTGTACAAAATTGGTTTAATAGGGAGCCCATTTGTTTTTTTCATCTAAAACTCCAACTTAACTGTTATTTGTCTGTTGCTTGTGAGACAGGAATGTTCCCTGCATGGTATAATAGAGCATTTCTCTATTGGTGAGTGTAGCTCACTTTTGATTTTTTGACACTGGTGTCACACTAATCAAGCATGTGCACAGAGGCTTTGACCTGTCCTTTACTATGAGTATGAGTAGCTCTTGGACCTGTCCTGTGAACTGGAGAGGCTCCCCATGTGTGTCCTTTGTTGGGGACAGCAGACAACTGTCCCTGTAAAGGTGTTTGGTAAATAGAGTGGTGGTTGCAACATACCATGGTTTTAGAGTTAATAGTGTGACCAGACCTTTTTATCAGAGTCACTGGATTGGAGGTCTACCGACTCATTCACGTAAATGGTATGCTTCTACGTGCTCAACCATTCCTTTGTGCTAACATTCTGAGTGTGTTTTCAGTATGTTGATATGTGTAGCCTGCATGGTACATGTATAGTATGTGAGTGAGCTAAAGTAACGGAGGCCAGTGAGATCCATTTTAGATGCCCACGGTCTGGTCTTGCAGAAGGTGAGTGGTCTTGCAGAAGTTGAAGGCGAGGACTGCTCCCAGAGAGTGGAAGAATAGTACTTGAAGTTGGAGGGAGGATTCCCAGACACTCAAGTGGGGTGTGAGGGGCAGGGTTCCTTTAGCTATCCTATGGGGCCTTTCGGTTAACAAGGAACTGCTGATTAGTACTCTTGAACAGGACCATTTGGTGAATGGTAGGGGTGAAGGAACTGTAGACTCTGATGTGAAAGGTGGGGAAACCTTTGGATGAGACTTGCCCATTGTCTTTTCCTGATTACACTTTCTGTTGGGCTAAAGACAGCCAGATGCAGAAACCTCACACCTATTTGAGCATCTCTTGTGGGGGCTTCAGGTTAGAGACCAGCCTGCTGTGAAAGGCCTCACTCTCCACAAAGGTGGTGTCTGGAGAACAGCCTGGAAAGGACACTTGAAAGGAGAACCACCCTACCCCAGTTCTACCATTTCAGACTGTCTGCCTGTTGTGTATAAAAGTGTGATTCCACTACCCCACATGCTGTTCCAGTTCCAAGGCCTCTATGGCCAAGGAAGGAAGTCCTCCATAGAGTACTCAGAGGAGTGCTGTGGAACCTGGGCTGGTGTCTGTCTGAAACCCAGTCCCCCAGAAGTGAGAGAGCATCACCTGAAGTCTAGATCTCTTGCTGGAGACGCTGTGTACCAGTCCTGAAGTGCCTATGAGCTGTCCTGCTGAGAGAGGCAAGGAACCTGCCTACCCTGCAAGAGGAGTGACTGTCCAGGAAGGAGAAGGTGTAGTTCGTCCCTAGTGGCTGTAAGTCTTCCAAAACAACAGACTGCCGGAGAGCAGTCTGGGAGAACAAAGGCATCCAAGGATCTCCCAGACTCTCCCAAACGTTCCTGGCGGGGACCATGACCTTTTGGCAGCACGACTGCCAGGTGATCAGTGCATGGCAGCTGCCAAAGTTATGTCTGCTTGTGCGGGCTGCATCTGCCACATGATCAACCTGTGTGTGCTATCTGCCCTGAGCAGGGCTGCATCGACCAAGTTATCAGCTCACCCAAAGTTGTGCCCGGGGTGTTGGGAAGGCCAAGCAAGCCTTGATCAAACTGAGAATTGCCTGTGAACATGTAAAGACTAAGAGACTGAGCTCACAAACTTTTCTGAAGGTGATTTTAATCTGTACCTGGGCCTTGTTCATGCTTCTCCTGTTTTTTCCCCTAGTAATAGAAATACCCTGGGGGTTAGGGGTACAATAAGGGAGCTGTGTGGGCACCACACCTGCCTTAACAGTGTCCAGTATCAATAACCTGCGATTTTCTGCTAGTATTGTTTACTTTTGTGTACCAGAGTGTGATAAAGACATTTCTTTCTTGTAAAGACAGACACTGGGCTGGACATTGTCATTATTCAAGTTATTGCCCAGCAAATGCCTTCAATGTGGTAAGAGGTATTACACAGATCAAAAGAAACAAAGGGTCTCATTAAAAATATTAAAATCAATGATGCCAAAGTGATCAGTGCAAACCAAAGGGTACGTCTTTTCTTAACAATGACATCTGTCTCTGTTCCCAGCCCTTCACTATTTGCCGGAGTTAAAATGCATAAAGCACCCTAGAAAATATACGATGGAAGCAGTTACCCCTTTTTCGTTACATAATAAGGAGCTAAGATTCAACAGGAAAAAGGGTCTCATTCTTTTGAATTACTCAAGGAGAGGTCGACCTGAGACCTTGTTGAAATATATGTCATGCCCTGAAGTGCATATCAATACTAGGATGTTTCACTTAGAAACCATAATTTATTTTCTGGTGATACCATGAACATAATGTATAGTGTATCAACTATGTCAGATTATTCCTTAGTGATGGATTAAGCAATAGCCAGAGATTTCCTCTACTCCATTGCGCTGTCAAAAGCAATAATTTACAGGAAAACACGGTCCATGCCGCAAGATTGGCTACATATATAGTTCACCTTATTTAAGAACAAACTATATCCAATTGAGTAATGTTGCCCTGTTCATAGTTTCAACTTTTTTAGTTACAATATGTCAACGGAAACCTCACATTTGACCTCTTATACTTCTGAGACAACTCTAAATACATAAGAGCATATTTGTCAGTCCTTCTGTATTTGTATACGAACCTCGCAGATGTTTTTGACAGCTTGCTTTATTGTGCAGCTATTTATTTATTTTATTTATAAAGTTTTATATAGTGCGAACGTGACCCAGCTATGTAGAAGTAACACTGTATCTGTGAGATAAATAACCAGTATACTGGACACAGTTAACTGAAGGCATGAATATCTCTTCTACCTCACAGACATGGGTCACCGCTGAACTACATATTTAATGGCAGTGAGGTCACTGTGCCATTTTTAATGTAGTGAGCAACAAATATATTACAAAAGTCCCAAAGTAAATATTAGACCTTTTAGCAATACCTCTGAATTCATAGATAATTTGGCTTAGAGCACGCCAAGTACATCTTACGCTTCAACAACCATCTTGTATTATACCCTGCTTGGGATTTTAATCTAGCAGTAAAATTAAATTGTCTTCTCATCCATTTTCTATCAGGTGTGCTATAAACTCTAAAATACACCATGAAGGCTGACAGATTTGTCACAATCCCCAAACAGAAATTAAAATATTTTCTGGTTAATGGCAATATCCTGCTACATGCCCCTAATGCATCTGAACAACACCTTTCCCTCAGGACAGAATTACACTGAAGCGTACTTGTGCCTCATATTGATTCTATTTTAAGGCACAGGAGTAGAGGGGGTTTTCTCTCAAAAAAGACACACATACACCTTCATGCATTGTTTCTCCCACACATTACGTCCTGCCTGCTGGCTAGTCATCCACAGTCACGGGGATTAGCTCTTCCATTCATGTTGCTTAATTTGGGATCCTAATGGTTCACCTGTGTTCCTGTTAACCCACGGTCTACCACTCACCACATTAATATGAGGTTTTGGCTGTACCAGACGGGGTCAATAATCCAACAGCTTTGTACCCCTCTCATAATTCATAAAAGAGTGGCCTGGTATGGTTTATAAAATATTAATACTACAAAGTGAAATCTCTACTCGGAGGCCATCTTGAATGAAATCTTCTCTGGAGACCTGACAACCGGATCCCTCCCAGCCTATAGTTAAATTACAGCTGTCTCGCACACAGATTTCGGTCAGCTCCAACAGCAATATCCTGTGGTGTCACCACAGGCTCTCGCCAGCCCCTAGAATGATCCCCGAGTGAAAGAGAAAAAAATAAAAAACAACACACACACACACACACACACACACACACCACACACCACAGACCACACACCAAAGCCTAACAATGCGTTATCTGGTTCAAAAGGATACCGGGTGCAAAGCAAAATTAAGACAGTCCAGCTGCTCGCCAATTCCACTTCTGCCAAGCTGTTCTCAAATATAGGCAACTCTCGCCGTACCTCTTAGGTGTTACATAAAGTGCGCTATTTAAAAGCTATAACCTGCACCGGCAGTGAATAATGGCAGTTAATTACCCGTCCACGAAAGTTTTGTGAGAGGAAATAATTATCAGCCATTACTCACCTGCGCAGAGTGAGGAGGAGCTTCATCTAACTGTAAGCAAGGGAGAAACCAGTGCATCGTGTCAGCTTCATATACCCGTTACTCCACTCGTCGAGGGTCTGTAGCATGATGTGCTGGCTCCTTCCCTTGCTTCAATGAAAGGGAAAAAAATAAGCCTTGATACCACTGAAAATTAAAATAAAGTAGGCCCAGGTAGAAGACAGACTGGTAGCACAGCCCACGTACAAAGAAGAAGTAACCAAATGCCAGATTAGGGCTTTGGGGGGGGGCGGCCGACCACAGGCCTGCCCCTCCCGGGGGATTTTGGGCCGGGGGCAGCCAGAGCCCAGTTGGGCTTGTTGGGCTGCTCTGGGCTAGGTTTGGGCTAGGGTTGGGCTGGTTTTGGGCTGGGGGCAGTACATAGCCGGCCATCTTAGGTCACTGGCCACCATTTCGGTGGAAGTGACACGACAGCCGGCTCGGAGGGTTTTTAGTGTGGGAGCTGTTTTTTCCCGGCCTCCCTCCCCAAGTTTCTGGGGGGTTTCCGGAGGTTTTTTATGGGGGGTGTGGAGGGAGGTCCAGCCCCCCTCCCGGACACTGACACAATACTGCAGGCAATCCATGCATCCCGGGAAAGTTTGGAAAGTAAAATGGCAGAGATACGGACAGAGGTGACATTTCTGCGTCAAGACTTGCGAAAGGTTTCAGAGAGAGTTACTGAGGCAGAGCAACGCGTTTCAGAACTGGAAGACACCTCACGAACCACAAGTAAAGAAGTGGCGGGACTGTTGGCCACAGTTAAGGAGGTGGTCTGGAGAGTTGAAGATGCCGAAAATCGAGCCCGCTTGAATAACCTCAGATTTATAGGCTTTCCGGAAATCGCAGAACGTTCTGACCCAGGACACTTTCTAATGACATTTCTCAAGGATGCTCTCCCGGAAACACAGTTCTCGTCATGCTTTGTCATAGAAAGAGCCCACAGGATGCAGAGTGTCCGACCGCCGTCGGGCGCTCCCCCCAGGCCGCTGATAGCCCGGTTCTTGAACTTTCAAGACAGAGATCTCATACTTAGGGAGTTACGGAAGAAGGGTGAGATCAAATATGAAAACACAAGAGTAATGGTGTTTCCAGACTACTCGCGAGATGTACAAAAACTGCGACGCACCTTTGACCCTATAAAAGTGAAACTGCGCGCTCTCGGAATCCAGTACATGTTGTCGTTCCCAGCCAAACTTAAAGTTATCTTCCAGGATACGACACATTTCTTCCAGACACCTGAGGAGGCATGGTCCTGGATTGAAGAACGGCCTCGGCTGAGGCATGGTTCGCCCTTAGTGGCGGCCCTATCCGTTGACAAAAGACCAAGCCCCAGACAAGAGCGACCTAAGGAGAAGCGGTGGAGACGAGTGCTACAACACCGGATCCCCGTCATGGCCACGTCGGGGGAAGTCCCTGAGGCTTAGGGAACGAGCCACCAATGTATCGGATATGGACGATGACACAGCTCAAGAACGTATGTCTCGCACCTCTCGGAGATCAAGCGACAATGGAGAATCCGACCAATCAGAGAGACCCGAATCTCTGGATGCGGACAGTGAACACCCTCTTTTGGAAAGTATTCAACGGCTGGAAGCTTCCGAACTGAACCTTCCGGGTGCGAACCCTTCATCACTGCAGCCTCATGATAATGGCCAAGAGGAATGACGAACTGGGGCTAGAGGCCCACTTAGAGACGCTGTAAGATTCCTGAGGCCTAGCGGACATTTGGGGTGTTTGGCACGATAAAGGAAGTATGCAGTGTGTTTGTTGTTATTGTAGTGTTGTATAGTTGAGTGCCGGGGGGACTACAGACCTCTGGGTGGTTCACCCGCGCCAGTGTTGTCAGGTTGACGAAATTGGGGGTGGTGGGGGTGCCTACAGAGTGTGGGGAGGGGACATAATGGATACTGTTCAAGGTCCAGGTATATGTTTGTTGGGAAGAAGGGAGGGTAGTTTTGTTCAGTTAATTTGCATGAATACTGACACCGAGCGGAAATGGCACTGTCGAGGCGTTGTTCAGGGACTGAGATGGGCGGAGGAAGCGTTATATCTTTCTACACAGTGGTGACGTGGAACGTCAATGGGCTAGGAAACAAAATCAAACGTGGTTTAGTGTCTAACTACCTTAAAAGGCTCAAACCAGATATCATATTACTACAGGAGACGCAGCTTATGGGTCCGCACTGTTCATTTTTGGGTAGGGGCAATACACCACCCTGGCACACGCAGGTTTCACCCGAGGCTCGAGGGGCGTGGCAATCCTCATTAGGAAATCGCCCCCCTTCCGGGTCACTCGCCGTTGGGAGGACCCAAAGGGCACCTATGTAGCAGTCCAGGGCACCTGGAACCATGCACCATGGTTAATAATTAGTGTCTATGCTCCCCCACGTCTCCAGCAACGTACGCTGGATAAACTAGCGGACCTCCTCTTACAATCTGGCCCCGCCACACATATCATAGGGGGCGACTTCAATGATGTGAGCGATCCCTCTCTGGATCGTTCGACAACACGACCGAGGCCGCACGAGGCTACTGCACTGGTGAGGTTCCAGGCGGCCCTTGGGTTAACTGATCTCTGGAGGAGTCACCAACCATCCACACGTGCATATTCCTACTTTTCCGGGACCCACAGGGTGTTCTCCCGGCTGGATTATCTCTTTGCCCCAGCTGGCGAGATTGAACAGGTAGAAGAGATGGAGTATTTGGCCAGGGGTATCTCGGACCACTCACCGCTCTACTTAAGGGTGGGAAGGAGAAGGAGAGGGCAGGGCACCTCGTGGAGATTGAACGCTTGGGCCCTGAGGGATGAAACGGTGGCCGAAGAACTTAGGGTGGACACCGAGCTCTACTTCAAAGAAAACGATGGTTCGGTGCAATCGGCCGTCATTCTATGGGAAGCTTTCAAAGCGGTAATACGCGATAGAGCCCAAAATATTATTGCTCATAAAAAGCGGCGGGAAATTCAGGAGCTTTTGGTGTTGGAACGTAAGCTGGTAGACATCGAAAGTCAGAGTGCCACTCCTCTGAGTGCACATGCCCTCCGCCAAATCGACATTACTAAAAGGGAATATCAGGCACTGGTTACCAAAGAGACGCGGGCGCATCAGCTCGCTGTTCAACACCGATTGTATGAGACTGGGGATAGGGCAGGTAGACTGCTGGCATGGTTGGGCAGGAAGGAACAAGAGTCGAGGTGGGTTACGTCTATCAGGGAACAAGGCCGGAGTTATATCCTACCCCAAGACATTGCGGGGGCCTTTGCCAGATACTACTCAGCACTTTATGCAGCACAGACACAAACGAGTGAGGCACAAATATCCCAGTACCTTGAGGGAATTCAACTTCCTTGCCTCGCCCTGGATGAGAGAGATAGGCTCAAAGACGACATCACACTGGAAGAAGTAACAGAGGCCATTGGTCGACTGAAAGCGGGGAAAACCCCAGGCCCTAATGGCCTTCCGGGGGAATTATTTAAAACACACAGTGCCATACTGGCCCCATATCTACTTAAGATGTTTGAGGCTTCCAAAGAAAATGGAATACTCCCTGCAGACCTTAGAAGGGCGACGGTGGTGGTGATACCCAAAGCGGGGAAAACCCCGGATGAGTGTGGGTCTTTTCGTCCCATCTCGCTACTAAATATAGAAACCAAGATCCTGGCCACTATCCTTGCGACACGCCTCCTAACTGTCATTACCTCTCTGATACACGGAGATCAATCCGGCTTTATGCCGAAACGAGCCACTCGCTACAACCTACGAAGGGTGGCCAACTGGATGGATGCCGTCCGACACCGAGAGGAGGCCCACCTGCTCCTCTCCCTTGACGCTGAGAAGGCGTTTGACACCATCCACTGGCCTTTCATGAGACACGCTCTGGACAAATTCGGATTTGGCCCGGGATTCAGGGAATGGGTGGCGCTGTTATATACTGGGCCCGAGGCTAGGGTCAGGGTTAACAGAGCGCTTTCAGAGTCCTGGCCGATTCAAAGGGGGACCAGACAGGGGTATCCCCTTTCCCCCCTACTGTTTGCTCTTATTCTGGAACCCTTGGCCTGTGTCATCAGAGCCTGCCCAGGGCTGGGTGGTCTTGTAGATGAAGCTCAACTGCTAGATGAAGAACGCATATCTTTATATGCGGACGACATTCTATTATATGTGACAAACCCGAAGGAGACGCTTCCTCAAATCCTACAGATTTTTGAAAACTATGGGCATCAGGCGAGCTATAGGATCAACTGGAGTAAATCTACACTGTACCCAGTGGGGGGGGGGGGGGGGTGGAGCCCCAGACATACCCTAGTTGTTTGCGCTGGTCAACAGAGGGATTTACCTATCTTGGCCTCTACATTACCACGGACGTGGCAGCTAGTTTCGCGTGTAATATTAGACGGGTCTTCTTAAATTTTCAAGAAGATGTTAAGAGGTGGAGGAGACTTCCCTTAACTATTATGGGAAGGGCTGCCATGTATAAAATGATTACACTTCCCCAGTTGCTCTACATGCTGCAAAACACTTATAGTAAGATCCCAGACACGATGTTCAACAATATAGACAGTGAACTGCGCTTGCTCCCATGGGACGGGGCCCATCCACGCATTGCACTTCAAACATTACAGAGAAACCCGTATAATGGGGGTTGGCCCTCCCAGACATTAGGGCATACTATAGAGCATTCCACCTCATTGTCATTAATGAATGGATTCACGCACCTGGGGATCACTCGACATATAGGCTGGAAAGGCTACAGTTTAGGGAACATACACTCCTTCACTATATCAATGGAGGTAAGGGAGGTAGCCACTTACTACCGGCGACCCAGAGGACGTTAGAGGCATGGAAAAGTGCCGAACGGCAAATGAAGTGGGACCAAAAATGCACCAGAGAGACCCCGCTGTGGGAAGGGAATACACTAATCGAGATTGGGAAGCTGAGAGGCTTTAGGCAATGGGACCTAATTGGCATTTCCAAAATAGGGGACGTCCTGGAAAATGGTGGGTTGGCCTCTTTCAGCACACTCCAAGCCAGATACCAACTCCACGACACTCAGGCGTATGCATACCTCCGTTTGAAACATGCCTGGATTGCGGAGGGGTTGGATGGGGAGACAATATCGGAATATGCCCCGTTAGAGGGTCGACTCCTACAGGAGGAGATCCCGGCCAAAGCCATATCGTTTACCTATAAAACATTACTCAATAACATGCCTGACAAACTGGGTCCACTTCGAGCAAAATGGGAGAGGACTACTGGTGTGCTGGACGATATAGACTGGGAGGCCGCTCTCATGCATCCTCGTGAAGTGGCAATTAAACTTCGGTTACGTCTCATCCAATACAACATCCTGCACAGAACATATTTTGATAGAGCAAGGTTGCATAAAATAGGGAGAGCTGAAAGCCCAGACTGTCTGAGATGCCGCGTAGAATGCGGAACATTCATACATACCCTTTGGGAATGCAGCGAGATCCAGGCCTACTGGGGACGAATTGTGGGAGAGCTCAACAACATACTGGAAGCCCAAATAGAGCTGGAACCACGGTTTCTCCTCCTGAAAATCCCGACGGACGTGGACATCCCACGACGTAAACTTGTACTAGCCAATTTGGGGTTGGTAGTGGCCAAACGGGATATAGCTAAACACTGGGGGGCCCCGCAACTACCTACACTTAACGAATGGAAGGCAAGTCTTGATCTGTATATGGTTGCGGAACAAGTGGCGTATAAGGCCAGGGGCTGCCCTCGGAAATTTCGGAAGATATGGGCACCGCGGATAAAATACTATGATCTGGAGGTGGAAGGGGAAGGGGAGTGAGGGGGATTGTTACCTGGAAGATCGGGGGGGGCCTTGAAAAATGAAATGTATGTCTTTGCTGTTGATAACCACAAACATTGTAACTGTAAACGTTTCCCCAGGTGCGCCCAGATTGTTCAAGCCCATCTACGGTTCCACCTACAATGGACATTTTACTTGTACAATTGCCATATAAGTCCATTGTGGATGGATAATCCTTCTGCATTGTGTATTCATGCCTTGTTTGAGGTTTTCTTTCATGCACAAAACAAAATAAAAATATTTAAAAAAAAAAAAAAAAAAAAAAAATCGATCTTCACATTTCTTGCCTCACTCAGCAAAAATTCTGTAATTGGTTGCAACATGGATAATATAGCATTCATAGCCCCTTGGACTGAGAACCATCAGCTAAGTGACACAGTTGGGATGACTTTCATTGATGCCACACAAAGCACAAAATGAGAAATACTTGCATTTTAGTTCCCACGCATAACAAAACAGTGCACCAGAATGACCTAAAAAGTCAATAGCATTCTTCATCAACCACTTTTCCCCGCCAGGACGAGACGGCGCTGGACACGGCTCGTATACGGAGCTCTTCTTTTAAATACTCTTGGCATCTACTACGGATCGGTGCAACAAAGGCGAATACCTGAGTCCTCTTAAACTATTGGACTATTCTTGCTTCTAACTTGAAAGATTAATTCCTCTAATTTCAACTGTCCCGACGCGGACTTGATTAGAATTTGGACCTGGTTTAACTTACCTGGCGAACTGACTACTCTAGACTATCGCCCTGAAGAAGCCCATGTCTGGGCGAAACGCGTTGGCTGTCTACATATGAAAATCGAGTGCATCTTTAATAAAAGACACCTTAAGATCAAAAAACAACAACGTGGAATTCCTTCTTTTGCTCTCTGTACATACTTATGGTTTACCTTGTATATATATTGCCTCTCATACCCTTTTGAATTTATGTTGAACTTTGTGGTCATGTGGCAGCTGACCATCTGAGGTGGGCAATATTTTGTTACTTCTGTGACTAGTCTTGGCAGTGCATTCCTCTTTTACCCGGCTGCCTTTTCTCGTATATAAGCATTCTTCATTAACTCTGAAGATTGTAAAGCTGCTTTCAGCATACCATCTAACAAGTGGCAAGGATCTCTTACAGGGAAGCACTTCAGCTCAGGTATTGATTTTGACAGGTCATCAACACGGATTTCATATTCGTAGCTGAATCACTGCAAATGCAAACAATATCACTCCAATCTTTGTTGAACTTGGAAAGAACCTTTTTGCAGCAGCATTCCAAGTGACACTGCTTTCCATGTTTTCCAAAAGTCTGGTGTCATGTTTTCACCACTATCCCAGATGCTTGGTGATATGACTCTTTTACATATAATTGTCACTATACCTTGCATTGAATGTTTAAAGCCTGAGATGTTTGCAATTCACCTACTATCAATACTGACTCACTATAAACTGGGGGCTGATGTATCTAGGGTTTTTACCCGTTCTCTGTGGGTAAATGTGATGGCACATATTGGGAGAGATTCTTATGAAACCAGCCATTTTACCTATCAGTGAAAGAATCAAATACAGCCAAAATATCAAATATGATTTTGATATTTCCTGATTCTATACAGTTTATAAAACATGCTTCTAAACCCTGCATTTTTAGACCAAAGACCACAAAACTGAAAAAGCAAAAGGAAGAAGAAACAATATTTAGTGACATCCCTAAACAACAAAACTCGAGCATCATGTTAGCCCAGTCTTTTTGCTGCTAGCTTGTATAACAAAGTGTCATTGTATTGGCCCCTTTAGGAAGAAAAAAATGAATCTTTCACTCTCCTTTTCCTTCTTTGAATGACATTTAATTTGTGGTTGTGCAGGTGTTTTTTCAGTGTTTATACGTTAACACTGGGGAGGGCTATTTTCCTTTCGGTGGGGTTTTTCCAGTTATTATAGGTTTAAACCTAAAACCAGACAGCCTAGCAATATTTAATCTAGGGTGAAAACGTACGTTTGCAAAGCCAAAACTTTGAACCCAAACGTTTGAAACTTTAAATTTATAATTTTAATACCGCCTATGGAATTTGAGCATAGTTTCATGAGAACTAAACCTTTCAAATGCTACCCATTTGTATAATAATCTTAGATTTGTTTCCATTGATCTGCCATTCAGTTATGTACTCTAACCCTTATTACCATGCTAAGCCTACTCTGATACTTTCACCATGATTTTTAGAATCCTAATCCATAACTTTTAATGTTAAAACCATCACTTCCACCATTGCTATCGCTAAGTATATCCTTGATACTAATGATAACCGTATAATTAGCCTTCACCTTAATCCTAAATCTATCACAAACCTCTATCAAGCCAAAGCCCAAGGGCTAAACCTAAAAATATGCCTTCTTATAACTGTAATTTTTCTCTAAACTATCAGTCTAGCCCCAAACCTTACCATAATCCTAAAATCACACCCATATCCTCAGATTAACTCCTACCTTTAACATTACTGTAAAGCTAACCCCAATGAGAACACTAAAAATACTGCCCTTTGCCATATCATAAACCTATAGCAACACCTTAACCATTTACCACCTTTGTATTTTTTTTAAAGTGAGGGATAAGTGAAATGCTTCAGGACCTTCCTTTTTCCCCCCAAACTGTTTCTGTCTTTCAAACCTTTTATTTAACAGACTTAATATTGACCGGTAGGTTTTACAAAAATAGCATTTGAAAGATATTACTCACCTTCGGACCCACAAAAATGATTCCCGAACCTAGAATGCAGAGTTTTGTGGTAGGTTATTATATCTTATGATGAAGTGCAGGTTAGCTACCTTAGTTTGTTGAGCATTTTGGCAACTATTGACCTAGCAGAAGTGAGGTCCGCTCCTTTTGCACCCTTGTCCAATGTCTCTGTGTCTTTGCATATGATGCACATGTATATTGTAGAACAAAGTCCTAGACCCCATAAGCTAATGCTGCAGCACTTGGGCCATTCAATTCATTCCACTCATTTCTCCCAATGAAAAACAGGAACGAAAATTCCAAATAATAATTTAGCCTGACAGCAAAGGTCGCCGTGAAGTCAAAAGCTTAGTAATATTAATTACAAAAAAGTTTAATGAGGCAATTAAACTAGTCAATCTGGACAGTACTGAAGCTTTCATTCTACATGTAGCGCTCAAAGCCCATGTCTGTACAAAACAGAATATAAGATTACAAAATTGTAATTGTACAAAATTTGTACAAATTGTACAAAATTGGTTTAATAGGGAGCCCATTTGTTTTTTTCATCTAAAACTCCAACTTAACTGTTATTTGTCTGTTGCTTGGGAGACAGGAATGTTCCCTGCATGGTATAATAGAGCATTTCCCTATTGGTGAGTGTAGCTCACTTTTGATTTTTTGACACTGGTGTCACACTAATCAAGCATGTGCACAGAGGCTTTGACCTGTCCTTTACTATGAGTATGAGTAGCTCTTGGACCTATCCTGTGACCTGGAGAGGCTCCCCATGTGTGTCCTTTGTTGGGGACAGCAGACAACTGTCCCTGTAAAGGTGTTTGGTAAATAGAGTGGTGGTTGCAACATACCATGGTTTTAGAGTTAGTGTGACCAGACCTTTTTATCAGAGTCACTGGATTGGAGGTCTACCGACTCATTCACGTAAATGGTATGCTTCTACGTGCTCAACCATTCCTTTGTGCTAACATTCTGAGTGTGTTTTCAGTATGTTGATATGTGTAGCCTGCATGGTACATGTATAGTATGTGAGTGAGCTAAAGTAACGGAGGCCAGTGAGATCCATTTTAGATGCCCACGGTCTGGTCTTGCAGAAGGTGAGTGGTCTTGCAGAAGTTGAAGGCGAGGACTGCTCCCAGAGAGTGGAAGAATAGTACTTGAAGTTGGAGGGAGGATTCCCAGACACTCAAGTGGGGTGTGAGGGGCAGGGTTCCTTTAGCTATCCTATGGGGCCTTTCGGTTAGCAAGGAACTGCTGATTAGTACTCTTGAACAGGACCATTTGGTGAATGGTAGGGGTGAAGGAACTGTAGACTCTGATGTGAAAGGTGGGGAAACCTTTGGATGAGACTTGCCCATTGTCTTTTCCTGATTACACTTTCTGTTGGGCTAAAGACAGCCAGATGCAGAAACCTCACACCTATTTGAGCATCTCTTGTGGGGGCTTCAGGTTAGAGACCAGCCTGCTGTGAAAGGCCTCACTCTCCACAAAGGTGGTGTCTGGAGAACAGCCTGGAAAGGAGAACCACCCTACCCCAGTTCTACCATTTCAGACTGTCTACTGTTGTGTATAAAAGTGTGATTCCACTACCCCACATGCTGTTCCAGTTCCAAGGCCTCTATGGCCAAGGAAGGAAGTCCTCCATAGAGTACTCAGAGGAGTGCTGTGGAACCTGGGCTGGTGTCTGTCTGAAACCCAGTCCCCCAGAAGTGAGAGAGCATCACCTGAAGTCTAGATCTCTTGCTGGAGACGCTGTGTACCAGTCCTGAAGTGCCTATGAGCTGTCCTGCTGAGAGAGGCAAGGAACCTGCCTACCCTGCAAGAGGAGTGACTGTCCAGGAAGGAGAAGGTGTAGTTCGTCCCTAGTGGCTGTAAGTCTTCCAAAACAACAGACTGCCGGAGAGCAGTCTGGGAGAACAAAGGCATCCAAGGATCTCCCAGACTCTCCCAAACGTTCCTGGCGGGGACCATGACCTTTTGGCAGCACGACTGCCAGGTGATCAGTGCATGGCAGCTGCCAAAGTTATGTCTGCTTGTGCGGGCTGCATCTGCCACATGATCAACCTGTGTGTGCTGTCTGCCCTGAGCAGGGCTGCATCGACCAAGTTATCAGCTCACCCAAAGTTGTGCCCGGGGTGTTGGGAAGGCCAAGCAAGCCTTGATCAAACTGAGAATTGCCTGTGAACATGTAAAGACTAAGAGACTGAGCTCACAAACTTGTCTGAAGGTGATTTTAATCTGTACCTGGGCCTTGTTCATACTTCTCCTGTTTTTTCCCCTAGTAATAGAAATACCCTGGGGGTTAGGGGTACAATAAGGGAGCTGTGTGGGCACTACACCTGCCTTAACAGTGTCCAGTATCAATAACCTGCGATTTTCTGCTAGTATTGTTTACTTTTGTGTACCAGAGTGTGATAAAGACATTTCTTTCTTGTAAAGACAGACACTGGGCTGGACATTGTCATTATTCAAGTTATTGCCCAGCAAATGCCTTCAATGTGGTAAGAGGTATTACACAGATCAAAAGAAACAAAGGGTCTCATTAAAAATATTAAAATCAATGATGCCAAAGTGATCAGTGTAAACCAAAGGGTACGTCTTTTCTTAACAATGACATCTGTCTCTGTTCCCAGCCCTTCACTATTTGCCGGAGTTAAAATGCATAAAGCACCCTAGAAAATATACGATGGAAGCAGTTACCCCTTTTTTCGTTACATAATAAGGAGCTAAGATTCAACAGGAAAAAGGGTCTCATTCTTTTGAATTACTCAAGGAGAGGTCGACCTGAGACCTTGTTGAAATATATGTCATGCCCTGAAGTGCATATCAATACTAGGATGTTTCACTTAGAAACCATAATTTATTTTCTGGTGATACCATGAACATAATGTATAGTGTATCAACTATGTCAGATTATTCCTTAGTGATGTATTAAGCAATAGCCAGAGATTTCCTCTACTCCATTGCGCTGTCAAAAGCAATCATTTACAGGAAAACACGGTCCATGCCGCAAGATTGGCTACATATATAGTTCACCTTATTTAAGAACAAACTATATCCAATTGAGTAATGTTGCCCTGTTCATAGTTTCAACTTTTTAGCTACAATATGTCAACGGAAACCTCACATTTGACCTCTTATACTTCTGAGACAACTCTAAATACATAAGAGCATATTTGTCAGTCCTTCTGTATTTGTATACGAACCTTGCAGATGTTTTTGACAGCTTGCTTTATTGTGCAGCTATTTATTTATTTTATTTATAAAGTTTTATATAGCGCGAACGTGACCCAGCTATGTAGAAGTAACACTGTATCTGTGAGATAAATAACCAGTATACTGGACACAGTTAACTGAAGGCATGAATATCTCTTCTACCTCACAGACATGGGTCACCGCTGAACTACATATTTAATGGCAGTGAGGTCACTGTGCCATTTTTAATGTAGTGAGCAACAAATATATTACAAAAGTCCCAAAGTAAATATTAGACCTTTTAGCAATACCTCTGAATTCATAGATAATTTGGCTTAGAGCACGCCAAGTACATCTTACGCTTCAACAACCATCTTGTATTATACCCTGCTTGGGATTTTAATCTAGCAGTAAAATTAAATTGTCTTCTCATCCATTTTCTATCAGGTGTGCTATAAACTCTAAAATACACCATGAAGGCTGACAGATTTGTCACAATCCCCAAACAGAAATTAAAATATTTTCTGGTTAATGGCAATATCCTGCTACATGCCCCTAATGCATCTGAACAACACCTTTCCCTCAGGACAGAATTACACTGAAGCGTACTTGTGCCTCATATTGATTCTATTTTAAGGCACAGGAGTAGAGGGGGTTTTCTCTCAAAAAAGACACACATACACCTTCATGCATTGTTTCTCCCACACATTACGTCCTGCCTGCTGGCTCGTCATCCACAGTCACGGGGATTAGCTCTTCCATTCATGTTGCTTAATTTGGGATCCTAATGGTTCACCTGTGTTCCTGTTAACCCACGGTCTACCACTCACCACATTAATATGAGGTTTTGGCTGTACCAGACGGGGTCAATAATCCAACAGCTTTGTACCCCTCTCATAATTCATAAAAGAGTGGCCTGGTATGGTTTATAAAATATTAATACTACAAAGTGAAATCTCTACTCGGAGGCCATTTTGAATGAAATCTTCTCTGGAGACCTGACAACCGGATCCCTCCCAGCCTATAGTTAAATTACAGCTGTCTCACACACAGATTTCGGTCAGCTCCAACAGCAATATCCTGTGGTGTCACCACAGGCTCTCGCCAGCCCCTAGAATGATCCCCGAGTGAAAGAGAAAAAAATAAAACAACACACACACACACACACACACACACACACCACACACCACAGACCACACACCAAAGCCTAACAATGCGTTATCTGGTTCAAAGGATACCGGGTGCAAAGCAAAATTAAGACAGTCCAGCTGCTCGCCAATTCCACTTCTGCCAAGCTGTTCTCAAATATAGGCAACTCTCGCCGTACCTCTTAGGTGTTACATAAAGTGCGCTATTTAAAAGCTATAACCTGCACCGGCAGTGAATAATGGCAGTTAATTACCCGTCCACGAAAGTTTTGTGTGAGGAAATAATTATCAGCCATTACTCACCTGCACAGAGTGAGGAGGAGCTTCATCTAACTGTAAGCAAGGGAGAAACCAGTGCATCGTGTCAGCTTCATATACCCGTTAATCCACTCGTCGAGGGTCTGCAGCATGATGTGCTGGCTCCTTCCCTTGCTTCAATGAAAGGGAAAAAAATAAGCCTTGATACCACTGAAAATTAAAATAAAGTAGGCCCAGGTAGAAGACAGACTGGTAGCTCAGCCCACGTACAAAGAAGAAGTAACCAAATGCCAGATTAGGGCTTTGGGGGGGGGCGGCCGACCACCGGGAGGCCTGCCCCTCCCGGGGGATTTTGGGCCGGGGGCAGCCAGAGCCCAGTTGGGCTTGTTGGGCTGCTCTGGGCTAGGTTTGGGCTAGGGTTGGGCTGGTTTTGGGCTGGGGGCAGTACATAGCCGGCCATCTTAGGTCACTGGCCACCATTTCGGTGGAAGTGACACGACAGCCGGCTCGGAGGGTTTTTAGTGTGGGAGCTGTTTTTTCCCGGCCTCCCTCCCCAAGTTTCTGGGGGGTTTCCGGAGGTTTTTTATGGGGGGGGGGGGAAGAGGTAGTAGGCCTTTTAGTTTCAGGAGCATTTGGGTAGTTTTGTTGGGAACAGGTGCATCGGGAGGGGAAGCATGTACTTTGGTTGTCGCTTGAAGCAGGTGCTGGTGTGCTAACGATGGTTTTATGGGGGCGTTTTTCCTTGGTAATAGTTGGTACAGAGGTTTACAGTTACAGTTTATTGGTTGGGAAGGTCACTCCAGGAGCACGCAGGAAGGGGAAAGAGCATAGGAAGTGTACATAGATAGCTAAGTGAAGAAAGTTTAAGAAGTTGCAAGTTTTGGGGGTTTATAAATGTTGGCAGGGGGGGAACAACTTTAGGGGAGGGGGAGGGGGGTAAGGTAGGAGGATAATATTTAGTGAGGTTCAGTTTTGTACGGCACAGGCCAAGGAATGTTGATGTAAGGTGCACCGGTTTTCAATAAAGCAGCCTTTTTCACACCAACAAGCTAGTCTGTGGTCTGTGCTGCACCCCTATTTGGCCCAAATTCACAAGTTGTGTCTAACGTATTTAATTTCTACTTGGTGCGTGGTATATTTCAGCTTTTCCAGGAACATTTTATGCTAACAACTATACATTTTATTCTCATAAACAATACTCAAAATCTTTTTCAAATACAGATAATTATGTTTATTTGTTAAACATGCGCCACATGAAAATGCTACAGGAGTAGCAACTTCTTTGTTAAACAAATGTTTTGAGGCTGTGAATGGTTACATTGATCCAGCCTGCAATTTGCTAACCGGTGTTTTGACTGTTGAATGTATATAGAGATTGTGATGCACACATAACTTATGGAGTTTGACACTCCTTAACACTAACAGTTACAGTAGTGGCCTGTGTTCTGACCATCCCAATTTTCACCTCTTTATGTGGGTTTCTAGTATTATAGTTGGGGGGGTCACCATCTCACCAACATGTAAAGGTTCATCATACAGATTAAGGGCCTGATTACGAGTTTGGTGATGTCAGCGCCATACCGCCCCGGTCCCAAGAAGACCGCCACATCTGCAGTCTTCCAACCGCTGTATTACGATGTCACCGCTGGCCTAGCGGCGGTGTTTCTGACAGCCGGGAATATTTTTTCATATGTGTCAATGCATGTGTGTATATTTTGACTGCACAAGTGTAAAATGTACACATATGCATAAAACATGTGATAAGTTACCTACTACAAGTACGTTCCTATTGCGGAGTCCGGACCATATGTGCCCAGTCCACTCAATGTGTAAAAAATGCAAAATGGACTTACCTGGATTTTGGCACCAACAGGGTAGTTTTCTTCGGGGTCAAGATGCTGCTGTGAAGGGGGGACATGGAGGAAGGGATCCACGTGGGGAACTGAAGGTAAGAAAAGGAGATGGGTGAGTATGCACCCCAATTCCTTCAGTTCCGCGGACTCAAATCAGGCGGTCTTCCCTTCATGGTCGGCTCGATGGAAAGTCAACTCATAATTCAGACAGCAGTGAACTTGTCTGTACTGCCCTCTGACAGATGCTTTCCCCCCTACCACCGTTGAGGAAGTCGGAGAATGGCTGGCGGCAGTGCTCTGGCGGTCTGCAAACCGCCAACATCCTAATACAGCGGGCGAACTGCTAACTGGGCAGCGGGGTTTCCGACACAGTTCCGACAGCAGTTCCCTTACCGCCAAACTCGTAATCAGGCCCTCAAGCTTTAAAACAGCAGATTTTAATGCATGCTCATTTTCATGTAGGAACTGTGTCCTTAATTGTATACAGATCACACAGGCTCAGGTAACAGACCTAGATGCCATAGAGAACATATAGGCGCAGGGTACAAAAATGTCCCTAGGGTTACAGAAAATCGACATGTGCTGACCTTGGCCAGTATAGTTAAGGCTCCCGGTTTTCTGTTGATATGGATTTTTACACATAAATACAGACGGAGTACAATTTGGTTCTCTGTCTGTATTTATGTATAAAAACGGAAAAATACTGAAAAACATTGCCCCTGCCTATGTAGATTAAATATGAGGGGGCATAAAAAATGTTTCGGAGGAATTATCTGTACAAGTGTGAAAACCACTGTAAGGCAAGTTAGTAGCAGTAATAAAAGCTTGAATGTTTCTAATGGGGCCATCTGCATTTATTTCACCTCAGCTGACACTCATTTGATGAATGGTCATGGCATGAAGTGGAATGAAGCTGTGTGAAAAATTGGATTTTGTTTGGCATCAGAGCTACTAGTTTTGTAAGGAAAGACGTGTTTTAAATTGTTGCAATTAAATTGCCATGGACACTTTGTGATGCTCACTACCCCAGCCTCTCTGGCCTTTCTACTGCCTCTGAATGCCATCTGCAAGGGTTTCTAAGAAGTAGTTGTGGGCTAGTCCAAACTTACATTAATGCACATTGTGTTTCAGGTAGGCCGGAAGGGCTGGGGACGCAAGTGTCACAGCTCTCAACCATTGAAAGCAGCAAGGATGGTGAGATCAAAGTCGGTCTAAATGTATCATTTATAACTGACAATCACATAATTCTTATTCTAAAAAAGCAAAAAGAATGCTGATTTTACATGCATGTCAAGGTTTTTGTGACAATTATGTCACTCCATATAAAAGAATGCTACTCATTTTTATAAAACTTAAATAATCAAATGCACAGTCATCGTTGCTGGGTTTCAAATCTGCCTCCTGAAGGTGAAATTCTGATATTAGCAGAACAAGCTCAGCACAAGGATATGTCCTACACAGAGTGGGCTCTCCTTCCGGATTATCACAAATCTTGCACAATGGATTAGTAAATTAAGCACTTTCTCTTAAGGACTTCATTTAACGGATAGATTAAGAGTAAATCAAGCATGGCAGACTTGGCTTTTCATCCTTGACTACCATTGGGGTAATAGAACTGTTATTTCCAATGTTATGGAATGGCACAATAAATTCAACCACTTCATAGAAAGTCCTTGCTCAGGTGTGTATACAAGGAACGTAAATGAAAGGTTTTTTGCAACGTGAGCAGTCAAATTTGCTTTCGCATGGAATGCCTGGTAGGGTGTACATTTTTTATATAACATTATTTAGTGTGATTCTGCTCAGTGCCGAATTGTATGCCCTACGGAATGTGTAGCTATTTTGCAGGTTAAAAAACCTGACATCATGAATGTTGTTGAGGAGTTCAACAAATAAACAATGCAAAATATTCTACAAAAAAAGATCAGTTATATGACTGGCTTTCTCAGAAGTAGGAATGGCCAGCTGTGTATCATTTTGCTTGTATCTCTTGACCATATCAGCATCATCTGCAAAATGCAGGTTTTCAGCTGCCTTCATTCACTGAACAAATCAGAAAGAGCCTCAATGCCTGTAAACTCTCTTGAAATGCGTGTGCTACTATTTTAAAGTTTTCAGAGGAGTATGGCGTGTCTTTATTTTATGCCCAAATAAATATATTTAACTCGCTAACAATCAAATGCAAGTGTGCATTGCCTATTTAAATAAATGTGGAAAAACACCACCATCAGCACCTTCTCCCCCCCCCTAATAAAATAAACATAGATAAATACAGATAAAATGACTAAAAAATAAATATGGATAGATACACACAGAAGTGTCATAAAAATAAATACCATGAAACCAGGTGCCCCACGTATAGTTAACTAGTGTTAGACAGATCTTGTAGGCCATGGACCGCAAATGTATCCCTCAGGTAAGACATTTTGCACGCTAAGATCTCAGGAAGAAGTTGTATCCACCAGCTAGCCATTAAACTATGCATATCTTACAGGGTTACGTGGTAATCTTTTTGGGTATGGAGACCTTAAAGTCTTAGGCCTAAAAGCCGACCTTCAGATTGCAGGGCTGTACAGACTCAATCTTCAGACACCGGAGTTTTCTCAGATTTTACATCTTATATCTCAGATTTGTACTCACAAAGCTATCCTTCTGGTTACATATGTCCCACAGACCAACAAACCATAGAAGAGCTATGCATCAATATATACAGGTTTTTCAGGTTCGGGTAGAAGGCAGTCTCCTAAGTTACATATTTTACAGGCTCGAGTAGAATCCTGTGGGGTACAGAGATCTTACAGGATTAGGATTCAGAGCTGTTCTTTGGCCATAGAAATTGTATACACTCAATAAAACAGGAAGTAGAGCATTAGAAAGAGAACGTATCCCTTGGCGTGAGGAGATCTTAATGAGTGTGGTCTCATGCAGAAGAACTATTTAGCATTTACACAGATTAGGCTAGCCCTTAGCTTACATACATCTTACACTCTGAGGCACAGGGAAACAGAGTTATCTTCAGGTTGCAAAAGTCTTACTGCTTAGTCATTCATCAGAAAAGTTATTCCTCAGTTTACACCGATCTTGCAAGCCTAGGCCTCCGACACCACAGATATCCTGTTGCAGAGTGCTTGCAGACTGACATCTGGTGGTTAAGCTATCCCTCAGGTTAAATTGGTTTTACAGGCACAGACCTAAAGACATAGTATATATTTAGGGTTATATTCTCTGAAAGTAAAGCCATTGCTTTGGTTACAACGACTTTACAAGTCCAGACCTCTTACAAGAACGCTACCCTAGGGCCTAAGGGTTCAAGAGACCTCAGCAGCTCATGCCACAGAGCTAGCACACAGGTTACAAACGTTAACCAGGCTCAGAGAAAAGACAGCAAAGCTATCCGTCAGTTTAGAAAACCCTGCAAGCTAAGGCTTTGGACAGCAAACCTGTGCAGCACTGTCAGGGCCGGACTGGCCATAGCGGGCACCGGGCGTTTCCCCGGTAGGCCGCTAGGTTGGGGGCCGGTTTTGGGCCCCTGGGGGGGCCGTTTTTGTTACCGGGGGTCGACAATATCGGCCCCCTGTAACAAAATCGGCCGAAACCGGCCCTCGCAAACTGCTCGGCTGCACTCCCCCTCACCCCAGGGGGGGCCGGCTGAGCAGTTTGCCAGGGCCGGTTTCTGTTCCCAGTCCGGCCCTGAACACTGTGTGAAAATGTACTAAGAGATTTACAGACTAAGGCCTCAGACTGAAGAACTAGGCCAAATACATATTACTGGGGGTTCAAAGCTAAACGTATGTTTTAAAACTACTGCGAATGGACGTCCAACTCGGTATTTTGTTTTTACTTCTGTGAAGTTTATAACCATCAAATCTAGACTTAAAGATGCACGGCTCACACCTGCCCAGTATTAACATAACCTTTGAACAATACAAGTAAAGAGGAGCATGTTAATAACACCATGCCATGGACAGAGCGTGAATAAAAACTCCCTACAATGCCTTACGAGACTAAGTAGAAAAACACCCATGAAAATTAGATCAATAATAAATATAATTAGCACCAATCTAAAAAAATAATAAACTCAAGGGTAAATAAAATCCATACATTAGTCATGTTACTCTGATAACAAATGATTAGAGTGAGAGATGTTAACATAGTGTAAAAATTGTGAACAATTGAAAGTGATGTGTAAAATTTGTAACAATACTTGTAGAAAGCAAGCTTGCACCATTACGGTTCCTCTGAGTCTGTGAACCATGAGTGGATAAAGCAGACTTGTAGAAACAAAAGAAAGACGTACAGTTGAATTACCTTAAATTGCACAAACAAGACACAGACCCAACCGATTCATGAGGAGACTGCTTCAAGACCACTGGAAGGCTCTCTGTCCTCAGCATTAGGTATCAGTTGCACATATAACTATAGAGAAATAATGTCCAGTCCGTTCGTGAAAGTTTTCAGCAACAGAGCAAACTTGTGCTTTTCAAAATGAATTTACAACCAAGTACATCTTTGAAAAGGGCATAATCGGATTATGTAAACCAATCTAAACAGAGCAACCTTTGCCAGTACACGTAACATAAAGCAAAAGCAATAAGCATGGACAGATGGAGCATCCAAACTGATGATGAAAAATTGAAATAAGAAATAAACGTATCCTTTCGAACTTGTTTCAATGAGTTTCTCAATTTATAAATCATGCTAAAAATTGATCACTGCACAACCCGTCTCACAGTCAAACTTCAATTAAAATACGCAGCTTAAAATACCATTTAGTGGGTTGGAAATGGCGGCACTGAAATTATAGGGGCAACAGAGAAACGAAAGGCATCAAGTACACTGAGGGTTTGTTTTGAAAACAGACAAGGGAACTACTACAACCTTCTCCAGTTGAGCGGCTTAGAAGACAAATCGTGCATTTTATATTCCTGTCCGACAAATAAAAAAGTCCAGAATTTCCTTTAAGTATCTACTGAAAAAGTCCCCATGCTTACTCCAAACTATTCTGTTATACAACAGTTTGAAAGTTTCTGCCAAATCCCCACAGCACGGGTGGCACAAAAGAAATAGCCGCCACCCTCCCCCCGACCTCAGGTGTAAGCGATCCCCCAGAGCAGGTGCCAGCCCGGTGTGTGTGGCACAGGCAGCGCTACTCACCTGCTGCTGTGACACAGGAGCGCAGGGGAGGCTTCAGCTTTCAGCAGCAGAGACCCGGTGACCTCAAAGCCTTCCGGGGTGCAGCCCCGGGGGCTGCCGTGGCCATGCGTTCCCGCCCAGGGATGGAGAGTAGCGGATAAAAGCAAGCACACGCCCGCAGCCGAGGAGAGCCGTCTTTGCGATGCTTCAGCTCCTATGGGCACCAACCTCCGTTGACAGCTCTCATTACCGGACAGCTGGGTCCCGTGACGCGTGCGTCGGTACGTCCCACGTCACGAGGAAACACTGCTTGCTGGAGAGGTGAAGTGGACAGGATGCGTGGAGTCTCCGGTAGTCTCCGCAGCTAGTTAGATCAGTAGAGACAGCCTCCTCCGAGACACCTGTTGCAGGCGTCCGTGCAGGGGCCATTTGAAATCTGCTGCTGCCCTCTGCTGGTTGATGTTGATGATGTTAGCATCAATCAGTCAAAGGCCATTCTAGGAGCCTGGAGATTAGTTGGAACCCTGTAACTGTTTCCGTTTTTAGCCTCTCAGGAGTGGCCACGGTAAAGATGCGATAATTATTACACCTTCTACAATCCAATCCTGTACACCTAGACATGGTCGGACTGGGAGAGAAAATAGGCCCGGGCGCTGAAAATAAAAGTAGACCCCATTAGTGAATTAAAAAGCTAAAAAAGTGCCTCTTGTTAACTAACAAATGTGAGCATTTTTAAACCTTTAAAGAGGTTGGCAATGTCTGGGAGGTTGCATGGATTTTAGCTTGCTGCAGGCAATGTTTGCTTTAATATATGAAATCAACAGTAAAAATCGGTCCAACAAACCATAAAACAGCCAAATAAATCAGTCCGCTCACTGACCTGTTAGATCAGCCCTTCTGGCACTACCTCATTGCCATATAGGCCAGTCTGACCATGCATCTGGGATCGGAATTTAAAAGGTGCAATAATTATCGCCTATTACAAGTTGTGGCCTATAAAACGGGATCAAAAGCTACCCTGGCAAAAACGCTCAAACTAGGCAGCTTCCTTAGATTCTTTGTGCAATCTCTCTCTTTCTAACCATCCATTTACTCTCTATCCTCCTTTCCTCCCTCTCGTCTCCCTCTCTTATCACTTTCTCTCTCCCTTCCCCCTTTTTCTCTCTGGAAGCCTCGCCCTGCCTACTACAAGTAACCTTGGGGAGATGGGGAAAGTGACAGAGGCACCAGGAGCACCCTGGGCATTCAAAACTGGCCTCCAAGGGCATGAGCCCACTGGGGAAATGCCCAGAGGAATAAAAATCCTGCCTGGACCTGTGTATTGTATTTACCGGACATTTCCCGCAGTTAATTTGAGCAGGTTTTAACTCCTGAAATTCACCTGTAGAAAATTCCCATGAGGTGGTAATTACTGTAAGACTTGTGTTTACAATCTCTGCACAAACATTAGAAAAAAAAGTCCACTCACAATGAGAGGAGGGAAGTCTATGATCAGAGGCCAGTTGAATGGAAAGGCAGGGCAGGCCAGTGGAGCAGTGTTTCGTCTATTAGAGGCTGAGTGAATGTTAGAATGACCAGCTTTTGACTTATACATGTCAGTCTGCTATCTATCTATCTATCTATCTATCCATCCATCCATTCTTCCAACTATCTATCCAAGAGCACATTTATAAAACACAAAACTCCCATCCTCAAGAAGGTCTTTTTCCACTATAGAACAAGGTCCACAAATTGCTCCAATTATAGGGATTAGTCATCTTTTCTCTGAATTAGAGAAAGTCAGTCTCTTCCATTACAGAGCTTAGAAGGACCAGCATTCCGTCCATCATCTGTGTGTCTTTTGCTTTCTCACCCTAAGTGCGCCGGGTATGCCCAGACGTTGGTCCCGGGCTCACTGGTCCAGGGCGGACCTGGCTTGGCAGTTCGGTCTGGACTGTTCCCATAAGGCACGGGGTCAAGACTGATTTACATATGGCTGGGTCTAAACTGGGGTGGTTATGGTGAGCAAAAGAACGATGGATTTAACCCAGATCTATCGACTGGGGGTGAATGTTTGATTTGCTCTGCATTCTGTCCATCATCTGTGTGTCTTTAACTTTAGGTATGGACAAAAGCGAACTGGATGTACATCGAAGATAGCATGGAGAGCATACTTCATAAATTTGTCAGCCAAAAATAATGGAAAATCAGTATGGAAAATGTAATGCTTGGAGTGGGGTACTTTACAAGAGACCCTCTTATGCACAGGGAGCCAGTGGAGCTCTCTGACCTTGAATGACACTTTGTTGAACTTTCTCAGGCTAAAGAGGATTCTTGCAAAATCATTTACAAAATATTGCACAACTTGAGGGAAGAGTAAAATATTAGTCAAATAAAAGCTCAAGAGTTTTGCCCACTGTGACACAGGAGGCACATTGTTCCATCAAGAAAGCTAAAGACTCAAGTCTCACTGGTTTAGAGAGTTTCTTGTCAGGTAATACTCACATTTTGAAGGTTCAGTTTTAGTCATCCTACATTCAACCAACAATGGAATCAACTGACTCAACATTGTCGCCTACGTTAATGACACCCAGCTCATTTTTTCCCTCTCAGACGACACCATCACCACCAACAAAACTTCAAACAATACATGACGAGCGTGGCCAATTGGATGAAAGAAAACTGCCTCAAGCTCACACCAATAAAAATGAAGTGCTGATCTTTGGGAATAAGAGTTCACCTTGGAATTCCACCTGGTGGCCCGCCAAACTCTGACCCACACTCACCCCAACTAACCACACTAGGAACCTAGGCCTCATCCTGGACACCAAACTCACCATGAAGTCCTAGGTCTACGCCGTCAAGTCATCATGCTTCCAAATTCTCCGCGTGTTGCATAAAACCCTCAAGTGGCTCCTACTGGACACCAGACGTACCATTACACAGGCTCTAATCACAAGTAGATTGGACTACAGCAATGTACTCTACACTGACATCCCAACCCATCTTCTTCACAGACTTCAAACCATCCAAAATGTCCTCGGCCTCCTGCACCGAACTCACACCACACCACTAATTCGAGAGCTACAGAGGCTCCCCATCCAGAAGCGCTGCCAGTTCAAACTTCTCACACACACATTCAAGTCACTACACAACACAGGACCCACATACCTTAATCACTGGCTTCATTTCTACCAGTAAAATCTTATCTCCCCATGGGAAATCATCCTGCCACATACATGTACTACACACACATCTTCAGGCACACTTCAGGCTAATATCACATACACAGTTTTACCAGCAAATCCAGTACCACAACAATATAATGAAACACACAGGGCGTATTTGTGAACACCGTTTCAATTGCAAGTCATTACAATGTATGTATCAACAATATTACAGTGATCATATCACCTACACAAAATTTAAAAAAAATATTACAGAAAAAGTGTAAATATTACATTAAAAAACTCCTGAGTTCAGTGCAAAAATAATAAACTATCAAATTTAAATAAACAGAGAGAGACAGAAAAGACAACTAGCAATTGTCTATTTGAATAGTACCGATCCGTTCAATCATTATACATAATACATGATGTAGCATAGAAATCACAATCTATTGTATCAAGAAATTATACAGATTCAGTTAATTAATTACGTCAACGCGTTTTGGTGGATTTCACAAACTTTTGCCACCTTTTTCAGGACAAACATATATATTCTCCCACACACAAAAGATAAAATTGATTAAGACCTGCAAAAAAATGATACAAACATTATAGTATTAATATAGCAATTATTTAAATACAAAACTCACAAAGATTTTTTCTTATATTAACACAACATAAAAAGCCCCAGTGCATCCCACACTGTGGTGGTACTGTCTCCAAACAACTATTCACAAATGCTATGCAACATTATGCATTTGGTGCTTGCATATTTATCAGACATAATGTCCATTAGTGTTATCACACTTATTCAACTCTTTGTTTGAAGTGATTTACTTGCTGCCAGCTTTTCATCTCTCATACTGTTTTCACTGAGTTCCTCATACATTAGTCAACCGATTCATTACCAAAAAAGTAACACACTCACTAATAGATAGAAATTGAAGTTCCTTAATGAGACTAATATATAAATATTAGTGTCCTAGAAGGGCTTCTTATCCTAGAGGCTCAAAGCAGTTGGAGGACAAACCATAGTCCAAAAAGAGCATTCTAGAAAAGGAGAGAGCAAAAATATATATCTCAATGCTATATTTAGCTTATATATGGCATAAAAACACTCCATTGCTCACTGTTGCTTAGACAGTATCGCTTCAATCTATGACCAGTAGATGGAGAAAATTTCATTAGGAAATTGATCCTCCTTACGGTTTTAGAAGTCGCTACTCAATTTAAATGTAAAGTGTTGAAAAGTGGCTCATCTCCTAAAACAAATCATAATGAAAATATTTTTTCATCTACATTATTATAAATATCAACTCTTGCCCCTATGGTAGATGGCATATTTAACATCTTTAGGGGGGCCTTCTATCTCATGATGTAGCATATACTACAGTGATGTATCATATTGACAACCTTTCTGTTCCGTCAATGGTGTTCATATATTCTTTAGTTTAAACCTCGGTGTACAGAAACCTATAAGTCTCTATCTTATTTCATCATATATCTGATGTCTAAATGGAGCTTGTTAATCAAACTGTGTTGGCTTAAACAATCTTTACCCATTAGTGATTAAGGGCCTGATTTAGAGTACGGCGGACGGGTTACTCCGTCACAAACGTGACAGATATCCCGTCAGCCATATTACAAGTGCATTATATTCAATGGAACTTGGAATACGGCGGACAGGAAATCAGTCACGTTTGTTATGGAGTAACCTGTCCACCGAACTCTAAATCAGGGTTTTAAATCTCAATCCTTTTGCAAATTCCAATGGACACTGACTCCAAATATTAAGGGAAATTATGTCTATTAGGCTCCTATACATATCTCCACTATTGCATGTATTTAGGGAAACAGCGTTACTGCCCCCCATCTTTATAAGTTATGTCTGCAGAATTCTTAGTAGTAAAGCACATAACTGTTGCCCAAAACAACCCTTATGATCGCTGCATGCTCACTAGGTCACACTCTTATTATCGCTGTCACGCGTCTCCTTTGAAAATGTGCCCATATCATCTAAAGACATTTACTAGTGAGCCACTCTCCTCCTGCCAATGTTTTTTCTGGTGGTGCCCTCAGGGATTTTATCAGTTCAAACAATTACTACCTTGAGCCGTTTATAAGGACTTTTCCAAGAGGGCTCTTTTATGTGTCTCCCATCTTCTTTACAAGTGCGAAAACAACAACACCACCACCTGTGTGTGTCCGTGGCAATATGCTAAAATGCTGCTCCATTGTTATGAGAAATCACCTGTGGCCACGCTAAAGCGTATATCATTGACCAACATGTTCATAGTGTCTGGAGATAACTGAGCAACTCTATTTAAGCACAGACTAGGAGCTTCATGCTCGCTGGGACGCCCAGCATGTGGGTCTTCACTACTGCACTGTTCCTACGTTGCGGTCCATGCGGTCGGTTATGGGCCGCTCTGTTGCATCACAAATCGAAGTTCCATATTTCCTAACCATTGATCAATGCGTTTGATTTCCTGGGGATGAACCTCTCCTACTTCCCGGAACTGGTGCTGCCTAATTGCAAATACAGAAAGGAGTAGCATAAACACATAAACCTTTTGTTGTAAATCCACAATGTACTTTGTTCACTAAAAAAATCAATACCCGGCTTCCATTATTTTTTCAATATTTCACTTTTCGATAGTGTTGAGTGGACGCTGGGTCCTGAGGAAAGGGAGTCCTGCCATCTAAACTGTGTTGGGACATATGACTGGTTTGTCCAATGATATAAAAACGTTCTGGCTGCAATAAGAAGGAGTGGTACTCATAGGCATCTCTTGCAGTGCCGGATGCAGGGAATGCCCCCCTCAAAGATTTGGGGAATATTGAAAGAATAATGTAAGCCTGGTAATGAAAATCTTATGTATAAGGACGAAATGCGTTGGCTGTGTCTTTGGCTGTGTCCTTGGCTGTGTTCATGTTCATATCTTTATGTGCAAGAAAAGAAGGAATAAAAGAGGAATTTTCTATAAAATAATATAGATCTTTTGATGCCTATTATTGTTATTGTGTTTTCCAGTCTCCTTCTGATGCCCTTTTTAGTGAAAAAATTACATTGTGGATTTATAACAAAAAAGTTTATCTGTTTATGCTCCTCCTTTCTGTGTTTGCAATTGGTCTTTTTTTGGGGCTTTTTAAATGATTGGCCCTAGGGGTGAGCATTTTTCTATTTAAGGGAACAACATTGAGTGCGGCGAAACTTTGTCATAATTGTTCAATTATGTTTTTGGTGCTGCCTAATACTTTTTCGCGGGCCTCGTGACTTAAGCTATATTATTAGACGCAAATATGAATACGCTTACCATAAATTTCATGCTGCCTGGACACCAATATGTGTTCCTTTTGGAAATTACTCTCACCATCGCACGTACTCTCTAAGTACCTCTCTATTGGTTATTGCAATCATGTAATGGAGACCACGTGATACAACATCTAGACCAGCTCCCAGATCCTATTTGAAATAAACAGTTACCATCTTGGACCCAAAAAGTTATTTACACAGTTAGAGCATCATGTGGAAGATCACCGCATCTAGTGTGCACCCGTTTTTACAGTTTAGGAATTCCTAGCTATGAAATATCTAAGAATGACTCTCCTGTACATGAAATGCATTGAAAGTGCACAACGAGTTTATGAGCACATGTATTTTATTACTATCTAATCAGCCTGGCTGTTTACTGAAAAATATATAGTGCTGTCTGCAGGTGTTCAGCCAGTTACTGAGAGTGGTTGGTCGCCCCAAAAGTAAGGAGCAATCCGACCACAGGTTGAGCTTAGGGTGTTTAGTTCCCACTTAAATTCATTGTCCCATACCCCCAAATGAAGTTTTATAGGAGTGCATTAAAGAAGTACTCTCCTCAGGGGTCACTTATGTAGTAAACCGATCTCACTCCTCCTTATTGTTGAGGCCACATCTCATTGTTTTAAATTTGGACATGAACCACTGTTCCCTGAACTTCCTTCTCTCATCTGTATTTCCTTCCCTCTTTTTGCCCATTATTTTCTCCAGAACAAACCACCTTATATCGGTGCTCACATGGAACCTTTTCTAAAAAGTGTGCTACTCATGGGGCATCAGTCTTTTACATTCTTATTGCTGACTTGTGTACGCAAATTCTAAGTCTGATTTCTCTACTTGTCTTGCCTTGCCCACGTATCCCAAACCACATGGACAAATCAAAACACATACCACGTTACTGCTACGGCAGTTAATCAGAGAGTTGGTAGTAAATTTAGTGCCTTTGTATTTAATAGTCTTAGTAATAACACTTTGGTCACAGACGCTACAGTTGCCACACCTATAGTTACTTGTGATTTTCGTCTTCCCCAGGGTCACCTGTAATTGGGACCTTTATTCTCGATACGTTTGTGCTAGAGAATTCCTCAAATTTTGATTTTGCCTGAAATGCAAATAGTGGTTTTGCTAATCTCACTTCCTCATTGTCATTGAGAATATTCAAATTTTTGTTAAGACATTCTTGATGCGATTACTCATGTCTAAAAAGTGGCTAACAAAAACAATCCTCTCTGTATTTTTGTTTCTCTTGGGTTTGTTAAACATGCTGTCCCTGTCAGAGAACCAAGCCCTTTTGAATGAGTGGTTAGTCAGTTTTTTGGGGTAACCTCTATCTTTAAACTTTTTTTGAGGTTTACAGAATGTTTGTAGAAATCATCCATAGATGAGCAATGTCTTTGTAGCCGGAGAACCTGCCCAAAAGGGATGTTATCTTTTTGTGCTTTCGGGTGATAACTAGTGTAATGAAGTAAAGTGTTCTTGTCGGTGGGCCTAATGAATAGCTCCACCTCGAAATGTCCCCCTACTTCCTTAATGGAAATGTCCAAGAAGTCAACCTTCACATTACTTACATTGGCTGTAAATTTTAGATTTTCATCACCCAAGTAAAGCCATATCAAAAATTAATTGAATTGTTCTCTAGGTGCTTCTCATACAAAGAAAATGTCATCGATAAATCTATGCCAGTATTTAATGTTGTCATAAAAAGGGCCAACTTGTTATAAATGTGCCTATTTTCAAATTTGCCTACATAGAGGCAGGCTAAGCTCGGTGTACAGGTGGCTCCTATGCTGGTACCTTTGAGTTGGAGAAACAAATCAATTTTAAAAAGTAAGATATTATTTTTGAGAACCATCGACACACATTTCACTATAAATTCCTTGTTTACACCTGCTATGTCAGAGTTGTGTAAAACCTCTCTGATTACCTCTATCATGTTGTTTTGAGGGATATTTGTATATAACTCCTCTATATCAAGTGTAACTTTCACCAACCCACCAGACAAATTCTCTCAGCATCACTCTCACTCGCACACACACCTCGCATCCACAGAAGCAGAACGAGAGGTCGATCATTTTCCTACCAAGCCGCCAAATCCTGGAGCGACCTCCTCCAAGACATCAGGGCCTCCTCCTCACTTCTTGAGTTCTGCATGAAGCTAAAAACCTGGCTTTCCAATTAGTCTTCTTGCGAGACCATCGAGACTGCCTGTACTTAGGCCCAACGTCACCACATACCTACACTTACCTAGTCAGCTCTTGGATAGCCTCACGGGTGACAAACAGCGCTCTACAAATCTGCCTTACATTACATTAAAATGCACTTCACAGTGACATCAGAATCGATAGGATCTCTGAATCCTCCTGAATGCACTAGGTTCTGTATGCAGTGTGATGAAAATCTGGATGTCACTGTCTTATAGGTGGTAGCTGGAAATTTATTTATACATCATTTTCATATGGGAAGCAAAATCGTTGAGCTGACACACTCTGAGTGATGCACCTGCACTCATGAAGTGGTACTGTGACCTAAAAAGACTGTTGAGCAGCATTTCCAGTACCTCTAACTGTTTGCATTACTCTTAGAGATACTCAACACGGGCTGCACCAACTATGGTGAAAATGAAAGATAGTCTACTGGAAGTAAGTGTTACCATGAACTGCATTTACCAGAATGCATCTGAGTGAACTGGGTGCTGGGATGTCAAGGCAGTGTGATCCCACCCTGTTTTTGTTTGATAAGGCTCCCTTAAGCTGGTTGAGTAGACGAGTTCTGAGTGTTGCACCTGCACTCATAGAGTGGTACTGTGACCTTAAGAGACTATTGAGCAGCATTTCCAGCACCTCTAACTGTATGTGTTACTCTCTACTAATGAAGTACAACTAGCTTATGTCTAGAGATACTCAGCACTGGTTGCACCAACCATGGTGAAAACAAAAGATTGTATAATGGAAGTAAGCGCTACTACACACCGCAGTTACCAGAATGCTTCTGAGTGAACTGGGTGCTGGGATGTCAAGGCAGCGTGCTCCCACCCTGGTTTTGTTTGAAGCAAAATGGTTTTAAAGAGGATCATAGCTAAGTTCATCCCCTGTGGCATCCTGCACCTGATGCTGGTGCCAGAGAAGAGGAAGGAAAGCTCGTCGTAGTGAATGTGGAAGGGCAGGATGGTCCTAAAGCAATAGATGGCAATAACTGTGCTCCCACTTTCCAGTTACAGCAGATAAATGTCGGAGATGGCCAATGCTGTCCAAGGCTGCCAGCGACGGTGAGTATTATTCCATAATACTGCTCAGTATGCCACGGTGGTGAATATTTAGCCAGGAATGCAGTTCGGTGTTCCAAGGTGTGGGCTGTGGGGTGCTGCTCACTGTGTTAGAGTGCTGTTCAACTTGCCAGTTCTGCTGCTGTATATGGCAGTTTTCTAATTAATATGCCACATGTTTCCCAGCATAACAGAGGTGCTGTTTCAAGGCCCATATATCAGCAGTGCTATTTATTATTCCATGAAGGGACTTCAATATTCAATGGCACTTGGTAATAAAATAAGGGTGCTACTCAGTGTGTCCAGGATCTAGCTCCCTGGTTAATGGCGCTGCTCTGCATTCACGGGTGTGTCTTTCTTGGCCAGGCTACCCATAATGGCGAGTGCGATTCCTAATATGCCTGGGTAATGATGAACGTTTCAGGGGTGTCAATCAAAGGGAAAGAAGCGCTTCCCAAATATTTCAATAGCTGCTTATAAAATCAAGGTGCAGCTCAGAATTCCAGAAAGCAGGCACTAGTACATGGGTGCTGCTTAATATGCCTGAGTGCTGCTTAATATGCCACAATTTTTTCGGTGGAGCTTCTGAATTTGGAAAGTTGCTAGTCAATATGATCGGAGGCTGTTCAAGGTGTGATGGGTACTAATTAATGTTAAAATGTGTTGCTGATTGTGTCATGGGCATGCTAATCAATAGCACAGGTATAGTGCTTAACGAGCTATCGTTACACCTCATTGTGTCAGGGTGCTGCTAAATGTTCATTAAATGCTCCTTAATGTACCCGGGGAAAAGCAAATTCTGTCAACGCCCATGTTTCACCGGGGGTGTGACATGCACACCATTGCCTGTCCAGGCAGTTGGACCAAAGGTTTGGTGGGCAAGGTACTCTGTCACTTTTGCGACGGAATACCCTGTCTGCATCAGGCTCTTAGATTGTAAATGTACTTTCCAAGTTAAGAGCAATTTGTGTTTAGTCCCAGAAGTTTTCTGCACTCAAATGCGTATGTGCATTAGCTGAGGGAATTTGCATGTAGAAATAGGTTGAAGATGTCAATTAGGTGCTGTTTTAACATTTGTTAAAAAATTAAAACGTGTATTATCTTCCATTCTAGCCTATGTCAGAAGGTGTAACCACCCGGGCTAGTACCATGACAAAGCAGCTGTGGCATTTCCTCCACACAGTTTTATCCAGATTATCCCAAAGATTCTGAATGCTATTGTTGTATACACCTACAAACCCATACATTTGTCCACCCTTTGCACAGAGGCTCCGTGAAGTGCGGAAATTTGCTTCAGAGAGAAGCAGAAATAACAGCCTTTCCACGGGATATCTCTATGTTCAAGGGTTGTGTAGTGAAAGGATTTTTTCCAACAGGGAAATTTGTTTCCTCATGAAGAAAAAAAGATAAGTCAAATGTGCAAATGCACTCTTGTTTGATATTTGTGCATTCGAAATGTTAGGCATGTGAGTAAGCAACAACTATAGATTTCCAACAGTACCTCAGGGATTGTTTACCAGTCCCAAGAAAGTTACCCATTTACGCTAAAGATAAGACTGTTCCTAAGGGAGAACATTTCTTACCCTCAGAACAATTGCTTTGTTAACTGGGCCCCTAATTGAAGGCCCAAGTGTTTGAATGTGAATAATAGCTAATGTGTGCTTGTAAACAGCCTTTATTATATTGCAGTTGGATAGAAAACACATACAGAATACAATTTTATAGAATACCACTTCATCTGGTTGGCAAACATCTATATGAAGTGTAACACTATGATTAATAGGTAAAAATGAATTGTCCCGAATTTGCCAGAAGGACCTCTTGATAGCCATCTTTCATAGTGCTTTTCAAGATAGGAGCCAGAAGTAGCCTTTGACGCCATGATCCGAAATAATGTTCGCTCCATAACAGGAGTGTTCCCCTCTGAGAATATGATGCTATTTGGATATTTCAATATATATTCAATAAAGTTGAAGAGATGCGTTGCTTGACTTTCTTGATGTTCAGAAGCTTTTTTGCAGTTTTGCACCCATCATTCAACTATTTAATTGAGCACTAATGCTGTACACTAATTGTAGAGAAACACATTTGGTGAGTTAGTTAGTGCTGTCAGTTGGGAGTAACTTTCAAATAAAGCCACATTCCGTAGGGCTCAGTACAAGTTTTGTTCCAATCTTTGATCTTTAGATTCCTAAGGTAGCTGAAGCTCTATTCCACACAAATTTACATGCAACTTTTATACTATGAAAAACACTATTTCAGCAGGTTTTGCAGTAAACTTCGAATAGGCTCGCCACAGAATGCATACGATAGAATATGCCCAATGGAAGGGATATCTTTACAATGATAACCCACAGTGTAAATCCATAAAAGGACTGCTCGATTTGGCTCACCAAGTGCGGCCGAGTTCCATAAGCATAGAGGATCCATACCTATTAGAAAGAAGTTGAAAGGAGGGCATGAATGTCTTTACAGAAGTCTTGATAAACAGTTAATTAACAATTTAGGCAGAACCACTGAATAGTATTCAATTTGAGAATTAATAATTTTCTGGTGCAAAATAGTTCACTCATGTATAGCTCCAAAGTTCTATGCATTGCAACATTAATAATATCAACATTTAATACTCAATAACTAACAATCTATTCATTAGACATCTAATGTGCTGAACAAATACATTCAATGATTATTTACTAAATTGTTTCTTGTCCAGTTTCAAGATATGCACCATCTCCTGTGTGCCATATGTTCTAAGAAGGCTTTGGTGATGGATTGTATAATGTGAGCTTTTTTACCTTAGCTTAGGTTTGGGGGATTTTTTGTTAGAGTTGATAGAAACAACATACATATGTTTCACAGTTTACATCGGGCCACAACCACTTGAGACCCTCACGGGTGAGTATAGCGCTTAAAATGTCCCTGATTGATTGATCCACTCTATACCATCTGGTGAGTGTGGCACCTCTGTTTTCAGATCTAAACTTCTTAAAGAAACATAGATGTAGAACACTCAGTAATGGCCCTTGGAGAGTATATCCTTTATTCAAAAGGAGAAATTCGACTGACATATATTTTCTCTGCTCACAGAACTGTAGTTCTGGCTTGCCAATTCAAAGGGAAGACTGATGATTATTTAAGAGATTGGTTAATGACAAGTACATGCAATATTTAAAAAAACAGGAAAAATTGTGGGCCAAAAGGAATGGTACTTTCCAACAAACCATTGCAATACCTCAAAGTATATAAATATCTTGTATATACTTTGTAAAAATACTGATGAAAATACAGTGTGGAGGAAAGCACAACAGGTGGTGAAAAAGTGGGAAACGTCGACAAGAATGAGGAGAGAAGAGAGGAGGTGCACAGAACCGAGGTGGAAGAAACTTATACTGTGGATGTAGGTGTTACAAACACAGAAGAAACCTCAAGGGCTGTCCAGTTGTAAAGGAACTGTGCCAATGGTGTGTAAGAAGTGACATTTTGTAAAGTGTTAAAAGCAAATTTTAAAGGACGGTCTATGGAAATTCTTATAGAATAGCAATAATAAGAAGGAAGATGCAGAGAATTTTAAAGGTGAATGGAAATAAGAGGGCACCATATGAGATAGCCAGAGTAGTACAAAGTGGAAATAAAAATGCTAATAGATTTATCGTCTCCATAATCGATTGCAGGGAAGGCAATTTTCACAAACACAGTTGGAAGAGATGTGAAAAAACTAATTTAAGTCAGATACTGCATGTGAGGTATAAGGAGGCAAGACCATATAAACCTGGGGTTTGAAAAAGTCACAGTTGAGTTTGATGAAGGATGTTAGACCTGGCCCTTTTGACAGGTTTATCCCCAAACCTTTTGCCCTTTGCCTCCTATTTTTCTGACCCTGTTTTTGTTCGCTATAGGATTCTGGGCACTTTACCACTGCTGATCAGTGCTAAAGTGCTTATGCTCTCTGTATAAATTGTGAAAATGATTGGTTATCCATGATTGGCATATTTGATTTACTGGTAAGTCCCTGGTAAAGTGCACAGTGTGTGCCAGGCCCTGTAAATCAAATGCTACTAGTGGGCTTGCAGCACTGGTTGTGCCACCCACATGAGTAGCCCTGTAAATGTGTCTCAGACCTACCACTGTAGTGTCTCTGGGCGCAGTTGTAAACTGCCATGTTGTCCTGGCAGGTGCACTCACTTGCCAGGCCCAAACCTTCCCTTTCCTTACATGTAAGGCACCCCTATGGTAGGCCCAAAGTACCTACACACACAAAAGTCCGTCTGGCTGTGCGTCAATAAGAAGAAGGGAAAGAAAAATAGAGTCTAAGTACTATAAAGGGAGAAGGAGGGAGAAATTCCCTTCAGGACAAGAACCCTCACTCACCGTTAGGTGACATGCTTCATCATATGGGTTCCCTCCTCACACCGTAGTGTGGGCTACGACTCCCCGAGGGGAGGAGCAGAGGTGTTTTCTCAGAAGATGAGCGTAAGAGAATGCAGATGAATGAGGGGCAGAGTGCAGAGAAAGTGAATAAGTGATTTAAAAATGTCTCTCTGGATCCACTGAATTTTTATTGGGTGGTCACAAGGACATGATTAAAATGCAAGAGGGCTAAGGATTCAGCAGATATATCCTAGTTTATAAGGTAAACATGTTTCTGCCATTAGTTGGTCCCCTAAAGGGATCCGAAGGCATTCGTCAGGACCTAAACTGAAAAGTCACTCTGCATATGTGATAAAAGTAAGAAAAAATATACTGGCCACCACTGGAACTAGGCGGTCAATTGTTCAACGACCCTCTTCCCTTCAGAGGGATTCGTTTACTATGGTGCGAAATTTGGAGGTTCACGCTCCGTGCTCTTGTACCATCTCGTGGTGCCCAGCTGGTAGTATAAAAATTCAGTGGATCCAGAGAGACATTTTTAAATCACTTATTCACTTTCTGTGCACTCTGCCCCTCATTCATCTGCATTCTCTTACATTCATCTTCTGAGAAAAGACCTCAGCTCCTCCCCTCGGGGAGTCGTAGCCCACACTACGGTGTGAGGAGGGAACCCATATGATGAAGCATGTCACCTAACGGTGAGTGAGGGTTCTTGTCCTGAAGGGAATTTCTCCCTCCTTCTCCCTTTATAGTACTTAGACTCTATTTTTCTTTCCCTTCTTCTTATTGACGTGCATCCAGACGGACTTTTGTGTGTGTAGGAATTCTCTTGAGGGAATCAGAACCCTCTGGCTTTCACAGATCCCCTTTTGATCCCAAGTGTGTTTATGAGGCCCAAAGTACCCCCATGGGCAGGGTGCAGTCTATGCAAAAGGTAGGACATGCACTGGTGTGTGTGACATGTCCTGATAATGAAATACTGTACATTTCGTTTTTCACTATTGAAAGGCTGTCTGGCCCATAGGCTTATCATTGGGGCTGTGCTGTAACATTTTACATATGTAGCTTTCCATAGGGACAAGATAGAAAATGGAGTTTTGGCTCTCTGAACTCAGAATTTATTAACGCACCTTTTGGTAAAGGTGGTTTTTAAATTCTGTGTTTGAAAATGCCACTTTTAGAAACTGAGCATTTTCTTACTTTACCATTCTGTGTGCCTCTGGCTGTTTGTGTATTCAGTGTCTGGTATTTGAGTGACAGGAACTGGGGATGTGCATTCACTCTAGACAGTAACTAGGGGGGTTGAGGTGTGCCCTGCCTTGCCTGGGTGACTCATCACTGGGCTGAATAGACCTGGTCTGCATTTAGAGTGGTGGGAGGAGTTTCATTGCACCTGAATAGGCGGTGTCTCCTTTTTCACAATGCTGTCTCCACCCCCTGTGGTCATGCTGCACTAGGGAGGACAGGACTGGTATGGACTGGGTTCAAAGACCCTTACAGTAAAGAGAACAATGACAATTTAGGGTATTAGTATTGGACCTAAAACCCCAGGACTTTAGATTACTTCAAGGAACAAGAGGACCCTGCCAAGAGGAAGAGTGGACGGACTGTGCTGCTTCTGTCTATGGTGGAGGAAAAGGACTGACTCTTTTTGCCCTGATGTGGTATCCTGATTGGGAAGAAATCTCCAAGGGTTTGTGTGTGCTTGCCTCCTGTTAGAAGTCTCAGGGAAATCAAAGACTTCACACAAAGTAACCTGCCTGAAAGGAAAGCTGCCGGACTGTGTGAGGAGCTCTGCCCTGATGTTTGTGGGGTGGGGCGGCCTGCAGTTGCCTCTCCTGTTTGGGAGTAGGAGGAGGAATGGATTGTTCTTCCCCCTATTTATTTTTTAAAAGAGTGTGTGGAACACTTTTTAAAGTGCTTCCCGCTTCATTGTTATTGCCCCAAAGTGAAAGCACGTGAGAAGCGCTTCTTAGACTGCCCTGCTCGTGGTGAGCCCTACTCGGGAGGAGAGGTTCACTGCTTGTTTGTTCCCCGGTGTGATTGCGGGGTACAAACGAGTGGGGAGCCCAGCTGGTGGCTCTTGCGCTGCCCTCTGTGAACCAGGCTCTTGCTGCTGGAGAAACGCCGGCCGCACGGTGAATAACCCCCCTCGCTGCAGCCTATAGGTTGCTGTAGCAACCACCAGGGAGAGCCGAAGGCGACGCGGCCAGAAGAACTGCCTGGAGGCCCAGAAGTGGAAGCCTCGTTCCTGGCCGCCCTGACCACACCAGCCCTACGCGCAGCCACGCACCTGAAGGAAGCCAACAGTGCCCCCGCCAGCCGAAGGGGAGGCTGCGACCAGCCCTGTGGTTCTCCCTGGCAGCCGGGATGAATCAGGAGTGACACGACCTGGCCAGACCCGGAGTGGGGACTTGAGCTGCGGCTGCACCGCACGGATGCCGGCAGCTGCCTGTCCCCTAGAGAAGATGCGTGGGGGACCCGGCGAGGTCTACTCACGGGCTGAGGTTGTTTTCCTTGCAGCAGCTGCCCCGCAGTGCCATCGCAGGCTGATGTGCTCCAGTTTGGCACGGGAAAGACCCGGCGAGGTCTCCCCACCAACTGGGGCACTTGTTCACCATTCTGGGAGCTTTTCGCTATGGATCCGGTGCCCTGTCACCAAGTGTGTTGAAGAGGACCGTAACCCGCCCAGATGATAAGGTGGGAGTACTGGGCATAAGGTGCTGCCTGTACAGTAAAACGTGGTGATTTAGGGAGTCTGTCCCTAATCTAACCTACTGCATCTCGTGCCCCAATGAAGATGTAGGCATTTCTTTGCCCTGTGATTACCATATAACGAATATCCTATAGAGGATTGCAGTTACATGTGTAACAATGTTGCTTTACAATGTTTTATGACCTGTGCAACCTATAAATGTGTAAAGTAATGCTCTGACTGTGATGTTAGGCATAATATGTTCTGATGACATGGGCCATATTTATGTCGATATGTTAGTGCCCTACATGTGATGTAATGACCATTGCCTAGTGGCAAAGTAATTTATGTGATTGTGGTCTAATGTGTTTTACATACTACAATGTGATTTATGGTCTATGTGTCTATATAATAGAGCAATATTTTTTTTATATAACCTTGTGTGGAGTGTCTTTTTGTGGTGTGCCTAGTGTGTCACTGGGGTGTTTGTGTGTTGCGCAAATGCTTTACACATTGCCTCTAGGATAAGCTTGACTGCTCTGCCATGCTTCCAAGGGGGTGAGCAGGGGCTATCTTGGGTGTGTAACTCCCTTACCCTGACTAGAGTGGTGGGTTCTGCCTGGTTTGGGTGCATACCCTAGCCAACCAGAAACCCCATTTCTAACAAAAGATAATAGGAAAACTGTACATTTCCGATAATCGAGAGTCAATGCTTGGAGAGGCTCATCAAGCAGGCTTTAAAATGGTATTAAAGTTGTGGTAAATGGTACAAGTTGTAATAATTAAAGAGTGGACTGAAAAGGAAAATGCACAGGAAATGTTTCGGTTAAAAGATAGTTAATGAAAAATTAGTTTTAACTATCACTGCCAGACCTTGTGTACACAGGGTTAAAAAAGCTAACGGCATCCGCAATTTGCATCTGCAAAGGAAATACCAAGGGAGGATTTGGAGAAATTGCAACTACAGTACATGCTAGTACCTACTGAAGCCTCATAATGTTTTCCTTCTCTTTGTAACAATCTGTGAATTCACTGGAAGAATAGGAATGTGTGTAGATCTAAGAGGACCATCTAATAATATTTGGTTTGACACACATACTCTACTCAATGTTGGGGATATGTTCAATAGTTTGTAAAAGATGGAGTGCTTAATCAATTTAGATCTACCCTCTTCTACTATCGTGTGTGTTTACATTAGTTCTCAAACTATTTGGCATTTTTTGTTGCATCTAAAGAGACCTTCAGATATGGATGCAGGGCACGAGTCGGGGGTCCACGCGGGTGGACGGCGTCCCCCCACTTATTTTACCGGGTGGACGCCGTCCCCCCTGCTCAAAAGCTGGACTTTCTATGATGGCGTTACTTGCCCGCACGGCCGCCCCGTCGATCTCCCAAGTGCAAGGGCGAAAGATGGATTCCGGCGCTCGCGCGGGCCAGGGTCGCGTGCTGCGTGCTCCTCTCACTCACGGCGACGCCACTCCCCCGTCGCACGGAGAGAAAGACCATCGCTGCGGCAGCTTTTAGTTAATGCTCCGTTAAATCATTTGTCAGTGAGGGGCAAAGCAACGAATGGATTCTCCGTTCAGAGCGTCGCAGCCGGAGTCTCAACTGCGCTAAACACCATTAAACATCATCGACGCAGCATCTCCCAGCGCACAATGCGGTCCTGAACGATAACACAACAGAAGTATGTCGGTGTCAAATCGCAAATAATTTCCGAGACCTCGCCTAGAGTTGCAAACGCCCGATAAATACAGGAGGATCTCCACAGAAGTAAACAGCGTAAACACCAGAGAAGCTCTTCAAAGCGCAATTTATTGTAAATACCTGGGCAACCCATCAGAGCTGAGCTTGGTGGTAGCATTAACAGAAAACACATCAGAGCTTAAAATATTTTGATTGATCAGAACAAGCGTTTCAATAAAACACAACCGATATTAACAAAGCAATTATACCTGAGTCTAGGTAATCTTTAGTGGAATATGTACACTTGTGGTAACGGGCAGGGCTTTAAGTGGGATGAAAAAACTGTGGGGTCTCTAAAAGGGGCGTGGTCAATGTAATTAAGGGCGTGGCTTAAAATCTTGCAATACGTGCAAATGATAGATCTGCTGCACATGTGATGTCACTTCCTGTGACACCACCTAACTTGGAGAGTCCCCCCACTTCTTTTTTTAGGACTTGTGCCCTGTATGGATGTATCACTTTTGGGGTTGCATTGGTGTCAAGTGTATGCCAAAATTTAATGAATGTGTTAGTTCAAAACACATTAGGGGTGATATTGTAAGAATTGTAGTGGTATGGGCCAATCCAGAAAAGGAACGTGATAGACAGAGATAAGTATTGAAGCCCTTGCTACAGGGATCCACTCGCCAGGATCCTCCACTGGATCTCACTCCCTCCAACCCTCTCCTGTTTCTCACAGGGCACACTGGCCTTGGGAGGCAGGTACTGGTGCTCCAGGCTCCAGGGGCAGGTGGTCGTGGCCTTACCCTCCAGCCCTTGTCACAGGCAGATTTCTTGCAGAGCTTCTCCTCCTCGCACAGCCTGACTGGCTGCTTGACAGTTGACAATTTTGGGGGCCTCGAGCACCCCTTCTTATAGTAAATTTCCAGGCACCAAATGTGATTTAGGGTCTGAGTCTTCTAGGTATATGTTGAGGGCCTGCTTCCTTTTGCAGTGGCCGCTCCTCTGTCCTGCCCTTCTTCCAGAAAACAGTCTGTCATCCAAATCTGATAGCCCCACAACACAAGCCATGGGAGTTGCTAAAGGTTCACCCCTGGATGTCAGTCACAGTGATATGGGCAACAAAGGTTACCACAGGGCCCAAAGCCCTACTCTTTCTGATTCCCTTATCAGCCCCATCCCCTTCCTCAGATGTGCCCAGGCCCCTTTTCAGTGACCTGTCTCTGAATAAAAGAACACCCTTTGAAGTGTACTAAACAACCTGGCTCTTCTTCCTCAAGTGAGTGTCCCACCCAGCTCACAGGAATGCAACAATCCACTAATCTATCTAGGGGGATTCCTCTACCCCCTCATGCTCCTCCAGTCAGCTCTGGGTCCCCTAAAATGGAACCCAAAATCGCCCATGTTTTGTACCATTCACAGGCTCACAAACACCCAGCCCATGCATACAACACCCACACACTGCACAGCACTACATACTAACCTGATGTAGGCTAGGGTAACTTTACATCAGTAAGCCTGTAGGCTGCACTCCAGTGGCACAGGTAAAAATGCCTGTTCAATTCCACTGATCACTACATTTTATGCTGCTGCCACCACGCGTGTGCTACTTAAGTCCTGGCAAAGGCAGTAGCCTTTCACTACTATTAGGGTAGCGCTTTGGACGCCCCTCCTGGTCCAACAAGACCGAAATCCGTGAGACAGGCCTATTTCATGACACACGCACATGATCCGTGTTCACCCATCATAACAATATTCAGCACCAGGGATCCAGACTTCGCTGCAGCTGGGACACTCAGGGCAGGGGTACACGTCCATCACCATGCGAGGGACTTTTCCGTCCAAACAAAGATAAAGGAAATACACAATTTCTGAGTAGCCTTATATTTAGTGTATTTAATCTTTCTTGGAGCCCATCACGAGTGAATTGTAATTCCCACCTTTTTTACGGAATCAGGAATTACATGAAATGCGGAAATCCACACCTCGATGTTTTAGCAGCTAAAATCGGGAGAAATTTCTGGGTCAGGAAAATGCAAACAAATGCAGAATTACTACAGGAATTGGAGGAAGTATTCCAGATTCCCACTTTTCCTGATGATCCACAGGGGCAAAGCGGGAATACCACAATATTCCCAATTTACAAAGTTACTAAAGGTTACCCGTGGTGTTGTCAATTTCAGGTTTGAGAATAATTCCCTATGCTGTATTTCTCACCTCCTAGTGATAGGGTCTTTACAGGGGTAAAGTCTAGTAACCGGATGAGACTTTTTACAAATGGTCATGTTAATGGAATTAAATAAAACTGGAGGATGAATTTATGGGTTTTGGTAATTTTTTCCTTTTCTGTATGAGTTAACGGTTGCCATGGAAAGCAAGAGGGCAATACTGTGAACACATTTTGTATACTACGAGGTGCAAGCTGCTGTATATATGGTTCCATCTGCATGCTTTTTTCACAAAACATATTAAAAGTAGTTGGGATATTTAATAATGTTCAAATATCGAAAATGTGTGCTATTTGAGTCGGTTGATGTTCTCAGCATTCTGACTCTATATGTTCTGTATGACCCCAGATTAAACTAAATCTGCTATGGGAAGGCTGAAAGTGTATTTATATATGTATGTTTGATTTCATATCATTTTCACATTTGATAACACCTAATATTTTAAATAATAAACATACTAGCAATAACTAAGCATTACTGCAGCGTATGCCAATATACAAAAAGTGATGTTCATTGGCAGAAAAAGATGCACATTGTTATTGACTGGTTGCAGCATTTTCGTATTGATGCATATCACTAATTTGCATTTCTTGCTGAGGCATCGGTCGTTGGAACCCTATGCTACTCTATGCTGTACTGTTGACTATTGTGCAGATTGCTGTCCGTTAACGTTGGCAGGTAAACGTACTACAAACAGAAATTATTTTTTTAAAATAAATTTATCCCCCCCCGCACACACGCTGTCTATTTATAACTTGTTTCTATCATACTATGTTTCCTACTATACTTCTGCCTTTTGTAAGTGCTGCAGGAAAATGACATTCTTAGCCAAGTTGTGGTTCTCAATTTACTGACCTTGGAAGGATGGAAGGCTGAGTCGGCCTTGCTGACAATCGAACACGTGACATTCACACCATAGCATTTTTCAGCAGTGAGCGTTCTAGTCACTGAGTCATCCTGAACGCGTTATCTCAACAAGCACTTCCATGGTCTAACGAAACACCTAACTGTTTGTCAATTATATATTTCGTTGAAGATTCTTGGGTACTTTGTGCAGTGGGCGTAGCTAGGGGGGGGCGGTGGGGGCGGTCCGCCCCAGGCGGCACTATTTTGCGGGCGGCAGCCGGCGGCTGCGCGTCACTGGTGGCTCGTGGCGGCGGCCTTTATTTTGGGGTCACTGACACTAGTGATGTACACCCACCACCCCCAAACCTACAAGTGCGGCTGTGACTCGCTAAGCAGCACTGCCTGCACACGTGCAGTTATAAAAGTGCAAGCGCACCTGCTTGCAAATGCTGCAGACAGTGCACGCACCACCCAGCATAGTGGTGGTGTGAGGTGCGCAGCGTACCGTGCATATGGGTCCCAGGGCCGTCAATCTTGTAGCGCGCGAAAGCGCTACCAATGACGGCCCTGGAAATCATCTTTGGCCAGCCCCTGCGCTGTGCTGCTAAAATGCAGCAGTGACGCTGCGCACGCCACCACCACGGGGATCGAGTGTAGTCTCGGGAGTGCTGGGCGATTTGCAGCAGAACCCCTACGGTAGGGGCCCTGGCCTGCCACCACTGTGGAGTCTATACAGGAGGAGAGGTAAGACTCTAAACGTCGCACCCATGCCTGGGGCCGATCTGGCCCCTCAGCCTCGGAACATACCATCACTGGAGGGACCTTAGATGGCGGCCAGAGTTCCAACAATGCGGGCGCCTCGGGTCGAAGTTCCTGGAGACCACCTGGGTTCAATGCCTGCCTGGTGCCCCTGGGGCAGGGGGTTGAGGTCCCGTGAGAGAGCAGAGTCCACTGCATACTGTATTAAAATGACAAATGTAAAATCTGGCCTGTCATCTTACATGGTAGGGGTCTACATAGATTGCCTGCATTAAGTTGGGGTTCAATTTTGGGCAACAAAGGCTTTGAGGGTGGAAGTATGGGGTGAGGAAAGTTGGGGCGTCACGGGGAGTTGTTTGTTGTCATGCGTTTTTATGTACTACACCACGTCCACAGGCTCCTTTTTTCAGTTTTTGTGCTGCTCCACACCCGCAGTCCGTACCCAAAGCAGCCATTGACGGCGCTCCCATTGCCCTGGTTGGATTGGATTAATGATCGCTTGCTACCCCCTTATGCCTCCCCTTTAGCTGATGTCCCTGAATGCAAATGGCTTGCTGGACCTCAATAAGCACTCCGCTGTTTTGTGCTATGCGAAATGTTTCCAGCGAGCCGTTCGTATGCTGCAGAAGACTCACCTATTGGGCACTCATTGCCCCTTCCTCCGGAGGTTCGACTATGATGGAATATACCACTGGGTTTGTTCGGGGGTCCCGCCACTGTCTGATGTGTCAGCGGGCAAAACCCGGACCTGATGGATTTTCGGAAGTATACTATCGGAAGTTCTGCACTGATTGGGCACCCTTCCTGCTCACGTTATATGCCGAAGTCACTGTAAGGGGCTTTGCCAGAGTCAAGAGCTAAACGGGTGATAATATGATACATGTGGGAAATATTTGTGCCCGAAATTTGACAGTGAGGGCAGTGGTAATATTTGGAGGCCGAGGTGATTGCTGGTGACTGGGGAGGGGAAGTAAGACCTGAGGAGCGAGTAACTGTGAGAGCGATGAGAACGTAAGAGAAAGATGAGTGACGAGAGTCAGTGTGGAAGTTAAAAACGGGAACATTTTAGTTGAAATTGGGAAGGTCTTGCATGTGGAGATGAGAATTAAGGTTAAAAATACAACTCGCCTGGTGGTATCTCTTCCTCGTAATGAGTCTGTTGGTCTGCAACGGGAGATCTGTCACATTCTAAACCAGTGCCCTGGGCCCCTCGGAGTAGATACACAATGCCTGCAATATTGTATGTCCTGGGTCTATCCCCCAGGCGTGTGCTTTGCTGCTAGACAAGTTCGGAATGGGATAAGCAGCCTCAGCCTTTTGAAGACCTTAACAGAGTGTGTAAGGGAAATGAAATCTCTCGAAGTGAAAAGCGCGCCGGGGCTCACATATAAAGGAATGTACTTAGTGTGCAGCGCGCGCGCAGCACAGCCTGTTTTCTATTGCACAGCTAGGGCAGTGGGACTTCATGATGCAGCCCTTAGCTTTGCTTCTTTGTAATAGGTATATTCTGTGCTAAATGGAGTTTACCAAGTTGGTGATAACAAAGGTTTTTATCCAGAGAATTACGGAATCCCTGCTCCATGACGTTGAGATAAGACTAGGGAGACTTTTAGCCATTTGAAAGTCCTTATTTTCATTTCTTTAGTATCCTGCTGAACTTCCATCTATTGTACCCTAACCCTCTCTCACTTCTATACAGTTTCTCCTCTCAAAAATTCATTGTCTTTCTTTGACCTTCACCTAGCTCTTACCTAGTGTTATGTCCATCTTTTCCATTTTTCCTTTTCACATAATCCCAAGCCTATTTTGACTCTGGTTTTTATCTTACATTCACCACTCTTTCCCTCACATCTATCTTTTTGAGTTTCCTTTCACCTTAAAATCTTCCCCTTTGCACCAGTTTCCCATTCCGGTGTGTCCTATACCTTACACACAACACAACCACGTCACCCCGGCACTGATGCCCCGCCTTTATATTCTGAAGCAGTAAAAGAACCAGTTCCAGGTTTTGTGTTCCATACATGCAGCCTTCCATTGTAAAGGCACTTCCTACTTATAAGAAATGGTTCAACACTACCCATGAGAAATCTGTGATCTAGAAATGCTGCCTGTTCCTACTAAAATAATTCCAGGTATTGGAAGCATGGATTAAAGCTCTGATAGTTATGGTCCCCCTCCTGTGAAATTAGCTAACCTTTGAATTTTTATACCTCTGTCCTATCCATCAGCAGTAGGAACTTAACTTAAGGGTGGCTGTCAGCTTAAGGTATCTCTCGTCCCGTTGTTGGATATGAGTTGGAAGGACCTCTAGTTTTGCTTTCACCTGCAGTGGAGTAGAGAGTGGCGTCATAACTTAAACCCTGCCAATCCACCGCTGCTGCTCGCCATCCTTTTTCCCCAGCACCCCCATCCCCCGGCTACCTGCCATGGGTGGCAATCTGAGGGGTAGCCCCGGGCGTCAGAAGCTCTAGCTACGCCTCTGACTTTGTGACTATGAGAAATAAAGCCAGTACCACATTGTGACTGATCTTGGCTGTGTGCTCTATTTTTAATATGGATCTTCTTCTGAATATACATTACTGTCTGTACATGTTTCCCCCAAGATGGGTGTACCTGTAACCCCGAGAAGAGTGGGCTGGGAGGGCCTAACCAGACCGTAAAAGGACGCCAGGAACTCTTTGGCTGGTGCACAGCCGTGGCCCAGTCAGGCCACTCGTGACATTGGGCAGAGGTCAGTAATGGCTGCTACCAAATGGGCATTGGGGTACGGGGGTGGGGAGAGCGGTGGGAATAAAAAAAATAAACCCACTTACCTGGATGCGGCCGGGATGGCTGCCGCCTCTCCTCCGTCCTCTTCTCTTCTCCCGGGTAGCAGGAAGCACACAGCCTCCCAGACTCCCTTGACCAATCACAACGCTGCCTTACTGCAGTGTTGTGATTGGTCTGAGCGCTGTGGTTCCGAACGCAGACAGGGGCTGGGAGGCTGTGCAAGTTCTCCACCCAGGCTGTAATGCAGCCTAGGTGAGAACATGCAAAGTGTGTATGACTGTTTGGCAGGCACGAGACGGTTGGCCAAAATGTCATGAGCCATAAGGAAGTACCTACCACTCCTCCCCAGCTCCAAACAGCCCAGCCCCGCTCCAACCAACCAACTGAGCCAGTACAGTTAAATAAAATGATAATAATGTTGTGTTATTATCATTGTATTTTTCCGTTTTGAATTGCTCAGTGAGCAGTGGGGCGACGCTCCTCCGCCTTAGCAGAGGAGCCACCACTGAGAGTGGTTTGAACTGACCAAAGTGAAGAGAGGGCGTATCCCCCTACAAAACCTAAAGCGGAGGCCAGCCGGGGCAACGGTCATCTGCTGACTGCGAAACACCTACTGGAAACGGGTGTAGCAGCCACAACACGTGGGAATTGGGGCATGTAGCGGAGGCAGCACAGTAACTGGCAGCATTAACACAGTAGGGCAGCCGGTAGGCCATTGGATGGGAAGAAGTGCCAGGGCGGTGTCCTTGGGATGCCTCACAGCAGGGACACCGTGGGGCAATGGAAGAGCCAAGAAGGGTGATAGCCGCAGAGCGGACACAGCACTTGCAGCCGGGGCACGGCCAGAAAGGGCTGCAAATGCCACACATTGGTAGCAAGGGAAGCCTAGAAGCCGCAGCGCATAACCCCAGGGGGCCTTTGCTTTCACGACACAGACTGGAAGTGAGCCAGAGAGTGCTGTCAAAGATGAGTATGGTGATGACCCACCAGCGTAAGACTGGGGATCAATGATTTGCGGATGGACAAATTGAATATGGCCGATGCCACTTCGTAATTGTCAGCATAAGATTGAATATTGTCATGATGAGTATGACCGATCATGTGGATTTATGATGAAATGTTAATAAACTGCAGCCACTTTTACACCACCACAAAGCCTGGAAGTGTTATTGATGATGGGTGGTGGAGTGGTGGCCAAAAGCCACGGGGGGGACCGTGTCGCCCATCTGGCGCAGGTTCAAAGTTTCCCCGCATCCCAGCACTGGAAGCAACACCACTGCTCTCTAATGGCGTCGTCATCAGCGGTTGTTGGGATGGAGAAGTTAGCTGATCTGTCACAGACAAAGATCCTGGGTAAGCAGCGTTTTCAAATTGGTTAGAAATGCACAGTGTAATCATCCCTAGAGTTCAGCTTAATTTGCGTATGAGGTCCTTAACGTAGCCTGGTGCCCTCAATGACCTTGTTGGCAGGTTACAGCCCGGTTTGGGCAATCCTTGTTCAATGCTGATTGCATTGAATTCGGGCTGTTGTGGCTTTAAGTATGGAATGTTAATTCTGCAGAGATTTTGGATCAAACTGCTTTCCCTTTCCCGCTAACCTTTAAATGCCAGTGTACGTTATTACATGAAAACAAGCAGCCATGAAAGTTTTTGATAATGGGATTTATGACCTTGTGTTTCATGGCCTGCTTGCTGGCAGTTCCAATGTTACGCTCACTTTTTAATTTTTTTAGATTACTCCGGTATGCAGTAACCTCTGAATCAGCTAAGTGGCACTCACCATACCAATTTGTGGACTGGGCACCATTCTCCTAATATAGCCTATGGTTCTGGAGCACAATTTAATCCAGGTCTTTAGGCACTCACCCTGGTATGTTCTGAAATCCTTCGAACCTACTTGGATCCATGTTTTTCAGGATGGATTATGCATGTCTCTGTAATTACCAGGCATTTTTCCCTGAAAATTTTTAGATCTGTCAATATCTAAAAAGAAGGTGCAAATTTTATTGTACCTGGCCATTCCTATATGTTATAAACTTCACACCACATATAATTGTGATCCCTGTGCAAACAGGTGTTTGTGCCGGCATCGCAATTCAACAGGGCATTCATAATCACGTTTTAAGGCAGGATGCCCTCTGTGCAAGCTACTCAACAGCTGCTATTGGCTTGAGGATACAAGTGGCTTCCGTAGTCATAAGTAATTCCCTGGCTCCCCAAACCAGGGACTATATTATATGCGTAACACTGATAACAGCAATTCATCACAAGTGAGTCGGCAATTTTGCATCAACATTTGGAGTGAACGACTTGCACAAAATTCCACATGCAACAACTTTTTTACACTGGTTGTTCAGCACATACTTGTGCAAAATTACCTGATCACAAGTGCAAAATTAACTTGGTACCTGAACAGTGCTCATAACCTTGGCCCCAAGTGCACTGGACGTAGAAGTGGGAAGGCAACGTCTAAAAACAATAAGGACCTTATTACCACACCCAGATACATCTCACTTAGGTTAATGATATTAAATGGGTGTGTGAGTTTAGCCCACCTCTTAACCAGGCCTTAAATGTCTAGCCTGGAGGTTCTTCACAGCACTTCAGTGCTATGAGCTTCTGATGTTGAAGAATGACACTGGCAAGATGTGCCTTCATTTATGTGTTATTGCTCAGACCTGTGGGAATTAACTGCTGCTAGTTTGCTTCAAGTAATCATGGGTGTAAGCTGTAGGTGAGGCCCCGTCGCAGGGGAAGGGTGAGTACAACCCCTTATTGCCCTACAGGTAAGGGCAACAAGGCTATTAGAATCACGCCCCGCCCCCAAATAATTCACCTCCCAATGGGGAGAGAGAGACCACAGTTTCTATGGACAGCAGCTCTACCTTCGGAACCCACTCTTTCTCTACCGCCACTTCCTTGTCAAAGGGGAACTGTAATCCCAAATGTTCCAGAACTGTAGAAAAATAAACAAAATTTTTATTTTGTACATTTTATTAAGGTGCTTCAGGATCTGTGCTTACATTTTACTTTTGACAAGGAAAGGTAAGGGGCAAGCACACAATGGCAGTAAGAGCGGTTCAGGAGAGAGTGTTGCTACTGAGTTAGTTGAAAGGATCTACTGGGGGGAGCCGTTAAGCCGATGCGAGTCTTCCAATTAGGTACTAGGGTGCAACCTACCAGTACAAGGCAAGCAGTGGAGAAGGAATCTGGTAGCCACAGAATGTTATCTCTGTAAGCCTATAACATTAGCAGGCAAAGGGAGCATTCTGATTGGCTGGCTACCTTTGTAAGTGTCACTCAGGGTACTTAAAGTTTTTAATCAAGGCCAGCGAGTTGTGTCACTGCTAAGGCATCTGTTGGTTTCCAATTGTAGCAGGTATGTACCCCAGCACTGAATCCCGGGCTGAGGAGGGTCAGCGAATCGAGGCAGATGTCGGTCACATGTAGATGGTGGGTGGGAAGAATGCACAATAACCCTTTACTTTTTTGGGAAGGTGCCGTCCTGAATAACTGAGGCAGAAGGGGGATGGGACATTGATCTATTTTTTCCCTTGAATCTGTGCGAGCTGTATCAAGGACACCTTGTCATCTCCTATTGCCAAATGGACTATTGCATGGTGTCTGTATTCTGAAAAACAAAAACTTGTAAAGAGCGTAAAATGAGGGACTAGCATTGATTAAGGCTCACATTTATTTATAGCTGAGGTTGACAGCCATCTCCTCACTCTTATATGAGAATTAACACAGCACCAATATCGTTTAAAATATATGTAATTAGTGACGCTCTGTCACTATTTTCCAGGTTGTTTAACGCATATTATTTTGCACATTACATACACATCATATGCATATTTTCAGAGTGCAATTCTCACATTATAGTTGACCGTAGTTAAAGTGTGTTCAGTTAGCCATAGTTAATGTAGGCCTCAGTTCAAATACCTTATGCTAAAATTTCAATGTACTTTTGGCTGCTGTGATTCTGTCTCCCTTTTCTCTCTCGTTCCAGGAGCCAAGCTCTAAGCTACAGTAGTTAGAATTTATTAAATGTTGCAAATGTTCCAGCCTCTGTGAGAACATATTATCAGTATGTGTTTCATAGAGAGTGAACAGTAAGTCTCCGCACCTGAGCCCCGGACAAGCAGACCGGGATGTATCATCCTGTTACAAGATACCTCGTGAAGGCCATGCAGCTAAAAACGTCCATTGTGCAATGCTTGGGAAGAAGGCTACTAATGTTTTATTGTCAATGTGTAATTCTGATTGGCTATCTTTCTCTAGGAACTGTGGGGAGTATTGCATCTGGTGAAGTTGTTTCTGTAAAAGTACACTGTTTAGCTAGTTCGATTCAAAGATGCCTTTTCTATTTGCTTGAGAGCGGATGCCCCTTTCCTCTTGTGTCAGTCTAGCTCACCCGCTTCGCTTTCTCACATGCTAATGTAAACTCACGCCCAACTTTTACGCCCCACCACTTCCACAAATCATGAGCCACCACTGCTCAGTCAACCCCTCCTAAATCCACTCACTTGCTGCAGCCACCCTCCCAACTGTGTGCCTCATGTAAATATCGTATTCACAAAACTTCTAGAGACTGTGCAAAGATGCTCACTAGAATGAGGGAGAGAGGTTTCTCAATACAGGAGGGGATCACAGGATACCATCTCCAAAACTGTAAACTGTTACCTACAAGTATTTTGTATCTTTATTTCTAGATTGAAATCCAGGTGTACTCAGAAATCTCAAATGCATTGCTCAGTTGGATTATTCTTGTGACCCTCACACACTTTATTGGTGTCATGCTTCATCATCAGGTCTCATCCTGAATCCTATAAACCAGGATGAGCTCAACCTTATTCCAGGGAGCACTTTTGATATTTTGTCCAACGGGGTTCTGATAGTTAAGATAAAAAAAATACCTAGTGGGCACCTCAGTGACCCTTTAATGTTGAGTGCCCATGCTATGGTTAGAAATTGTGTAATGCAGGTGTTCTGAAAAGGATCTAAGGTACTTGCACCCTGTTCTACATCAACATGTTTCTGCCCACAGTCACTGGCCTCATGGGTCCAGGGATTTTATCAGGATTATTAATGGTACTCCTGTGTCCATTTGTCTCCATGTCCTGTTACCCTGATCTTATCAGCCAAGGTCTCCTAAGACAGTACAAGACAAACAACATAAATCATGACACAGTGGTACAAGCTTACCTGCCTGCCGTTGGAGCATATATTAATGACTGTTGTGCAAGAGGAAATGAGATCAATCAATAATTGGTACATAAAACACAAGCATTGGTATACAATAGCGCAGGTGCTGGACAAAACGAATACACGGCATACTAGCATGCAACCCGATGAAAAGGTGTTGTCATGCAACAATTGAAACACACATGGTGAGCAAAATGTGTGATTCACTGTAAATCTATAAAAATACTACAATCGTGTAAAGTGCCATGCAGCACTCTTTGAAAACTGAATTGTTGAAACAAGTGTTCCATTGAGGATGTCTACTGAAGCACTGTTCCATTGAGAATGGGCATAGTGGGACTGAAAAATGCAGGATGTGGGAAAACCTTTGCATCCTGGCCGGACTCTACTGGCATACAGTCTGATAAGGCAGCAATGAAAAAAGACTAGGAAGTGAACCAACCCAGACTTTTTCCCGAACTCAAATACCCTTTAGCTTACTAATTGTATTCTCACTGCCCCTGTCAGCAGAAGTCCCACAGAAGAATAATTCTACTGGGAACATCTGCACCTAACTCGTGTAATGTTGGTAGCAATAGGTATAATCAAATATTATTAAAAACGACATCAACATTATCTAATGTAAGCACTGTGAATGAGTTAAAAACGACGACATCTCTTTATGAAGCACCAGAGCTAAAACTAGACACTGAATAGTAATGATAAAAATAAAGTATGTATAAATGTTCAACTTACCGATATATTGTAAAAATTAACAGAATAGATATGTTCTGCAATATCTTTTTCCTGGTGCTGAGCATTTTATGTTTCCTGCCAGATATGGTAGCTTGCTTCTGGGACACATCAGAGAAACTGCTGCAGGAGATCATATTCTGATGTACATCTTTCTCCATATCCACAATATATTTTGTGGGTGGATGGGGTTCAGTGCCGGAGTGGGACGTGCACCTGCTGCCATAGTCAGAAGACACGCTATGTATTGGGTTCTGGATCACTTCATCGTTGGAACCTACAGAGATTGAGAATACCCAGTCTGTAGGCAAAGTATGGGGCTTTTTGGCAGGTCCTGAATGCAGCGCTTCAGTTATGAAGAGGTTTTGCCCAAGGATCTGTACACATTTACAGAGGGAGAAGCAGAGGTCCAACAGGTGGAGGTTGTCATCATCGTGAACGAAGAAGATCGCCACCAAAGAGAAAATGGACACCATCAAAGGGCCGCAAGATGTTCCCAAGAGAAGGGTTATGTCCAGACTTCTTACCACACTCTTGGATCTGTCGAGGAACAGCTGGCTGCGCTTCACCTTGTAGGTAGCGATACCAATGAGGCAGGCAACGAACATAGCAGAGAGAAGTACAGAGTTAAATATGTAGTAGGTGCGCAATGCCTCAGGAACTGTTTTGGGTGACTTTGCAAGCACACCGAAGGAGATCATAACACCAAAGGTTGCTGAAATCGCAAGGGCGCCTAAAATCAGGCCACCAAAGGCCCCTATGATGTGGAAATGTACTTTTTTGGGGCTGCTAGGCTCTGGCAGGTTCGAAATGTGTCCAGTGTTTTTCCAAATGACGTAAAGCATGGTGGATGAGAAAAGACTAAACTCAATATTGAAAGGGTGCAAATAGTCAGCACCTTCATGGAATATGTTACAAAGGTTGGTAACACAAACACAACTGTTGAAGTGTTGTGAATCTGCAAGAAAGCAATCCGTATGGTTAATATTCAGTGGGATATCAAATGCAAAACTCTTTGGTAGCCGGGGTTAAATAATCACACATCCAAAGCAAACAGTTTTTGGGTCAAGTAGCAAGTTTCAATACTCAATAAATACAAAAAAAGTGGTGCTCACATGGTGTCCTACACCCTGCTACCAGTAGTATGTAAGCTGATCATAAACAAAAGCGTTCACAATCCAACAAAACAAAACTAGTGATACCAAAGCACACATAACATGTAATCAATTAGTTTTACATGAGGAGTCGTTCACCAGTCGTGAGCTCATCAGTCCTCGAGTGGACACAAACAACTCAGAACAGGCTTATCACAGCATATATTATATTTACTTTTGGCCATACTGGACATTTTGTTGGGTTTTTAAATTTACAGCATCACTCCCAACCATACAATTGTGTTTCTTTGAAGGTTACTGCGTCAAAGAGACATTCTTCTCTACTTTACAGTTCCTTATTCAAATATACCCTGGACAGGTCATTATTCTATTTGTACTCTATAAATATAACTTGTCCAATTCTACTTTTATATGGAATATATTTAACAACATGATAACTTGTACTGAACCTTGATAAAGCCGCGCTTAGATAATACACATGTTGGTTGCCAGTTGGTTTACACAAATTCACAATTAAGATCCAGATCATTGTTGGAATAATCCAACAAATAAACTCTTGGATTTATGGACTGACTTTGGAATGACTCCTCATGTAAAACTAATTGATTATATGTTATGTGTGCTTAGGTATTACTTGATTTGTGTTCAGTGATATGGTTAGAGCTTGTTTTATTTCTACATTTGTAAGAACTTTTAAGATACCTGCAAGAGATACATGTGGAATATACAAAACAAAGAATACAGTGCCTCATTTTTTGTTTTAACTGATCACCATTTAACTAAATAATTCAAGTCATCAATGGTTTGCAATTCATAGCGAGTAAAGACTCACATGTATGAAGAACCGGTAGAGTAGGGCACCTGTTCTACATCACTAAGAGAAACTTGTTTCTAATATTCTTAATAACTAAGGGGCCTATTACGATGGCGGTCGGAAAACCTCCCCGACCGCCATGGTAGCGGGAAAAGACCGCCCGCATGGACCGCGACATCACCGCCGGTCGAATTATGATGACCTGCGCTCGAAATCCGACCGCGGCGGTCTGATCGCGGGCCTTAACATTGCGGCGGTTGCTGCTGCCCGCAGCACCGCCGCGATGCCGAAAGGAGCATGTCCTGCATTTCCCTGCACTGCGTGGTAGGCACTGCACAGTGCCTGCCACCTGGTACAGGGAAATGTAGGGGGGACCATCGGTACCCCCCAGTGCACCCCCCAACACATTGGGGCCCGCAACGGGCCCCCGGAACACAATCTCCGCATGCCTTTCCATGGCGGTTTGACCGCTGAGGTAAGGCTGGCTACCGCCGGCATCATAATCCTGCCGGCGGAGCCTGCTCTGCACCGCCACCATTATCCCGGTCCTGCTCCGTCCGCCAGGCAGGAGTGCGGATGGCAACCGGCGGTAAAGCAGCGGTCGGAATTTCCCACCGCCGCGGTCACCACCGCCATCCTAATTTGACCGGCGGTTTTCTTGGTTGCGATCGCGGGCGGATGTCCACCGCCGGTCCGGCGGGCGCCACCGCCGGCTCGGCGGTGGACATCCGACCGCCATCATAATAGACCCCTAAAATAGGAGGAGGGTTAAAGGAGCTCCGCACCTAACTCAGAATCATTCAGAAACAAGACACTGAATAAGTAAAGGGCAAGTGCCTGTGATCATTAGATCTCCTGAGAGGTGCAACTTACCTCATTCAAATGCACTTATCACCATTCATTATTTGAAACATATGATGTGTGATCTTAGTGTGCCTGAGTAACTCTATATTCCTCAAGGAAAGAATAGTCATAAAAATGATTAAGGTACCTCACAACCCTATAAGAGGTAGTAATGCCATAGATTCTAGTCCAATGCCACAAATTGTCACAATAGGAATCTCCCGAATGGATGGATTATCAGACAACATACATTCTGGCCCTACAACTACCGCCTGCATCCACTCTACCTCAATGAAGGTAGTGCTGGTGCTGTTGCCTTATTCTCAGACCTCTCAATTATCTTTTAGTAATTTATATGAACTGGTTTTATTCTGTGTTATTCTCATAGACTTCTAATTGTTACAAAACAAATGTAAATTGTTTCAGTAGCCTTATGTACTTTTTCAGTAGCTATTCCACAAATTAAAAATGCTGTGTTGGGGTGTCTTATTAACTGAAATAAATGTTTATTTCGCTGTTTTTTAAGTTAGGATAACAAGGCCTAAATCAGTATTACTAGGCCTCAGCCAGCATGCACTGACGTCTATTTTAAAGCTGCTAGAGTTCATTTTCATGGTGCTGTAGAAGTTGCAAATAAAATGTAGTAATATGTGGTCCTGGAGAAGGAAGCTGTGAACAGAAGATGTGCCGTAAATTAATGATTTCAAGGAGTGCTGCCCAGGCCACAACTGTATTTTATTAATTTCGTAAACAGTTCATTGTATTATATTTGCTTCAATGGTGCATTGTCATTTCCTTTATTTGTACTGTAAAGGTTGCTCAAGTATTATTCATAATGTAGGTGTTTTCTAAAAGTTTCTTATTTCATTGAACACAATTTCTTTAATATTGATTGATACGTGTTATGTGTCAATACAGCCCTATGATGCTGAATCTCACCATGTCAAGTGTATGTTTTTCTCCATGTCAGACTGTTACTAATTCTATACTTTACACATAGACTCTACTTGACTTTAGAACTGAGCAGATTTACGGTAGTCCTTTGGTTCTAGCAATTTACTTGTTTTGGTGGGTGACTTTATGTTTTGACCTCTTGCAAATTGACTAAATTTGATGGAATATTGATGCTGATTTGAATCGGATTAACAAACTACTTTCTGCATTATTTTATGACTCTTAACTTGAATAAACCTTTATGGTATTGACTTTGAATTTTGTCCAATGAAAGTTTTCTTTAAGGGAATAGGGTCACTGTCCGGTGGGACTCACATGGCCCGATCCTGCACATCAGCCCTTTCAACTTTTTAGTTAAAGTATTGACAGCTGCATTTCCCTACAATTCAGGATGTCAACATGTTTCATCACCTTACCAAACACACCCAATGCGTTCTTCAGGATGTCATACCTATACCAACAGCGACCATTAGTATGTTAGGTTTATTCCATCAAAAAAGCATTTTATTATATAACCAGGTACCTTAATTATAATATTTTCCTTTGTGCAACACCCTTCACCGGATCTCATATCTGATTGTAAGGAAAGAATTTGCCAACACACCACATGCCATACAGATATTTTTAGGGAACATTTCAGTAATTTGTATCCATACATACTACATTGTCAGGGACCTGGCACCACTAGCAATTGGCAGCAGGTGAGTCAGGGAGACAAACAGCTGAGAGCTCATGCGGTACAGCAGAGATATACATATTTTACAGCAATTCAGCAATGATGTAGCTCAGAATATTAACACCTTGGAGGATGAGAGAGCAGACAAGTTACTCTAATCTCACAGATTAGGGTTTCACATAGCCGTACTAATTAACACCCAAATATCACCTTTAAAAGTACATTTGGAAATACAACAACTTTGTTTTCAATCATTAGCTTCCACGTTTATGAAAATGCATAACATTTTGCTATTAAATACACACTTTTCTTCATTTTGAAAAATTAGTAGCAATTTATCCAAGTAAACGATTATCATGTCCAATGCGAAAAACTGCTTTTGGCCTGAAATACCAAGTTTCCATTTCTAATAAATACATGCCCAAATATCAATTTATCATCTGACAAACAATTAACATCTGACTCACATGGATAGATTCTGTATTGCAAGCCCATGTCTCACCATCTCATGACATTAATGGCCACAGTTTGCCAGACGTTACCACCATTTTGCTAGGGCCAGCAGTATGCTAAGAGTGGGCACCATCATGTCATGTATAACCACAAGAGGCCGAAACCTACCCCCAGTATATCAAGATTATATCACAGGAGTGCACCATGATTTTACTGAGGCACATAATATGTAAAAACTACTACCAATATGCCACGGTCAATGTTTTGCCAAATGGTGGGCAACATCAAGCAATGGATGGTCCCAAGAGGACAAGAATGTCCATCAATATGCGAGGGCAGATGGTTTGACATGCGTAGGAACCACCTTCCCATAGACGGCCACAATTGGCCACAAAATAGAACTAATATATTTTGCCCCATGTTTTACTGTTGACCCTTATATGCAATTTTTCAGTATTTTACCAAAGGTTGGGCACCACAATACCACGGATGCCCCAATTATGCCAGGAAGTGCTGCAGATATATCGATGGCAGCTATCATCATGTCATGCATGCCCACAGGAGTCCAGAAACGACCACCATTATGACAGGTTCATATTGAGGTAGCTACCATAATTGCAAGGATGCCCATGATAGGTCAAGAATGACCACCAATATGCCAAGACTACTTTTTTGACAAGGGTTAGCACCATCATGGAATGGATGGCCCCAATATCCCACATCCAATATTTTACCAAAGACTGGGTACCGCAACGCCAAGGATGCCCATAATATGCCAAGATGTACCACCTATATGCCAGGCTCAGTGTTTTGCCAAGGGTTATGGCCAGTGCTTAATTTGTAAAAGAATAAGCGCCGGGGCCCAAAGTTTTGCTCAGAAGCTCACAGTCAGCTGTATTGAAGGTCGGCTCACTGAATACCAAGGCTGCGTAATTTCACTTCATGCCTATTTAATCCCCCACCTGTCACTCCCTGCTTCTCTACCTCACTCTTGTAGGCTCTTTTTCATCCCTGTTTTCTCCATTTTCACTGTTTTTTTCGTATTTCCCTTCCTCCTTCGTTCCCCCTCTCTTTTGCTCTGGATCAAGGTCTGTTTAGGAAAAATAAGTGCTTGTCCTCAAAACTGAGCGCCGTCAGGCCCCACTTGCAACCACCGGCTCAAATGTAAGCACTGGTAATGGCACCAAAATGCCAAAGATGCTCCTTATATGCTGAAACGTATCACAAATATGCCTGGCCCAGGAGCTAGCAACTCAGCTGTATGCACATACATACATATGCACTCACATGCACAAACTAAAAACACAGTTACTCTCAGACAGGCACCCAGGAAAACACACACTTCAGGAGAAACATTAGTTGTAACTTCCCTTCCCTGGCCAGCTGAACCAGTCCAGTTCAGCCCGTTTCTCCTCTACCTGTACCTTGACACCCTTTCACAGAATTGGATACCAGTAACTTTGGCAAGAATGCGATGAATGGCCCCCGAGTCCCCTATTACTCACAGATTTTCACTGGCCTCGGTCTGAAAGAGAGCCATTGGAAAAGTTGAGGCCCCCTAAAGAGGTGCCTCTGGCCAGGGTTGTTGCAGCTATTTTGTCCCGTGCCTCTCCCACTGCTCCTCAACCTCTAGGAAGTGCGATGGACTAGGGGGAAACACATAAAAAGACATCGCAAGACAGAAATAGAATGCAGTGTTCTTTGTGTGTTTTCTTTCTGGGTTTTTTTTTTTTTGCTGGCTGGCTGGCAATACTTGGGGTGTGTGGTGGGGCTCCCTGGGGCTGGAGGATGGATCATGATCCTCTGGACTATTTTCAGAGGGAAGGGGCTTCTCAGTCCACCCTTCTACCAAGTAGATCGGAAAGATAAAAGTATGTCCCAATGAAAGGCAAGCAAAGCAGATGTTAACCACAGGCAGAAGTATAGAACTGCATATGAAGCTTTCACTCCCCCCAGTTCCGAGTGTGAGTGCTTGTCAGCCATTTTGCTTTCACTGGAGAGTGGCGTCTTAACTGTGCTCTATCGGCCTTATGTACGAAAGGGTTTTCCCATTCTTTGTGAAAATGTGTTCGTACATATAGGCCTAGCCCTTTAATATCAGGTAGAAGGGAAGTTCGGGGTTCCCTGACTAGTGGAATGGCAGAGTTCCTTTGCAGCGAGTCATGTAAGACATGTACTTACCGTGTACATTCCTGACTTCAGAGAAAAAATGGCTCAGCAAAAAAACACCCATGCCACACATCCATCCTATCTCACTCACTCAAAACGTGTGGGAGAAAACTATCACCATGCAAAGGTGCCACGTTGTCTTTCTCTTGTGCGTGGTAGATTTCCTCCAGCTGCTTCATGGACTCGTCCAGTACCACGCTCATCCACATCAGGATATTGGTAGCTAGAGTGTGCATGAGGCCAAACCTGGAAAAAAGAATGAACACAAAACCAATGCAGTCAGTGTGCTTTGCGGGTCCACTTTAGTGCACATACACAAGTATTCTGAAGGTCATACCTATTGAGCTGCTGCCTGTCTTGAATACATACTTTAGCATAAAACGAGAGGATGGAAACCTTTGGGAGAAAAAACAAAAAGGAACACATTTAAGTATTTAGAGAATACACATTAAAAAATATTGAAATAAAAAAATCTTGTTAGGGGGACAAATTTGGAGTCTGGTCTGGTCTATTGGTCCTTTGTTCGTCTACCCCTCAGATGTCTGGTAGTAACACGTTAACCCAGGAACACTGATTAATGGACTGAGTACGCAGTACTTATCCAGAGCTGGGCAAACTTTCATCCCTAGCCTTTGCTTGAAGCATATTAAATTAATTAATGGATTCGCTAACTCCGCTTTGCATAATGAGATGAATTATATATCAGAAACCATGTTATTTTATGTTATGTTATTTATTGTTCATAAAGCGCACTAATGCCATAGCATCTTGGCGCTAACTAAGCAAAGCAAATGTAGTAGATAAAGGGCTAGTTGCTACCACAAGTTAAATTACATAGAAACTGATTTTGATTTTGGCGGGCGGAGGACATTGTCCCTGCCATCCCAAGGGACCGCCATCTGCCAAATCTGGAGTTGCCCGCAAGCCCCGCAGACAGCGCTTAACATTGACAAGAACCGCTGTCGCGTTGGTTTCTGTCAGTGCTGTAAAAGTTTGCTGGATGGCTCCTTCAAACATGACTATCCTCTCTCAAACGTTTACAAAGTTTTACAGCTTCAGAAACAAACTCCAAAAGCAGGAGTTTTTGTTATTGAAAAATGTGAAACTAATGTTCCCCACACCATGGTAATTTTTTCTCATGGTGTGGCGGTCATCATTTTTTTTTTACTGTCCCTCACCTCCAGATTTAGCCAGGTGGTGACAGCAAATAGCCCCAATCTGAATAGGGTGGACGGTGCTATGTGTTAACCTACGATGACGCGTTCTCTGTTGGGCCATTGGAGGGGTATATTGGCGACGGAGCTGGAGTAAGATCCCATCTACATTCTTAAGGTCTGCACACCTCTAAATCGGACGAGTGGATCTTGAGTTTGGCTGAGAGGGTAATCCATTGCTGTTTCAATGGAGTACCCTCTCTGGCAAACTCTAAATCAGCCCCAAAGTTTTTCGTTTTTTGCTGACATTTAGTAATCACGCTCCTGTTTTGCGATCCCGGTAGACACCGAGGGCTATAAACTCTCGGCACATCATCGCCACTAATCCGTGACTGAGGGTTTGTTTCTGACAAAAAAAAAATGAATGTTGGGGATCTTGGGTGGCATTACGGATCTGATTAAATTGCTTTTGCTGCATCAGTAGAATCAACTTTGTCAGAAATCCCCACCAATAAGGTGGTAAACACTACCTAAATTGGGCAGTCTGCTGCATGGCAGGTGGAGGAGGTGTTTATGCCACCCATGCAATCTGGTGGACCCCATCTGATAAAACCCTTAGGCCCTCATTACGATGTCGGGCAGACTTGTGTCCATAGGTCGGCAGTTCTGCATACCAAATTAGGATGTGACCGCACATTGTGCGGTCGCAAACTTCCATTTTCCAATGGGAGCTTGTGCGGCGGTCCGAAACAGTCCGCAGCACAAGCTCTCATTGTAAAATGGAAGTTTTTAAGCATCCCTGCACCGTGTAGCAGGCACCTCGTTGTGCCTGCCACCCGCTGCAAGTATGTGAAGGGGGCACCATAGGTGCCCCCCAGGGCCTCAACCGGAGGGTCAGTGGAGAAGGGGGCCCTGCTATGGGTCCCCAAAGTCGCTCTCCAACAGCCTTTCCATGTCAGAAAGGCCGACATGGGAAGGCTGTCGGAAACTGACATCATAATCCTGATGGCGGAAACGCCATCCTTAAGGGATTATGTGCGGCTTCCAACCGGCCGAAGGGCTCCTTGAGCCTGTCGGAGCCAGTCAGTTTCCCTGGTCGGTTTACACTCCGACCGCCAACATTATAATTTGGCGGTCGGAATGTAAACCTACCATGTCGGTCGGAGGCTTACCGACCGACATCGTAATTAGGCCCTAAATATGTTGAGTCATAACATTTAGTTATTAGTTGAAGCTGGAAGACAAAGTATTATAATCCTATTCTCAATATAATTTGGTGCAAAACAGCTTTGATATCATCTGCTTGATATCTACCGAACTAAACAAATGAACAGTATATTTACATATGTTTTAGAAAGGATGGAAGAATTAATTCATAGTTTGTTAAAGAAAACGTTTTCTTTCACTGCAGGAGAAGGTCCGCGTTTAAATCACAATATTACAAAGCAGCAGTAATTTCAAAAGAACACTCAGAAGAACACTCAGAAGACTCATCAATATCTGCATCACTTTCTAAAGTCTGATATCATTAATCTCAAAGTACCTTTTAGTGAAACCCTTTCTTAAGTAAGTAGGTATAGAATAATTCTTTCCTCCAGGGCTTGTTTCCTGAAATCCCAGTGAGGCGCAGAGTGAATCGAGAGCACCTTTTATCACAACAGCGTGAATGCTTAGACTTGTATTCTGCTGAGTGCGTAGTTTTCTTTCTTAAGAAACCATCTCAAAGTGTATGAAAATGAAAGGATAAGTAGACAATATTACCTCAGAATGTGCCACATAATTTGCCCATAATTACATAATGTGTTGCATCATTTGCACTTTCTTTGCTATATAATCCAGTCAACACAACTACACAATTTGGTCTTACATTGCCCCATAATTCCAGGGGCCCTTCTTCAAAATGTTATTCTTTGCCTTCAGCAAAACTACTCCAAATATCTTTTGTAAACGCCTGCCAAGGAAAATTATGCCCAGATTATCAATAAAATAAAGAGAACAACGGCTTCTTTAAAGTGGCCAGGGGCTTGCAAGGTTTGAGGCATTACATTCAGAAGTGCTGATTGTGAGTTAAATAATAAACGTGTGATCTTGGGCAAATGGAAGGTGGTGCATCTGCGTGTACATGCAAGGGGAGCTGCAGGTGGACGGAGGTGCACTGCTCCCCTATAAGGGGAAGGAGAGGGCACTGGCATCACCTGGTAAGTGCAATGTCCTCTCCACTATGAGTTGTCAAAAACCATGAAAGGATCTGACGGCAAGCAGTGTGGGGGCGAGTCACCTGCATGCACCAAGGCAAAACGCAGACATGAGTGAGTAGGAGTGGCAACCTCACGCACCAAGCTGCAGACATTGTGAAAACAGGGGGACAGGGGATGAGTGCAAGGGTGAGAGAAGTGTGCTCCACTACACCACAGGTCCATAACTCCCGAGGTGGTTTTGTTTGTATTGGCCCGTACCTGGATGTTACGGGGGCACACAAACATACTGGAAGGCCAGGAGGACAGTGTGGTGCAGCCCACTGTCTGTTGAGAACACCAGTAAGCACCAGGAAAACATATTTTTGGAGGATATGCCAAACACCAAGGTAGTTTTATTAAAAAAGCAAAGGTCCATAAGAGAGACAGTTCTGATGGTTGTTAAACGTTCGCTATCTCCACAAACATTATTGGACATACTCCTTAATTTTAGAATTGTCATACACTAAAAGTTTAAATTGAAAATGGATGTTGAGTGATGAAAAAGCACCCGTTGGACCAGACTGTGCCCTTTCTGACCGCAGTCAATGCAGTTGTAGCATGTGCTTGTACTATGTAGAGGCAGCGGTTCAAACTCATATGTAGCCTTGCCTTCAGCACCATCTAAAAGGACTCGAGGATAAAAGGGAAGGGTTGGCCCATGAGAAAAGTAATGATGTATTTTCCCTATTTTATCATAGTATACACCTGAGTTACTTAACCAACTAGCCATCTGCTGAAGTCCAGAGCCTCTCTGCTGAAGTCTAAGACTTTTGGGCCGATTCCGATCTGGGTCGGAAAACACTCCGACCGAGCCGGATCCAGAAAGATTTCCGACCGAGCCGGACTCCTGCAGTCCGACCGAGCGAGTACGATGCGGCCGCATGCTGCCGGACTCAATTCGGTCGGACTCCCATTGAAGTCAATGGGAGCCGGTCGTACGACGCGTACATGGGCTCCCATTGACTGAATGGGTACGTCGCGAACAAGTGCGCCCCCTACAGTGGGTACGCGTCGGTGCAACTCGCACCGTACATGCATGTTTAGGGGGGACCCTTGGGTCCCCCCTGTGTTCGACTCGAACGGCTACGGGTGCAGGGGGGGTCCGACGCGGACCCCCGAAGTCCGACTCCGGGAGCTTTTGCGAGCCGGACGCTCTGACTCGATCCGGCTGTCCGAATCGAGCATCGTACTAGCTCGGTCGTGAAACGTCTCCATGGCGCGCCACGGTTTGCTTGCGACCGAGTCGTACGGAGCGGTTCGGAGCCGGAAACGATTCGGACGGTGAATTTGCGCTTGTTCGCATCGTACTTCGCCGTCCGGACCCGTGTACGAATCGGACGGAAAATCAGCCTCTGAATCGGATCCGCTAATGCCGAACCCGATTCGGTGCCCTTCCGACCGAGATCGGAATCGGCCCCTATATCTGGTGACACCCGATAATGCTCTACCATCCATGTGGAAAATCCCCTTTTTAGGTTGAGCTTATAGCGGCAGCGCGCATGCGCTGCTCGCTTTGCGACCCATGCAGTATTCAGTATGGAGTGGAAGATCCGTGGAAGCTCTGCCCACCCTCCTCCCACCTTTTTCATTGGCTTGGGTCTTAAATGCTGCCTTCCGATTGGTTTTAGGCTTGTTAGTCCCTCCTTATGACGGCCATGTCGTCATTTGTGTCCTTCCATGGCTACTGGCCCCTTTACTTCGAGTGTAGCACAACACTACTTTCTTCCCGTGCCCCCCCTACCACAGTCCGTGCCTTCTCGCCCGCCCTCACTCCCGTTTGCAATGCAATAGTTCTCACGTAAATGAGAGTCCTATTGCATTCCAAATGCTTGTTTTCTTTTACCACCTGAAGGAATTGTGGAAAGTGGTCAAGGTTTCCCTGGTTTCCCTGGAGGACGGGAGTCGTCGCTGTCCCAAATAAAAGCCCTCGAGAGGCTGCGACGCTTTCACCATGTCATCACACTACATCCGTCTGGTCCAGTGCCTGCTGCCTGCCCTCTTGCTGCACGGTAAGCATGCTCGCACTCATGTGTTTCTGTGTGTCTCTTGAACGCTCGTACAGCTGGCTGCAGTGCCCGGGGGACTTTTACAACTCATGGGATGAAAGGGTGAGGCGAAGAAAGGAGGAGCAGGGCCTCTGGGGATGCAGACCGCAGCCCTGCAGATTACAGATCTCTTAAATCGATGCACTGTCCCACTTGGCTGCATCGGATGCATGTTATGAGGGTTCTTGTCTTGCCAATGAACACCTTGCTTTGCCCCGAGTTATCCCCGCAAAGGCCACACACTGGCTCCGGGGCTGTTTCACTAGAGGGGTCAAGAGCACGCTTAAGGCCAGGTTTAAGCACGCTAGCGCGTCTTCCTTCCGTGATTTGATGACCTGCGCCTGGATGGCTGTGGTAGGATGGGGCCTCCAGTGGGAGCCCGGTGGGGGTCAGTGCCACGAGCCGCTACAGGTACCAACAAAGAGCTGTAGTTGATATGAGGGCAACTCGTGCGCTGATGTTTGTCACACTCCCTCAGGTCCTTTCCACACCCGACTCCCCGGGCTTGGCAGGTAGGCGCCCGTTTCTTTTAGTAACTCCTCCGGGACTATGGGTTTCGGTTTGCATTCTAATATTTCAAAACAGCGCTTGGATAGAAATTCCCCGACGCTGCGCTTGACATACCGATGGCAAATTGTTTGCTATGCACGTGGCAATTCTCCCTCATTCTACCGCCCCTCTTGTGAAATAGGGAACCAGCTGCCTTTGGAAGTGTCAAGAGGCGATGTAGTTGAAAGTGGGCGCTATCTGCAAAAGATAAACAAACACGCAATGCAGGCTTACCTTCAGCCTTATGCAAATAAAACAAGCATTGGCAAAGCCAATAGGTCTTGCCTATGCAAGATCTATCGGCTTTGTCAATGTTTTTAGCCAGTAGGTATCACCTTTGGGACCTTTTGAGTTTGCAAATATTCTGCATTGACTGGCAGTGTTTTTTTTTGTTGTGAATGTTTTCTACTTTGAAGACACACATTATATGAAGACAAGCATTTCCTAAAGCCAAAATATATATTTATAAGCGCCAGTAGCTCTTGGCATTAAAGGGGACTACTGGCTCAGCAGAAGTGCACACTGTGCAAGAGCATAATGCTGTCACTCAAAGCAAGCTACGCCAATAACTGAAGTGGGCTGACCCTGTGCCCCGTATTGATGCTGGGGTGGGCGGAAGCAAAATGTGAAGGGCACTGTATCACACCAATGGATGAAGCAGACTGACTCAAAGCCACCATAAAGTAAGCATGTATAATACATACATGTTTATTAAGAACAAAAGGGATTGGCTACGCCAGACATAAAAACGAACCCTTCAAGCTGCAGATATACATGTGCAGCAAGAGCATTAACCCACTGAACTATCTTACCAGCACTGTTTTAATTAAGAAGCGGGAAGAAACTATATTTAAGGGATTGCCTCCCCTTATCCGACCAAAATAGAAAAGGAGGGGTAGAGGCAGATGCTACCCACAAATTGAGCAAGTAAGAGGCAAACTAAAACCCAGAGAGAACAAGAACAGAAAGCGCCAGTGTAAGTGAGGCTTGGCTGTACAGGCAGGATAGTTCAATGTGCCATCCTCCTTGAGGTGCTACGAGGCAACAGTGATATAACGCTCTACAAATCTGATTTAATGAAGACAATAATGTGTTCAGGAAATGATACCGTTTCTTTCATTTTCAATGCTGCACAGGATTACTCTGAGGGTGAGGAGCAGTGAAGTTAAAAAACAAGAGCGTCGACAGGTATCTTTTTCCTCCTTCAGATTACACATCTGTCAGCATCAGAGCAGCCAGACACAGGCTGAACATAATTCATTTTGAAATGGACATAAAAAAAAAACTTGTCCAGTGGAGAGCCCCTCGAAGCGTTTCAAAATGCGTCCAAGGGCCCCATGAAGTGCCTAAGGACTGCTGTGGCAGCACTGGGCGCTTCAGAGGTGTAACTAGGATACTAGTCGTCACAGTAAGCGCAATGGAAACGCAATATTTAAATATATCTGGGTAAAAACAATGCGTTCTAAGAACTTGCATTAGTAAAACAGGGTCACCTGTTGGTGACCCGCTCCCTCCCCCAAAAAGCTCTTCATACATGGTCAGAATCCCACCCAATCCATCTGGAAGGCTGCAGTATTATTCTGAACCCCGGTCTGACCCTCTTTCGGAGAAGCTCATTCGTGCAGGGAGTTTGCCTGTTGGATGTAGGTGGACAAGCTGCCTTTCATCGCCCCAGATTTCAAGAGTTTTTACGTTTAACCGCAATAAAGAGCACACAAGAAGTATACATGAAAGCAATTTTCACTTTCCCGCAAACTGCTTTCTTTGCAGCTATTATGCAGAGACGAAACTTAAACTTGTAAAACTTCCCCTTAACCTGAAGGCAGGCTGGGGCTCAAGTTCCTGAGCTTGACAGCACACGTCACAGCACGAAGGCATAGCACTGGCTGGCTGCAAACCGTCCCCACAACATGCGTGTCCCTCAACAGATGTCAAGGATCAAGTGGGCAGATCAGGGAACCTTTAAACACACAAGCATGAGTAAAGCCAATAGGTATCGCCTATACAAGGTATATTGGCTTTGCCAATGCTTGTTTTGTTATGACTGGTGGGGCAGGCCAAGATGGACAGTGGGTGAAGGAAGGGAGGGGGCAAGCGAAGCGAGTGTGAAGGGTGAAGCGATACAACACAGGAGGGCTGGGGTAAGGGACGGGAATAACTTTCTAAAAAAATATTGCATTAAAGCAGGGGCTTTTGTTTGAAAAGACTAGCTCTGTTACTAATTGAGCAAGTGATAACGTTTGCTGCCTCCAGGAACAACAAGAATAACAAGCTGATCCTCAAGCAGAGATAGCTTATCGGCAACAGCTTTTCAACACAGCTGCCCCCGAGCGTCGCATTGCGTGTTAACTGCGACAAACAAAAACAAGTAGATAGTAACCTGACCCACGAGGAATACAGCTGCCACCCTGCGTGCCGCTGCTCGCTCCTGCAGGCAAAACGCCATGGGAGTGAACATTAGAAAAGAGGTGGGACATGCACCCGCCTTTAGCCATCTGCGTGCTTTCATTATTGAAAGACACACGCAAAAGCCAACCCAATGCGTGGGGGGAGTCAGACCCACACAGAGCAGTTACAAGAAGCCTCGCAGAGCAGCGCATGGGCGCTGCGCTAGGCTCAACCTAAAAACAGCAGATGTGGTGACAGCGTACTTCCCATTTCACAGAGACTTGAAGCATTCATCGGCGCTTTCCAACACCCCTGGGAGCGCTAGACATCGGTGGCTGTAGGTTTCCAAATTATAAATAAAAGCTTTCTTTCACAATCCTCGCTGTACAATTTGTGTTCTAACTTGGCTGTCATTGCAGCACCGCAGAAACACATTTCTGCGCTCAGGTGTGTGTGCGCGGGGGGGGCAGGTTGTGTGTGGCAAAAGGCATTCTTGGCCAGCAGACAGCAGCTACGGCTCGCCAAGTGCTGTGCCTGGGGAGACAACAGCACAGACGGATCAGACAACGAAACGTAAAGTCTGCTTTTATTAATGTGGCTTCTTTGCCACATAATGCATATCTCATGCCGAGTGGGAAGTTGGGAAATTCCACAGTACGGTAATGTGTACCTGTTCCGTAGATATAATTATCTGGTTTTCCAGAAAACAAATACATCTCTTGGGTCAGTTTCTCAGGTTGGAGGGTCTAATCATGATCATGATGGGCGGAGAGAAGGGAGAAGCTTTCTGTTGAGTGTTACCTGCACCTGTTGTTTACAGTGCTGCAACGACGATCGGCTGCGCAAAAAGCGCTACCTAAGAAATGCACTTCCATTTTAAAGAGTCTTTTTGAGGGTCTTGGACGATGCATGTCGTCGCTGCTATGTGTTTAGATATATTCTTTTAATGCTCTGGAAGTGGTCCCCAGCTCAGGCACAGGGCTGGCAAGGAAGCCGCCCTCTGCCCCGAGGAGCCCTTTTCGTCTCTTGTGCCTCCACGCGAGACTGAGTTAGGTAGCGCAGGATGTCTGTACTCTGCTGTCTTAACAACAAGAAGCAGTGGCACTGTCAAGAACGCGTTTGCATCGAATAAAGTAAGCGGGTGAAGCTGGTGAGCATTTACGGCCTGTTATTAGAGGGACGAAGTGAGGCAGGCAGGTAGCAACCTCGTTACTCCCGACTTCTGTCCATCCGGAAGTAAAACAAATCAGAATATATTTGTTTATTCTCGGTATTATATAGCGCGAACTCGAAGGTATTGTGTAGGCCTGGGCGGAAAACTACGCTACGCTCGCGTAGTTTGCGCAACTACGCGCTACGCGAATTGCACGTAGCACAGTGCAAAAACGCGTAGCGGGCATTTTTTGCTTGCTCACGGTCCTCAATGTCAAGTTGGCGACCGCGAGCGAGCAAAATGACATCCCGGCGAGACTTTGTCCTCGTTTGCGATCAGCAACATCAAGTTGCCGATCGCGAGTGTGGAAAATAAACCTCCCGGCGAGATTCTCAACGCGGGGAGGTCAGGTTTCTCATTGCGAGTGGTCGCGTATGCTCGCGACTGCTCGCGATGAGAAACTACCAGTCCACGTTGAGAAAACTGCCGCTCGAGTACAAATCTACTCGAGTGGCAGAAAACGACCGCTTGCACTGTGCAAGATGCCGTTTGCAATGATTGCACAGTGCGGACAAGCATCCGGCACTGTGCAATCATTGCGAACAGCATTTCCTACCGCACTACGCAGTTCGCGTAGTGCGAAGTGCACTTCGCGTAGCTACACGTAGCGCTACTACGCGAACTACGCCCAGGGTTAGTATTGAGGCGCCTTACATGAGCACCAGCTACACAAGGACATATTCGTTTTTTGTAGGCACGGGGAGATAAAGTGATTTGTCCAGAATCACCGGATGATGAGGCGACCCCGAGACTCGAACCCGATTCCTCTATTCCAGTGTGGGCAGCTCTGGTTGTTATGCCACATTCTCTTCCCACATTAGACACACCTTGCAACACTGTCATGGCGTTAGGATGCCGAGCATCAAAGAAACTACATACCAATATGTGCCAGGAACAAAGCTGCACATCTTTACAGTAAAGTGCTGTTGTTAATAGTTGTTACAACAGACAACAAAATGGCAATCAAATTGTCAACACAGCATAGAGAATGGGAGCATAGAGATTGTACTAATGAATATCGTGTTAAAAGCAAAACGACAATCGTGAACATTACCTGCGCCATCTTGTCTGGTGGAATTCTATGTGCACATAAGTTGCAGTCATTTTAATCTATCACAGCCATTTTGTACTCTGTTGGTCACCTTTGTTTCACCCTGCCCTTACTAGCATCCCTCTGACCCTCTGACCGACCTGGTACGTGTGCTGGGGGCTATAAACTCTATTTGCCGTAACAAACCTCAGCGCCACTTGCTGCCACAAACTCGCTTTTCCTCTCATCACTGTTTTCAGGCAAACCTTTGGACACTCTACCCCTCACTGCACCTAGTTACACAAACAGGTTCCAAACACCAAAAGACTCTTGCAACATGATTTATTGCACTGCAAACAGCAAGACTTGTTGTTACCAACAATGGGACCTGTTTTTATCAACAGAACGGACTCTTAGATCTGGCCGGTCTCACATGTTTTAGACCCTGAAGCAAGGTCCAGCTGCAAGATAAGATTGTCTGTTTGACCTGGGTGGGAAGAGAATTACTGTTGGGCTTGTGTGACAACCTGCCCGGGCGGGGATCCCAAGCTTGTGTAACCATGTTGATGAAACCAATGCATTGTGTCAAACCTGTATAAAAGGAAGAGCCAAAGGAGTTATCAGCAGAACACCTCCCTCAGACATCCCGGTGTCTGCAGTTGACGTGATCTCCTCATGAGAAATAAACCTTTTTCTTGTCTTCCAGTTTCCAGCGCTTGCCTCATTATTTTGATAGCGAACCCAAAGTGAATTAGAGGTGGAACCCTGCACCGGGCTAAATTGAGGGTCTTAGAAGACTCGTTGCCTTTCACAAATTGGCGCCCAAACGTGGGGGCCCATCAGCGACGCGTGGGTCCGGTAGAGAGGTCCTAACGACGGAGTGAACGACTAAACGATTGGGGTATACCTGCCTGAGAAGACCCTTGTCTGACTGCCGATCGACTGAACTTCACCGGTTCCGAACGGACCTCTCTCGAGTGACCTGCGGTCCTGACTGGGACCTTAGAGGAACGCCGCATTGATTGTTGGAGTGAGAGGACAACCAGGCGCTGGAAGGGAAGACGAAGAACCGTCCATACGGTCCGGGTAAGGTCGTGAAAAACGACTTAAATTGATTGATTGATTGAATAGTTTGATTGAAATACTAGTATTCCTTTTTTGATATTGAGTTATTTACGACATTTCCCTGCTTGCAAACAACGAAGAATAGGAATATTCTCTCTCTTGCAGGCAGCGAAGGACAGGTAGTGCAGACTTTTTGTCTAAATTGATTGATTGAGATATTCATTTTTGACCGATAAATACGTCATGCCTGTTTTCTCTAGATTGTTTGATTGTAATTGTTTTGGACCAGACCGTTCGTTAGAGGTCAGTCAGCGGCACCGCCGGAAGGCACCCCTAACAAGGACATGTACGTAAAGTATGGATTAGCCACCGTAGCTTAAAGCAAACTATGGCATATATACACTAGGAAGGACCGGGTAAATCAGTGGCCACTGACGGGATCTTTCGATCCCGCTAAAATAGAAACGTTAGAATTAACTCTCCACAAAAAGAAAACTAGACCAGCCATGTTTGACAGTTTTGGTTTATGGCGAAAAGAGGCAGCTCAAAGAAAGAAAAGGGACGAAGCTAGACAAGATAAAGAAACACGAAAATCAGCTTACCAAGCCTGTAAAAGATTAGAAGAAAAACTAAAAGAAAAGGAAATCGATAAAAAGGAACAGGAATCAAAAATATCAGGTCAATGCCCTGTTAGAACGCCCTCGACTCTTTACCCCAAGTTACCAGAAAAACAAAGGGTAGATGATGATTTATTGTTAGGTCCCCCAATCATATACATGCCACCCCCTTACGCCCCTACTCATCCCGTAGTACAACGCCAGGACCACCAAAGTATAGCCGGAGATGGCACGATCGCCTCAGTCTCCACCGCCTCTGCTCCCACCGAGTCACCCACACCAAATGCCTCATCAAAGGATACAGTAGTAGAGGTAGGATCAAAAGAAAAAGGAGCGCCCAGGGTCCCGCGATTAAGTAAAAATGAGCGAGCAGGCATTGATAAAATAGTTAAATCCCTCATAGATAGGAAGGAGACAGAAGAGTATGTAACTGACATATGCAACTCCTATGTTGAAAACCGCAAACGATACTTTATTGTACGTCTCTATTACCACACTCTTACTGCATATGAAGAGAAGTACCAAGATGTAGGGCCCGAGCGGCTAGTGGCTCTCTATAGGAAGGTAGACACCGGAGATGAAGGCGACAACGATGTTACAGAACTCTTTTCATCCACACTGGAGGTATTCCGTCACCTCGTGGAACAAGGACGGATAGATAAGGACAGGACATCTAAGATAGCAGGACCCCCGGTGGAAAAACAAGATAGCATGATGCCGATAAAAGAAGCTGCCCCTTATTGGGTACCTCCTAGAGGACAAGGGACTCATGACAATATGAACCATCAAGACGCTAGAGGAAGGGTGGTCTACAATTGGGTGTATCAACCATGGGTCAGACAGGACATTTTGACGTTCCGTAAATCTTTACCGGATTTACGAAAGAACCCCACCGCCTTTTACACCGAGCTAGGTACCGCTCTGGGATCAACAATAATGACACTTGCCGACATAGACTTGTTCTTCGGGTTATGTTTGCCAGCAGATGTGTGGAAACAGATTAGGAAAATAGACCATACCGAACTGCTTGGTCATACCTGGGAACATCTCAACACACTAGATAAACAGCGGAACCCTGGTCAAAAACTGGTTAAAGCAATATTGGACCTCCCTGACAAAATAGTGCAGAAAGTGAAAACGATGATCCCAGAGAAAAAGATAGACTGGTCCATAGTAACCGCGTGCCGCCAGAAACCACAAGAGGATGTCTCAGAGTATTTCTCCAGATTTTAAACGGTGTTCTCCGATTACAGTGGACAAGACATGTCCACCGCAACCGGCCACCACTTATTTGTGCAGAACTATGTCAAAGGACTACTGCCAGATGTATCCCAGAAATTACAAGCCAGCGAAAGTAGTTGGGCAGCATCTAAACCGGCGGCCATTCTCCAAATGGCCCAGTACTATGAGCATCAGAGAAACGAAAATGACAGGGCTACAGAAAGGAAAAAGAAGGACTTGAAGGAAAGGGTAATGGTAGCACAACTCCAGGGGGTGAATACAGGAAGGGAGCAATATAGGGGAGGATACCAGCAGAATACCCCTAGAGTACAGCCACCTAGAAACAATTCATCGACATCATATGTAGGACGCCAAGACCTAGGACAGGATCTATGTGCATTTTGCAAAGAATATGGACACTGGAAAACCCAATGCCCGACTTTGTTAGGAGCTGGTAGGGGCAGAGGGCGAGGGAAATAGCAAGTGGACAGAGAGGAAGAGGACGTGGGAGAGGGTACGCGAGTGAAGCAAGCGAGGAAAGGCCAGGAAGAGTGAACACATTTGACCATCCCAAACAGAATCGGTACCAACAGACAGATTATGACAATACGTACGACTTTGCATAGTACAGCCAGGGGCAAGGGAGGGATCCAGTCGAGCTCTATGTTGATCAGCAAGGCCCTTATGTTACCGCTGAGGTCCTGGGCACAAAGTCGCCATTTCTGGTAGACACGGGAGCAACACGTAGTGCACTATCCAAACGACTGATTCCAAGGGCACCCTTGTCAGGCTCACATGTGACCTCAATAGGATTTGACGGTACGCCCTCCACCAACCCTTTGTCCCGACCGATCCCTTTTAACATTGACAACAATAGCGTCGAAACGACATTCCTCCTCTCTTCCAACACCCCAGACGCCATTATGGGTCTCGACCTTTTGAAACACTTCCATGCGACTATCAGATGCTCACCAGACGGAGTGCGTGTCGTCCTGTATGACAACCCCCAGCGCCATAGATTTAGAGAGAACCCTTCTCAGCACATGTTTCCCATCTCCGAGACCGACGCATCCCTACTGGACACTTTGCCATCACACTTAAGGGCTAGGGCTGATTCAGACGTAGGACGAATGATGATTGACCCAGTACACGTAACAATACGACAGGACGCAACCCTACCGAAAGTACCGCAGTACAAAATATCGCCAGAGGGTGAGAAGGCACTGACAGAGATCATACACTCTTTGGTAGAGGCAGGGGTGGTAGAGGAAGTAGTGAGCAACGTTTGTAACAGTCCCATACTACCGATTGTAAAGAGACAGGGAGAGGGAGACGGAAAAGCCTACCGCTTCATCATTGACTCTGCGGAGATAAACAAAATCGTAGTGCCACAATACCCAGTAGTTTCCGACATCACGACAATTTTGACTTTAATCCCCTCCACTGCCACCACCTTCACTGTAATTGACCTCAAAAACGCATTCTTTTCCATACCTATACACAAGGACTGCCGCTATCTATTTGCATTCACCCTAAACTCCCGTTCGTACAGATTTTGCAGAGCACCTCATGGGTACACTGAGAGCCCAAGCATCTATAGCCAGGCGCTTAAAAGACAGTTGGACGCCATACAATTGCCAGATGGAGTGGCACTAATACAATATGTAGACATCCTTCTAGCAGCGGACACCATACCAATAGCCGTTACAGCCACCATCAAACTACTCCATTTTCTTGCTGAGAATGGTCACAAGGTCTCCAGAAAGAAATTGCAGTTCTGTAAATCACAAGTGACCTATTTGGGTCACCTTTTATCCAAAGAAGGGAGGAAACTCACGCCTGACAGGATCCAGACAATTCTAGACACCCCTGTCCCCAAAGATCAGAAACAAGTCCGCTCTTTGATAGGTCTCACTTCATTTTGCCGACAGTGGTTACCGAACTTTAGCCTCATTGTCAAACCCCTTCTCTCCCTCCTAGCTAAAGACATCCCCTCACCTCTCCCCTGGACCCCCGAATGCCAGTCAGCCTTTAAAGAACTACGCAATGCCCTTTGTCCAGCGCCTGCCCTAGGAACCCCGGATTACTCCAAACCATTCTTCCTCTACACGCACGAGAGGGAAGGATGTGCATTGTCTGTCCTAACACAATCAATTGGTCACAAACAACGCCCTTGTGCATATTTCTCTGCCACCCTCGATCCAGTAGCCAGAGCGCTGCCAGCGTGCCTGCGCGCTGTGGCAGCTGCAGCAGTATCGATACGCCAGAGCGAAGGAATAGTACTCTCCAATCCAGTCACTGTTTTAGTACCCCATGCAGTCGACACACTACTAAACCAGACCAAAACCCAACACTTGACTAGCGCCCGACTGACAGGATATGAGTTGACCCTGCTAGCACCGCACATTACCCTAAAGCGATGCACCGCCCTCAATCCAGCCACACTGTTACCCCTACCCGAAAATGATCCTAGCGTGACTCCACTACACGACTGTGTGACACTAACCGATGAACAAACAAAGAGTAGAATAGATCTCAGAGACACCGCCTTTCTAGAACCAGATGGAGAACTATGGGTGGATGGTTCGTGCATCAAACTCCCGACGGCACCACCTCAGCTGCATACGCTGTCACCACAGCCCGAACCGTTCTGGAAACAGCCCGTATTCCCCAACGTTCAGCCCAGGCTGCAGAACTCATTGCCCTCACACGAGCATGTATCTTAGCGACTGACACGACAGTTAACATATACACCGACAGCCAATATGCCTTCGGGGTGGTTCACCATTTTGGGATCTTATGGAAAGAAAGAGGGTTCCTGACTTCACACGGTACACCCATCCTGCATGGAGATTTAGTCTCCGCCTTGACGCAAGCAGTCCTCCTCCCCAAGAAGTTAGCAGTGATAAAATGCCAAGCACATAGGAAAGTGACTGATCTCATTGGACAGGGAAATGCACTAGCAGACGTTACTGCCCGAGCCACGGCAGGAGACAGAACTACGACACGAATGTATGTGACCAGGTCACAAGCTGAACAATGGACTGACGCTAGGACCACTGTAAGGGACATACAGACTACAGGCACACAAGACGAATTGACCGAGTGGGAAAAGGTGGGACTAAAAGACGAGGAAGATTGCTGGAGAACTAAAGACGGAAATAAATGGCTGTTACCCAATGCCTACCTCATCCCCATATTGACCATGGCACATTTACCAGCACACATAGGCTCCACCCCCATGATTGAACTAATCACCAGAGTATGGCATAACGTCAAGATAGCAGCATCTGCAAAATGCCTAGTACAACAATGTATAGTCTGCCTACAACACAACCCAGGGAAGGGGACAGTAGTACCACGGGGAGGGTTTGGAGTCCCTGACCACCCCTTTGAAATCCTTCAAATGGATTACATTCAACTAGAGAGATGCCTTGGTCTAAAATATGTCCTGATGGTTGTGTGCGCTTTTAGCAAATGGGTGGAGGCATATCCCACCCGCGACAATATCGCCTTAGCCACTGCAAAAGTATTGCTGAAAGAATTCTTCCCCCGATACGGCCTTTGCAGAATTTTATGGAGCGACAACGGCCCCCACTTCGTAGCCGAGGTGATACAGAACATACTGAGAGGGTTGGGGGTAAAACAAAAGTTCCATGCCGTCTTCCACCCCCAATCAGCGGGCCTGGTAGAGAGACACAATGCAACGTTGAAACTAAAACTAGCCAAAATAGTTGCCACGACCGGGTTGAAATGGCCCGACGCCCTCCCATTGGCATTGTTATCGATGCGCTCCACCCCAACCAAACACCGACCGACCCCGTATGAGGTGGTCTTCGGCAGGCCTATGAGCATTTGGGCGGCACCAAGACCCACCTCCATTAACGATGTCCCTAACATATTAATGTCGGATTACTTGCATAAATTGACAAACGAGCTAACAATTATCCACCAACAGGTGCAGCAAGCCTTGCCTGACGCATCCAGGGGCCCGGGACATGAAATAAAGCCAGGCGACCATGTATTGATTCGCAACTTCCAAAGAACGAAGAATCTGGAGCCTAGGTGGACGGGCCCCTGGCAAGTCCTGATCACCACCCGAACTGCCCTCCGAGTGGAAGGAAAACAAAACTGGCTGCACGCTCATCATTGCAAACGAGTCCCTCCAACCCTGGCAACCTGTGAAGGGGTGGAGGTGCAAGAGGAAGTACTCGCGAGAGACCGACCAGCTCTGAGTTGCTACCCACAAGAAGACACCCTCGAACTATCAGAATTTCCCGATCCCACGGTGCCATCCAGGAAAGGGTACAACCTAAGATCGACGAAAGGAGGGAGCTCCAACAACCAGGCCACTAACTAAGTCAAGGTCTCAGATCAGTAGCACAGTCAAACAACGCTACCAGGAAAGCGCCAGACAAAAGTCTGTGGTCCTAACAGTTGTTGAGCTCCTCAAAGATGATGGAAGAAACTGAACACCTGCAAAACCACCGCAAAGACACCAAGACTGCTAACCTGCACAGCACAAAGACAATTGCACTTGTAGCCGCATTTCTCACCTGTCTCCTGCTAATGGTCGCACTCTGGATCATTGAAGAGAATGCACCTGCATACAGAACATTGTCACCCACCATGCAACCAACCACCAAGAAAGAACACTACCTGTGATCACTACCGCCACATCTCCGAGAACGACGCAAAGAATTCTGGAATAATTCTTTCGTGCAGATGTTGCACCAGCACAATCTTGCCACCAATGCTACCAACTGTTGGGTCTGTGGGCTGTTACCACATGCCACTGAACATTCCATCCCTTTCATCCCTACGCCCTTTTCTATTCACGGATCTTGCCTTGCCTGGATGATGCTCCTACAAGAAAGTTACAATGCCACTTCCGACGGAACAATAGACTTGGACAATTGGAAGTTGGCTTTGGGGCATCTTGAAGGAGAGGGGTTGGAAAATATCAATGATTCTCTTGGTCCCAGTATTGACAATATGTGGTTGTTTTTTGGGTATACACTGTATACCACCTTTGTGTTCTCTTTGCATAACTACCTTGCACCCTAAGACTATGGACACTCAGCTAACAAAAACGAGAGTAATGTATGATCAAGAGATACAGGACATTATGGAGATCGAAATAGACTGACAAGCTGGCTAGTTATGTTCAAAGGGGCCACTGTTAAAAGCAAAACGACAATCGTGAACATTACCTGCGCCCTCTTGTCTGGTGGAATTCTATGTGCACATAAGTTGCAGTCATTTTAATCTATCACAGCCATTTTGTACTCTGTTGGTCACCTTTGTTTCAACCTGCCCTTACTAGCATCCCTCTGACCCTCTGACCGACCTGGTACGTGTGCTGGGGGCTATAAACTCTATTTGCCGCAACAAACCTCAGCGCCACTTGCTGCCACAAACTCGTTTTTCCTCTCATCTCTGTTTTCAGGCAAACCTTTGGACACTCTACCCCTCACTGCACCTAGTTACACAAACAGGTTCCAAACACCAAAAAGACTCTTGCAACATGATTTATTGCACTGCAAACAGCAAGACTTGTTGTTACCAACAATGGGACCTGTTTTTATCAACAGAACGGACTCTTAGATCTGGCCGGTCTCACATGTTTTAGACCCTGAAGCAAGGTCCAGCTGCAAGATAAGATTGTCTGTTTGACCTGGGTGGGAAGAGAATTACTGTTGGGCTTGTGTGACAACCTGCCCGGGGCGGGGATCCCAAGCTTGTGTAACCATGTTGATGAAACCAATGCATTGTGTCAAACCTGTATAAAAGGAAGAGCCAAGGGAGTTATCAGCAGAACACCTCCCTCAGACATCCCGGTGTCTGCAGTTGACGTGATCTCCTCATGAGAAATAAACCTTTTTCTTGTCTTCCAGTTTCCAGCGCTTGCCTCATTATTTTGATAGCGAACCCAAAGTGAATTAGAGGTGGAACCCTGCACCGGGCAGCATTGAGGGTCTTAGAAGACTCGCTGTCTTTCACAATCGAGCTATGAACAGCTTGGTACAAGAAAGAAGACCAAAATATCAAAAGGTAAGTGCATATGGAGGAGGTATAGATTTACTATTCTTAACTCCACATCTACGTACCTCGATGATATGTATATGGTCAAGGTACATCGATGTGGTATTATGTATAGAAACTCTATATTTACTTACCTTTCGATATTTTGAATTCAATATTTTATCCTCGACTTTTGCCTCACTCGATATTATGTCTTTGATATTTAGGGTGCACACCGAGCATAAGCCACCGCGGAGAACTGTCTTTTTCAGTGGAAATAGATACCTTCCATGAAAAAAAAACCCTTGCACTTAAACATTGGTCTGGTGTTCTTCCTGATAAATAGTATTAAAAAACCATACAGTGCATGTGGCTTGTTTATGTACAGGCTTTCTGTGAGTGCAATATTTCTCTCCATGTGTTCCCATACCTGACGTGTCACGCAGTTTGGTGCTTACTTTCCCTCCAACAGTAGATGTTTTAGCACCCAGGCTAATGCGCTGCATAGCTAAATACACATATAAGGTCCCAAAGGCGAGACTGATTGCATTGCAAATGCTTGTTTCGTGTGTTCCTCCCTCTGTATTTTTTGCTGTAATAAAGCAAGATTGCTGGCGTTTTTGCACCTCTGGAGGATCCTAATCACCTTTCACTGCATGCACTCTTCCTCTAAAACTCGGATACTGACTGGGAGATACGAACTGGCAAATATAACTTTTAAGAAACTCTACGTAAGAAAGTCTAAGTAAAAATTGTGCAAAGGAGGCATGTGTGGCATAAGGATATAACCAAGTATTATGGGTAAGAATAATATTTAATCAATGATAATGCGAATGGAAGGGAGGATTTATTATTATTATTATTATTTTTTTTTTAAAGGAATCTGCATTGGTAACCTCCAAAGTTATGAGAGAAATAAGCAGAGGGTTTCGGAAAAGTCCAGTTCAACGTTAATCACTCGATGGGAATCACGCAAGATTAAATCTCATCGTGATTAATAACACAGATAAAAGCACATGAAAACCTAGAAATCAAGCAACGCAACCTGCAACTCTGCAAACAAATAATAGAGAAGTTGGTTTTCCTGTATTTTATGTTGTCTGGATTTTTTGTAATGTGTGCGTATACCTGTGAGGGGTTTGTGGGGTTACAGGAAGCACTCCGAGATGGAAGATTTGTGTATTGTAGCTCAGTCAGGGTTACATCACAAAGGTACATGGAATCGCGATAATAGGTCACTCCATGTGACTTATGTCTCTGACAAAGCTAAACATACTTTTAGTAGGTTAGTAGCTTTGCCACCAAAATGTCTCCACTAAAAGCTGTCGACCCATCTCCCTAAGTAGGGAGCTCCCGGAAGATCCTTGGATCTGAAAAGGTACGGAGGGACATATATATTCCATCAGTATATGTCCAGTGAATGGTGTAATTGTTCACCCAAAGCTGCATTGGTGGTGCCTTGAACTATGTGGTACAATAGAACCCAGAATGCAAATCTGCACTACTTTTCAAAAGACATTGTTAAAAAAAACATATCCACCTTCAAATACGCCGTTTCAGGATCTGGAATGCCATTCCCGACTATATAAGAACTGCTCCTTCACTTCAAATTTGCAAATACAAACTATAGTATCATCTACTAAACCTGTCCTAACATCACCTACTTTTGTCATTTCAATAAACATACCCCCCTGATGATTCAGATAGCCTATGCTTGCCGTACCCTTGTACTGCTGCTGACCACTCAGATAGGTAACCTTTTAGTTGATTGACTACTATGCACAACAGTTGACACCACCAAGGCCCTCCTTACAAGTTTGCCAGGTTTTGGTGTGGGCTTACTGGGGGATTAGAATCTCTGTTTCTGGTTGGTATTCCTGCACAAAAACTGGCAATCACAAATGTTGTCCCCGGAATGGGGGCAAACAAATAGGGTCAAACACAGGGACCCGGTAATACCAGAGGTCACATTACAGAAGTGCCCCAGGGGTGCTATGGGCATTTTGCACCCACTTTGCTCGTCCTTGGGGCACTTTGGTATTACAGAAGGGGCCACAGACACTTGTGCATCCCCTTCTGTAATACCGATAGCGATGTCGCACATAAAGCGCAGAGCTATCATCAGAGAATGTTCTCTCATTTGAATGGGGGCATAGTCCCATGCAAATGAGGAAATTCCTTTGCCTCTGCACCCACGCCGCATTATAGATGCACGCGCAGAGGCAAAGAAGCTGTTAGGATGTGCACTGACCTGCAAGGTGGCACACTGTCAGTGCGCCCCCTGATGGCAGCTCTCTGGAGGGGGGGAAGGGAATCCCATGGACCCCCCCAGACATCCCCTTGCAGGTGGGTGCAGTCAAGCAAGGAAAATGCGCTGTATATGTGATACAGCCCCTGATCCCTTTCCATGTGTTTTTTCCTGATTCTGGGGAGAAATTCACTGCTCAGAGCAGGCAGAAAATGTCAGCTGGATGGGTTTGGGTCAGTCTGTAAGGGCAGGATAGGTTTAGTGCAGGGAGTGTTGTCTGTGCTCCCGTGTTGTATTCTGTACAGAGAGCAGTGAGGTTGACTACTCAGGTCAAGGCTTTAACTTCAGCCTAGGGCTCTTCTTACTCAGGGAAGGGGAGTTGGGAATGAGGGGCCAAGGGTGGGAGAGTGAGTCCTGAGGGAGGACATGGGTCTGACTGGGTTAGCGTGTGTTTTCCCCCTGTGTTTGCAGGGATCAAGTTGAGGTTGGGCTGTGCTCCTGCCCTCAGCCACTGCACTATCCCTGCAACAATATTACTAGGTGTGCATCCACACCCGGGGATACCGGTTCTGGGGCCTTATCACAGATACAGCGCATTTTACTTGTTTGCACCGGGTGCACCTTTTAAAAGGTGCGCCCGGCGCAAATAAGAAAAATGTGCTGTATTAGGATGAATGTGCTGCCCACAGGGCAGCCACGAACTCGCGCTGCCCTGCGGACAGCGCATTCATGTGAAAAATGGAGCAGCTACTTTGAAGCTGCTCTGTGTTTCACAGTGCAGGTGGGCACCCGCCTGCACTTTGAAGGGGATTAGAGATCCCCTTGCAGGCGGGTGCAGACTGCACCCGCCTGCAAGGGGATGTCTGGGAAGTCCTTGGGACCCCCTTTGCCCCCTCCAGAGGGTTGCCATCAGGGGGCGCACTGACAGTGCACCTCCTGACAGCTTCTTTGCCTCTGTGCCTGCATCTATAATACGGTGCGGGCACAGAGGCAAAGGGATTCCCTCATCCCATGCAAATGAGAGAATGCCCCCTGATAATAGCGCTGGTGCTTTATGTGTGCCTGCACTATCGGTATTACAGAAGGGGGTGCACAAGAGTCTGCGGCCCCTTCTGTAATACCTAAGTGCGCCGGGGCGTGCAAAGCGGCGCAAATGCCCGTTGAGCCCCTGAGGCACTTTTCCTTAATACGGTCCCTAGTGTTTTTAGGCCAGGAATTAATGACTCCACAGACTGTGGGCCAAATAATTCCAGACCCAGAGACACCCTTCCACCCATAATGGCGAGCAGCAGAATTCTACACAGAGCTACAACTCTGGGAGAAATACTGCAACCCATAATGAGGGACTAAGTGGTTTCAGCGGACACCTAGGCAGCTCCATCTATTAAGAATATATGCATCTTAATTCCTTCAGCTGTTATATATATATATATCAAAGATATTTTCCAAACTCCATTACGAGAATGAAAACCGGCACTCGTGCTCAAGGGAAGCAAGCCTGTTTATTGGGTTAATCTACCCCAGATGCAGGAACACAGATATATATTTCGCATACTGTATTGTTGGAATGCTTTTGACTATAAATGTACAACTGCTGCCGACTTCAAACATATATATCTTTTATGTGCCTTATTAAGTCCAACTACTGACTACTTATAGAATTCGGTAGGTGTTAATAATGGGGTAATTTTACTCGGGTTTCAAGTGACATCAGGAATCAAGAGTGAAGTATATGATGTCACTTGGGTACCCTAAGGTGAACAACCACGTTATTAACAGCTGCACATCTACAATGTCATGTTATATACATCCTGCCATCCTCTTCTCCTGAGCAACTGATCCTAGGGTGTCAGTTGCGCAGTGGAAGAGGAATCAATGGGAAGCCAGGCACAATATGGCCTTGCCTCTTTCAGCCCCCAGCCCCAGAATGTATTATAAAAACAAATTAACCTGGTATCTTGTCAGCCACCCCCCCACCATCTACTCCCCTCAAAAATACACAAAAAACTGGCATCTTGCATCCTCCAAAATACCTTCCCCATCCCAATATTAATACAAATAAGAGTACCCCACTTTCTGCCACCCTCTTGCACCACCTTTGAAACACCATCATATTCCCACTTGAATTAAACCCGTCTTCCTTCCAACTACCCAGACTGAAACACCTTCCCACACCCTACTGCAATATTAAAAAGCATCCCTAGTTATTTGAGCCCAGCTTCCTACACACACCACCCTTTGTGCCTTCTCCCAGCTCCCCGCTCTCAGCCGCAGTGACGCCGGCCCTTTGTAACCATGTCACCGTTGCTTGGCATTCACTTCCAGTGCAGGTCTGAAGAGACCCTCAGGAAAGATGATAGCGAGCGGGCCTGCATGCTCCCTGGAGTCTGTGCAGATCCAATAGAGGTGGAAGAAGGAGGGTGAGACTACCACGCACCATTCCGCTGCCTTGCACGGGTGTCTGGAGACCCAGGCAAAGTGGGCAAACACCAGAGAAGCAAGCAGTTCCCTGGTGATGTCTTAACTGTTGAAAAACAACTTTCACTTTCCCACTGCTGTTAAGTAGTAGCAGTGACTAACTGGATTCAGAATACTGTATTCACGCCACTGGCTCTCAATGCAAGCATAACGAATGTGTGTCTCAAGTTGCCTCACTAGTTTAGATATAATGCAGATTCACACCACCTCCAGAAGTTGCTCAAATATTTCTGGCCTCTCAATGCACCCTTGTTGTAAAGCGCTCTTTCACCATTTGTGGTTTAGAGATGCTATATTAAAAAACATCAAATAAAATAAAGAAAATTATCCTCATGAAGAACTGTTCAGCCCTTGAAAAGTTGGATTTTCTAGAAACCATCCTCCAGGGCTAAATAATACCTTAGTTATTTATGTATCATTTTTATAAACATCCACTCATCACCAAACAGTTTCTATAAATTTGAAAATGGACATTGTTGCATTTCTGAAGTTCCTAAAGGCCCGCCAATCAAAAACTTCCCTGAGCCAAGGCCGGGAAAAATTATGTATTCATTCAAAATGTGTTTTTTAAATAAAAAAAGCAAGCAATGTAGGAATTATTAAATGATTCATAACAGTCAAATTGTATCTCTAGGCCTGTGTGCATCTTTGACATAAAAGTTTTCGCCTGGACGTCCCTTCTTATTCAAGATCCTTATGCACCAAATGTTTAATTTTAAATTCAACTTTTGGTATGTGTTAAATTGGTAAACTACTAATTAAGTTAAGAAGTTTCCAGAGGTCCTCTGAAGCACACTGACCCATTTCAGAAAACTCTTCAGCTGAATTGTTTGATGGACCAATCTTCCAAAGACACACGAGAAAAAGATTTCTTGGGCAATCGGGCAACAAAGTTGTCATCTGCTGAGTTGCAGAGGACATCAGGTTCTGGATTAACAATGGCGTGGTGGGTAAACAGCAAAAACTGAGGAGTCGAAGCTGGAATATGACTCTACAAGGAATGAGACCACTCAAGGGCAAATGGACAAAGGATATGACTGTCACCTCCCTCCCTGTACCCGGTACTCCAGCACGAGCAGGAGGAGTGAGGTGGACTGATGCATATAATGTACATAAAGAGAGCGTTACTGATCTTTAGTGCTTACAATATAATTCACGTATGGGTCCTCACCTGTATGACTGTGAAGACAGCTTGGACAATAGGAAATGCAGTGATGAGGACTGACATGCAGTGCTGAAGTTCATGGTAGAATCCAAGGGTCAGGCAATCCAACACCAATGTGGCAAGTGCAAAAAGTGCCAAGCCCCCTGTGGAACGTAAGAACGTGCAGTTATTGGGGGTTTTGAATTAAAATAAAGAGATTGAGGTTGCCCATGATGTGCAATAAGGGAGAGCCAGGACAAGCAAGGTCTTTGAAGTGTTTTATAGGTTTAAAATATTATGTTAACTCAATTCAATTCAAAATAACTTTATCTGGCTTAAGCCATAAAAGTGAACAATAAATAAATAAGGTTCAATCATAGACACAATAAAGTTATCAAGATAATCACAGTAAACAACCTATCCACGTCCTTATTTACAGAATCAATATTTCTTAACACTAAAATTTGCTAAAACAAAATTCACACAATAAAAGTACGATTAAAAATCATTATAAAATTGTACGCTACTTAATAAACCTTAAAATCAATTAGCAGCAATAATGGACCTCCTTTTTGCACGCATCAAGAACAAGAATTTTGCAACTACATAAACATACAAAGTAGATGGGTCTGTACGTAGTATTCTTAATGCAATCAAATGACTTGGGGTGCCCAGCAGCCTGCTTACTGGTGCAATCCAGAAAGAACGAAATCTAGTATATGCAGAGCCCACAAATAACACATGCGGGATGGTCTCTTTTTGGCCTGCACAAAATGGACAATATTCACTAGATGCACCTTTCCATTTCGCAGTGAACACCTTGACAGGGAGTGTACACACTCTAAACTGATGGTAAAGCTTTCTATCAGATGGAACAGTGACCAAATCCCAATACTGCTCTAGTGCATATGTGAACTTAAAAATTAGGAATTCGCCAGACAGCGTTGCATTCCCAGCCTACGCTCATCATGCAGTAGGGATTAGGCCCAATAATGTTTTTTCAGTGCACCCATTGAATAGCTGCCTTACTTAGATCAGCCATGAGACTTTGTTGGCTTTATCCAGCTTGATTAGCTCATCTAAGGCCCCTGCATAATGCGCCTACTCTGGAGTGACCCAGATCCCACGCCAGTATAGGATAGGTCGCAAATGTGCTGTGAGAGTAATTTTATTCATGTCCAAATCCATAAATAGAGGATGCAGAGGGGTGCTAATTGGGATCAAAGCCAGTTCTCTTATGAATTTGTTCCCTGACTTTGCCAGGCCTGTAATGTCGCCATACCCCCAGAGCTCGGCACCGTACAAAGCAGCTACTAAAGCTTTTGCTTCATAGATTTTCAAAGCAGGTGCAACAGGCCTAGTATGAGAGGCACGCTGTTCTTTTAAGATTACACCAGTTCTCTGCCTATGCTTTATGGTTGTAACATCAATGTGTTGGCCCCAAGATACGTTTGGTGAAAATGTAATGCCCAGATATGTAAATGAGTCCACCTGTTCCAATAGATTGCTCCTCAGAGATAGCTTACCCTTAAACTTCTTACAATGGTTGAATGCCATAAATTTAGTTTTCTCAACATTTATCTCTAAACCACGCTGAAAACAAAAATCACAAAAGCTGGCTAGAAGTTTTAGAAATTTACATTGTGTCGTCCGCAAACAACAATAGTGGTATCTTGCCCTTTGCCATGGATGGGGCATCATGCTCAGTTTTTAAGAGGTAGTGTACCAGACCATTTACATATAAAGAAACTAAAGTAGGAGCCAGTACTCATCCCTGCCGGATGCCCTTTAACACTGGAGGTTTTTCAGTTAGTTGTCCCTGTGAGCCTCAACGAACCTGGGCAAAGTTGTTATCATGTAGTCTTACCAGCAACGATAATATGTCATCCCCATTTCTTTCAAAACTGACCATAGCAGATTTCAAATCGACAAAGGCGACATACAGGTCACCTTTGCCGATCAAGTCTTCCAGTATATCATGGAAAATCTGAAGACCTGATCTATTGTTGATATCTTGGGTCTAAAAACCTGCTTGCAACAGGCTTATAATGTCATTACTTTCTACCCAATGTTGGATCTTTACTAGTACCATTCGGCAAAAGATTTTTTGTTGGCAGTCACTTAAACGAATAGGCCTATAATTGGCTGGCAAGCTCCTTTCCCCTTTTTATAGAATGGAACCCCCTCCGCTCCTTGCCAAGATGCCGGAATAGGAGCTCTCATAGCTATCTTGTTTACAATAACTAATATGTAATTTGTCCATACATCTATATCATGGAGGTAGACATCTACTGGAATGCTGTCTGAGCCAGCAGATCTCCCTCTAGAAAAGGAGGCCAGTGAATTAAGAACATCCTCCCTTAAAAAAGGGTGGAAAGTTAAAATTAATCAGTGAGTTATTCAAGGATATTTCACCCAGGTTTGTGGCTTCATTGTAATATATGGCTGAAAAGTGATTGAACAAATCCACAGAAGGGACATGATTCTGAGGCTCAAACCCTGCTGCATGCTCTCCTCTGGTCACTAACCTCCAAAGCCAAAAATCCTCCTTGGACGCACATGTCCTCCACTAAGTCTCACCATCTCTTGTCGTCCCACTCTTTTTTGGCCCTAGCCAGTGAGCACTTATACAATTTCCTAGTGGATGCTATCAGAGGAGAGTTTTTTACTTTTATGGCCTCAGCTAATATCTGCCTTTTCTTATTACACTCACTATTGAACCAGCTATTCCATCAACTATGGGCCAACTTTTTACTTACTCATGGAGCTACAAACTGAGCAGCAATATCCTCAAAGAACTCTGTGTGCATCTCTAAAACCTTGTGTTTATCCTTGGTTACATCTCTGCAATACAATAATTTAGGCAGAAAATCTAGAGCAGCATCTTTATGGTAGCTAAAAGCTCAGGTTTCCTACTAATTTGCTGCCATTTAAGGCGGCGTTTATCTGCTATATCTTCGATGTTCCTAGTTCTAGTAAGAGTTGAGCAATCAAACCAAAACTTACTAAATAAATCCTCCATTGTGAGGCATAAAGGGTTATGATCACTCTCTTCCCTTTCTTGTACAGTCATGTCATTAACTTGGTGCCACAGTTTCATATCCACCATTATATAGTCAATGCAACTTTTAGATCTATAGTTGTCAAACGTATATGCCCCCTTATGGTCAGATTTGGTCCTCCCATTTGTTGCTCGTATGCAAAATTCGATAGTGAGCGCCTTCAGCTGGAGGGCAGCCCATGTCCATCTCTTAACCAGGGCAACCTCCAATTGGGGGATCGCCCATCTTTCTTCCTCCTCTGCTGTGATTTTAACATCATCCCTATCAAGGGGCTCAAATGTGGTGTTGAAATCACCAGCAAGAATCAGATTAACCGGACTGTTGTCTATTCAAGAAGGCTTCCAGAGACTGAATTGTTGGTGAGGCAGCCACACCCATTTCCCCTCTTGCATAGATATTAAAAAGTGACAGAATAAACATTCTGCCACAACTTACCTAATAAGTCCTAACTATCGGTTTTCAATTGTCGAATTTTGCTCTTCAGGGAGGACTTAACCCATGTGGCCAATCCACCTGCAGGCCTTTCCCCTTTTCTTGGCTTTGCAGGGATGAAATACGTCAGAAAACCTCGTCAATGTACAGGGCCTGTACACCAAGTTTCTTGAAGGAAACATATATCAAAGTTATCGATAAAATGGCACCAATAAGGAAGTATCAGCTTAGCCTTCAGTCCTACAACATTCCAAGAGATCAATGAGGTTATTGATGGGATGTGATTAACCTGGGCACTGTTAAAGGGATCAATAGAGGGACAGTTAGTACCCTCAGTTAACTCTTCTAGAGTCCTCGAAGAGATGGATCATGCCTGGGTGTTAGCAGGAGGTATTAGTTCCCCCACATCATGGGCCCTTCCTAGACAATTGGGGTTACTATTTTTCTTGGATGTCTGCATGTCTGTGGTTGTTAGTGTAGTGGAGTCCTCTATGGGTTCTTCTACCCCTTCGGTGAATACTGACTTCAACTGCTATCTTCGTTAACATGTTCTTTACACTTTCTATTGCTGATACCACATATTCTCTTTACAAATTTTACAAAGAGAAAGAAAAATCCCCAGAAGCATTTCCTACCTCTTATATCATCTCATGTACATAGAATGTAAAGCAAACTGATGAGTGGGATTGTGAAGAATTAAAAGATAGATGAAATATTATTTGAAGAATATTGAGACAGCTATGTGGTATGCCCTAGATCCATTCTTTCGATTTGGCCATTAGGACTTACCAGACTATTGTGTTTCCCAAACAAAATCACACATAATATACATACAAAGAGGAGCTTTTGGTCAGCAGGCTCCATTCATTGGTCTGTTACATTGTCATTCAAATTTTGCCTCCGTCCATGACAGCAAAAAGCACAGGGCAGTGGTTCATCCCATTTTACCCATTGGCTCTCTTCACTTTGAATGAATGCACAAAGCTTGTGCACATTGTTCACATTCGCTTAAAAATAGTTCCTTCTCTTCAGTGACAAAGCCGGTTTAAGAAAGTGCTTTTTTAATTTTAATTACTTTTTTATATTATCTTTAAAGAACAACTATTTATTTTGCCTATAATTTGCATGCACAGTTAGATGATGAAAGAGCCTGGCTTGATATCAATCAATCAATCATGTGCTTGTCAAGTGCGACTACTCACCCGTAAGTAAGTGGGCACCCTGCACCAATCCAGACAACCCTTATGGTGATTTTCGTGGTCTAAGTGGTAGCTGTGGGGAGCAGCCTTCAGGCTTAGTCCAGAAGGTGTGTAAAGCAGCTTGTTTTACCAGAACATAATCTTATTGGTATAGATTAAAAGAAAAGAATCTACACAGTGTATTTATAAAAATATGTATTTATTATAAGACACTCACTAACACATACAGATATCTCCTAGCCGGAGATATACACAATGCACACAATACTTTTCAATAGAAACAGGTAAGTAGCACAAAATACACAGTGGTCACCAGGGGGAGACCAAACCATATTCTAAAATAGTGGTATGCGAACCACGACTTGAGTCAAGACTATACCCAGAGGACGTAGAAGTGCCGGGGACCCAAAGAACCACCGCAGTGTGGGAACACGACCGCGTTCTCAGTACAAATCAACGGGTAAGTCGCAGTTGCAATTTAAAAAAAGAAGGACCCTTCCCAGCGGACCCTGAAGAAACCCCATGGAAGACTAGAGGTTGGAGAGCCACCCCACCCGTGGATACCCTAGGAACCAGGATACCAGGATACTTACACCAGGGAAGCCGGGTGCATAAGTGTGAAGTGGCGTCAGAAACTGTTGTCGAACTTAATGGGAGACTTCAGGAAGATGCCGCTGCTGGAGAAGGTGAAAGTGTCCGGTGGAATCCCAAGGTGGATTCAAGGTGAAGAGTACCTGCAAGCAGAGGGGACAGAGTCTAGGCCACTCAGGGGTCACCAGGGGGCACGGAAGATGAGTGCCCACCGATGTCGGGTGTTGCAGGAGAGATGACAGTGACCTTGGAGCTGCAGCTGTGAGGGCCAGGCGACGCTGTGGAAGACCAGGAGCTGTTCACGAGCTGTCCCACGTTGGATGTCGAGAGTTGAGGGGTCGGTGTCCGTCGGGAGCACCAACAAGCCTTGGCAACTGCAAACAAGTTGGAAAGCGAAGAAGGTGCAGTGTCGGGACCAGCAAGGTCCAGGTGACTCACCACAAACTGGGGAGTCAGGGCAGGCCCGAGCAATCAGGGGAGCCCACAGAAATCAAAGGGGAGCCTCAACAGGACCTTCAGGCCGGAGGCACTGGAGTCGCAAGAGGACCTCAAGCTGCTCACCAAAGATGCAGGCCCACGGTGCAAGTGATGCAGTGAGGATGAAGATCTTGGTCACAGGAGATGCTTGCGGTGGGGGCTACTTGGAGCCCAAAGATCTTGATGGAAGGAAGCCAACAAGCCTGTGCAACAGCAAGTCGACACGGTGCACAGGGGTTCGGTTCCTGCGGCTCCGACGAGGGATACTGGCCTCAAACTTGGTGAGAGGACAGGGCAGGTCTTGAGGGATGTGTAGAACTACCACCTGTGTTGCTGAGCCTTTCGGAGTCCGTGGGTGACTCCTTCACTTCAAGGGAGATTTCTTCAGGTGTCTTGGATGCCCACAGGCCTTGGAAGGGCCCTGTATGGAGCACAGGCACGGACGTTGAAGCACACGAGCAGGGCGACGAGATCAGGAGCAGCAGGAGCCTTCGCAGTTGCAGCCTTGATGCCCAGAGCAAAGTCCAGAGTGCCCAGACGGTCAAAGTAGAAGTGGTGTCTCGAAATGAATCTTGTCCCACGATGAATCTAGGGACCCACCCTCAGGTAAGCCCTTAAGTACCCTAAGGAAAGGGTTGGGACGATTCAGGGTTCCCTTCCCTGGGGGGGGGGGTCGGACAGTGGGGGGGATACTCCCATGTCCTTTGTCCAGTTTTGCGCCAGAGCGGGAGATACCGGCTCCCTGAGCTGGCTTGAACTGGACTATGCAAGGAGGGCACCAAATGTGCCCTTCAAGCAGACTGAGTGGCGCTGGCAAACGCTCCCACCAGGCCCCAATACACTAAACCCTGTCTGGGAGTTGGTCACACCTCCCTGTGACAGGATAGCTATTGTTCTGCCTTCCCCTGCTCGATCTTGGCTCAGCAGCAGGAGAGCAGAATCGTGTTCCTGGGCGGCAACAGCCATGTTGTGCTGTCCAGGTCTAGAAGACTGGTACTGGGAGCACTGAGGGCCTCCCGGGGGAGCTTTACAGTGCATTGAATCATACCTCCGGTGTGGGGGTATGATTCCAACATGTTTGATACCAAACATGATATGGTTTGTTCCAGCCAATTTCTAGATGGTCATCGCGTAATGACACGGTGGCCCTCTATATGTTATATGGCTGTTGCACTTACATCCCGGGAGAATGGATTCCGAAGGCTGTAGGGGTGTCCTGCTCATGCAGGGTCATCCTGAAAATGTAAATCCGTATTTGTAAAGCGCGAGCTACTCACCCTTACGGGTGTCAAGGCGCTGGGGGCCGTCGTGGAAATTAAGCGAGCTATTGCCCAGAGTCACATGGTGCTGAGCTGAGCTGTCGCCGGAGCCGGGGATCGAACCGTGAGCCCTGTGCTCCGAAGTCAGCTGCCCTGGCCGCTGCACCACATCCTCACACTTAGAACCGAGCACCCTCCCTTCTGGATTGAAAGGCCTGCTTTAGGGGTGACTTATAGGTTTTAAGTGCAGTGACCTTAGATATAAACCTATATCTTTTGCAAGTGGTGCTAGCACCAGCTTACACCGACTGCAATGGCATGCCTGTAGTTACAGTTTGAGTGGTCCCTCATGGGTGGCATAATGCATGTTTCAGCCCATGGGGGACCTCTGGGGTGCCTATGCCCTGGGTACCTTAGTACCATATACTAGGGACTGATAAGGGTACACCAGTGTCCAATCTGGGATGTACCTAAGTACTTACCATACCAATTTAGGGGAGAAAGCAGAGAGACTGGGGTCCTGATTAGCAGGATCCCAGTCAGACTAGTCAGAAACAGCATAGCACTAGGCAAAAAGTGGGGGTAACCATAAAAGCAGATCCTACTTTCCTACAGATGATGATTTATTTCTTGTCTTTGTTTCAAAGTTAGTATTAGAAGGTGTTTAAATGAAGTGTGTGCATGATTGGGTGGTTATTTCAAATATTGATTGATTGGCTGATATACTAGTTATTTTTTTTAAACATTTAAACATGTCTTTCAGTAGTGCTATGCATTTTAATATTATTTTATTTAGGCAACAAGAAGAAATCACCAATCAACCATGTACGTAAATGGAATGGCTGAGGCCCTGCGCTATTGTCCCATGGACAGTGCCCATAAGTGCCTGCTTGCAGTTCACTAGCTGGAGGAATACAAGTACCTGAACTGTCTGGAAATGTCCACTCACTCATATACCCTGGGCGCCTAGCACATACCAAGACAGCCAATGAGAGCACAAAAGCCTGTATAAATCATCTGGAAATCACTTATGTTGCCCTCACTTGCATCATCCCCCATTTCCGAAACATACAACTTCAGCCTCCTCCAGAACTTCCAAGCATGTAGTTTATGCTGTACCCTGCTGGGCATTGATTCTATTATAGTCACCGTTCCTTGCATACACACTCTCATACTGACCCTAGGGAAGTTTTCTATACAGAATAATACACCTTGTAAAGTAGTATAGAAGATTAGTGGTCGATGGTAAGACCATAGGCTATACACTATTGCTTCGCTAATTAAAACTTTATTGCAAACCTCTGAAGCCAGCCAACCAATTGCTTTAAAATACAACTCCTTGAAAAAACATTTGCCTGTCATCTAGTCATCCTTCAGAACATGCTCCAGTCTAGCTTACTTCACTCCCGATATACCTAGCCACGATAGATTACATAATCAACGCTCTATCCCCACCTGCAACATAGGCCACTTAACATATCTGCCATGTTAAGAGGACACAGGACCATAGGTTTTCTGACTTCAAATAAATAGATAACATTTCTGATGGGACCTAAGCTGTTCTGTCTATTTCCCCTGTGACCACTGACATTGGACAAACCATATTAATGGCTGCAACTGAAATACTAAATAGGTTACTGATCTGCTACTGATTTTCCTGCAGAATATTAGACTAAAAGTAACAACCTCTGATGAAAAGTACCTGGCTGACATATTTAAGATTTTGATATCCGACACTCTTTTGCAGGTGCTGTGTGATAAATGCATTGTGACCTTACCATGTGCCTTTTAATTAATGCCTGCTAGCACTTTACTAGGCTTCAGTTTCTCTATCAGTGTTATTTTCTAAATAAATGGTATTGATCTAGGTCCAGCTCACTCTTAACAAACTCGAAAAGAAATTCAATGCAAACTCTGAAGTGTGGAAACATCCATACCTTTCAACCAGCTGGCTCCTGCATGAGGGTCCTGGTGCATTTTACGCTTCTTGTTCTTGGCGGAGCGCCATCCGAACCAGAGCATCCAGCTGGAGGAGGTAAGCATGAGCAGGATGAGGAAGCCATGGATGTTCCGGCTTTGGAGGCTGTGATGGTGGATCTCTGACAGGAGGATGGCACTTCCAGAGAAGGTGAGCAGGATAAGGTAGAACAGAGACAACAGCGATGATATCTTGGGATCCGGGAAGGTCTGCCAGGCTTCATTCACACCCTCCATGCTCCTGCTGTTCCTGCTGCTCCCACTGTGGAAACTTGACATCAAGGAATTTTGGGAAAAATTGGCCTCATTGGACTTGTCTTCAGGAATTTGGCAGGAGTTCACAGAGGTTGAGCTGACAAGCATTGCACTCTTCTGAGTGGTGATCATTGATCTGGTAAGAGGAAGATAAGTCTCATAAAGCTAGAGAAAAGAGACATGAAAATTGATAGTCAGAGAGAGTAGAGAAAGAGAGAGGAAGAGAGAGAGAGAAGGAATACGAAAGGGACAGAGAGAGTAAAAGAGAGAGAGCGAGAGAAAGAATGAAGCAGAGCTAGAAGGGAATAGGTAAAAAGAGAGCTAGAGAAAGACAGGAAGATAGAGAGAAGACCAACTGAGGAAGAAAGAGACAACGAGAGCTAGAGAAAATGTGGAAGAGTGAGATGTAGAGAGTGAAAAAAGAGGAGGAAGGGGAGAGACCAAAAAAAAAAAAGGAACGAGGAAAACAGAGTAAGAGAGAGTTAGGGAAAGAGGCAGAAAGAGGAAGAGGGGGAGACATAGAACGCAAAAGAGAGGGGTGAAAGATATGATGAGACAATGAGGAAAGGCGGCAGAAGAGTCAGAGTGCAAATGAGTGATATAGTTATAAGAAAGAGAGAGAGAGGGACCGAAAAGAGAACAAGTGAGAGAATGAGAAAGAAAGGTAAGTGAAAGAGAGAAAGATGGAGAGAGTGAGACAGGAGGAAAGATAGGGATTGAGCCGGTGACAATAAAACAGAGGGGATGTGGGCAAGGCAGAAGAGACAGGAAAGCAGGACAGAGAAGTGTGGGAGAAGGAGAGAAAAGGATTAGAATGCAATGGAGGAGTAAGTAAGTGAATAGTATGTTTCTATAGCTGGTGGCAAGGAAAGATGAGTCGGTAATCAGATCAAGCCAAATTAATATATTGTGAAAAAGAGACATATAAGACAGAAAAATTATAGATTAAAAGGATCATTATGGGTGTGGGAGTGGAGAAAAAAGAGAGAGGGGCAAGAAAACCCTGGGCATCGAAGGTGAAAAGCAGAAAGGAAGATAGGAAAAGAGGTAGTTTGAGATACAAATATAGAGAACGGAAACTAAACAAAATCATCCTTAGAATCAAGTTTTATACTTTTATCATGTTATTTTTAGTCTAGTTATAAAAATGCTTGGTGCTCGGCCTTCCAGTGAGGAAGAGTAAGAAGAACGTAACAGGTGGAGAGGTCACAAAGAATTTGACCACAATGATACTCTATTGTACTTATTTTAAACAACTATTACTGAACCTTCAGGTAAGAAACATATTTATGAAAACATGTTGCTATCAGGCACAATAAGGTGGTACTAGTACTTAATTAAGATATCTATAGCTAACGCTATTGAAAGCACAGGAGTTACAAATCAGTCTATATGGATTACAAATGCAACATACCTTTAATAGTCATGGCTCAAGTCGGTTATAAAACAAGACAATACCAGGCCTAAGCTGCAACGAACCACTGCCCTGCGGCAAATGGGGCCTCACTGCTAGCAGAAGAGAGCTGCACAACTTATCTTTCACTAGAGAGGGCCAGACCATTGCTCCGATCCTGTATGGCCTCGTGCTGCTCCAGTATTTCACCGACACCTTTGTGCTAGCCTTCACAAGATTTTAGATATCTTTATGGAGCCCTCCAAGCACAATGACAGATTATTGTTTTGGGTGTGAAGTGAAAGCAATTGTCTTTACTTTGCCACCATAGAACTGAGATATGGTGTCAGCAATACACACAGCACTGGCATCAACAGTGAGAAAGGTTTTGTTGTTTGTGTCAAAATGAACCAAAATGTCAGCATCCACTATACTGTTCTTAAAAGTTTCAAATTTGTTTTGTTGTTGATCAGTTAAAAAAATTGTCTAACTTTCTCAACTCTTGACTGATACCGGCAAATCCCTATAAAAATTTGGAGTAGTATTCAACTAAGCCCATGCATCACCTCAGTGGATCTTTATTCATGGGGCTGCTGCATTTTTATAACCCCAACCAGATCCCTCTTAAGTTTTACACTAGCGCCCGTTATGCTGTAACCAAGATATTCAATTTCCTCAACTAGGATATGGCATTTGTCTTTTCTTAAAGTCATGCCTACTTTCCTTAAAATATCGAACACTTTCTTCAACACAGCATTGTGCTCTTCAACGGTGCTGCATAAGACTAACACATCCTCTTGAAAATAAACCACTTTGTTCACATCTCCTAAAACTTCAGACATTATTCTTTGAAACAAACAGGTAACAGATGTGAGCCCAATTGGCAATCTTGAAAACTGATACACACCTTTTGGAGTTATGAAAGCTGTAAGTGCTTTGGATGCAGTTTGCATTGGAGGTAAGCACTTCTCAAGTCTAGCTTTGAGAAGTACTTACCCCCATTTAATAACAACAGCATCTCATTAATGTTTGGTAACAGATGACTATCCACTACTATGCTCATATTAGAACATCTAAGGCCTACACAGAACTTCAATTTGCCATCCATATTCATAGTGATCACCACAGGGAATAACCACTCTGTGGCCTCCATTGGGTTGATAATATCATCTCTTTGCATTTCCTTTAACATTTTCTTTATTTCTTCCCTAACAGTAACAGTAACTATCGCTCCGTCATCAATATTGTCCAAGATCATTTCTAAGATGGCCGCTGACATAATGCACAATGTACAGTTACCAGGAGTTACTTTCTACTTTAGTTTTTGATTTATTGGGCTGCAGAGCATTTTCCTTAAAAAAAAGATACATTTTGTGGCAAACTCAGAACAGAACTCTATGTGGGCAAGATAAGTATGCCTTCTACCTGTTTTGAATATGGTGTAATAAAGTCATGCATTGTTGCACCTCACTCATGCAAATATAAGACCCTTTGCAGTAGAGAAAATGAAACTATAAAGGAAAACAGGAACAGCAGTAACAGAACCTCATCTTGTAATGCTGGTCTCTAATCTATGTGTAAATGCCACACGAGCTGCCAAATAAACCACCTAGAAGCTAGAGCTATTATGTATACAAGCAAGCCCAGCAAACCCAACAGTGGTATGATTTCAAAATAATACTAAATCAAACAGTAAAATTAAAAAGACTATCAAACATTTGTATAAATCAAACCTCTCTGACAAACAAGAAATTATTTATGTTCAGAAAAGGAAAATAATCAACAGAGATACTTAAGCAATGATGATTAGTGCTCTAGTGCTAGGAGGGGAAAAGGAATGGCAGAGGGAGAAACTTACTTAAAGAAGTATGCAGACTTCCCTCTCCGTGTTTCCCCCTGCTTTTTTTATTCTAATGACCTCTCTTCGGTTCTTTCTTTAGGCCGTGTGCTTGGACTCTCTCGAATTAAGCTAGTCATGATAATGATAAGTTATTTTATGGATCAAAACGTCATTGACAAATAGGGTTAACAAATAATTGTGATGTCACATATGAACAATTCATTTAGAATGAGAGACTTGAATGTTTTTTGCCAATATATTCCCTTTCATTTTTCTGCACACCTGTCTTCACTGCACTTATCACTGTATAATCACTGCGTTAAGTATCTGTATTGAATTCTCGTTTTTTTAATATAAATAATTTCTCGGATGTCAGAGTTTTGATTTACTCGTATGTGTGGAAATCTTTTTAATCTCACTGTTTGAGTTGTTATTATTTTGAAGTTATACCGCTGTTGGCTTTGTTGTGCATGCATGCACGTTGGTGTTGGAGATACTAGCACAGACTAAAAAAAGGAATTACCTGAGTGCAGGGAGGGAAAATTACGAGCAAACTAAAAAAAGAGCACAGAAGCAGGATAAAATGTGGCTTAGTATTTTTAAGAAAATCAGTAGTTTCCTCACAGTAGCATGTACACAAATCTGCAGTTTCTGGCAAGACTACAGGCCACAATGAGGCTTGTTCACAGCCTAGTCACAACTGTCATAGAAGCATGTGTCATCCGCTTGCGATAAAAAATCCAGAATGTTAAGTCTTGAGATCAACCCAGAACCCACTAATTTGAAAATGCCCTCCAAATTAGCCCCTTCCTAGAAAGCTTTAGAAGCTATGGCTTCACAACATTAATGAACTCGAAAACTAGAGATGGCAGTTTCAGCATATTATCCAACTGAGCAACCTTGTCAGGCTGGGAAAGGAAACTGTATAGAGCGACTTAGGCAAAGGAATGAATAACTGAAACAAGGGGACTTTCTTAGATACGCTGCTTGACACTCATATGATTTTTATACATCTTCCTACGTGTTCCATAGGGCGATAATGGAATTACAGATATTTGGCTTACAAGGTTCCAGGTTGTGTCTTTTGTCACCTTGTGAAGCAAACCACCAAAGCAGAAAAATGTCAGCTTGTTACATCTAGAGTGTTGACATCCGACACTCTTTTGTAAGAAACCAGACATAGAGGCATAGTCACTTTAACTACTAATTATTTCAGGGATCGGTTGCCATTGCCTGCGCAGAGAGAAAAGAGATTCAATATTAAAGATTCAATCCACATAGAATGGTAATTAGTAGTGGAATGATGAGTTATTCTCGTACCCCTTAGCAACTCACATATCATTTGGTATCCATCAATGAGCTCCCAGTGCAATCTTCAGCCGAGGTAGATGAATGGTAAGAATTCACAGTTCTGTATGATATTCCGTGGCTGGCTAAGAAGGCAAGAACATTAACTATAAAATTTGACTAAACAGGTGCAATTTGCATTTATGCACCAGCCAAACATGTTGAATTGTAATACAGCTTTCTTTAGTACAAGACCTCTGTATGAGGAAAGCAACTTTTTCAACTCAAGTTGACCCAAACTCCTATGCTCCTGTGTGCTGCTGAGACTAGGTCAGGATTAGAATGTGAAATTGACCACGAGGATTCAAGAGTAGAAGGGAAATATTGGAAACTTCTTTGTTAATTGATTGACATTTATAGACGACTTAGATTACCAAAAGCGAATAGTCCGCACTAGAGAAGACTGTTATTTCGGTTTGGGTTAAGCATCTGGCGATCACTGAAAAAGAGGAAGGAAAGCAGTGTATTCCTTCTGCCCAGTCACATAGGAATGCATTTATAGCCAGAGCTTGAGGATCTTGTGTCCATCTGGAAAACAGACTTAACTGCATATGTAGGTCAGATTTACATTTAATGAACTAACAATGAGGAATTCCATTTGGATACAGATGGGTTAAGACTCCTGATGGTGTCTGGGTAGCTAGACTGCTACTGATTTCTATATTCCTGGCAGGTATTTTGCTTTAACTGATATACTGTGATTGAGACAAAGTTCCTAAAAATTATTGGCTAAGTGTGCTAGTGGGTTGGACCTTGTGACTGATATACTTGACTGCTGTGAAACTGTCCAGCTGTTGAAGAATTGAACATTCAGCTTTTTCCGCAAAATTCTAAATTTAAAAAAAATCTGCAATGAACTCTAAACAATTTTTGCGCAGAGATGACTCCCTCTTGAAACAGTTCTCCAGTCGAGAGTGTGAACCTTCCACCCCGTCCAGATATACTTGCATCAAAGTCTAGGAAAAAGTAGGAGATTGCAGGAAAATGTCTCAGACGTTCAAGGCATTTAAGTGGACTGGCCGTCACTTCATTTGCGGTTGAGATTCTTGATCAAATGCAATTATTTCTGAACATGCTAGTCCCTTCTTAAGGGGGTGGATTTTCAGTCTTTGAAGGGTCCTGAAATGCAAGGCTCTTGAAAATATCATCTATATTGACGAGTGTAGGAGAGTAGGATCTGCTTCTTATAGTTACCCCCACTTTTTGCTGATGTTTCACTGTTTTCGACTTAGTTTGGCTGGGATCCTGCTATTCAGGACCCCAGCCTATCTGTTTTCTCCTCTAAATTGATTGCATGTACTTTAGGTACACTCCAGATTGGATTCTGGGGTACCCTTATGAGTCCCTAGTATATGGTATACTATGTACCCAGGGCATAGGTACTTCAGAGGCCTCCCAGGGGCTGCAGCATGTATTATGCCACCCCTGAGAGGCCATCCAAAATGACACAACAGGTCTGCTACTGCAGCCTGTGTAAGGTGGTGCATGCACCTCTTACTTAGATATAGGTTCACTATATCTATCCTGATCACTGCACATATAAGCCTATCAGTCACCCCTATGGCAGGCCTTATCAATCCTGAAGGCAGGGTGCTGGGTTTTATGTGAGATGGTGCCCATGCATGAGCAGAGCCCCTCTGCAGCCTTCGGAACCACTATTCCGGGGTTGTCTGTGATGCAGCCAACCATATACTCTTAAGTGCATTATGACCTCGCGGTAAATGCTAACTTTAGAATGGCTGCAAGGAATTATGTCGTGTTTGGTGTCAAACACCTTGGAATCATACCTCCACACCAGTAACTGGTGTGGGAGGTATGATTCCTCCCTCCTAGAGGGAGAAATATGACAGCACCGGTACACCCGGTACCAGCTTCACAGAGCCCTGGCATCACAAAATGGATGCTGCCAGCCACCGACACGAGTCTGCCCTCCTGCAGGGGAAGCTGGACAATAGGTTTCCTGTCACCACCTCCCAGACAGGCTTTAGTGTATTGGGGCTGGGTGGGTGCACTCCAAGAGTGCTTTGATGTCTGCACTGGGGGCACATTTGGTGTCCCTGTGCATAGTCCAGCTCAAACCGGTTGCAGGGGCACTCAGCCCCTGCTCTGGCACGAAACTGGACAAAGGATATGGGTGTAGCCACCCCTCTGTCCTGACCCTCCCATAGGTGGGTCCCCAGAGTTTGTCCCACCCCTTCCTTGGGTATAAAGTAGGAACCCCTGGCTACAGGACTTTAGATTACACCTGGACTAAACTCTGCTACAGAAACCAAGTACTTCGACAATCTACACTACGTTGGATGACTGAAGAATCTCCCTTGGAGTAAAGGAGTTACTCCCCTGCAAGGCAGGCACCTTTAACGCAACTGACCGGTTTGCATCTCCGAAGCTCCCGAGGACTCCGAAGAATATTGCAACACAGGAGGTGGGTTCCCGAGGTCTCTGAGGTCGATCTGTGCCCACAGCAAGTCTGAGGCCCGTATCCCTCGTGGAGACCGTGCAACCCGAACCCCTAGACACCGCAACCATTTGCAGAAGCATCAGCTTTCCGTCAACCCCTGAGGCTGAGCTTTGGGTTACTTGTAGCCCTGACCCGAGCAGTAATTCCACCAAAGATTGCGGGCCTACACTCCACGAGTGTTCCGTGGGCCGGCATTTTGTGATTCCTCTTGAGGTCCCTTCGCGATCCCTGGTCCGTCGACCTGTGGGTCCCTGAGAAGGGTACTTTAACTTTCAGTGGGCTTCCCTGGTTGCTCCAGGCGTGCCCTGACTCTCCATCGCTTGGGGAGTCCCCAGGACCTTGCTGGTCCTCACAGAAGCATAATTACTCTGACCCCGTGGGTTGCCGTTGCCAAGGCTTGTTGGTGTTCAATCCAAGCACTGACCCCCCAGCACTCGACATCCTTCGTGGGACAGCTCATCTGCGGACTCTGGTCATCGTCGACGTCTCCTGGTCCCCGTGGCTGCAGAGTCAAGCTTCACCTCTTCGCACCTGAAGCACCCGACATCGGTGGGCATTCGTCTATCGTGCCCCTGGTCACTGGCAAGTGACCCCGACTCTGTCCCCTCTGCTTTCAGGTTCTTCACATCTTCGATCCAGGCTTGGATCACGCCGGACACTTTTCTTCTTCACAGCAGCAGTACTTTGCAGCGTCTCGCCATTGAAAACAACGACGATTCTCGACACCCTTTGACACCTATGCACCCGGCTTCCCTGGGTGAGCTAACACAAGTACTCCGGTGCTCCCGTGGGTGCTGGCCTTAGAACCTTCTAAGTCTGAAAGGGTTTACTCAAAGTCCTCTCCTAAGTGTCCTTAAACTCTAATATTCCAACCACGACTTTCCCATAGAGTTGTACAGAGCTCGCGTCTGTGTTCCCACACTGCACCCGCCCTCCGTGGGTCCCCTGTGTCACTACCTTGGGTGGTTCCTTGGGGTCCTAGTGATTCTACGTGCTCTAGGCACTGTGTCTAGTCAAGTCGTGGTTGTTATACCACTTTCTTAATATATGGTTTGGTCTCCCCCTGGAGCCCACTGTATATTGTGCTATTTACTGTCGTTCTAGTACTGTAATATTGTGTGCCTTGTTCTCTAATCTCATAAAGAGGTTAGTAGAGAGTGTTTAGTAATAAATACATATATTTTATATATACCTTGTGTGGTTCTCCTTTCATTTGGTCATTCAAGAGGTTATATACTGGTAAAACAAGCTGCTTTACATTCCTTCAAGACTTAGCCTGAAGGCTGCTCTCCTCAGCTACCACTAGGATAGCTTTCTATAAAGGTTGTCTTTAACCTAATCATCAATAAGGGTCGTTTGGACTGGTGCAAGGTGCCCACTTTAATTAGTGGACAGCATATACCAGGCCAACTTCTCATAAAGAGACTAGATGGTCTACTGCCTTGACTAAGTGATGAAGAGAAATGAATGGTTTGCACAGAGTAAGATTCATATCTGTCTTTATGTTGGAGATCTTTGGCTCTAGGAGTTGCAAGATCAAGAGTTCTAAATCTATTTTTGCACCTGTCTTGAAGAAGACATGTCAGATCTCTCTGACTGTATAAGAGGGACATTGCTGACTGAGTATGATCTTGCAGAACTGACCCATCATGAGCCATAAGCAGGGTATTATCCGGGAATAATATCAGTGGAATTCCCTAAAAGTGAAGCACAACTAAAACTCACTTTTAAAGCATTTGTATATAACCAGGGGGCTGAAGCTGCAGCAGCATTCCTGACAAAGAAACTTGTCTGAAGCATATCAGTTTCAAGACATAAGTGTTTTGAAGGTCGAGACATTCTATAGAGCTACCTGAAAGAAAAGAATCCATGGGCTGTACTACTGTTCCCATTTTAAAACGTCAATTACCACAAAGATTTGTGTTGTTTTTCTGGACTTATATAATGCTGTGCTGAGGAACACAGAAATGAGAGATGTTTGCTTAAATGCAATCTACTGTCATACACTTGAGTCACTCAATCCTTTTCTGTTTGTAAGAACTGAATGGGACAAGAATTGTAGTTTGGGGATGAAAAGGTGAAGACTTCTGTCTGGAAGCTTTTTACCTGTTTGAGAACCTAATGGTCCTATGAAACATATGCTCATTTCGAATAACACATTTTTAATCTGCTTCGTAAGCAGAGTCTCGAAAGACAATTTTACCTCCAGGGAATTGTCATCTGCTTTGACCTCCATATGCATTGCATCTAAAACAATGTTTCCTTTAGAGGAAGAAGTTGGGTCTGACGTCTTTAAAGTAGGTCTGAGAACCACAAATGGACTCTGGCATTTTGTTGGGTGCATTCAGTTGCATGGTTCCTGCATCTACCAGCACTTAGAAAAACTTGAAAGCCAAAAGCTCTTTTTTTCACATTCTTTTTTGTGTGGTCAAGGGTCACAAGCAGAGACCGGGTTCCAGTTTCTTTAACAAAGATTCCTCAAATAAAATCTTTGGCTGAAGGACCTGCCTCCAATGTTGTGAGGTCACCTAGCTTGTGATCAATTTTTAATAGATTTTTTTTTGCCTTTCCTGAGAAATTACAGAATTAATGGCCCTCAGTAAACATATGCTGCTTAACCTAGTTTGACAGATCAGCTAGGGTGGATTTTCAAGGGGTCAATAGTAGTGAGGAATACATTGTGCTACAAAGACCAGGCACAGTAAATGTCCTTATTGAACTTTGAGAAAAAGGGGGCCTTCTTGAGGGAGTCCATAGTGAAAGTGGACACAACAATGTCTAGAGGAGACCTCAATCAATGTACTGTAGATATATTTTCCTACATGCTTCACAAGGAGTCAAAGCATAGTGTTGGGATATTGCATCAGAGCTCAGTTAACTATAGGCTCACCAGCTTTGTCCATCATGCACTCTGCAGTGAGGAACATCATGGTGCTCAATATAAAATTGAGAAATTTGCATTTCACTCTTCTTCTTGGAGTGGCATGCCAGTGGAGGTTAACAGAATCAGAACTATATTCATATTTATTATCAGAACCAGTATAACAATCATCATCGGCGTCCAATAGTGCATCGAGCGTGACAACAGCTTTGGTTATTTTCCCCAGTTCTCAGAATGAACATCTGTGTTGTTGACAACAACTATCAATTTACAAAGAACCTTCACAATTCAAACTGGTAGCTAAAGCTGCAGTCAAGTGGATTCACACTGGAGGAGATGGTGTTTTCCATCATGCTAGCGTACATGTCTACCAAATTAGAGGATGAAAGGTCCAAATCAAGAAAAGCACCAGGTCTACTTTTTCCAGTTACATTTTTGTCAAGTGATGGATGCATTTTTTTGCTTATGGGGGGCATGGCAGGAATGACCAGAGCTGGAAAGACCGAAGTTTTTATTCCTTTGGAGATTTACTTCACAGAGGCATTCAAAGCATGATTAACTGAAGAGGACTTCGCCGTACTGATGAAAGAGCCCAAGTTATGCATGAATATTTGCACTTCGTCAGTCTGTTCATTCTGAGCAGAGCCATTATATTCTTCACTGGACAACTTTACTCAGAAAGATATGAGACAGTAGTAAGCACACAAAATTTGTAGGTATAACAGCAAAACGAATAAATCTATTCATCATGGATACCAGTGTAAAATGTCATTAAACAGGCAAGCACTTTTGAGGCGGGGACATAGAGTGCACTGTATGCAGATTAGACTGCCTACTGGTTGTGTACTGGTGATGCTGATTCATTTTTTCCCCGTGTTTCGCAGAGAAGTCTACTTTGTTGTTGTTACCTTGGCTGATATTTGAATTAAAGTATGAAAGGAAGCGGAAGAGGATCCTACGACCTTGCCATGAAATACTTAACCTGCAGAGCGACTCGGATTTGTAATCATAAGCATGCCTCACTAACTCTCTCCTTCACTTCCTCCATCATGCCCAATTGCTGGGCCAATGATACCTGCTGTGACCACAAGTACAAAGGGTATTTTCAAATCCTCTGGTGACCCTCGCAGAGCAATGACTAGTTCAAATCCCCAATCCCCTCCGGCTTCAAGGAACGTCCTAGTTGTCACTGGAGAACTATTTCTAAATTTGCGCATTTGCAATGCATCCCAAAAAGCTTGAAGTCTTTTCCAGCTCTCAGAATTGTAAGTTTTGTGCCTTTTTCCTCTGTTCCAGAGGACAAATACTTTCCGGGTTGTTATTGTTCACGATGTGTCTCCTTTTGTAAATCAAATTGACTTGCAAGCCCTTTCTGTGCAATTTAGAACCACAGGGCATATTTAAGGATGTGCTGTTCTGCTCCAATTGATTTTGCAGTGGTCAGTGGAATTACTGCCACAAAACTAATGAGCAAAACACCACATCATCCAATAGTAATGTGGTGCTTAATAACACCTTGGTGTAAATCAGAACCAATTAGAACCAGCCAAAGAGTTTACGTAGCCAGGGCCCTCCAGTCTAGAAAGGAATAGCCTTTTGTGCACAGGCCCCTAAAGGACCAACCCATTATCAACTTTATGGGGAGCTGTGGCAGCAGTGAGTGACCCCCATCTTCGGAGGCACAGCCCTGGCGTCGGTGATGGGTAGAGTTGAAACTTGCATGAATAGGGAGGAGCTCTGACAGAGATCCATAAGCGAGAATTCCTAGAAAGTATAACAAGAAAATTCAGATGGGCATTAGCTGCCACCTATTTTGAGACTCCCCAGATGCAGCAGCTTGTGGAATCAGGCGCGCAACGCCCATTAGGCTCAAAGGGCTTCACTACAGGTATCAGAGCACTTCACAACACACAGGATACAGGGTAACAGCGGGTTACAGTAATAGTAATTAAACTCGCACGTTTACAACATTGGATGTGTACAAAAGTTACCACAAGAGACAGTTACAACAATTGGGCAGAGGACATACACAGTTACACGAAGTCGGATCACGGCGCAGTGGAGAAAGTAATTAAGTCTGGTCGAGGGTAAATTAACCAAGATGTCTGTCAAATAGGAGGAGCTTGAGGTCATGTTTGAAGGTTGCTAGGCAGGAGGTTAGACGGAGTGAGGGAGGCAGGGAGTTCCAAGAATTAGCACATGGATAGTCAGTCCTACTGGCTTTGTCAATACTTGTAGTATTAGTAGGAGATAAAAAAGATATCTCTGATTTCCAGTACCCTGGGGCTACCCCTGAAAACCGTTCAAATGTATTCGCTGATATTGTTGATATGGATGTTGATATTTATTGTTTTAAAAGTTCATAAAAGCCGAGGTTGTCTTTTGCTGGCCCCGCTGAAAAATGGAGCTGTTCAGAGTATACATGACTTGAGAGCCAAAGGACATACCAGACCACATGCCGAACACTACATTTTGTGCTGTATTATGAATGCAAAAAGAACAATTGATGGACAGAATGCAGAACAATGTCATACATTCACCCCAGTACAGAGATCTGGGCCTAAATCTATAATTTTTTTGCTCACCATGCCATTCCAGTTTGAACCCAGCCATATGCAAATCGGTCTTGACTCTGTGCCTCATGGGAACAGTCCAGCCCGAACTGCCAAGCCAGTCCTCCCTGGACTGGAAACAAGCATCCTAGGACCGGTTTCGGGGTTTCACCCCTCATCAGCCAGGATAGCTTGACTTCAGTGGCATGGAGAGCACGGGACCCACGTCTGGGCATACCCGTCCCACTCGGGGTGACAAATGCAAAAAGAACAATTGATGGACAGAATGCAGAACAATGTCATACATTCACCCCAGTACAGAGATCTGGGCCTAAATCCATCATTTTTTTGCTCAACATGCCATTCCAGTTTGAACCCAGCCGTATGAAAATCAGTCTTGACCCTGTGCCTCATGGGAACAGTCCAGCCCGAACTGCCAGGCCTGGTCCTCCCTGGACTGGAAACAAGCATCCTAGGACCGGTTTCGCTTAAATGAGAGTCCGGAAAGTTTCTTCTCTCTAAGATTCATGAAGGTTGTGCACTTACAAAGGTCTTTACAGCCTCAACTGTCTGAGCCCCATAACCTGCACAACATATTGTTTACATTTGATAAGATAGTAAAATTAAACAGACTTTTGAAAGTAGCTGAATATATGAAACTCTCCAAATGCTGCCTAATAGAATTTTCATTCAGTGTACACTTGCACATGTAATGCGACGATGAAAAATGTCAACACATTTTAAATTATTATGAAAAATGCATTACACTCCAGTGCTAAAAGTTCTGTGATCTATACCGAGAGGTTTATATAAACATTAAATATCACAGGGGTAAGCAGTGACCCAGTGGGACACCAGAAGTCAGCTCAGTTAAGGTGAAGGATTATAAAATCCTCGAGTGCCAACAGAATTAAACAATATCACTGAAACTTAAGATTGCAGTTAGGTTCATCAACCCGCCCAGTAGTAAATTTACATTAATTTTATAAAATTACCAATAAATTGCACATTGAAATTTCTTATATGTAAATCCACACAGTACATATTCATTGTGGCACTATTTTGCTATTTGGTGATATGATGGGTCCTTACCGAAACATGTTTTTCTCTGATCCTAAATGGTTGAGCAATGCGTAAAAAGCACGTTGGCAGTTAAGCAAATAATGTAGTGCAATGTTGCTCAAAACAATCAGCACTAATGTACAACCTCACTACACTATAATGCCAGGTAGTGATAGTGGGCGGAATATTTAGCCGATGTCCCCCTTTCTTCCGACACCACACACTAACCACGGGCTCATTCAAGGGGCTTGAAATCCAATAGGAAACTCATGATTTGGTATCTTGTGTTGGGAGTCAAAACTATGCTCTTTGCAGGCAATGAGTCCAAACTAAGCTCTTTGTAGGGAATGAGTCCAAACTATGCTCTTTGCAGAGAATGAGTCCAAACTATGCTGTTTGCAGGGAATGAGTCCAAACTATGCTCTTTGCAGGGAAAGAGTCCAAACTATGCTCTTTGCAGGGAATGAGTCCAAACTATGCTCTTTGTAGGGAATGGGTCCTAACTATGCTCTTTGCAGAGAATGAGTCCAAACTATGCTGTTTGCAGGGATGAGTCCAAACTATGCTCTTTGCAGGGAATGAGTCCAAACTATGCTCTTTGCAGGGAATGAGTCCAAACTATGCTCTTTGTAGGGAATGGGTCCTAACTATGCTCTTTGCAGAGAATGAGTCCAAACTATGCTCTTTGCAGAGAATGAGTCCAAACTATGCTGTTTGCAGGGAATGAGTCCAAACTATGCTCTTTGCAGGGAATGAGTCCAAACTATGCTCTTTGCAGGGAATGAGTCCAAACTATGCTCTTAGCAGGGAAAGAGTCCAAACTATGCTGTTTGCAGGGAATGAGTCCAAACTATGCTCTTTGCAGGGAATGAGTCCAAACTATGCTGTTTGCAGGGAATGAGTCCAAACTATGCTCTTTGCAGAGAATGAGTCCAAACTATGCTCTTTGCAGGGAAAGAGTCCAAACTATGCTCTTTGCAGGGAAAGAGTCCAAACTATGCTCTTTGCAGGGAATGAGTCCAAACTATGCTCTTTGCAGGGAAAGAGTCCAAACTATGCTCTTTGCAGGGAATGAGTCCAAACTATGCTCTTAGCAGGGAAAGAGTCCAAACTATGCTCTTTGCAGGGAAAGAGTCCAAACTATGCTCTTAGCAGGGAAAGAGTCCAAACTATGCTCTTAGCAGGGAATGAGTCCAAACTATGCTGTTTGCAGGGAATGAGTCCAAACAATGGTCTTTGCAGGAAGTCCTAATCTTGAGAGCAAGGTTACATGGGAATAGTAATGGAGAACTCTGCAAAGACTTTAGCCTGAAGTTCAAACGGTGAGGTATTCCTGAAGTGTGGCATGCTCCAACTCTAGATCACAAGCCTCTGGAATTCTGTTCCACAAGACAGAAACATGAAGGGACAGGTGCTCATTCGTGCAAATGTGCAATGGCACGTTAGTCAGAGTTTCCTGAACTGGAAGCTGTATTGGAATGTGCTTTCACAGACTCAAGACGTTGAAAGTTGTGAGGTCCAGCCTCTGGGGTACCTCAGGTTCTATGTGGAGAAAAACAACCGCTCCAAATATATGAACAGAGGCACGCCAGGTGCGGATGAAGGGACCTGTGTGCTGGGGTCAGTGTCAGTCACTCAGGCTACAAACCTGAAGAATGGTGACCTGGGGGATACTGGACGAGGCTGCACAGAGCTGCAGGAACCCTTGGGCCAACAGCAATGGAGGGCGCTGTAAAGGTTTTACATCAAGGCGGACTTTGAGCAGCACCGGGAATCCTTAGTAGTGTGGAGAATTCAGGACGTTCATAATCAATACAGCCCCGTCATATGGGGGCGACCACCCTTTAGTTCAATGCAATTGGAAAAATGGTCGACATGAAGGCACTGAAGTACAAACTGAGCAGAACAATATTTGTGAAAGCATGGTATAGAAACAGGGGATATTTCTCCTGGACGAAATCACGCCAGAGCTTCTCAATCAGCAGGACCCGCTAATGGCTTCATTGCTGACAGCTGCGTAAGAACAAGTCAGAGGCGGCAGTAGCCACTATTCAATTTCTAAACAAATAAGAAAGGTTAAATGAATTCTAAAAGAACTTCTAATGATAAATAGCATTTTTGTGTTACGTCTAATGGAAGCAAATATCAATAAAATATATAAAATGTCACTTACAATTTTTTCACCTTCTTGGCAAAAGCAAACAGGATGTTGTTAGCAGACACTTCTGCGCGCTCTATGTTGATATAATCTGTTCTATCGACCTTTCGACGTCGGCAGTGTCTAACTGGGCAATAGGTTCATTTGAATAAAGTGTTAGGTAAAGTAAAAGAAAGCCTCTTCATCTGGTGTCGTGTTCTTGGGACGCCGAAGCCCTCCGTCTCAGAATCAGAGAGCAGTCTGCCTCAGTCCATGTTTGACATTTGGTGCTTGCGTACAATCATGTTTCATGCTCACCGGGTTACTGAGAAGGCGCGTTTTCGAGTCTGGTGCCAGATTCAAGAAGTGGATTACCCTTCACGTCGAGACCCAGGGAGAGAAATTCGAACTAATCCGTACTGTGGAGAAAAATTAAGGTTGACAAAATATCTTCATGGGAGATGGGGTCTCCATCCATTAGCAAAAATGTTACTTGTGGTACAGCCCATGGCTTCGTTTGGCTTCTGTGGCCAATTGTTGAGTTTTTGTTTTGCCTTTTTACGTCGTAAAGCTCAAATTAATGATTAAGTAGTTGGAACACCATGAAATGAATCCACCATTGTTATGGTCATCCAACCCGGATAAATAAACAACGTTTGTGTGTTAAGGGGAAGAATTATTTATATTTAATTTGTTGTCTTCTCCAAGTTGTGAGGTTTAGGGGAGCGTATGTTCCGATCCAGAATTATTGTTACTATGAGCCTTGGTTTCCCATTGGAAAAAAAAGAGAAAACATGGACATGGTGGTTAATAACAGGGTGTGTAATTGTAACGTGTCTTATACATATTCTCACCTGCATATATTATTTATTTGGACTCTTTTTAGTTATGTGGTTAAACTATCAACAGGTATCCAATCTGCATATGATGAGTCTGAATTTTGACCATTTCTAAAACCCCTTGAGCTTAAACTTAAACAGTGACATTTTTTTAAAAAGGGTTTAGAAAAAGTTCTTTCTGATTTTAAGAGTAAATATGTACATTTATTTATGTATATGATAACAAGACTATTATGCATAAAATGGATGGCATGCAGCACTGTAGAAGATTTTGTACCAGGCCAGTTCCAGGCTGGTGGCTGACCTAACAAGCTCCAGAGGCCTCCCCTGCAACTGCCATGCTGACCTGAGCCTGCTGACCTCTGCTGGAGTGAGTCCCTGATCCACAAGAGGTGCCTCCCCTAGTCCTGGACCCTTATCTGGCACCAGAGTGTACTCCTCTGCAAGAAACTGTGAAAATACTGAAGTTTGGGCTCCTCGCAACCACGCCAGTTCACACCAAGACCTTGCAGTCTGTGACGATCGCCAGTGTTAAGGTACAGTGAGATCGGTTCTTCGTGCTACAGTGACTTCCAACGATGACCGGCAACACGAGAGCCGCACTTCGCGTTACACCAATGACAGCCTGTGGTGACCGCCGACGCAAAGCTACAGAAATAAACATCTGTGATGCCCGACCAGCTCTTCGCCCTTGAGCGACGACAGCCCGCGACGCCTGGCCTGCTCTTTACGCTACAGGGACAACGATCAGCAATGCTTTCCCTGCTCCTCGTAGCCTCCTCCACCATGAAAGGAACCATTCGCGCTGGACTCAGAAGGTACCTCTTCAGCAGGACTAACCTGGTCCCTCTATCCAACCCACGCTCCATCATGGTGGGCCTGAACTTGTGACTTTCCTCTGGTCTAGCATGACTAAATGACTGCAAGTAGCAAATTGTGCTTTTAGGCGCTATTTTCACAAAAAACTTTAAAATTAAATATCTCCAGTTCTACTGATTGGACTTTTGATGTTCTGGTATCGTTTTATTTATTACAATTCACTCTAGTTTTCTAAAATTGTTTGGGATTTTCCTTGTGTTGTGTTTTCAACTTATTACTGTTTGTGTGCTGTATAAATACTTAACATATTGCCTCTAAGTTAAGGCTGACTGCTTTTGTGCCAAGTGACTTTTGTGGTTCACTCTGACAAGGATTGTGGTTGTTACCTGATTGGGCTTCCACCTCCCTCAAACCATAACCCAATCGCTTTCAATATGATTTCCTTTCTTTTTAAAAAATGACTTAGTTTATTAGACATTAGCACAGAAAAACAACACAGAGTAGGGTTAAGGATTGTCTAATATTGCTTGCTTTGCTGAAAACAAATCATTTGAAGAAGCTACTGAAAAAAAAGAAAACCTTGCATCTTGAATTCTAACTGCATACCTATAATCTGCTTCCAAAGAGAACATGTTGCCTTAGAAATAAGTGCAGATATATTATGTGTTCAATCTTCATAATAACAGTAATTATGATTACTATAGTATTTGTAGGATTTTATTTAACACCTGAGCAAGACTTTAGGAACACAAACACAATAAAAACATTCATATATCTTGTTGCGTGGGCAAAGGATCAGAACGGACACTAGGCTGTGGTAAAGAGGGCTTTATTGCACATAATACACGTCTCCTCCTTGTAGCCAGTCTTTCTGGTGTATACGGGGAGGCGAAGGCTTGTTGGACGGTCGTCTGGTCCCTCGCCGTCTCTCTCCTGATCGGCTCCCTCCGATTCTGGCGTCGGGTTCCCAGGGACTCCCTCTCCATGCGGCGGGGAACACAAAGAAAGAAAGGCAGATATGAGGCGTCGTTACCTTTTTATGCCCAAAGCGAAAGGGGATGTGAGGGAACTCCACAGCACACGTGACACATTCCTATTTCGGGGCAGGAAGTGATTGTGTGAAGGTGCCGAAATTAATAGTGAAGGATAACGCAATGAAGTGAACGGGACGTCAAAGGCTACGGGGGTACACTCTCCCCCCTCCCAAGCCAACCCGTGAAGCGCTTGCGTACCTGTACAAGCCACGCTCCTCCTGGAGCGTGGCTGGGCGAATCGCAGGGTCGTTGGCCTCCTAGCTCCGCCGGGGCTCCTGGTGACACGGTCAACCGATCTCCCTCCTTTCTCGCCTCTACAACTCCTCCGTAGTACGCTGTCCTCTCTTCACTCGTCTCGTCTCTCTCGCCGGTGTAGCGACACACCCCTTTCCGGGAATCCCACTTCCTTAAGGCATCGTAGTTGGTGACGTCATTGGGCGGAGTCTCGTAAATCCGGATTCCCCAATCGGAGACGTCTTCCTCCTGATGGTCCTTGCGGGTGAAGGGGTTTCTGGGATTGGTAGTCCAATCCTCCTGTCATGGGGGAAGAAGAGGGAGAGAGAGGGGTGTAGCGGTCCACCAATCGCCATTGTCCACGCGTTTCACCTGGGACGAGCCCAGTCTGTCACACACCTCCTCCCCTGGATTCTCCCGATCGGGGAGAGGAAACACCCTGGACAGGTAATCTGCACTCCCGTTGTCTTTTCCTTTTCGGTGGCGGACTTCAAAGGAAAATGGCTGAAGTGTTAAGAACCAGCGCAGGACTCTAGGGTTCTGCGACTTGTTCTTACACATCCACTGCAAGGGAGCATGGTCCGTGTACAACGTGAATGGACGCCCTTCCAAGTAATATCGTAACTTGTCAACTGCCCATTTAACCGCTAAACACTCCCTCTCTATGGTTGGGTACTTAGTCTCTCGGGGAAAGAGCTTGCGGCTAATGTACAGTATAGGATGTTCTATCCCCTCCTCCGATACCTGTGACAATACGGCGCCCAGACCATGGTTTGAGGCGTCAGTATGTAGTATGAAGGTTTTGCTAAAGTCTGGGGAGGCTAATACGGGGCTGGTGGTGATGATTCCCTTATGGGTTTGAAACGCCTCCTGCATATCCTTGCTGGGATGTTGAAACTGGTGCAGGCTGCTGTTTTTGCGCAGGACATCCGTGAGGGGAGTGGCGATTTCGGAAAACTGGGGAATGAACCGCCTGTAATATCCAATCAAACCCAGGAAGGCGCGGAGGTCTCTTTTGTTCTGGGGAAAGGGGGTTTCAGCTATCGCTCTTACTTTTTCGGTCTGGGGACTTATCAGACCCCGTCCTAGCACATACCCCAGGTATTTCACTTTTCGATATGGTGCTCGGGATTTTTTTGAGTTCACGTGGAGCCCCGCTTGTTCCAAGGCGCTCAACACGATCCGCATGTGGACGAGGTGTTCTTCCCATGTCTTGCTGAAAATTACTATGTCGTCCAGATAGGCCGAACAATAGGAAGAATGGTTGTGGAGCACTGTGTTCATGAGCCTCTGAAATGTGGCCGTCGCCCCATGTAAGCCGAAGGGGAGGACGTTAAACTCGTAGAGGCCTTCTGCCGTAGCGAACGCTGTCTTTTTTCGGTCTTCTTCTCTGAGAGGCACCTGCCAATAGCCCTTGGTTAAATCGAGCGTTGTTATGTATCGTGCTTCCCCTAATTTCTCGATTAACTCGTCGATTCTTGGGATGGGGTAAGCATCGAACGCCGAGATAGCATTCAGGGCTCTGAAGTCCATACAGAACCTCGTCGATCCGTCTGGTTTAGGCACCATGACTATTGGCGAGGACCAGTCGCTGGTAGAGGGTCGTATGACACCGAGCTGTAGCATAGTCTGGACTTCCCTTTTAACGGCTGCTCGTTTTGCCGCAGGTATTCGGTAAGGCTTCTGCTTTATGATTTTTCCGGGTGGAGTGTGTATACGGTGTTCAGCTAGGGTAGTTTTACCCGGTAGGTCCGAAAATATCGGCGAAAAAGGGCTCAAGGTTTTCATGAGTGCCGTTCTTTGTTCGACTGAGATGTCCTCGTTGATCACGAGTCTGTCTAGGGTGTTCTCGTCATCAATAGGCGAGGGTATAGTCAGATGGGCGTCTGTTGGAGGGGGTCCCAACCATTTTTTAAGGAGGTTTATGTGGAAGGTTTGTTGCCTGCGAGGTGTGACTTGTAGTCGGTAGGTCGTTTTTCCTATAACCCCCACTACTTTGTAGGGTCCCTGCCATCCTGACTGGAATTTCCTGGTTGAGGAGGGAAGAAGAACCAGGGCCCAATCTCCTATAGACAGTCTTCGCCACCTCTTCCCCCGGTCATAGTTTGCTTTTTGTCGCTTTTGACTGCTTTCGAGATGGGCGTAAGCCAGGTCTCTCAACTTCCAGATTTTGGATTTCAATTGCTGGGTGTATTCCAGCGTCCCCCTGTTCTCCTCCTCAAGTTCTTGCTCCCACGCTTCCTTTGTCATCTCCAGGAATGACCGGGGTTGTCGCCCATATAGGAGTTCAAAAGACGAACAACCCAAACTGCTTTGGACCTGGGCCCGGATTACATAAAGCGCTAGGGGTAGAAGGCGATCCCATTCCTTACCCTCGACGGCTATCATCTTCTTCAGGGTGGTCTTGATGGTTCGGTTGTATCTTTCCACGAGGCCATCGGTTTGTGGGTGATACACCGAGGTCCGTATATGATGGAGGTCCAACACACTGCAGACTTCCTTCATCAAGCGCGAGACGAAGGGTGTCCCTTGATCCGTCAGGATCTCTCTCGGGAACCCAACCCTCGAAAAGAGCTCTACCAGTCTGTCTGCTATCGCTGCTGAGGTAGGGGCTTTGAGGGGGAACGCCTCGGGAAACCTGGTGGCATAATCTACCACCACCAAGGCATACTGGTTTTCTTTCCGTGTCTGGGGCAGAGGCCCGATCAAGTCCATTCCAACCCGTTCGAATGGGTTCCCAACGATCAGCAGTGGTTGTAAAGGAACCGCCGGAGGTCGCTGCATGTTTTTCCTCTGACACTCCTCACAGGTCTGACAGTGTAGCTTGATATCCTTGTATATTCCCGGCCAATAAAAATGCCGGAGCACGTTCTGGGTCGTCTTCTCTGCACCGGTATGACCCGCTGTGAGGTGGGAGTGTGAGAAAAATAGTATCTGCTCCCTAAAAGTTGTCGGTACCAGTAGTTGTTCCAGATCTTCAGGACTGCCTTTTCTATAAAGCATATCGTTTTTTATGAGGAAACAGGGATAGAGAGGTGAAGGGGCATCCTGGGTCGTATGAGCTGCTTCACATGCGTTGAGTAGGGTGGGGTCGTTGGTCTGTGCAAACCTGAAGCTTTTGTCTAGAAGCCATGGCTCGGGGGTAGTCAAGGCGGGGAATGACTGGGAGTGGCGTCCGGGGCTTTTGGGTCTACCAGCTCCCTTTCTGATGGTATGGGTAAACAGCTGTAGGAAGTCAGGATTGTCGGTTCCCAGTATGAGTTCTTCAGGGAGTCCTTCCAGTGCCCCAACCCGTACTGTGCAAGACGGTCCCTGGGGAGGAGTGAGGGAAATAACAGCTAAGGGATATGGCTTTATATCACCGTGTACACATTTAATGTGGACCACAGCGTCCGGGACATACTGGGATCGTTCAACAAGGGACTTGTGTACTACAGATTGTTTACACCCTGAGTCTAACAAAGCTTTTACCCTCCTTCCATTCACGTGTACACTTACATGGAATGCTGGACCCATTTCAGCGGTGTAGAGTATCGATCTGGGAACATAACCCACTTCCATGGGTTCCTCCGGTATTCATTCTTGGGGCACATCCGCGCTATGTGACCCCAGTCACCACACTCTAAGCACTGGGGTCCGCGGAACGAGGGTATCTCGATTTTGATGGTCTTGGGTCGGAGAGTATCCATCAGTGGGCGTGGTTTCTTCTCGCCTTTCGCGGAGACGGTCTTGCTTGGCCTGTCGCTCTCCCACGGCGACGTACGCGATTGGGCCCTTGAGAAGGTCGTGGCCATTTCCACCGCTTCTTCCGGGGTGAGGTGGGGACGCTGCTTCAGCCACCTCTGAGTGCCATATGGCAATGCCTCCAGGAACTGTTCGAGATACACTCTGTTCATAATTTCTTCCTTGGTACTGGTCTGCAGCTTTAACCATTTGTCCGCTGCCATTTTCAGGCGAAAATATAGGGTTTTGGGGTTCTCTCCGGGCTGTCCTCGCTCCTTCCGGAAACGCACAAGGTAAGCTTCTGCATCCAAACCGAGATAGTTTAAGATCACGTCCTTGATATTGTGATAGGGGGTGTCGCCAGTGGCGTTGGCCACTTGGTACGCTGACTGGGCCTCTCCCGTCAACAGGGGCGCTAGGAAGAAGGGCCATCTATCTTCCGGCCAAGCGCAGGCTCTTGCCGCACGTTCGAAATTTAACAAGAATGCGTCGGGATCTTCGCCGGGGACGTATTTTTGCAAAGCTATGCCGGAGGGTCCGTGGGGCATGCTACGGACTTCTCTAGGGGCGGGTACCGGTGGTGCTCCTAATACTCGTTGCAGTCCGTCCATCTGGGCAGCGAAAGAATCCTTAAAGACATCCCTGTCCGCCTGCGCCGATGTCATTTGCCGTTCTACGGCCCATTCCAGTCTTTCTTGCCCCTTTACCAGGTGTTGAATGAGGGCGTCCATCATGGGGTTACTGATGGCTTCTATAGACAATCCCACTTCTGACACCAGTTGTTGCGTGGGCAAAGGATCAGAACGGACACTAGGCTGTGGTAAAGAGGGCTTTATTGCACGTAATACATGTCTCCTCCTTGTAGCCAGTCTTTCTGGTGTATGCGGGGAGGCGAAGGTATTTCGGGGCAGGAAGTGATTGTGTGAAGGTGCCGAAATTAATAGTGAAGGATAACGCAATGAAGTGAACGGGATGTCAAAGGCTACGGAGGTACACTCTCCCCCCTCCCAAGCCAACCCGTGAAGCGCTTGCGTACCTGTACAAGCCAAGCTCCTCCTGGAGCGTGGCTGGGCGAATCGCAGGGTCGTTGGCCTCCTGGCTCCGCCGGGGCTCCTGGTGACACAGTCACCCGATCTCCCTCCTTTCTCGCCTCTACAACTCCTCCGTAGTACGCTGTCCTCTCTTCACTCGTCTCGTCTCTCTCGCCGGTGTAGCGACACACCCCTTTCCGGGAATCCCACTTCCTTAAGGCATCGTAGTTGGTGACGTCATTGGGCGGAGTCTCGTCAATCCGGATTCCCCAATCGGAGACGTCTTCCTCCTGATGGTCCTTGCGGGTGAAGGGGTTTCTGGGATTGGTAGTCCAATCGTCCTGTCATGGGGAAGAAGAGGGAGATAGAGGGGTGTAGCGGTCCACCAATCGCCATTGTTCACGTGTTTCACCTGGGACGAGCCCAGTCTGTCACATATCTAAATGAGAAAGAGCCTCTTTTGTCACCTACAATAGGAAGGATTATTCAACAAACGTTTATTCAAGGTTAGTACAGGAATGCACACACACCATGGGACTTTTATGTCTGTGCTCATTTACTGTCATCAGCATCAGAACAAGTCACCTTTTACCACATGCCATTATCTTATGAAATCTAATGTAGTATATTACTTACACTTGTATATAGATGAGAACACTTTGAATATCTCTATTCTAACTAAGAATTAATACTTTCTAGAGTGCCGTTGATAGGAAGCATGAACTTACACTCACAAAGAAAAGAAATGGACGCAGGCTGGCATTATTTTATGCTACATAGACCTATAGATAGTGTTAAAGCTCATCAGAATAATTTAACCTATTTGATGCGCCCGTTAGAGAAAAATATTATTATGGCATTAGAAGAAAGAAACGCTAACATGACATGTAGCAAAGACAAACATAATGATGTTTAGAAAAATGTTTGGAAGAAGGAAGAAGATGAATTTAGAAAGAAATTGAAATTGTTTATTCAAAATTAAGATTAGATAACCAACATAAAAGAAAATTTAGCTTTTACAGAAGGACACCAAAACGAACCAGACATTTGGGGATTAGTAGTTGTGAACACACATTTGAATTAATGGGAGGGACATGGCAAATTTTACAAACAGATGAATCACTATTCCAGGACTTATTTTGTTAGTGGACAGAATGCTTATTTTCTCTTACTTGCTGATTGGCAGGGTATTTGTTTCTTAAGGGGGTGCTATTTCCTAAAATGTACGATGTTACTAGTATAGATGCATTAACAATAACACCGGCACACAGACACACCCGTGGTGCAGAGAAGGGAACTCAATTGGTAGGAGATATTGTTGAAGCAATCATCCGACATGTAGGAGTCAATTTAATTGACAAAAAGATTAGAAAACTATCAACTGCTGTCGACAAGCTGGCAACAAGTGCTTCTGGAGCTTTGCTAGTAGTAAACACTGAGCTGATTGCCAAATGTTAAATGGTTTTGCAAGATCGTTTAGCATTAGACATTTTACTTGCAGAAAAAGGCAGAGATTGCAAGATGCTTAAATTAACCCATTGCTGCTCCGTTAGACCTGGCAAAAGTAAGAAAATAGAGGAATTTGCAAAGAACTTTTCTGATTTAAAGCCTGAACTAGCAGAGTTGAAAACACAAAGGGGCCGATTATGATGACGGTTGGAGTTGCCTCCAACCGACATCATCGTCGGCTTTCCGACCGAGATCGTAATAGGCCCCCTAGTGTCTTAGAAAAGTTTGGTAAAGGAGTTCATACAATTGGAAATTGGATTGCAACTGCAGGAGGAGGTATTGTAAAGTCTATACTTATACCAGTGCTAGCAGTAGGGCTTTGCTTGTTATGGCTGTTTGCTTTAGTCAGAGGCTGTAGATATTACTTACACAAGAAGAGAGAAAGAGAAATTAATAAAAGATTTGAAAACTGTTTGACATTGAATCACATCATGAACAATGAGTATAGAAAGTCATTGAAATTTCAAAGTTAAGAAAGAAAGAGAAACGATTTGACGGATGATGAGAGTGCCATTTGAACAGAACTCACATGTGAAACCATGATAGTGTAACTGTTGATAAACCATCAGATGGGGGACTAATAGAGTCAATTAATTAGGATGAAAAATAAATTAACATAGTAAGCTAAATGTGCCATAAAGAGTAAAACTTAACGCTAAATTGACACACATTTAAAATGTGCTAACTCGCACTAGGTAATCATTATTACTCATGTAAGCAATAGTAAGGCCATGAAACAGTTTTTTCTTAACTAGAAAGGAACTCGATATTGCTGAAATGTGATTTAGAAGCTTGACCCTACAATGACATGCTTAGAGATGTTGTCATCTACCGCTAGCCTTCATCTAATCTGAAAAAGTTTTTTAAGAAAGATATAATTATTGACCGCATGATTTGGACTGACTTTTTTCTTTTCATGTTTTTATTATGTGTTCATCTTTTCTGTATATATGTATATTTACACTATTGATCAAGAATGGAAAATAATTCCAAGAAAAAGAGACTAAATAACTAAATAAAATATTTTTATAAACAGAAATAAGATTTTGTTTTCAGTTTATAGTCGGTTCATTGTGTGGTTATATCTGTTTACATGATACCTAGAATGTTTTAACTCCAGATTTAATTGAAAGCTTGCTATTATCTCTTTACCTAAGATGCTTAGAGATGTTGTCAGAACTGCAGAATCTTTCAGTTTAACAAACTGTATTAATTTATTAAGCAACATTTTATTCTTGAATGTCATGAACTTCCTACGTTCTTATGTTTCATACAAAGATTGAATAGAATAATTTGTGCATTTAAACAATAATGATGATTTATAGTGTAAAAGAATGCATTACCCAACAGTGAATTTGTCTTTTAATTAGTAGTTCATTGTTCTCGCAGTAAAACAAATTTATATGTGGAAGGTCGATCTGAGTTTAAAGCCTATGAGAACTATGCCTGATGTTTCCAGAATTTCATTGCGCAAGACTGTCTGCAGCTATCCATACGATAAAAAGTTTAATCCGCATGCATTTCTGTGGGAACGGAGGAGCTGAACCTGCTTACCGAAGAATTCTGTCCCCCGATGGATTCATGGAAGAAGACATCTGCTACAATGTTTTCAATATTTTTTCTTGACTTTTAAATTAGTGCGTGCTCCTAGGTAGTTTCAACACTTTTTCTTTGGTGGATTGCTCCAGACTCAGACCTTTAACAGTTGTGGCTATTGCTGCTACTGTTTTTCCTTGTTGCCTTACTTTGCTATTTTAAATTGACAGTTTGCTACTGCAACTGAATGCTGGTCTACTTGGATTTAATGTTATGTTATGTTATTTTATGTTAAGTGACATTTGTATAGCGCATAATCACCAACGGTCTCTTAGCGCTTATGAGAGAATTACAAAACCATACCAGCAGTTACCTATCACCGAGCCTACACGGATTATAGCTCATCTTGTCTCCAGGCCTATGTGAACAAAAAAGTCTTTAGTTTTTTCCTGAATGGAAGGAGAGTGGCTTCCCTACGCAAACTCTCTGGCAACACACATTCCAAAGTTGGGGAATCAGAACTGAGAAAGCTCGACCGCCCATGGTGACTTTGTCAAACCGTGGACAGGACAGCAGGCATGCCTCGGACGAGCGGAGGAAACGTCCCGGCACGTATCTCCTTAGGCGGTCCTTGATGTATTCCGGTGCCAGCCCATAGAGAGCTTTGTGTGCAATACATATGCCCTTAAACCTGGCCTTCTGCTTAATTGGGAGCCAGTGAAGCTGCTGCAGTAGTGGTGTAGCAAGTGAATGTCTTGGGAGCTTGAAAATAATCTTGCTGCATGGTTTATTACTACTTGCAGCTTACCTAACAGCTTGTCTGGTAGCCCAATGTATAGTGCATTGCCGTAGTCCAATTGCGATACAATCAGTGCCGTCACCACAGTGCGCAGAGTTGAAAGTGATCGGAGGGGTACCAGTTCCCTGAGTTGCCTCAAAAGGCCCACAAAAGTCCCTGCCACAGTGGTCACTTGGTTTGACAGTGTAAGCTTAGCATCTATCTTAGTGCCTAAGCTCTTCACGACAGGCACCGGTGTGGATGTAGCACCAAACTCTTGTGGCCAAAAAAGATTAGACCAGGGGTTGCCTCCAGTAGTGATGGCTAGTACCTCGGTCTTGTCAGGGTTTACTTTAAGCGAGTTGGCGGTCATCCAGTTCATTGTATACCGAAGGATGTTCTGTACACGAGGCTGCGCTTAAAGAGAGCTGTCAATCCGAAGGATCATGGAGTATCATCCGTGTAGTTGAACACTCGACAGTCCATTTGTGCTAAGGCCGCCACCAGTGGCTGGAAATAGACGTTAAAGAGCAGTGGGGACAGCGCGGAACCCTGCAGAACTCCAAAATGAGACTCAGCTGAGCCTTATGACCTACTCTTTATGGGAAGTTCTGCTACTCTAATTTGGCTCTGAAGCTGCACGTTCCTTAAATTTCACTTTTTTTCGTAGAATTTGAAATCCTCATGGGTTCTAAAATCTAAAGCTCTGATCTTGATTCTATAGAATAGGGAACGTATTTCTTTATGAAACATGCTTAATGCAATTTTATAATAAGGATGTTCTGTTCTAACCTTTCTTTTTAAAGAGATTTCTGTAAACTTATTTGATTGATGGACTACCTAAATAAAGACCAAAAATAAAGAAAATAACTTTCCTAATCTCTTAATGAGAAATCAAGCTTTAAAACGTTAATACAACACTCATCATTTACTGAACTTAAACTGTGAATGAAATTAAGATTCAAATGACTAACTTGCTCCTTGACTCCTAATACAACACTCCAAGGTCCATCAGTGAGAAGAAGACGGAATTGCCCCGGAAAATAGGGCTTAACCCTGACAGACAATAAAATGACTAAAATTTGGGCTCAGTCCGTGCTATCACTAAGAACCCTTATCAAATAAGCACATAAAACTTACCTCTGGGAGTCTTATAACATGTAGCTAAAGAAAACTGGAAGGTAGGCTTGACATTTAAATATTGAAAAAGAACTGATTTGAATGTAGTCGCAACTGATTTTATTAGATTTCATCCATAAGTATGTAGAGTCCTGTAAAAATGCACATTTTAAAAACACTTTATTGATTTTTAGGTCGAGCCTCGAGTAGCGCGCAAGCGCTGCTCTGCGAGACTTTAAGTTAGGGAGTTTGAAAAGCTGACCAGACGCTCGTGCGTCAGGCCTTTTCCCTGCGGTTACACGCGCGGCACACATCTGTTTCCAATTATTGTGCCCAGACGCGGGCGCGATAATTGGAAACACATGCCTGCCGTGCGTGTAATCGCAGGCAAAAGGCCATGACGCACGAGCGTCTGGTCAGCTCTGCAGGCTGCCGCGCTCGCTCGTTACCTTAAGCATTTGTTAAAGACCCTTCGCTAGGAAATGTCTTCGGTCGATGTCTGTGTTTTTGAAGTGAAACGTCCATGTTGAAATGACAGGTCATGCTCATGATACGACCTCGGTGTGTGTTGGATGCTCACACGGTGTTTTCCGTGCTCTTCCTGCGTGCAGGGGCCTTTCGAAGGACAAACATCTGAATCACACGCAGGGTGACCCGAACAAGGTGTTAGATTTGAACGTTGTGCGTTTATTTTTACTACTGCTGGGCCAGTGCGCCTCACTCTGTGCGCAGCTTCGAGGGTGCAGCCTCGAAGCTGCCATATTTGATCAGCTGGTGCTGCCCACACACAAGGCTCTAGGGGCCAGACAATGCCATCCGAATCCAAGCCATGCTATTTGTTGCAGTTTGTACACACCCCTATGTGCACTTTGTAACCGGGAGGTCATCGGCGACCCCTGTTCTTGTTATTGTAGCGAAACATAGCTGCTAGAATTGTTGCACCTGTGATGGTTTATTTTGAATCTGAAACAATGAGTCGAACCCAAAACGGCTATTAAGAGAACTCGTTAGTGTCGCGGTGGTAGATATCTTGTGCAACTTGTATGTCAGTTTCAGATGCGAGCATGCCTGATGCCGCACTTGTCGCTTCAAAGCGCTGTAAATAAAAGGCATTACTGTTAACCAGTTGTAATGGTCCTAAGTTTAGTAACTTTGGAAGGCTGGGTCGACCCTGCCAGAGTTTGAAATCGTGGCCCGCAGATGCTTCATTTTTCAGCCGGGAGCACGATTTAACTCATTGAGCCATCCTGCAGCCCATTGACTTCCTGGGGTTGACTCTTTTGCAGCGTTTGCTCCTTCTCGACTTCCTATTAGTTGCTGAAGCTGCATGGAGAGGATAAGAAGGGAATCCACAAACAACTCTTTTAAATCTCTGCCTGTTTTATGTTCCCTCGGCGAGGAATCCTGCGAAAAGGAGTAGCGAGGTGTATGTACCAAAGGGCAAGCAAGGTGTAGCAGGCTGCTCCCGTTATGGACGTATATGATGGATAAGTGTCCACCCCGAGTTTGGTGGTACATGTCGCCAGGGATGTGGCTTGTCGAATACTACGCTGAGAGTTCTGAGCTTTTCGGAAGCAGTTTCTAAATACTTGGGAGTAGGCTTTTGTGTGGTTTGAAAACGAGGAGCATGCACTTGAGTTTAGTTCGTGCCTCCACTGGGAGCCTGTCCCTTCTTTGGTATCGTGATTCCTCCCCCCGAGGCCTCCTGCCAAACGCACCACAGCTTTTTGTCCCAATTGCAGTGTTAAAGATATCTTAGCCATGCCTATAGACTGTGCGTTCGTGTCGTCTATTCTGGGATTCACAGCGGAGCCTGTAATCGTAGCTGAATGCACCAAATCAGTTAACTTTTTTGACGACGGATATGAAACATGTTTTTTTTTAAAAACGAGTTTATCTCGGGTGAGGGGAGCTCTGAAAGTCTGATCAAAACACAGCTACAAGGGACCAATTTATAAAATGTTTTATTTTAGAAACTGTTTTGTGCACGACATAGGCGCAACGTTCCCCTGAAGTTCAGGATTCATCATAGGAAGATGCTTTTTCTCATTTTCCGAGCAAGAGGACTGAAGGACATGGTTTCAGTCTTTGGCTCATTCAGTACCAGCCAGCTGATTGCTTCAGCAGCTCTTAAGAAGCAGGCAGTTCCAAAAGTGTGTGGGCCACCTTCTATATATATATATTTTTTTATTATTTATTTTAGCACTGTGTTTCTGGATAGTCTCCTGACATTGAACATTCAAGAGCCAATTGTTTTTGAGGCTCTGCACGTTTTAAAAGTTTGTGTGGTGTCCATTGTGTGTTTTGTGAAAAAGATGAATACAATTCCATTTCAATATGATCTACTTGTTGAAATAGAGTTTGTGACTCGAAAGCACTATCAGATGTTTTGTTCTGTATCCTTCAGCTGTTATATTAATATAGGTAGACGTAACCACCTCAATCAGACATCACAATCTATTTATTTTATGTACATTTATTAGATTGGCGTTAGCCAAGACCTTTGATTCTTACTACAATCATATTTATAATGTACTTGCTTAATGATAGGGAATTTCATCCAGCCCTGTTCATCTGTTAGTCTCATTGTCTCATTCATGTTTTTTTCCCCACCACAACATGCAGCGTGGGGCAAAGGGTCTGCCCTCTCCAGCTATTGGCTAATGTCGCTGTAAGTGACGGGATCCTGCCCTTGCACAAGGAGCAAGTACACACAGAATAGTTCTCTTCAGTGCCGGTGACTAGTATGGCAATGTGTGCCTTTTGAGACCAAAAACAAATTGCCTTTTATCCAATGTTTTTTCCTATTGATGAAGGCACAGCATCTCCCCTCCTTCCCACCCCCTCCCCCCCAAGAAACGTTTTGCAAAAATCCAAGACAAAACGAGCATTGACAGTCAAAAGGCTGGCCAACACCAAGCACCAGGCATATTAGCTTTGCTAATGCTTGTTTGAAAAAATGTTGCAGCAAGTGCCCACGCCACAAGTTTAGCATATTTCACAAAACTCATCACAAATTTCATGCCATTACAGTTGTTCATGCATCTTCCATTTTCACTATCTTAACACGTCAATAGGCCTGTTGTTTAACATGCTTTGTTATGTGTGGCACTGGAGGGGCACACAAAGCGTTTCCTCATTTGTTTGACAGTGGACTACTGTCTCTATTCTTGATTTTAACATGTAGAGCGGTGATGGCAGTGTCCCATATTTTGGGAAGCTGAACTTGTGACAAGACCATTTTATCTGTTATACTGGAGCACAGGCCTACTAACCCACTCATGGAAAAGTATTGCTGACATGCTTGAATCTGGAAGAAGGAGGCCTAGATACTGCAGTGGGGATAGAAGAGACCAAGCTCCCTTTAGAAGTGTGAGTAGGTCATTTTGCTGTACGTAGCTGCCGATTAGTGTTCCGGAGTACTGCCATTTGGTAGATGATGGTGGTGAAGGGTGGAATTGCAGTCTCTGTGGTTCATATTGTGAAGGGTATTTTAGGGAGGCCGTCCTTTTGTCCCTTTTCCTGATCACTGGTCAGTGTGGCTGTTGATGGGTGCAGAATCTCGCCCCTTTTTGTGCACCTCTGGGCACTTCAAACTGGAGATGACCCTGCCGTGAGTAGCATCACTACACACACAGGCTCAACCTCTCCCTCTCTCTCAACCTCTCCCTCTCTCTCAACCTCTCTCTCCCTCTCAACCTCTCCCTCCCTCTCCCTCCCTCTCTCTCTCCCTCTCTCTCTCCCCCTCTCTCCCTCTCTCTCCCTCTCCCTCTCCCTCTCTCTCCCTCTCTCTCTCTCTCTCTCTGAACCTCTCTCTCTGAACCTCTCTCTCTCTGAACCTCTCTCTCTCTCTCTCTCTCTGAACCTCTCTCTCTCTCTGAACCTCTCTCTCTCTCTCTGAACCTCTCTCTCTCTCTCTCTCTCTGAACCTCTCTCTCTCTCTCTCTCTCTGAACCTCTCTCTCTCTCTCTCTCTGAACTTCTCTCTCTCTCTCTGAACCTCTCTCTCTCTCTCTGAACCTCTCTCTCTCTCTGGTCGGTTGACATGCTAGCTGTCTATTTGGGAGTAGGACGTCGCTGATACTCAACAGTTATTATGTAAACAAGCATTGGCATAGCCAATAGGTCTCTCTTTTGGGACCTTATAAGTGTTTAGCCATGCAACAGTTGATGTTGTTGCACCAAGGATATTGTGCTGCATAACTAAATACTTATAAGGTCCCAAAAGCGAGACCTATTGGCTATGCCAATGCTTGTTATTCTTTCTTGCAGGAGCAGGGCCGGCTCTAGGACGGTGCAATCGGTGCCACCGCACCGGGTGCTGACTTGGGGTGGGGGTGTCATTTTTGCAAGTAAATTCTCATTTTAAAAGCACCTGCTGCCGCGTTCCTGGCCTTCAGCAATTATCAGGCATCAAATAAAATGTCAAGATACCTCCCGTGATTAATCGTCTTCCTGGAAAGAGACCGGAGGTTTGCCTAGTGGAAGTTCTGACTCATCCTAAGGTAGTGCAGAGGGTTAAAATGCCTGCTGCTAAGAACGTGTACCTTGCAGATAACAAAGTGCATATAATGGAAATAGGTCAGTGGTTTACTGCTTCTGTAAGAGAGCTCCTTTTGTTACTTGTTGTTTATAAGTCAAAATCCAAATATAGAACGTTGAGCTATTAACTGTCATCAAAGAGCTGCATGCAAACTGCAAGGTATACGTTAGCGCTATATATTATTTTACCCAGTCTTTCATTATCCTAATCTTGCCAAAAGGGTTCTTTTGGGTAGAAAACAATTCTTATTATTAAAGAGAACCCCTAACAATGATATGTTTTAAATTTTGAATTTGTGCTTTTCCAGAATAAGGACTCTTAAACTATATTGCCTACCAGTATCGATGACATGTCACTCACACACTACACCTTGTAGTCCTGTCTGATGTAACAATTCCTATACACTGATTTACACTCATATGATTGTCTCTGTGCAATGTGTGTGTGATGTGAAGTGCTCTGACACCTTACACTGGTATGAGTGGTGCTTTAAACCTAAATGAATCTGAGAGACAGTGGTTATGGAGACTTGAGGGGCACTGTTAAAGTGTGCTAGTGAACGAATCCATGGCAGAGGTGTTCATTGGGGGGCGCCTTCAAACATTGTCGCACAGGGTGCCACCAGTGTTAAAGATGGCCCTGTGTAGGAGTACACATCAGTGCTTAATTCAAGCCAGTGGTTTTGAGTGCTCAGCACCTCCACTTAATTGTCAGCACCGACTCTAGTGACAGTCCACCACATAGTTGCACTGTTTGTTTGACATAAGGACAACAACAATCTTTAGTAAGCCATATACATTAAAAATTAATAACATCTGCCGCTAACACCATTATTATAGCTTTGTGTGGACTGGAATAGTCTGATTTGTCACACTTCTAGCAGTGCAATGGTTAGTACTTGTACTGGGTCTGTCATTGAAAGCACTGGCAGGGGCAATGAGTGGTGCAGGCTGCTGTGGCCTGCTAAGAAGGGCCCCGGCACTTACATGTTTTACAAATTAAGCACTGGTAAACATAAACCAACTTTGAACAGGTTCAATGAAACAATTCACATCACAGCATGAGTTACAGTCTGCCCTTGCTTTATTTGAGCAGTTTGTGGGAAAGGGAAGACTGTGTACCCTCTCAGACTTATTTCTATCGATGGAATGGGCCCATCTGTGATTGGGTGAGAATAAGCCTCAGACTATTTCCTTCTCCCTTTGGTCAATGCTAAAATGTGCTATCAATGGGGACCACATTTTCTGGAATTTAGATGGTGGAACCCACTTTTGTACACCAGTCTTTATGCCCCAATACAATAGTACATACTCATACTCCATCTCTGTTGGGTTGAGCGTTGTGCATTATCCCAGTCTCTTGCTATTTCTTGATTGGCTACCATGAGGCCAAGGGAACAGAGGGTCAGATTTCTTCTAATCATATTGGTCAGTCGGGATATCTAGAAACATGTATTGTAGCATGAGCTGAACGTCCACAACACAGTGGACAGTGTATATCAGACCTCTACTTAGAATGTCTGGATTACCCTACTGCACCATCCTGTGTGCTTCTCCCTAGCATTTCAGGCAATGATTATCAGGAGCTATGCCCATTTGTCTACAATTTGCCCCATTACAGTATGCTTTTAATCAGTTAGGGGAGAGAGAAGCTGAGATCCATTTGGCTTCCAAACAGTAGACAATTCATCAAAGGAGAATGGATCACTTGTCCTGTTGATACCAGGGTCTGGGGTTCTAACCGTTTAAAAAACCCTCATTCACGTGATAGTCGTAGGACGGTATATCTTGGTTGTCCACTTCAATCTGTTACGTGAACAGCATCATCATAGGGTCTTAGTCGTGCTTGCCTCCACCTGGAGGATGACCAACTGGTTATTCACAGTAGTGATCAGAAATGATAAAGGTGAGAGTGAAGTGAAGTTAAAATTGTCTCCTTCCCACTGATTTGAATTTGTTCTGTCAGGGATGGGACAAAGCTAAAAACGAAGGTGGTGCATGGATAGAAGGGCTACTATTCTATAGCACCTGTTAGAGAAACGTGGGTGGTCGACATGTTTCAGCCCCTTCGGTGCCCATTTGGGTCAGAGGGCTTTCTTCAGGACCATGAGGTTGCAAGTCACATTTTTGTGAGGGGAAGTTAGTCACTTACCCTTCTTCACAGTGCGTCAATTACTACACTGGCTTGTTATGGGTCAGTAGTACCTATAACTAGAAAAGGAGAAAAGTAAAAGACGATAAAGACAGGACATATATACATCTAATATACGCAGATCTCTTGTGATCAAGTACTGTCAATGGTGATGCTATGCTAGGATGTTTACAATGTTTACAATGCTATACTACAAGAGAACGTGAGGAAGTTAAAGAGAAAAACACACATTGCGAAATCATAGTTAAAAATCTTGGTTGAGAGGCAGTCATTTATAGAGGTGGTCATTTAAAATGAGAGGTGCATGAACAGTGCTACTCTAACAACATGTCATTGACAAATGATGTCGGCCTCTCATTGTCACAAGAGTGGTATGGCTTTTTGGTAGTGATATTCAGCATATAGGCAATCGGTGCACAGAGGCTATGAATAGATTGTAAGGGTCCTCGTTGATGTATTAGCCGTGTATCAACTAGGACATGTCTCAGTCCTCTGCCCGAGTATTTAGGTCTCATATCAGGCCAGCGAGTGTGTATAGGTTAATTCGAGGTCATCTGGCTCAAGTGAGTAATGGTGCTGCTAGTAGCGCGTTGGTGCATGATGTTCTTTTTCATAAATTAAAAATGCCTTCTACTACACATGCAGTCTCGGCAGACGTGCTAGGGATGCGCGTTTGCGTTTATAGTGTGGAGTTATTTACTCGATAAGGCGCTGCGTAATGGTCAGCAAATTGGGAGAGGGGTTCTAGGATTGAGCTAATGCCGGAGACTATTGGGCGGCCTGGTGGTGGTGTTCTGTTCTTATGTATTTTGGGTAACGAGTAAAAGTTGGGTCTCTTGGGAGATTTTGTCTTCAGAAAGTCCGCCTCCTTTTTGGATACCCAAAGGTTCACTTCTGCTTCATCCACCATTAGTTCGATCGTTCGTTGTAGTCTCGGTGTTGGATCAGTGTCCAAAATTTCGTAGAATTTCGTGTCTGACAGGAGGTCTGTGCATTGTTTGTCGTAGTCGTCCTTTAACAGGAGGACAATCCCCCCTCCTTTATCTGCTGGTTTTATTATTAGGTCTTCTTGTTTCTGTAGTTCCTCAAGTGCTAAACGTTTGCGCTTGGTGATGTTCATGAAAGGCTTCTTGGTAGATTCTTTTAGGTTTTCCACTTTGTTGAACAAGGCTTGTTCAAAGGCTTGTATTTCAACCGGAACTAAATGGGTCGGTGGGCAGAAGGTGAATTTGTTTTGTAGGTTAGTGTCGCTCTTCATGGCACTGTTTTCTTTATCTTTAAAAAAGGCTTTCAATTTGATTTTTCGACAAAATTCTGCCAGTTCGCTTTGCAGTTTGAATTGGTCTAGAGGTGGTGTGGGCACAAAACCCAAGCCTTTGTTCAAGACTTCTTGTTGGTCGTCTGTTACAGTAATGTAATGTATGTCAGCAATTTTGAGAACACTCACATTCTAAATGATACGAATCCATACAGAGCCAAAATACTTTTCTGGAAACGCTATATTGACGATAACATCATGATCTGAAACGACACCACAGAGAGCCTACCAGAATTCCACAGCTGGATAAACACCAGAGACGAGTTTCTAAAATTTACATACACAGCAGATGAACACAAACTGGATTTCCTGGACATCACAATTTACATAGAAGATGACACCATAAACACAAGAACGTTTTACAAACCAACAGTGAAAAACAGTCTTCTTTCTTTCAACAGCTTCCACCCATGCCCTCTTAGGGAAAACCTTCCGTATAGCCAATTTTTGCGGATCAGAAGAAACTGCAGCAGGCTACAGGACTACAAAACACATGCTAGAGACCTAAGCCTAAAACTCAAAGCGAGGAACTACCCAGAGAGAGAGTAATACGGAAATGCCAAAAAAGAGCGAGAAATCAGCAGAGAGAAAATCTCCTAGAGACCACCAGAAAAGAACAAGACGGAGAGATACTCACCTGTGTAACAACATACAACACAGCCTCCAACACAGTGAAAAAGATTGTAAACAAGAACTGGCGCATCCTTACATCCGGAACCCTAAAATGGCCAAAACCTAGATTCGCCAACAAAAGGACAAGAAACATCCGCGATATGCTGGTACACACAAGACCACCACCAGTAAAAATAAGAACCGAATCCATAAGAGACACATGAAATTTAGCACCCGTAACCGGCCACTATCCCTGCGGATCTTGCTCAGTATGCAAACTAACAAAAGCGACTAAGACTTTACAACTTACACCTGCCTTTAAATGGACCTTACAACAGCATACAAACTGTAACACTACCCACGTAATCTACATGATTACCTGCCCATGTAACCTGAAATGCATAGGTATGACCTGTTGGAAAATCAAACAAAGAATCGGGGAACACAAAAGCAACATCAAATGCAAGAAAACCACCACAAAAATGAGCACCCACTTCATTAATGTCAAACATACTGCTGAAGAAATTAATTGGGTCATCCTCGAAACATTAACCACAAAAAACAACAATGCGGAACGGATCCTTTTTGAAAAAGACCAAAGGTGGGTGCACCGTCTTAAGACGTACGAAGTAGGGCTGAACGACAACATACCCTGGCACACTCTAGCACACTGAATAACAAACGCCAGTACAACCTTGAAAGAAAAACATAGAAAGAAAAACAAGATAGGCTGCAAGCTAAAAGTCATCAAGATATGCATGCAATTCTAGCAGACAACACCCCACACTCAATAATAAAGAATCTGACAACAAACCTAAGAGAATGGAAGACTAATTCAGGAAGTAATACCATCTATGCTGAAAACTTGACCACATTACCCCAGTCTCGTCATATAAGTACACCTGAGCACAACACCGATGCCTCCAATCCATACACTCGACAATAGCTAATTAATTGCTAGTCACGCTAAAAATGATATTTGGAATTGCACCAGAGTCTCACAAAAGAGTTCATTATAGCATTGGCTTAATTCCAATTAATAATGTTTATGAAATTTCCAGCGTAGAATAGACAATGACATAGACTCTCTACTATGCCCACATGCTAATCGAGCTATTTAGAGCCTCCGCTACCGGCCCGCATGACCGGGGCATGATAGACGGAGACAGCACAAGCTGCAACGGAGACTTCACAGAGGTATGTCAGTAACTTCGAGAGGGCGCGTGCATCTCAACGCGCCTCTCCGCTATAATCAATCCGCCTTTCACCATTTATACCAACAGAAGTGAACCCACTCCACTCGTCCCCCAAGGAAGCCCAAACGTACCCCGAGTAAGGTAAATACTGTTGCGCTTGCTACACGCTGCAAACGCTTCCACCCAGCTCAGAGATCTAGACCGCACGTCGCATACAGCGGCAAATTTTCCCAGAATAATGACTAACGTGTTCTGTAAAAAGTATTTTCCACATGACCCCGAGCGCAGCGCCTTATCGAGTAAATAACTCCACACTATACACGCAAACGAGCATCCCTAGCACGTCTGCCGAGACTGCATGTGTAGTAGAAGGCATTTTTAATTTATGAAAAATAACATCTTGCACCAACGCGCTACTAGCAGCACCATTACTCACTTGAGCCAGATGACCTCGAATTAACCTTTACACACTTGCTGGCCTGCTATAAGACCTAAATACTCGGGCAGAGATCTGAGACATGTCCCAGTTGATACACGGCTAATACATCAACGAGGCCCCTTACAATCTATTCATAGCCTCTGTGCACCGATTGCCTATATGCTGAATATCACTACCAAAAGCCATACCACTCTTGTGACAATGAGAGGCCGACATCATTTGTCAATGACATGTTGTTACACTAGCACTGTTCATGCACCTCTCATTTTAAATGACCACCTCTATAAATGACTGCCTCTCCACAAGATTTTTAACTATGACTTCGCAATGTGTCTTTTTCTCTTTAACTTCCTCACGTTCTCTTGTAGTATAGCATTGTAAACATTGTAAACATCCTAGCATAGCATCACCATTGACAGTACTTGATCACAAGAGATCTGCGTATATTAGATGTATATATGTCCTGTCTTTATCGTCTTTTACTTTTCTCCTATTCTAGTTATAGGTACTACCTCCCATAACAAGCCAGTGTAGTAATTGGCGCACTGTGAAGAAGGATAAGTGGCTAACTTCCCCTGGCACGTCACAAAAACGTGACTTGCAACCTCATGGTCCTGAAGAAAGCCCTCCGACCCAAACGGGCACCGAAGGGGCTGAAACATGTCGACCACCCACGTTTCTCTAACAGGTGCTATAGAATAGTAGCCCTTCTATCCATGCACCACCTTCGTTTTTAGCTTAGTCCCATCCCTGATAGAATAAATTCAAATCAGTGGGAAGGAGACAATTTTAACTTCACTTCACTCTCACCTTTATCATTTCTGATCACTACTGTGAATAACCAGTTGGTCATCCTCCAGGTGGAGGCAAGCACAACTAAGACCCTATGATGATGCTGTTCACGTAACAGATTGAAGCGGACAACCAAGATATACCGCTCCTACGACTATCACGTGAATGAGGGTTTTTTAAACGGTTAGAACCCCAGACCCTGGTATCAACAGGACAAGTGATCCATTCTCCTTTGATGAATTGCCATTACAGTATGCCCCATGGAATATCTGTACCAGAATGAAACACAAGCTAGCCTTGATGGCAATCTGCCTTGGATGCATCAGTACCACATATCAGTTGATAAAACACACAATCTAAAAGATGCACATGGTTATAAAGTCATGGGGTCCAAAAATGAACGTGAACATCCTAAATACATGCACCTAAATTCAACTATGCTTATGAATCTATAAATGACAACTGAAGATATTTCCTAGCTTAGCAAACACCCCATTTCCTTGACTTCCCAACAAGGAAAAGAAAAGTCACTACATGAACAATTAGTAAATATGAATACCTACTCCATATTGATAAGAAATGGGCCCTATTAGCACCAAGGGGGTGTCATCATAGCGCTAGTGCTAGGCAACCGGCTTGAGGCACTGATCACAATGGACATTCAGTCATGAGCTGGAATGAATTTTCCACCTTCTTTCTAATATATAAGCAAAGTCATTTTGGACACTGTCATGACACACCTCCTATCAAAGCTGACATATTTCCGTTGTTTATATTTTGGTCACTACCATGTTAATATAGTCACTTACAGTGGAGGCTAAAATATCTACATGCGAGTCAAGATGATGCGTTTATCACAATACTTATTTTGTGATTTGATACTTATTTTGGGACTTTAGTAACATGATCAAGTGCTATAAAATTCCCTGTATTTGACCATAGTTTGGAGAGGCTTTGTGGCGGAAATATCAGGCCATAGGTCAAGCTAGTTTGCTGCAAACCAGCCCGAGTCGGGGTTTGCTCCTGGCTTAAAGAGCGGTACTGAGAAGTAGCCTTCAGCCGGGCACTGCTTATCATTCCCGGGCAGGGGCTGTGATAGAAAATAGCTAAACAGCTATTTCTTACTGAGAAAATGTATGCTGTGCTATCCATCTTAACAAACTCACTTGATAGGCTTGCTATTTTCTGCTTCTGCTAAATCTTAGCATAGCGCTTTAGAAGTAGCGATAGGATGTTAGGATGCAAGGAACTTGCCAACCATGTGAGGAATGTTTATATTGTTGTCTCTAGCCATGTCATGCATTGCTACATTTATTTTTGCATTCTATGTGGTTACCGTTCATATTATATGCACCAGACTTGGGTTATAGAAAAAAACACTTTGAGTGGGTTTGGAGTTCCACTGTGTCCCTGCACTCATTTAGAGGGACTAATCGTGACAAGAAAACACATCTGCACAGTAATGCTTGGCAGCCTATGTATAGGTCACAGTCCAACTGGATTTTTTTAACTAAGTGCTTGCACCAGCGGGTTAGAAATCCGACACCTGTAGATTGGGGGGGGGGCACCGATCGTGATGGGCTAAACTACTGCCACTGCTTACCAGACACTGGATTTTCAGCCTTTGTTCCACCACATTCTGGACCTTTATTAAAATGAAACATGAAGTTAGATAAGTATTTCTCCAGGCAGGCAAGTCAAATATTGTGGGGGTAGCTTCCCAAATGGTAGAACACTGCAGGCACAATCGTCCTAATGTTTTTCTTGTCCCTGTCCTCCTGCTCAAGGGCCATGTTCCTGTTCACACTCAATACTGTTGCCTTGTAGGTAGTGCTCCTGGGATTTGACCATAGACCCCCTAAGTCCCAACTTGTACAGACCCTTCTCAATATAATGAAGGAACTTAGACCTAGTTGCAGATAGCAGAATAACAAATGACAAGGAGCAGTACCCTTTCATTGCCTCCTCCAGCACATATTTAATAACGCGTTTGATACTTTACAACAGGAAAACATATATTCCATAATGAAGAAACGTTCCATTACATATTTTTTTATCTGAACTGTTATTGCACAACAATTTGCATCATGTAAATAAGACCATCACATGACCTTTTGTTACCATTTAAATGCTGCTCATCACCAAACTGAAGCTCACGTGTTGTGGCCTATAAGCTAACATTTGCAGTGTTAGAGGTTGTTTCTTGTTTACAATCTTGCCCACGATGTCAAGAGCCAAAAGCTGGGATGTGCAGTAACGCAGAGCGGGTCATATCAGGATGTCAGAGCAAATTGCAGGTTGACAGTTGCAGGTAAGTTCTGAGGAAGTAGAGAGTTCCACATACATCCACTGTGGATCACTGATCTGTTAAAAGGGGTTTCTAGAAAGCGCAGTTTTGAAATGAGCAGCCACAAAGGGGCATTTGAAGATTATCTCAAAGGTTGGGCTAGGGTTTGCATCAACACTGGACCCATATCAGTCAAGATCTGCAAGATCCTGGCGGTTGCAGCAAGCCACATGGCAACTATGGTCAGAGGTGGATGCATCCAATGCTACAAGGCTTCAATCACACGTCCATGACCAAGAGCATAGTAGGGGTATGATCAGCTGCACACCTCGAGTGGAGGACCACATCTTGGAGCCCAGGCCACCACTCGTTGCCCCAGAGTGCCCCCTGATGCCAGAAGACCCTAGGAGTTATAAGATACCAAAAGAAGGGGGCACGGGAAGGCAGGCAAAAACTGCAACCTGTTATAGACTCAAATGTAGGAGTCCAAGTTGATAGCTATAATGGAAAGAGGAAGACTGCAAAAATAACAACCACCACTATTGAAGGACTACAGAGGCAAAACTCACAGAGACAAAAGACATAAGAAAGATACGAGTGGCAAGTGTCTTGCACAGGTGCTTTGCTGTATTTCTACATTCCTTCCATAGTGTAAGGAAAACAATCATCAGTAGCGGCCCGTGGTGGGAGTGCTGCCGGGCGCTGACGTGGGGCGGGGGAGGGGCAGGGTGGGGGGTAGTAAACTACGGATTACGGCCGATTAGAGGTAAGTAAACATAAAAATAAATAAAATGAATTTCGTTGCGCGCGCTGCATCGCATTTGGCAATGCAGCGCGCGCAACAAAATTTGTTTTATTTATTTTTATGTTTACTTACCTCTAATCGGCCGTAATCCGTAGTTTACTACCCCCTACCCTGCCCCTCCCCCGCCCCACGTCAGCGCCCGGCAGCACTCCCACCACGGGCCGCTACTGCATTAGTTGCATTAATGCCAGTAAAAACATAGAGGAAGTTCACAACACTGCTGAATATTGGACACTGATGGAGTTGTGGTAGCTTTTTCTAAATATGTAATTTTGGTGGACAAATTATTTTTGAATACTAATCATTTTTATGATAAGTATAGTAGCAACTGATGAATTATGAATGTTGCACTTGAAACGATATTGGTTAGACATTTAAAAGGGTGTTTATTAATGTCGTTTAGTTGTGCCATATTTTTGAAGAGACACCATTTTCTTAAAATGGATGCTGCTTTGATGTTATGTTTCTCTTGCTCCTGCTCATTACCCTTCTCAATTAATGTCTTCTGTTCCCACAGTCTTTGCAGAGCACAGGAACTGTGACATAACTGGCTATTTTTCTTTGATTGCTTGTATTGTGAATAGATTTTTCTTCATGTACTCAAAGTATCAACTTTACAAGGTCTTTCCGCTGTAGGTTCAGATGTGGGCTTACTAGCATACACTAGTGTATGGGTCTTTGTTAGGAAAATATTTCATATTGTGTTGCACATCTGTGGACTAGCTGTTGCTGCAGAAGCTGCTGGAATTTTCCTTTCCTTAGAAATGGGTTAGTGTTATATGATTATGTGTGACAGTCTAAATTCTGATGTGCTTAATATGTGTTATCACTACGCATGACACACTGAATTTGCAGTTTGTTGATCAGTCTAAATAAATTGCTTATAAAAAAAGGCCCCTGGTTTTGGGAACGATCCAGATGACCTTTCTATTCCTCCTGAGAATCTGTCCGTTTCACTTATGATTTTTGTAGCTGATTGGGACTTAGACTAATTCTGATTTTTGACTTTGTACTCTGTATCTGAACCTTCATGGCATATTCTGCTGTAATGCTTAATTTGAGAGTTTTGTAAAAACAACATTAACTTTTCCCTGATCTAGAACTCATTTATTGAGTGGTCACAGTTACTTATTATTCTGTTAATTTTTGTTGGGCCTAATTTTGATGAGGGTGGTTATCACAAGGTCAAGGGTGCAGGAAACGAATCGTAGAGGTACATTCTGAGGTGATCTAAAATATTGGGGTGCATTAGAATATGGGGTTTGGCTCCAACAGAGTCATGCAGCCAGCCGCGCTCAGTGAAGGTAGCAGCCGTGGGGCAGTGGGGCCAGGTAAGGGGGTATTTCGACGGACGATGCCGAAGGAAAATTTATTATTTATTTAATATTTCCTAGGCATCGTCACTCGAAATACCCCCTTAAGCGGCCCCACCGCCCCACCGCTGTTACCTGCACGGACCGCAGCTGCATGCAGCAATGCATTTGATTCTCTCCTGTCTACCGGAATGGCAAGGCTCCTCAATCATCTATAATAAACTTGCACTGGCCAGATGAAAATGAATAAATGAAAAGGATACTAAATAAAGAGCAGATTATCACTTGTGAATAAAGAAGGATAAGCAGATCAATATTTCTGTATGGGAGGAGGAGAATGTGGTGAGGAAAACACTTTTCTGTAATATTCTGCATTTCCTACAAATAGAAGCAAAAACATTTCGGAGACACTGACTCAGACTTGATGGAGCTAAGGGAAGCATGAAAATACATGTTACAAGAGGGCTTGCTCTAACACTCAGTCTCATCTATTTCCCCTCCACATATTTACCTCCCTTCTGCCATCTTTCTTCCTCAAACGCCCAATTTGTTTCATTCTTCCCTCTACAATTATTTCTCTTTTTTACTTGCCTCATTTTTTAATTATATTTCCCCCCTTTCTCAATCTTCTTCTTCTTTCTCCTTGCTCATGTATCCCATCTCTCTGACTCTCTCCTTCACCCACTTATCATTCCCTGAGTCATGCATTTACTCTTGTTTTCCCTTTGTCATTCACTCTTTCTCCGCCTCTCTCTGAAACGCTAACCAAACTATTTTTCTTTCCTCCTAAATCTCTCCTTTTTATTTCCTCTCCCTCCCATAAATCTCCCCATTTTCTGTACCCACCCTCCTGACATATTTTAAGAGTAAAATATACATGTAAATTACTCTAAAGCGTAATTTAACTTTGTGACTAGCCCCTAGCCCCTATTCTGCAGCAGCGACTCCCCCGCTATGGCGGAGGAGCATCGCCCCCCCCAAAACGGCAGGAAAGGAAAAATAAAACAACATTAGTTTTATTTCTCCTTTCCTGTCGTCTTGGGGGCAGGGCCTGGGGGGGTGACAACACTGAAGGAAGTGGTGTGTGCACGCCCTTCACTGCACATGACGGTTTGGCTGGCCGTTCAGTGAAGCTCTCTCCAACACAAGCTGCATTGCTGGGGTTTTTGAGAGCAGGCACAGGCTCCCAGTCTGTCCAGGAGCCCTAATCCAGAACGCTCAGGCCAACCCTGAAGCTGCTTCAGGATTGGCCGGTGGGCAGGCTGGGAGCCTGTGCCTGAAGAAGAGAAAGGAGCAGAGGAGCGGGACGCGGGGTGCGGCCGGCTGAAGGTAAGTTTTAAATCAAATGATTAATTTTTATTCCCCCCTCCCCTCACGACTCCGATGCCCCCCTTACCCCACCATGCCCGCCTCGCCACTCATAGAAAACAACGGACGCTACTGCTATTCTGTGCGAAGAACAGGTGCAGCATGTGCAAAAGATGTTTCAAGTGCCAAAGCTGCCTAAGTAGCTACATTTGAAAAGCTGTATATCCTGCTACTCATCCAGCCATCTCTTTTAAACCAGGGCATTTATTTTATTCAGTAAATAGACTTGGCACGTTGAGGCAGAGATTAAAAAATCTGAACAATCCCACCATATCTTGGATGTTTCATCACCAGTACTGCACACACCCATACTTAGGCCTGATCAACCCATTTCTGTTAATTCAGTAGGATGGAAAACTCTAAAGTCATGCACGCAGACTGTCAAATCCCCCGAAATTTGCCCATATCACTTGCATCTGGATGGCCAAATATTCACACCTGCAATCTATGCTTACTGCGTGCAATGCTAACAGAACCAGGCAAGAGTCAAACAACCGGAGCTCATTATCAAGGGCAAAGGCATGTGGGGAATTAGATATTTGAAGCTCGGGGGGGGGTTACGGGAGGGAGAACGGCTGTCAAAATGCAGAGCTTGCACACCCCTTGAGTCCGTATTTCAGTTTTAAACAAAAGAAAATACAGGTGCTTAAATCCAATATTAAGACATTGTTGGACGGAGCTGTCACCTGCATGGTCTACGGGCGTATAATACTGCCCTGAAATACCCAAATGAACGTGAAACTGGACTCCTGATTTTTTACTGGCCCCGCTGACATGCTAATCTGCGCGCTGAGCCTGCTCATGGTAATGCCAAGATCCAGAATTGATTTGGTAACCTGAAGAGGCGCACCAAGCGTGCCGTATTTCGTCGACACAGGATACAGTTCATGTCCTAGGATGGTGACTTGAAGTGGTTGTGGAAGTGTAGTAATTTTTGCAAATTAATAATGGGAACATACCTTTTTTATATGTTAGAGAGGAGCATAGCACACCTGCCCCACTCAGGTAGAAATTCTGATTCAATGTGGCACCCAGATCCTTGCACTGACATTCAGAGTGGGAGTGAATTGTGCATGTGTGGCCATACATGTAAAGAAGACTCTGTGCAAAATAAGTATGTATGTGGGTACCAGTGGGATTCTTTTTGGCTGGTCCCTGGTTTAGCATGACACAAGATGGAGAATGGGTACAGCTTTCCCAGACAGTGGAGGTATATTGATTGCGCTGATTGCACTCTTGTGGCTGCAGGGTGGTGACCAGGCACTGGGGCCTATTCACAAACTGCATATTGTATTACGTTTAGTAGTCCTACAATAATATTACTCATGTACTAGAAAATGCTATTCACAAAACGACATGTGGTGATCTTCACCCTGACACCGGTCATTTCTGCACATGTACACCTATATTTTAGTACTAAATGTGGGATGGGGGAGTGGCTGGAAAATGGGGAATACCTAGTACTAAATGAGAGGGGTTTTGAGAGACGTAAGGAGGGCTTAAGGGAGGGTAAAGGAAGGGCTAAGAGAGGGCTAGGGAGCTGCTTAGGGAAGGAAATGCACCCATCCACAAAAGAGTAAGGCCATTGCTATTCTCAAAATGCTTTCCTATAGTTACTCCAGTCAAAAATAGCCCAGAACAGTAGTAAATGTACTCCATCTCAGGTAGAGAGTAGGTCCAGCACCACAAATGGCCAACCATTTGGCACTAAAACACCCTCCCATAGAAAATAATGGCGGCAGGGACTTAAAATAAAACCCCATAGGAAATAATGTTAAAATAAATACATTTATTTTGACTTTTTAAACATATCTATACATTTACTTTAATATTGAAAAAGTTAAATAGAATTTAAAATATTATTTTAATAACGTTAATTTAAAAATAAATGTAAGTTTAATCAAAAATAATGTAATTACTTTAAATTAATTATATACATACACTTTAATAATTCACTACATAATATAAAACCTTTATTTTCGGTGGCAATTTTTTATTAAATCTTAGAAAAAGAATTTCAATGTCATTTATTTAAATTAATTAAATATTTAATTCAAAATTAAATTAATAGTGCTGCAGCATTTTTTCTTTTTTCTACATCTATAAGGAAGCTATAAAATGAATTTACAATAAATATTAACATAAAAATATTTTAACTATTTTTTTAAACTTTAATAAACTTTTATAAAAAGTTACCTTTGTGAATAGCCCCCACTGTGAGGGAGGATTGAGACAGGACTATCCTTAGAAATTCTGAGAAGGACTTTTAGCCAGGAATTGCTGATTAGATTTTCCTGACCACTGCTATTTGCTGGGTGGTAGGGAAGAAGGAGCAGGCTTGATTATTACAGTGGGGAAATGTCTAGGCAAGCCGGCACTTTTGTCCCCAATTACTACTCCAGGAAGGCTGATGATAGCCAGGTGCAGTCTTCACACTTCAATGTGCCCATGTTTTTGATATTCCTGCTTGGAGCCTGCATCGTTATTATCTGCTGTGATAGCCATCATTGTGCACAAAGGCAGTGTCTACAATACAGCCAGAAAATGAAAGTTGAAACAGAATCACCCCAAACCGGTTAAAGAACCTTAGACAGCAGATCCACATCCCCTCTCTGGAAAGTGGGTAAATTAAATGGGACCCAAACAACCCCAATTTGTTCCAGTTGCAAGTTTTTCTTGCTCAATCCATACACAGAGTACTTGAAGAGCTAGTATGAGTCTCAAATAAGTATAGGGCCAACACCTGAAATCTGCACAACTTGTCATCGAGACCAGATGATCCCTCATGACTCCGATCGGTGCTGGTGATGCTCCCACTTGGCTTATCTTGGGTGTCCCACACCCTGGGAACACAGCTGGACTTCCCCTGCTGGGAATTCTCTGCTTCTATAGGGCCCAGGTACTCTCATTAACTTTATGAGAAGGCTGGCAGGCTTCCAGGTGCTAGGCGGACCCAGTGGGAAGGAGGGCACTGTAAGGGTGTAGTTCTTTGTTAAGAGCCCATAGGTGAGAATGTTTAACCTCGTAGCCGTACCTCTTTTCAAACTGTGTAGGATTTTGATCTGCTGTGATATTAAAGTACTTTATTTTTAAGAAAAGACAAGCACTTGGCTGGACAGTGATTTACAGTCTGTTGTTTGACTGTTTGAGTTCAGAGTCTCTGCCCCCCAAAATACCTTGCTGAGAAGCCTTTGATTGCTCACCCTTGTTACCGCTAAAAGTCAACTGCAGAAAAGGAGTACTTGATCCACTTCGCACAGCCATTGTAGGTCAGTATGCAATGCCATTATTCATTACGTTATATTTTGCCTTTTATGACCGCTCTTAGACTTGGCATTGTAAAGGAAAAGTTTATAGGATATCAGTAAGGACTTGTCTTAACTTGCAGGAGAGGAATCTTTGTGAGTCTCAAACTTTGCATTTACACCATCAAAATATCATCTCCAAGTATGACTTAGTCCCCTAAATAAGTCTCTCTCTTTTGCCAGCTTCTGCCATACACAATCCCTTGTGTGTACCTTGCAAATATCAATGACATCAGGGTAAATCCTGCCAGCCGCAATTAGGCCTCCTTTCATCCATCAATCAGATAAATCTGGGAACCTCTGATCTTAACTTCTACATCTCATCATTAGTCCTTTCACTAACTTTTTCATATGTTTATTTTATAGAAAACGTTTAAAGTGTTTTTATTATTGTTTATTGTTTTTATTTCATGTATTTAATTTATCTATAATGTGTCATCATTTGTAGTCAAGATCACTTTTAAAGTTTGTCAATAATCACTGAACATAATTCTTCTCTCTATAGCTTCTCGGTCAGGAGATACCTTGGTAACTCCAACCACGAGGATACTGGTTCAGCAGCTGAATCAGAGGGTTCATCCAGAAATCAAATATCTGTGGTTTGAGCTGGTGAACTGACATTGTTGAGATATAATAACTCCATGTATGGATCAACCCTTGACTTAATGTTTGTTTATTGTCACATGGTACAAACTTCAATTATATTTTTCCCGAATAATGTCAATTTAAGCATTGTGTAGAACATTTGGCACAGAACTGTATTTGATATACTTAACTGTTTGCATCTTCTTACTGCAGGTACTGGGGACACTGTGCCAGGAGATGATGCTGAATCATCTCGAAGCCAAGGGATCAAGTCTATGTACGAAGGGGTAGAATTAAAAAAAAAGTCAATAAGTATTGAAAAAACAAAATCAGTCCATAAAATTAATTATAAAGTTTTTGAAAAAACATCAAAAGGTCAGAAACAAAGCTTAGTATCCAAAAATAAAAATAAAAAGACATACCATCCAGTCAGTGGGGAGGTCAGAGTCAAGTTCCGGGCCTGGGGGGCGAATATACCTGGTCATCCGCTGTATCTTCACCACAAAGATGTTAAATCCTCCAATGCGGACGTTAAATGGCTGGCTGTGGCAGGACCAGAGACCCGACGGGAAGAAGAAAACACATGGATAGCAAGGGAAAGAGGTATGACATATGAACTGGGAGACATAACAACAGGAAGTAGGGCAGGTTGAGGTTGACAGAGGAGATGTTGAGCCTGCTATCAAGGAGCTCACAAGGCCACATAAAGTTGGGAGCTGTTAAGTGACTAACATTTGGAGTATCTAGACTCTCCAACTAAGTCCCAAATATCCCAGAGGTCATTTCATGAACCCCTCCTACTGGCCTCAAGATCTCCTTGAGAACAGTCAATGACATAATCTGGGGGAATTGCGTGGGTTACACAAGAGTGGTCTGGGTTGTTTGGGGGTTAAAGTGTCCCTCCACTGCTGGTGTTGTTCTTGGTGGCCACTTGCAGGTGGAGATGAATGAAGGCTGTGCAACGGGGTGCCACTGGAGGCTCCAATGTTTTGGGGGCCTCCAGGGTTAAGGAGGGGTTGGGCGCAGACCGAGATGGTGGTGATGCCTGCTCTTCAGACACCATTGGTTGGTCTTCCTCAAGGCCAGGAGAAGCCCCAATATCTGCCTCCTCCTGCCTCCTGTATGATCCTGTGACTAAATTTTTAAAAGCTATTTTGCAACATCTTCAACATGTTGCTTATCTTAGATGCGAGAGGATGATTTGTGCAAGGCAATTAAAGGTTTTTAAATGATAATATATGATTTTTGATTTTGTGTAAAACGTTGGAAAAATATTTGACTAATTGTGTGAAGTTTGATACCTTTTTTTATGGAAAAAAATATGGTATGGGAAAGGTACTCAACATCGAAATCACATAAACAAACATTGACAAAAATGAAATGTAACATACCCCAAATGTTAAAGATGTGTTTTAACTGTTATGTTATCACTAAATATCAAAATTGAAAAGTATTTCCATTATGTTATGATGATTATAAAAATGAAACCAAATATACAATATAACTTGCATGTTAATATTTGTAAACTTCCATTCCTTTAAAAACACACAAATAGCACATTCTAAACAGAACTTATAACAAAGATCAGACTGGACACCACTCTAAAAACCTGTTCTCTTGATTGATTATACAAATAATACACTTATCGTCTGTCAGCTGCTCACGCTCTTCCAGCTGAGTGTGGAAGTTCAGCCAGGCTGCTCTCAGGACCCTCCTGTACAGTGGTGTCATACGGGTGTTTCAAGAACATGGTTGGGGGACTCACCCAGATGGTCCTCCCGGTGCTTCCTTCCACTGCAGAGTGTGGACACCCACTGCACTATCTGCTGATTGTGAGAAGTTGGCCTGGTATATGCTGTCCACTAATTATAGATAGAGGCTACCCAAGACGCCTAGTCAAACGCGCTATGAAAAGGGCGTGGTACGCTCATCGGGAGTTTCTCCTTCAACCTAGAGATAAGACCTCCTTGTCCAGAATCACTTGTGTTACCACCTTTAATTCTGTGAGTAACAAACTAACGAAACTAGTAAAAAAGCATTGGTCAGTTCTAGATCCCCTAGAGTTCACCACAGGTACCCCACTTTTTTCATTCAAACGTGGCCGCAACATCAAGGACCATCTAGTGAGGGCACATACACCCACTAGAAAGGACACTTCTATCCATACGTACCTTAACCTGCCACCTCTGGTGGGTCACTTTAAATGTAATCAGTGCATGGCATGCGATACTACCTGTAACACTAAAGTATTTGAGTATGGTAATCACAAACATGTATTGAAAGCATTTAGTAACTGTGATTCCCAGAATGTCATCTATTGCATTGAATGCCCTTGTCAACTGCGATATATTGGTCAAACAACCCAGAAGGTAAAGGCTAGGATTTCCCAACACAAAAGCAGGATCAGATGCAAAATCCTTACTGCACCCCTGGTGGAACACTATCTACAAAAAGGGCATTCTGAAAATGAAATCAAGTGGCAGGTGATTGACAGCCTTCATACCAACGTAAGAGGAGGAAACCAACAGTCTATCCTAAATCGGCTGGAATGTAAATGGATTTTTAATTGCCGCACCATTGAGAATGGTTTGAACTCTGTTGATGAATGGAATGCCTGCATTTAATGGTCTAATGACTATATGTTGATCCTATGACTATATGATGTCCCTATCACACCGCAGACACAGTGTTCTGTTTTACCTTCTCCTAACCATGTTTGCTGTTGTTTTTTGTTTCATTCCACCTAGTATAGATTACAATGCAGTTGCCTCCACAGCCCTGTTCTCCCTACCTCCCATGCTAACAAAGAGGTTAACTGTGTGTGTAAAATGTATGTACACTTTGGGCCATTAATCATATTACAACAGTCCGGGCTAGACATAAGTATTTCCTGGTAGGCACTGTAACACTGAATGTCTTCTCATATGAATCGCCTTATATATGGCCCTTGTTGCCTTTGTCTTGGCATTCTAAATTTTATTTCCAATTTTACCGCCGGCCAGCAGCCATGTCTCGCAAGACAGCTAGATTTCGCACGAGACCAGGTAAACTTGAGATGCATCGCTCAATTGAAGACGCACCAGGCGTTTTTAGTTTTAGTTTTAGAGTTGACATGCGCGTTCTTCTTTTTCGTCTACAGTTGTTTAGCAACACCGAGAATGGTTGTTTAGCCCCTCCCCTTCTGTGCCACGTAATTACCGCCGGCAAAGTTTATAACCACGCCTCCACACAACGTACTCTGTCGCAACAGAGTGATTCATTGCAGCGCGCCGACCAGACCGGTGTTTGACTCCCGCTGGAAGTCTAAAATAGTAAGTGCCTTGTCCTCCGGCCCCCTTACGCAGTGGAAATTCATCTATCTCAAGAGCAGCTAATGGCACCACTTCTTATTTTCAGAATGAGGCTCCAATTGTGAAGCGCCGCATTCGTGAGTACTCTTTCCTTTTTCCTCCCCTGTCTCACTAATAGGCACCCTCACACTGGCCCCCGGGTCTTAACTTGTGTTTTCCTTAGCAGGCTGGGCTGTTTTTAACATTGACGGCATCTTGACGGCTCCTCGCAGTGCCGTTCCGGAGAAGGGTGAGTAGACCCTTGATAACTCGGGCACCCCTTTCATCACAGTTCAGGACCTATTAATTCCCTTCTGTATTACAGGCCTCCATGCCCACAGATTAACCGCGCCTCCTCCCCTTAATATTCTGGGCATCCTTGAGGCCCACCGAACCCTTCGGTGTCAACGGGTTTTCAATACCCTGCCCTCACAATTGTAAGTGTACCATATGGAGTTGCCTTGATCCCTGTATATAGGTATATCCACTGTATATAGGCTTATACTGCATATTCTAACTCTGCCTCCCTCCACTCCCACAGTAGTTGGTCCCCGCCCTTCATGAGAGCAGTATTGCCCAGATTGCCCTCCCGTACCACTTCCGGCTGGAAGTAGGTCCCGCGACAACAATAGTATGTGAGTAATATCTTCACTTAGCTAACTGTGTTCAATAATTCGATATCAGTGAGCCCTAATCCCGCACTCCATATCTTCCCCAGACGCATTTCAAGGCAAGAAATACAACACTGTACTAACCACAGATCGGTTCTACAACACCCATGCCTCAGTGGTTCTTGTAGGAAGTAAGTTCGCACAACGCTTCTGAGCTTGACACATGTATGAGTGCAATAGTTAGTCCACTCCTTGATAATTGATATAATGCGCGCAACTCCCCTTAGGGGCCACTGGAATTGATAGAGCTTCAAGCTACTCACCTGGCCCTCTTTAAATAGGTAATGGTCTATTTCACTTCACTGTGTGCCAGCGTTTAATTAAGTTATGCTATCACACTGGGAGCACGCCCACGCTGTTAGTAGTTGAAATGTAGGGTACATATCGTAATTCCACTCTGTTCCCCTTTAGGTTCAGGTTGCTCAATTATTGTCCTGATGATGATCTTAAGTCCCTAAGATCGAAACGCCGTCGACTTTTACAACAGGAACTCTCTCAATTGTATTAACTTAAGCGAAGTTCCTACTCTGTTGTTAATGTGATGTAATGTTTTTAGAGTTCACCGCACCTTGTCACATTACGCACCTGTCACTTTATGTGAGCACCTGTTTACCTTGACTGTCGTTAAATCATGTTTGTGTAAAATAAAATGTTTATTTTACACCACATATGCTCCCTACTACTTTCGTGCTCCCTTAATGATTAATTGTCTACCCCAAAAAGTTTTACCTTGTGTCCTTCTCGAGGGTTTCACTTGGTTGTATAGGACCCGATTGGGCCAAATTGAACCGCTGTTTTTCCTAAAACACATGTTAACCCCAGGTTCTTCTAACGGGGTACCCTTGTTTCATTATACTACCTTACGCGCAGTGGCTACACTGCAAGGGTTCCACTCATTGAGTGGTTGTATTGACTACCTTGTATTGATTACATTGTCTCTAGAACAGATTGATTGCTCATTATTTAACAAACTATGTCTACACCAATAATTCCTACGTACACAGAGGAATATATAGCGAAAATACTCACCGGCCCCTCACTGTTTCACACCCCAGCATCAGTCATTGGGGCCCCTACAGACTTGGCTAGCGCAAAACTGACTGCTCTGGAAAGACTTAAAAAAAGCATATCCGTACTGAACTACACGCCCGTATGTTGACGGAATATCTGAGAGCAGATATTATACCCGTCGGACTACAAGTACGCAATATTCCAGCCATTTTTGTACAAGATAAAAAATTCAATACAGGCTTTTCACATATTGGTACCACCTGCTCGCGCCACTGGATGGTGCTGGGCATAGATACAGCACTAGAACACAGCAAAAAGGAACTTGAGGAGATTCAGGAACTTGAAAAAGCCATCCTAGAACTAGAAAGCTTGGAAGACGCAAAGGCAGTTTTGGATAAACTGGAACGCACCATTCATGACTTCCAAAACTTTGAACACCACAAGAAATCCATTAAAGTATCTAATGACATTAAAAACTATAATAAAGAAAAAACCTACCCCTACCTACAAGAAGATTTTTTTACCTCAGGCCCCCAAGTATACCAGAGATATCCTGCAGGCACCTGGGGCAGATTTAGAAACAGGCAACCTGTAACCTTCTCTGATTCATCAGCAGAATCAGACGGTTCTGAAGGACAAGAGGGCCCCAGCACTTCCTCCCGTACCCCTCATTTTTTAGGGAGAGGCCAGACACGGACTACAGAGAGACCGAGGGGCAGAGGCAAAACACGATACAATTTCCCCCCGGGGGAACGCCAAACGAGGAACAGGTTCTACCAGTGGGGATACCAATACTAAATATTGATTGTACTCTTCCCACTACTCCCCCCACACAAAACATGGAGAAAATACCAATCTTTAATCTCTCCCAACACCAACTGGCCTCTACAGATATTGCTCTGTTAAGCAGGGGTCTCTCCTTTGTAATCACCGAAAGGCCAAACTGGTTTAATATACAGGCTGAAATTTTCCAGTTTTTCAGGAAAGTTAGACTCCATGCGTTCTTTCAGAACAGGGACCCTCCTAAAAAGACAGATACCACTGGGCTTCGCCCCGTTTCAATATTTAATCCATCGAGCGGATCAATGCCACCTGAAGTCATCACATTTGAGCACTTGATATTAAGAGACCTCAATAAACTTAAAGAAAGTTACAATTTCACCCCTTTAATGTCAGCCTAGAGGAGAAAAACAGCTTGAAAAAACTCAAGGAGAGAGATGACATTGTCATAAAACCTTGCGACAAGGGTGGGGGAATTGTGATTCAGGACAAAAATACCTATAATGCAGAGATCATTCGCCAATTAAGCAACACCTCACATTACGAACGATTGAGCAGCAATCCCTCAAGAGGTATAAGTGACCACATCCTTACCATCACCAAGGATGGTTTGGAGAATGGCTTCATTAGTAAAAACGAATTCCTCTACCTTAACAACAAGACACCTCGTACACCAGTCCTATATACACTGCCCAAGGTGCACAAAAATGCTGAGGCACCCCCGGGTAGGCCGATCCTCTCCGGCTGTGGCTCTGTCTTAGAGCCCCTGGGAAGATATATTGACTTCTTTATGAAAGATTTGGTACAAGATACTTCTACCTATGTCAAAGACACAACCCATCTGATTAACCTAATCGAATCCCACCCTTTTGATCCAAATACAGAACTCCTTGTCACGCTTGACATAGAGTCTCTGTATACTAACATCCCCCAACAGAAAGGTATTGATGTCATCAGGAAACACCTTAACAACCGCCCAGCTCCGCACAGGGTCCCCACTGAATTCATTATAACACTGCTGGAAATTGCGTTAACCAAGAACTATTTCTTGTTTCAAAACACTTACTATAGACAGTGCAAAGGCACCTCTATGGGAGCTATTTTTGCCCCAAATTTTGCCATCCTCTTCGTAGATGACATGGAAACTAACACCATTCTTAATTCCACCAACCCACATCTCGGAAATATCCGCCTATGGCGTCGATACATCGATGATGTACTCATGATTTGGATTGGTGATGAAAATGAACTTAAGACCTTCTGTGACTGGCTGAATAGTACCCAACCTGATCTCAAATTCACATATAGCTATGATAATGCTAGCGTAGACTACTTGGATGTTACTATTAAGAATGCAAATGGCGAACTGTACACAACCCTGTTTAGAAAGCCCACTGAAAGGAACACCTTATTACAGTACAACAGCGCGCACCCTAGGGCACTCAGGGACGGCCTACCATACGGCCAATTTCTCCGTATCAGGCGTAACTGTAAATTTAAGGAAGACTTCTTCCAAGAGGCTGAAGTACTATGTAAAAAACTCACAGATAGAGGCTACCCAAGACGCCTAGTCAAACGCGCTATGAAAAGGGCGTGAGTACGCTCATCGGGAGTTTCTCCTTCAACCTAGAGATAAGACCTCCTTGTCCAGAATCACTTGTGTTACCACCTTTAATTCTGTGAGTAACAAACTAACGAAACTAGTAAAAAAGCATTGGTCAGTTCTAGATCCCCTAGAGTTCACCACAGGTACCCCACTTTTTCATTCAAACGTGGCCGCAACATCAAGGACCATCTAGTGAGGGCACATACACCCACTAGAAAGGACACTTCTATCCATACGTACCTTAACCTGCCACCTCTGGTGGGTCACTTTAAATGTAATCAGTGCATGGCATGCGATACTACCTGTAACACTAAAGTATTTGAGTATGGTAATCACAAACATGTATTGAAAGCATTTAGTAACTGTGATTCCCAGAATGTCATCTATTGCATTGAATGCCCTTGTCAACTGCGATATATTGGTCAAACAACCCAGAAGGTAAAGGCTAGGATTTCCCAACACAAAAGCAGGATCAGATGCAAAATCCTTACTGCACCCCTGGTGGAACACTATCTACAAAAAGGGCATTCTGAAAATGAAATCAAGTGGCAGGTGATTGACAGCCTTCATACCAACGTAAGAGGAGGAAACCAACAGTCTATCCTAAATCGGCTGGAATGTAAATGGATTTTTAATTGCCGCACCATTGAGAATGGTTTGAACTCTGTTGATGAATGGAATGCCTGCATTTAATGGTCTAATGACTATATGTTGATCCTATGACTATATGATGTCCCTATCACACCGCAGACACAGTGTTCTGTTTTACCTTCTCCTAACCATGTTTGCTGTTGTTTTTTGTTTCATTCCACCTAGTATAGATTACAATGCAGTTGCCTCCACAGCCCTGTTCTCCCTACCTCCCATGCTAACAAAGAGGTTAACTGTGTGTGTAAAATGTATGTACACTTTGGGCCATTAATCATATTACAACAGTCCGGGCTAGACATAAGTATTTCCTGGTAGGCACTGTAACACTGAATGTCTTCTCATATGAATCGCCTTATATATGGCCCTTGTTGCCTTTGTCTTGGCATTCTAAATTTTATTTCCAATTTTACCGCTGGCCAGCAGCCATGTCTCGCAAGACAGCTAGATTTCGCACGAGACCAGGTAAACTTGAGATGCATCGCTCAATTGAAGACGCACCAGGCGTTTTTAGTTTTAGTTTTAGAGTTGACATGCGCGTTCTTCTTTTTCGTCTACAGTTGTTTAGCAACACCGAGAATGGTTGTTTAGCCCCTCCCCTTCTGTGCCACGTAATTACCGCCGGCAAAGTTTATAACCACGCCTCCACACAACGTACTCTGTCGCAACAGAGTGATTCATTGCAGCGCGCCGACCAGACCGGTGTTTGACTCCCGCTGGAAGTCTAAAATAGTAAGTGCCTTGTCCTCCGGCCCCCTTACGCAGTGGAAATTCATCTATCTCAAGAGCAGCTAATGGCACCACTTCTTATTTTCAGAATGAGGCTCCAATTGTGAAGCGCCGCATTCGTGAGTACTCTTTCCTTTTTCCTCCCCTGTCTCACTAATAGGCACCCTCACACTGGCCCCCGGGTCTTAACTTGTGTTTTCCTTAGCAGGCTGGGCTGTTTTTAACATTGACGGCATCTTGACGGCTCCTCGCAGTGCCGTTCCGGAGAAGGGTGAGTAGACCCTTGATAACTCGGGCACCCCTTTCATCACAGTTCAGGACCTATTAATTCCCTTCTGTATTACAGGCCTCCATGCCCACAGATTAACCGCGCCTCCTCCCCTTAATATTCTGGGCATCCTTGAGGCCCACCGAACCCTTCGGTGTCAACGGGTTTTCAATACCCTGCCCTCACAATTGTAAGTGTACCATATGGAGTTGCCTTGATCCCTGTATATAGGTATATCCACTGTATATAGGCTTATACTGCATATTCTAACTCTGCCTCCCTCCACTCCCACAGTAGTTGGTCCCCGCCCTTCATGAGAGCAGTATTGCCCAGATTGCCCTCCCGTACCACTTCCGGCTGGAAGTAGGTCCCGCGACAACAATAGTATGTGAGTAATATCTTCACTTAGCTAACTGTGTTCAATAATTCGATATCAGTGAGCCCTAATCCCGCACTCCATATCTTCCCCAGACGCATTTCAAGGCAAGAAATACAACACTGTACTAACCACAGATCGGTTCTACAACACCCATGCCTCAGTGGTTCTTGTAGGAAGTAAGTTCGCACAACGCTTCTGAGCTTGACACATGTATGAGTGCAATAGTTAGTCCACTCCTTGATAATTGATATAATGCGCGCAACTCCCCTTAGGGGCCACTGGAATTGATAGAGCTTCAAGCTACTCACCTGGCCCTCTTTAAATAGGTAATGGTCTATTTCACTTCACTGTGTGCCAGCGTTTAATTAAGTTATGCTATCACACTGGGAGCACGCCCACGCTGTTAGTAGTTGAAATGTAGGGTACATATCGTAATTCCACTCTGTTCCCCTTTAGGTTCAGGTTGCTCAATTATTGTCCTGATGATGATCTTAAGTCCCTAAGATCGAAACGCCGTCGACTTTTACAACAGGAACTCTCTCAATTGTATTAACTTAAGCGAAGTTCCTACTCTGTTGTTAATGTGATGTAATGTTTTTAGAGTTCACCGCACCTTGTCACATTACGCACCTGTCACTTTATGTGAGCACCTGTTTACCTTGACTGTCGTTAAATCATGTTTGTGTAAAATAAAATGTTTATTTTACACCACATATGCTCCCCTACTACTTTCGTGCTCCCTTAATGATTAATTGTCTACCCCAAAAGTTTTACCTTGTGTCCTTCTCGAGGGTTTCACTTGGTTGTATAGGACCCGATTGGGCCAAATTGAACCGCTGTTTTTCCTAAAACACATGTTAACCCCAGGTTCTTCTAACGGGGTACCCTTGTTTCATTATACTACCTTACGCGCAGTGGCTACACTGCAAGGGTTCCACTCATTGAGTGGTTGTATTGACTACCTTGTATTGATTACATTGTCTCTAGAACAGATTGATTGCTCATTATTTAACAAACTATGTCTACACCAATAATTCCTACATACACAGAGGAATATATAGCGAAAATACTCACCGGCCCCTCACTGTTTCACACCCCAGCATCAGTCATTGGGGCCCCTACAGACTTGGCTAGCGCAAAACTGACTGCTCTGGAAAGACTTAAAAAAAAGCATATCCGTACTGAACTACACGCCCGTATGTTGACGGAATATCTGAGAGCAGATATTATACCCGTCGGACTACAAGTACGCAATATTCCAGCCATTTTTGTACAAGATAAAAAATTCAATACAGGCTTTTCACATATTGGTACCACCTGCTCGCGCCACTGGATGGTGCTGGGCATAGATACAGCACTAGAACACAGCAAAAAGGAACTTGAGGAGATTCAGGAACTTGAAAAAGCCATCCTAGAACTAGAAAGCTTGGAAGACGCAAAGGCAGTTTTGGATAAACTGGAACGCACCATTCACGACTTCCAAAACTTTGAACACCACAAGAAATCCATTAAAGTATCTAATGACATTAAAAACTATAATAAAGAAAAAACCTACCCCTACCTACAAGAAGATTTTTTACCTCAGGCCCCCAAGTATACCAGAGATATCCTGCAGGCACCTGGGGCAGATTTAGAAACAGGCAACCTGTAACCTTCTCTGATTCATCAGCAGAATCAGACGGTTCTGAAGGACAAGAGGGCCCCAGCACTTCCTCCCGTACCCCTCATTTTTAGGGAGAGGCCAGACACGGACTACAGAGAGACCGAGGGGCAGAGGCAAAACACGATACAATTTCCCCCGGGAACGCCAAACGAGGAACAGGTTCTACCAGTGGGGATACCAATACTAAATATTGATTGTACTCTTCCCACTACTCCCCACACAAAACATGGAGAAAATACCAATCTTTAATCTCTCCCAACACCAACTGGCCTCTACAGATATTGCTCTGTTAAGCAGGGGTCTCTCCTTTGTAATCACCGAAAGGCCAAACTGGTTTAATATACAGGCTGAAATTTTCCAGTTTTTCAGGAAAGTTAGACTCCATGCGTTCTTTCAGAACAGGGACCCTCCTAAAAAGACAGATACCACTGGGCTTCGCCCGTTTCAATATTTAATCCATCGAGCGGATCAATGCCACCTGAAGTCATCACATTTGAGCACTTGATATTAAGAGACCTCAATAAACTTAAAGAAAGTTACAATTTCACCCCCTTTAATGTCAGCCTAGAGGAGAAAAACAGCTTGAAAAAACTCAAGGAGAGAGATGACATTGTCATAAAACCTTGCGACAAGGGTGGGGGAATTGTGATTCAGGACAAAAATACCTATAATGCAGAGATCATTCGCCAATTAAGCAACACCTCACATTACGAACGATTGAGCAGCAATCCCTCAAGAGGTATAAGTGACCACATCCTTACCATCACCAAGGATGGTTTGGAGAATGGCTTCATTAGTAAAAACGAATTCCTCTACCTTAACAACAAGACACCTCGTACACCAGTCCTATATACACTGCCCAAGGTGCACAAAAATGCTGAGGCACCCCCGGGTAGGCCGATCCTCTCCGGCTGTGGCTCTGTCTTAGAGCCCCTGGGAAGATATATTGACTTCTTTATGAAAGATTTGGTACAAGATACTTCTACCTATGTCAAAGACACAACCCATCTGATTAACCTAATCGAATCCCACCCTTTTGATCCAAATACAGAACTCCTTGTCACGCTTGACATAGAGTCTCTGTATACTAACATCCCCCAACAGAAAGGTATTGATGTCATCAGGAAACACCTTAACAACCGCCCAGCTCCGCACAGGGTCCCCACTGAATTCATTATAACACTGCTGGAAATTGCGTTAACCAAGAACTATTTCTTGTTTCAAAACACTTACTATAGACAGTGCAAAGGCACCTCTATGGGAGCTATTTTTGCCCCAAATTTTGCCATCCTCTTCGTAGATGACATGGAAACTAACACCATTCTTAATTCCACCAACCCACATCTCGGAAATATCCGCCTATGGCGTCGATACATCGATGATGTACTCATGATTTGGATTGGTGATGAAAATGAACTTAAGACCTTCTGTGACTGGCTGAATAGTACCCAACCTGATCTCAAATTCACATATAGCTATGATAATGCTAGCGTAGACTACTTGGATGTTACTATTAAGAATGCAAATGGCGAACTGTACACAACCCTGTTTAGAAAGCCCACTGAAAGGAACACCTTATTACAGTACAACAGCGCGCACCCTAGGGCACTCAGGGACGGCCTACCATACGGCCAATTTCTCCGTATCAGGCGTAACTGTAAATTTAAGGAAGACTTCTTCCAAGAGGCTGAAGTACTATGTAAAAAACTCACAGATAGAGGCTACCCAAGACGCCTAGTCAAACGCGCTATGAAAAGGGCGTGGTACGCTCATCGGGAGTTTCTCCTTCAACCTAGAGATAAGACCTCCTTGTCCAGAATCACTTGTGTTACCACCTTTAATTCTGTGAGTAACAAACTAACGAAACTAGTAAAAAAGCATTGGTCAGTTCTAGATCCCCTAGAGTTCACCACAGGTACCCCACTTTTTTCATTCAAACGTGGCCGCAACATCAAGGACCATCTAGTGAGGGCACATACACCCACTAGAAAGGACACTTCTATCCATACGTACCTTAACCTGCCACCTCTGGTGGGTCACTTTAAATGTAATCAGTGCATGGCATGCGATACTACCTGTAACACTAAAGTATTTGAGTATGGTAATCACAAACATGTATTGAAAGCATTTAGTAACTGTGATTCCCAGAATGTCATCTATTGCATTGAATGCCCTTGTCAACTGCGATATATTGGTCAAACAACCCAGAAGGTAAAGGCTAGGATTTCCCAACACAAAAGCAGGATCAGATGCAAAATCCTTACTGCACCCCTGGTGGAACACTATCTACAAAAAGGGCATTCTGAAAATGAAATCAAGTGGCAGGTGATTGACAGCCTTCATACCAACGTAAGAGGAGGAAACCAACAGTCTATCCTAAATCGGCTGGAATGTAAATGGATTTTTAATTGCCGCACCATTGAGAATGGTTTGAACTCTGTTGATGAATGGAATGCCTGCATTTAATGGTCTAATGACTATATGTTGATCCTATGACTATATGATGTCCCTATCACACCGCAGACACAGTGTTCTGTTTTACCTTCTCCTAACCATGTTTGCTGTTGTTTTTTGTTTCATTCCACCTAGTATAGATTACAATGCAGTTGCCTCCACAGCCCTGTTCTCCCTACCTCCCATGCTAACAAAGAGGTTAACTGTGTGTGTAAAATGTATGTACACTTTGGGCCATTAATCATATTACAACAGTCCGGGCTAGACATAAGTATTTCCTGGTAGGCACTGTAACACTGAATGTCTTCTCATATGAATCGCCTTATATATGGCCCTTGTTGCCTTTGTCTTGGCATTCTAAATTTTATTTCCAATTTTACCGCTGGCCAGCAGCCATGTCTCGCAAGACAGCTAGATTTCGCACGAGACCAGGTAAACTTGAGATGCATCGCTCAATTGAAGACGCACCAGGCGTTTTTAGTTTTAGTTTTAGAGTTGACATGCGCGTTCTTCTTTTTCGTCTACAGTTGTTTAGCAACACCGAGAATGGTTGTTTAGCCCCTCCCCTTCTGTGCCACGTAATTACCGCCGGCAAAGTTTATAACCACGCCTCCACACAACGTACTCTGTCGCAACAGAGTGATTCATTGCAGCGCGCCGACCAGACCGGTGTTTGACTCCCGCTGGAAGTCTAAAATAGTAAGTGCCTTGTCCTCCGGCCCCCTTACGCAGTGGAAATTCATCTATCTCAAGAGCAGCTAATGGCACCACTTCTTATTTTCAGAATGAGGCTCCAATTGTGAAGCGCCGCATTCGTGAGTACTCTTTCCTTTTTCCTCCCCTGTCTCACTAATAGGCACCCTCACACTGGCCCCCGGGTCTTAACTTGTGTTTTCCTTAGCAGGCTGGGCTGTTTTTAACATTGACGGCCTCTTGACGGCTCCTCGCAGTGCCGTTCCGGAGAAGGGTGAGTAGACCCTTGATAACTCGGGCACCCCTTTCATCACAGTTCAGGACCTATTAATTCCCTTCTGTATTACAGGCCTCCATGCCCACAGATTAACCGCGCCTCCTCCCCTTAATATCCTGGGCATCCTTGAGGCCCACCGAACCCTTCGGTGTCAACGGGTTTTCAATACCCTGCCCTCACAATTGTAAGTGTACCATATGGAGTTGCCTTGATCCCTGTATATAGGTATATCCACTGTATATAGGCTTATACTGCATATTCTAACTCTGCCTCCCTCCACTCCCACAGTAGTTGGTCCCCGCCCTTCATGAGAGCAGTATTGCCCAGATTGCCCTCCCGTACCACTTCCGGCTGGAAGTAGGTCCCGCGACAACAATAGTATGTGAGTAATATCTTCACTTAGCTAACTGTGTTCAATAATTTGATATCAGTGAGCCCTAATCCCGCACTCCATATCTTCCCCAGACGCATTTCAAGGCAAGAAATACAGCACTGTACTAACCACAGATCGGTTCTACAACACCCATGCCTCAGTGGTTCTTGTAGGAAGTAAGTTCGCACAACGCTTCTGAGCTTGACACATGTATGAGTGCAATAGTTAGTCCACTCCTTGTTAATTGATATAATGCGCGCAACTCCCCTTAGGGGCCACTGGAATTGATAGAGCTTCAAGCTACTCACCTGGCCCTCTTTAAATAGGTAATGGTCTATTTCACTTCACTGTGTGCCAGCGTTTAATTAAGTTATGCTATCACACTGGGAGCACGCCCACGCTGTTAGTAGTTGAAATGTAGGGTACATATCGTAATTACACTCTGTTCCCCTTTAGGTTCAGGTTGCTCAATTATTGTCCTGATGATGATCTTAAGTCCCTAAGATCGAAACGCCGTCGACTTTTACAACAGGAACTCTCTCAATTGTATTAACTTAAGCGAAGTTCCTACTCTGTTGTCAATGTGATGTAATGTTTTTAGAGTTCACCGCACCTTGTCACATTACGCACCTGTCACTTTATGTGAGCACCTGTTTACCTTGACTGTCGTTAAATCATGTTTGTGTAAAATAAAATGTTTATTTTACACCACATATGCTCCCCTACTACTTTCGTGCTCCCTTAATGATTAATTGTCTACCCCAAAAAGTTTTACCTTGTGTCCTTCTCGAGGGTTTCACTTGGTTGTACAGGACCCGATTGGGCCAAATTGAACCGCTGTTTTTCCTAAAACACTAATTATAGTGGGCACCTTGCACCAGTCCAAACAACCCCTTATTGGAGATAGGTTAAAGACAACCTTTATTGAAAGCTATCCTAGTGGTAGCTATGGAGAGCAGCCTTCAGGCTAAGTCTTGAAGGAATGTAAAGCAGCTTGTTTTACCAGTCTATAATCTCTTGAGTGACCAAATGAAAGAGGACCACACCAGGTATATATTAAAAATATATGTATTTATTGCTAAACACACCCCTCTAGTCTCTTTATGAGGCTAGAGTTCGAAATACATAAGTTATAAGTTAGTTATCTACAGTAATAGCACAAATACACGTTTGAGCCCTAGGGGCGTACCAAACCATATACCAATAAAGTGGTATAAGAACCACGACTGAGCTAGACACAGGGCCTAGAGCCTGTAGAAGTGCTTGGACCACAAGGAACCACCCAAGGTAGTGACACAGGGGACCCACGGGGGACGCGTGCAGTGTGAGAACACAGCCGCGAATCGCCGTTGACTTCTATGGGGAAAGTCGCGGTTGGAATTTTAAAGAAAAGGGACACTTAGAGGAGGACTTGGAGCAAACCCTTTTAGAACTAGGCTGTTCTAGTGTCAATACCCACGGGAGCACCGGAGTACTCGAGTTACCTCACCCAGGGGAGCCGGGTGCATAGGTGTCTTTCGGGGTCGGGTTTCGTCGTCGTTTTCAATGGCGATCTGCTGCAAAGTGCTGCTGGCGGCCAAGTCGAAAGTGTTCGGGTGGATCCAAAGGTGGATCGAAGATCTGAAGAACCTGAAAGCAGAGGGGACAGAGTCTGGGTCACTAGCCAGTGACCAGGAAGGCGATGAGCAGATGCCCACCGATGTCGAGTGCTTCAGGTAGGTTGACAGTCATCTTGACTCTTCAGCCACGAGGTCCAGGAGGCGTCGACGACAACCAGGAGCTGGATTCGAGCTGTACCATGACGTCTGTCGATTGCAGGGGTATCGGCGACCGGATTGGACCCAACAAGCCTTGGCAACGGCAAGTCTCGTGGAAATGGAAGAAAGACAATGGTGCAGACCAGCAAGGTCTGTGGGACTCACCCAGCGAGGGTAAGTCAGGGCATGCCTGGAGCAACCAGGGAGCCCAAGCAGAAGAAGATTGGCCTTCGGGAGGGCCTACTAGCCAACGGACTAGCAACCGCGAAGGAGCCTCGAGTGGACGCACTTGGAGCTAGCTCACAGGACACTCGTGGAGTGGAGGCCAGTGATCTTCGGTGCAGTCGGTGCTGGAGGCTAGGGCTACTCGGAGCCCAAAGCACAACTTCGTGGGAGACCCAGAAGAGGATGCACTTGCAAATGCAAGCGGTGTCCAGGGGTCACGGTTCCACGTTACCCACGACAGCTACGGGCCTCAGCTTTGCTGGGGACTCAGGGCAGCCTCAGGGAAGTCTGGAAATCCACCTCTGGTGATGCAAAGACTTCGGCGTCCGGCGGGAGCTTCAGCGATGCAGACCGGACAATTGCTTCTTTGGTGCCTGCCAAGCAGAGGAGTCACTCCTTGACCCCAAGGGAGATTCTTCAGTCCTCTAATCTTGAAGTAGAGCGTCGAAGGTCCAGGATTCTGTGTCAGAGTTTCGTCCAGGTTAATCTAAAGTCCTAAGGACTGGGGTCCCATACTTATACTAAGATAGGGGGTTGGACATACTCTGGGGACCCACCTATGGGAGGGTCAGGGCAGAGGGGTGGTTACACCCCTTTCCCTTTGTCCAGTTTCGCGCCAGAGCAGGGGCTGGAAGCCCCTGAGCCGGTTTGAACTGGGGTATGCACAGGGACACCAAATGTGCCCCCAGTGCAGGACTTCAAAGCACCAGAGAGTGCTCCCGCCCAGCCCCAATACACACTATCCTGTCTGGGGAGGTGGTTACACCTCCCTGGGACAGAAACCTATTGTCCAGGCCTCCCCTGCCAGAGTTTCGGTCAGCAGCAGGCGGCCAGACTCGTGTCTGTGGCAGCGGCATCCATTTTGTGATGCCAGGGCTCTGGAAAGTCAGTACCGGGTATACCGGTGTGTACATGTCTCTCCCTCTAGAAGGGTGGAATGCTACCCCCGCTGCCAGAACTGGCGTGGGGGTAGTATTCCAAGATGTTTGACACCAAACACGACATGTTTCCGTGCAGCCATCCCAAAGTTAGCATTTAACGCGAGGTTATAATGCGCTTAAGAGTATATGGTCGGGCTGCACTACAAACAGCATCAGAGAAGGGTCTCCGAACGCTGCAGAGGGGCCCAGCTCATGCAGGGGCACCCTCTCACATAGGAACCACGCACTCTGCCTTCAGGATTGATAAGGCCTGCCATAGGAGTGACTTATAGGTTTATATGTGTGTATGTATGTAGTGATATAGGTAGCCTATATCACAGTAAGGAGTGCATGCACCACCTTACCCAGGCTGCAGTAGCAGACCTGTGGTGTCCTTTTGGCTGGCCTTCCAGGGGTGGCACAATACATGCTTCAGCCCCTGGCAGGCCTCTGAGGTACCTATGCCCTGGGTACATAGTATACCATATACTAGGGACTTATAAGGGCACTCCAGATTCCAATCAGAGATGTGCCTAAGGCACATGGAAACCATTTTAGAGAGGAAGCAGCTAGGCTGGGGTCCTGATTAGCAGGGCCCCAGCCAGACTAAAGTCGAAAAACAGTGAAGCATCAGCAAAAAGTGGGGGTACCCATGTGAAGCAGATCCTACTCTCCTACACAACCCCCCAAACGTAGGGACATTAAACTAACCTTGCCCAGTTAAGTCTTCATGTTCTAAGTGGAAGTACCTAGAGAGTCCATCTGCATTGGCATGGTTACTCCCAGGTCTATGTTCCACTGTGAAGTCCATCCCCTGTAGGGAAATGGACCACCTAAGTAGTTTGGGGTTTTCACCCTTCATTTGTTTTAGCCATAAGAGGGGCTTATGGTCGGTTTGAACAAGGAAGTGAGTACCAAACAAATATGGCCTCAACTTCTTCAGAGCCCAGACCACAGCAAAGGCCTCCCTCTCAATGGCTGACCAACGTTTCTCTCTAGGGGTCAGCCTTCTGCTAATAAAAGCTACTGGCTGATCCTGACCTTCATCATTCAATTGTGACAGTACAGCCCCTACCCCCAATTCAGATGCATCTGTTTGGACAATGAACTTCTTGGAGTAATCAGGACTCTGTAGAATGGGAGCAGTGCACATGGCCTGCTTTAGGTCATCAAATGCCTTTTGACAGCTAACTGTCCACTGAACCTTTTGGGCATTTTCTTGGAAGTTAAGTCATTGAGGGGTGTCACTATTGATCCATACCCCTTGACAAATCTCCTATAGTACCCAGTCAGGCCTAAAAGGCTCTCACCTGAGTCTGGGTAGTTGGAGCAGTCCAGTCCATGATGGTCTGGATCTTGCTCTGCAGTGGTTGAACCTGGCCTCCACCCACAAGGTGGCCCAGGTACACAACCTGACTCTGCCCTATCTGGCACTTGGTGGCCTTGATAGTCAGGCCTGCTTTCTGCAGGGTCTGCAAAACATTTCTGAGGTGGACCAGGTGATCCTCCCAGGTGGAGCTAAAGACAGCAATATCATCTAGATATGCTGCACTATAGGCTTCCAGACCTGTAAGGACTGTATTCACCAACCTCTGAAAAGTGGCAGGTGCATTCTTCAGACCAAAGGGCATCACCACAAATTGATAATGCCCACTAGGGGTTGAGAATGCTGTCTTTGGCTTTGCATCATCAGCTAGTCTGATCTGCCAGTAGCCAGCTGTCAGGTCAAATGTGCTTAGATACTTGGCTGAGGCCAAAGTGTCTATTAGCTCATCTGCCCTAGGTATTGGATGGGCATCAGTCCTAGTGACTGCATTGAGACCCCTGTAGTCCACACAAAACCACATCTCTCTTTTCCCACCATTGGTGTGAGGTTTTGGCACAAGGACCACTGGACTAGCCCAAGGGCTATCTGAGGGTTCAATAACTTCCAAATCCAACATCTTCTGGACTTCTGTCCTGATACAGTCCCTGACATGGTCAGGTTGCCTATAAATCTTATTTTTAATAGGCAGACTGTCCCCAGTGTCCACTTCATGAGTGCACCAGGTAGTCTGACTGGGTGTCAGTGAGAATATGTGCCTGAACTGATTGAGCACCTGTCTGCAATCAGTTTGCTGCTGGGCAGTGAGACTGCCTGCCAAGGCTACACCATCCACTGACCCATCATCAGGGTTCTGTGAGAGCAGGTCAGGAGTGGGTCACTCTCTTCCTCCTGTCCCTCATCAGTAGCCATGAGCAAGCCCATGTCTGCCCTGTCCACATATGGTTTTAACCTGTTGACATGGAGAACCCTGTGGGGACTCCTGGGTGTTCCTAGGTCTACTAAATAGGTAACCTCACCCTTCTGTTCAACAATGGTATGGGGTCCACTCCATTTGTCTTGGAGAGCTGCTGGGGCCACTGGCTCAAACACCCACACCTTCTGTCCTGGCTGGTAAACAGTCAGTACAGCCTTTAGTCATGCCAGGCTTTTTGAAGTTCCTGGCTAGCCTCAAGGTTTTTAGTTGCCTTTTTCATGTACTCAGCCATCCTGGAGCGGAGACCAAGTACATAGTCCACTATGTCTTGCTTTGGGAGCTTGAGAGGTAACTCCCATCCTTCCTTCACCACGCACAATGGACCCCTGACAGGGTGACCAAACAAAAGTTCAAAAGGGCTGTAGCCAACCCCCTTTTGAGGCACCTCCCTGTATGCAAATAAAAGGCAGGGCAAGAGTATGTCCCATCTTCGCCTAAGCTTTTCTGGGAGCCCTTTAATCATGCCCTTCAAGGTTTTGTTGAATCTCTCAACTAAACCATTGCTTTGTGGGTGATAGGGTGTGGTGAACTTGTAAGTCACTCCACACTCCTTCCACATTGCTTTCAAGTATCCAGACATAAAGTTAGCACCCCTGTCTGATACAACCTCCTTAGGGAAGCCCACTCTTGAGAAAATTCCCAGGAGGGCCCTTGCCACCACAGGTGCTGTAGTGGTCATAAGGGGAATAGCCTCTGGGTACCTGGTGGCATGATCCACTACCACCAGGATAAACCTGTGCCCAGATGCTGTTTGGGGATCCGTGGGACTAACAATGTCAATCCCCACCCTTTCAAAGGGAACCCCCACCACAGGTAGTGGTATCAGGGGGGCCTTTGTAGTGCCACCTGCCTTGCCACTGGCCTGGCAGGTTACACAGGAGCGACAAAACTCCTTGGTGTCTTCAGACATGTGGGGCCAGTGAAAGTGAGGGACAATTCTGTCCCAAGTCTTGTTTTGGCCCAGGTGACCTGCTAAGGGAATGTCATGGGCTAGGGTCAATAGGAAGCCCCTGAACTTCAGAGGTATAACCAACCTCCTGGTGGCACCAGGCTTGGGGTCTCTACACTCTGAGTACAAGAGTCCATCATCCCAATACACTGTATGGGGACCACTAGCTTTCCCAGCAGCCTCAGCAGCAGCTTGCTGACTGAGGGGTTCAAGAGAGGGGCAGTCTGCTGCTCCTGGCTCAGATCTGCCCTGGAAGGGCCCCCTGTCCCCAAGAACTCAACCTGGTCAGGTTCAAGCTCCTCTGGGACAGTTCCTTCCTCAGGACTGAGATCATCCCCCTCAAGAGACTGATCTTCCTTCTGAGCCAAGGGGAAGGCACTGCCTTTACCCTACTACTCCTCTTCTTGGAGGGCACTTGGTCCATTATTCCAGAATCCAAGGCCTGTTCAGTGTTAGACATTTTGGCTTGTGACCTGGTCACAGCAAACACATCTGCAGGGATGCCCAGCATTTCTGCATGGGTCCTGAGCTCCACTTCTGCCCAAGCTGAAGTTTCTAAATCATTGCCAAGCAAGTATTCAACGGGTAGGTCTGCACTTACCACAACCTTCTTAAGGCCAGTTACCCCTCCTCAGGAGAAGTTAACAACTGCCAGAGTATGGTCTGTTCTGACATTGCTAGCATTGGTCACTTGGTACATTTCACCAAGTATAATCTGCCCAGGATTCACAAGGTCTTGTGTCACCATGGTGACACTTGCCCCTGTGTCCCTAAATGCCAAAGCCTCTTTTCCATTGATTAAGGGCTGTTGCCTGTACTTACCCAGATTACTGGGACTCACAGAGGAGGTCACATCCATGCCTCCATCACAGACTAGGACAGCCTGAGTGATTTCTCTGACTAGGTCAGAGCTCATCTCCTTACCCAGGGTCAACCCTACTAAACCCTTGGCTTGTGTAGTCCCACCACCAATTGTAACTGCACTAGGGGAGCAGGTGCCTTAGGGGCATTGGTGGGGGCTGGAGTAGAGTCTTTGGACTTGGTGCAATCACTGGTCCAGTGGGTCTTTTGCTTACAGACCTTGCACCATGGTTTCTTTTGGCCTCTTCCCTTGTTAGACGGTGAATCCCCACCTGAAGAAGATTTTTGGGGGCCTTGTGAAGACTTCTGGTCTTTACCCTTCTCCCCACCATTATCAGAGTTTTTAGAATCTTGCTTCTTAGGGTCACCACCTTGGTTCTGTACCTTCTGCCTCACCCTGGTTCTGACCCATTTGTCTGCCTTCTTTCCCAATTCTTGGGGAGAGGTCAGATCAGAGTCCACCAGGTGCTGATGCAACAGCTGATTTTGACAATTATTAAGGATCTGCTCCCTCATGATAAGATTGTACAATCCTGTGAAGTCACATACCTTACTGCCCAATAACCAACCTTCCAGAGCCTTGGCAGAACAATCAACAAAGTCCACCCAGTCTTGAGTCTGTGCCTTTTGGGTATCTCTGAACTTTAACCTGTATTGTTCAGTGGTTAGGCCAAACCCATCAATCAGAGCACTCTTTAAGACTGTGTATTTATCAGCATCCTCCTCTTTAACAGTGAGGAGCTTATCTCTACCTTTGTCTGCAAAGGAGAGCCACAAGATTGCTGCCCACTGCTCCTGAGGGACCCTCTGTACTTTACAGGCCCTCTCCAGTGCAGTTATCCATTTGTGGATGTCATCCCCACTCTGGTAGGGAGGGACAATCTTGCTCAGGTTTCTATGGTCATAAGACCTTTCCCTATCTCTGGGGAAATTGCTGCCACCATGGGACTCTAGTCCCATCTTTTTCTCTCTTTGTAGAGATCTAGGGACTCCCTGTCTATAGCCAACTGCTGTTTTCTGAGTTCAAGCTGGGCTTGCTCATACTCAATCAGTCTCTTTCTCCTGTCATGAGAGGATTCTCTCCTATGAGAGGAGACAGAGGTCCCTATTGAGGTGTCAGAGTGGTTAGACTCCTGAGAAGGAGATCTAGACCTTCTGGGCACACTCATAATTCTTCCTGGGGGGACAAAGGGGAGGTCATTCTGATCCTCCTCCTCCTCCTCCACAGGAGGAATTGCGTTCTCCAGGTCAAGGTCATTTTCACCTTCCTGGCCAGTTTCAGCGGGGGGGGCCTGGGTTTCTTCACCCCTGACCCCTTCCTCATCTTCTGCCCCACCCTCTCTGCCTACCCCTTCAGACCCTAGGGGCCTGCTGAGATCATCAGCCAGTAACACCTCCCTGAGGTGTTGGGTGCTGGCACTTTTGCCTGCCTTCAGCTTCCTAGTATTGCATAATGCTCTCAATTCCAAGAATGGCAGTTTATCATACTTGGAGGGAAGAAGCCCCCTGGCTTCTGGCAAGGACTCACTGGGTCCTGGCTTTGAAGACATTACTAGTGAGGTGTGGTGTATGCACTACCTACTCTAGTGTGGCCTACTAAACTCTCTTGAGTTGTAGAAAGGGTGTGCTATCCCTTAACACACAACTCTAGTTTCAGTAGAACTTACTGTATACTAAGCTTGATTTATATGTACCTTAGGTACCCTTAGTGGTTTTCAGTTCATCAATTCAATTGAGATTATCTGGCAAAACAATAGCAAGCTGGAATCCCACACGCTGCACACCAATGTGAGAAGTTGGCCTGGTATATGCTGTCCACTAATTATAGTGGGCACCTTGCACCAGTCCAAACAACCCCTTATTGGAGATAGGTTAAAGACAACCTTTATTGAAAGCTATCCTAGTGGTAGCTATGGAGAGCAGCCTTCAGGCTAAGTCTTGAAGGAATGTAAAGCAGCTTGTTTTACCAGTCTATAATCTCTTGAGTGACCAAATGAAAGAGGACCACACCAGGTATATATTAAAAATATATGTATTTATTGCTAAACACACCCCTCTAGTCTCTTTATGAGGCTAGAGTTCGAAATACATAAGTTATAAGTTAGTTATCTACAGTAATAGCACAAATACACGTTTGAGCCCTAGGGGCGTACCAAACCATATACCAATAAAGTGGTATAAGAACCACGACTGAGCTAGACACAGGGCCTAGAGCCTGTAGAAGTGCTTGGACCACAAGGAACCACCCAAGGTAGTGACACAGGGGACCCACGGGGGACGCGTGCAGTGTGAGAACACAGCCGCGAATCGCCGTTGACTTCTATGGGGAAAGTCGCGGTTGGAATTTTAAAGAAAAGGGACACTTAGAGGAGGACTTGGAGCAAACCCTTTTAGAACTAGGCTGTTCTAGTGTCAATACCCACGGGAGCACCGGAGTACTCGAGTTACCTCACCCAGGGGAGCCGGGTGCATAGGTTCTTTCGGGGTCGGGTTTCGTCGTCGTTTTCAATGGCGATCTGCTGTAAAGTGCTGCTGGCGGCCAAGTCAAAAGTGTTCGGGTGGATCCAAAGGTGGATCGAAGATCTGAAGAACCTGAAAGCAGAGGGGACAGAGTCTGGGTCACTAGCCAGTGACCAGGAAGGCGATGAGCAGATGCCCACCGATGTCGAGTGCTTCAGGTAGGTTGACAGTCGTCTTGACTCTTCAGCCACGAGGTCCAGGAGGCGTCGACGATGACCAGGAGCTGGATTCGAGCTGTCCCACAACGTTTGTCGATTGCAGGGGTGTCGGCGACCGGATTGGACCCAACAAGCCTTGGCAACGGCAAGTCTCGTGGAAATGGAAGAAGGACGATGGTGCAGACCAGCAAGGTCTGTGGGACTTACCCAGCGAGGGTAAGTCAGAGCACGCCTGGAGCAACCAGGGAGCCCAAGCAGAAGAAGATTGGCCTTCGGAAGGGCCTACTAGCCAACGGACTAGCGACCGCGAAGGAGCCTCAAGTGGACGTACTTGGAGCTGGCTCACAGGACACTCGTGGAGTGGAGGCCAGTGATCTTCGGTGCAGTTGGTGCTGGAGGCTGGGGCTACTCGGAGCCCAAAGCACAACTTCGTGGGAGACCCAGAAGAGGATGCACTTGCAAATGCGAGCGGTGTCCAGGGGTCACGGTTCCACGTTACCCACGACAGCTACGGGCCTCAGCTTTGCTGGGGACTCAGGGCAGCCTCGGGGAAGTCTGGAAATCCACCTCTGGTGATGCAAAGACTTCGGCGTCCGGCGGGAGCTTCAGCGATGCAGACCGGACAATTGCTTCTTTGGTGCCTGCCAAGCAGGGGAGTCACTCCTTGACCCCAAGGGAGATTCTTCAGTCCTCTAATCTTGAAGTAGAGCGTCGAAGGTCCAGGATTCTGTGTCAGAGTTTCATCCAGGTTAATCTAAAGTCCTAAGGACTGGGGTCCCATACTTATACTAAGATAGGGGGTTGGACATACTCTGGGGACCCACCTATGGGAGGGTCAGGGCAGAGGGGTGGTTACACCCCTTTCCCTTTGTCCAGTTTCACGCCAGAGCAGGGGCTGGAAGCCCCTGAGCCGGTTTGAACTGGGGTATGCACAGGGACACCAAATGTGCCCCCAGTGCAGGACTTCAAAGCACCAGAGAGTGCTCCCGCCCAGCCCCAAAACACACTATCCTGTCTGGGGAGGTGGTTACACCTCCCTGGGACAGGAAACCTATTGTCCAGGCCTCCCCTGCTGGAGTTTCGGTCAGCAGCAGGAGGCCAGACTCGTGTCTGTGGCAGCGGCATCCATTTTGTGATGCCAGGGCTCTGGAAAGTCAGTACCGGGTATACCGGTGTGTACATGTCTCTCCCTCTAGAAGGGTGGAATGCTACCCCCGCCGCCAGAACTGGCGGGGGGTAGTATTCCAAGATGTTTGACACCAAACACGACATGTTTCCGTGCAGCCATCCCAAAGTTAGCATTTAACGCGAGGTTATAATGTGCTTAAGAGTATATGGTCGGGCTGCACTACAAACAGCATCAGAGAAGGGTCTCCGAACGCTGCAGAGGGGCCCAGCTCATGCAGGGGCATCCTCTCACATAGGAACCACGCACTCTGCCTTCAGGATTGATAAGGCCTGCCATAGGAGTGACTTATAGGTTTATATGTGTGTATGTATGTAGTGATATAGGTAGCCTATATCACAGTAAGGGGTGCATGCACCACCTTACCCAGGCTGCAGTAGCAGACCTGTGGTGTCCTTTTGGCTGGCCTTCCAGGGGTGGCACAATACATGCTTCAGCCCCTGGCAGGCCTCTGAGGTACCTATGCCTGGGTACATAGTATACCATATACCAGGGACTTATAAGGGCACTCCAGATTCCAATCAGAGTTGTGCCTAAGGCACATGGAAACCATTTTAGAGAGGAAGCAGCTAGGCTGGGGTCCTGATTAGCAGGGCCCCAGCCAGACTAAGGTCGAAAAACAGTGAAGCATCAGCAAAAAGTGGCGGTACCCATGTGAAGCAGATCCTACTCTCCTACACTGATGTCCTTACAAATTTGGATTGGATCTACATTGCTCAGCTGGATCTCTGTACTCCAATAATGTTGAGGGAACCTTTGGAAAACTCCCTCACAAATGATTTCTAACGCTGCATCAGTGATTGGGGGGCCCTTTCTTCCCTTCCCTATGCCATGTTGGGGATTTGGATTAAGAAAGAGCAATAGGAGCGAGGAGGATACTGTTGTGATGAAGGGATGATTCAGTACAATTACAAAATAGCTGACTTCCTCTTCCTCCATGTAATTTCCTGTTTGTTGTGGTAGGCGGAGATCTCTGCCCAGACGCCGCAGATCACCGCACCAATGTGGGAGCAGAGACTCCACATGCGGGAGGGATCCCGCTGCATGTAGAGGCGCAGACGGGAGACCAATGCATGCATAGAAATTCAAAACAAATTTAGAGTTTCCCAAAAGTTGTAACAAAGATTATTTGGTTATATATTTTATGCATCAAGAGTAATGTTTTGAGCATGTATGCTCTAACGCATGTGTGTTGAAGGTGAGTTTGCACTTAAAGTATTGTCAATGGAAAGTGTTTAAATGTTATACCGGCAATTTCATGATGATATGTAAAGTCAGTATGGTAGTTCACTATTCATCATTGACAAAAGTCTGTCCAACCACAAAAATGCAGAAACCAAAGGAGCAGCTCAAGAAAAAAATAAGCTAAGAAGTTGATCCTACAGCAGTACACCGTGAACCCTTTCTGTGCCCCACCACAGGTACCTTGGGGTGCAGTCAGTGGCAGCTACCACACAATTGGCAAAGGCATAAAATTCCTTTGCTACCATTTCCCTGTTTGCTAGGGACTGTGGCGTGTTGATAAACTGATGCATCTCAGTACCTAATGGAAGCTTTTGAGACTGGCTTGCCCGTGAGATGCCTACGTTGTGAGAGTTGACCCTCTACAAAGATCCAGTTGCCATGAAATGGAGTGAATGGAATATTTGCACATGGGCAGTGATATCCTGGGAGTGGGCTGTAGGTGTTCAAAAGGATTACATTTAAAGAAAAATGCATCTTGTAAAAACATTACACAGCATTGGATTAAAATATACAACAATTATTGGACCATAAAAAAACAAAATGGTTCCATTATTTTCCATGGGAATGTGTTGCAATACCAGTGGTTGGCCAAATGTGGTACTGGCCTTATTCCAAGGCGGAGGTGGAATACACTTACTACTGTTTTGGGTTCCTTTTTGCCTCTAGGAAATTTAGAAGTGCAGTTTGTGAATACTAATGGGCTTTTTCTTTTGTGGGTGGGTGCTTTTTCCCTAAACCCCTTCTTATCCCTCTTTTTAACCCCTCCCCAGCTCTCCCTAAACCCCTCCCATTTTGTAGTGAGTCTATCTCATTTTCCATCCACTCCCACCATTTCTCCCACATTTACCACAAAAATCACATGTGTTCCTGAGTGGAGATCTCTGCAACTGAAATCTTAGCGTAGAAAAGATAGGAGCGGCGGATGTAGAGATCTCAGCACATAGGTTTGTGAATACCATTTTGTCATATGTGAGCATTACTACTGTAACACTATTATATGTACTACAATGTGCAGTTTGTGAATAAGCCCCCATATTATTTTCAATATATTCTTTGGGGGCATCCCCAAAGCCTTCCCTCATGAAATAGTCTTTAAACACAATCTGTTTTTGAATTTTACTGCCCTAGAGTGCTTTAAAAGATGCCCATTTGTCACAATATTTGCATAAGATTGGGTATGAAACCACAACCCCTTTAAAGTGGGTTTTGAACCACATCCACTTCTGCTCTATGTTACTGGCCATTTGCACTTTAGGATGCACATGTCCTCTAGATTCATTCCACAGTGTGTTCCCCTATTTCACTGTAGGTTTCATAATCCATGCAAATATTTCCGATACCCTACTGGTGTCCATCTACCCACCACTGAAGTTTGCAGAATACAGACCAAGAAGGAAAGAGTCTGCACCTCTATCCTCACTCCTGACTACACCCATGAGGACCAATCAACAGTCCCTCCACAATTCCAATAAATCTTCGTCACCCCAACACAAAAAAAGGAGGGTAAATGGAAACTGGGAAAAAAGAGAGAAAATAAAAAATAAGCATGCAGAGAGATGCCTCAAAGCCAGAGGCCAAAACTAGCTGCCATTGGGTCCCCAGATACATATGAAATTCCGACCCTCACTGTAACCTCCACAACTCTCCTGAGCACCAGCTCGGTAAAGGCCCACTAACAAGTTTGAATTCTCTAACTAGGAGGGAAATACAGCAGGGGAGCTGAACGCTTCATTATCAACAGGAGGCTCCAAACAGCAAGGTCTAGAGACTGCCATATGAACTTAAGGCCTCTGCCAAACCCATGAGCCAAGCATCCCTGGGGGACGCAAAGGAGGGAGAACCCTGTCCTTATGCTCTTGGCCTAACACACACTTCAACCTAACGAGGTACATGGTACCTCAACCTAAAGAGGTACATGGCATTTCAACCTAACGAGGTATATGGCACTCCAACCTAACAAGGTACATGGTATTGCTTACTGGCTCTTCTGCCCGCCCGCCTGCCTGCCACTGACACCACCCAACCAGCCAGAGTAAAGGTGCCAACACCCTGCATTCACTCTCTCACCTGAAAGCCTGTGCAACAGCCCACTCTCTCATTCACTGACTGACAGGATGTCTCTGTGGCCCTGAACAAGAAGACAGACGACACTAAAAGGAACCAACATAATACTTAACATAATAAATAATCTCCCAATTCTCACCACCGCTCTCACTCACCTCCTGTGATTATACAAGTATATAAAAAGAAAGAATAAGGCCCACTTCCATCTCACTTTCCACGTAAGGCCCTCTCAGACTCAAAGACCCTGCATAACAAAGTTTGTGTCAGCCACCATGAGGCCTCCCATTAGGCTAACACTAGGAGTTTACTGCTCCAATCCTCACTGAAGGTACCACAGCCCCGCAGACCCTAGAACAGGAGGGCAAACTAGACAGAAAGCTACACTTCTACCTGCTACACTGTCCACTGGCCTACAGTTTATGCCAAACATCTCAGCTCTCAAGGCCCTCCACCGCACATGTGCATCTTCAAGTGTGGAGAAAGGTACCTGTCAGGGCCCGACTGCCATTCTGGCATTTTCCTCATGGGCTGAAGGCTAGGGTCTGTTTTCAAAGCAGGATAGGCTAACATATTCCAACTATTGGCCCTCATGGCCCTAGCATAGCGGTAACATCCTGTTGATACCTTTCTACATTATCTAGAAACATAAAGTCCGATTTTCTAGATTCCTTTGCACCAAGTTCTCAGTCAGTGTGCCAACCCGAATCAGAAAACAGCAAAAACAGTTGTACTGCAACCACCCCACAACCCACTCACCAATATCCAAGCAAAATGTGTTTCAGGTAACTATCATTCCCATGAGACATTACAGGAACAGTTAGAGGAACCCCAGACCCTCTTTCATTAAGGAATAACAACACACTCAACAACACAAGGGATACATTTTAAAGGATTATTTTAAAATCAAAAACCTAGTCTAGTGCACACAGTATAAATTGTAACTACAATTAAGAAAAAAAACGGCAGTAGCAATGTTTACTAAAAGCATGAATAAGAGGAACCACTCTAACATGATTGCTGTTAAACACTTATAGCAAATCTACCTCATTCTGCTACTACTAGCACTCGGCTAATTCTAACACAGCAGAAAATAAAACTTATTTTGAGATTCAGAGATGGTGCACACCCTCATACCTGTTTGAACAATAGGACTTGTATTTAGTATAATAGAAAGCCCTTTGATTCTTGTTGTGCAAGGTCAGCGGCACTGATAAGTTCAGCCGGAGAAGAGACAAAGGCTATGTGCATCCCGATAATCTTCAGTTTCAATCGGTGATATGATTCTGCATGAAGGTCTCCTCTCTAACCCTTCTGTCTTTGAGCTTGTTTTATTTATAACATTATTTTAGTTATAGAAACTTTCAGAATAAACAATTAGCAAAGAGTGGCGTCATGCCGTTTCACTTCTTTTCATTGTGAGAGACAATGTTCCTTTGAACAACAACGAATGAGACATTTACTTGTCATTCTTCTAGAAACTCATCAGAAATCAATTATACATATTCACTTTTAATTGAGTGACACAAGTTACTCAAGCAGGGAATACCTAGGAGTCAAAAAAATTATATTCATAACAAAGTGCATGGCTAGCTTGAAAATTTTTGCTATTGCTTATTTTGGTTTTCAGTCTAGGCCTGGAATCCTTATATTGGAAACTAGGGACTCCACACTCCGGCCCTGACAAGAGCAGGAGGGTTATCATCACTGGGGGAAAAATGCATCACATAGGCCCCTGGTCAAACCATATTTGGGGGGCTGCGACCATGGTGGTTGCAGTCATTTACCACTGGTGTACTGGCATCTGTTCTACCATGGCTCTGCTAACTGGGCCAAGTACAACCCTTGCACACTTTATTCTCAGGATTGCAAGGCTGAGCAATCACAGGCTTCTCAGGCTGGTACTGTGGGGGCAAAAGCTCAGAACTAAACTATCAAACAACAGACAATACTTTAACGTCCAGCCCAGTGCATATTGTTTAGGTAAAAAAAAATTATTTTAATCTACAGCAAAACTCAATACTCTACTATTCAATCATTACTCTCTACATGGTTGGTGTAAATTACACTAATCATGAGGTACTATACTATCTCTCCTCCCTGGTAATTGTCTTCCCTCCCTCTGAGTAGGGGATCAGGCTATTACTGTCCTATATGCTAGGTTATAGGCAGGGACTAGGCTCAGATGCAGAATGTTCAGAGTTCTCATGAGATATTGACAGTAAACTCACTTCAAAACCTTAGGATGTCTTTTTGTACCAGAGTGCCAAGCAAGAGCTGCGGTCTCACCCATATGTCTCTCTCTTATCCTCAGGCACAGCTAGATCCTTGGTTAGCTGACATTAATTGGCAGCTGACAGGACTAGCGTTCCTGCCCGTAAGGAGCAGACTCTTCTGGGACTTATTAGCCTCAGCGGCAGCTGGGTGTACGACAATCTCCAACAGACTCGGCTCAGGCAGGCCCCTGAGGTGGCACAAGTTCGTGGAATCATTGATTCCCTGAAGACAGCTTTAAACTGGTGCTTGAGCTCTCCTGGGTTGCAGCCCCCAGGCCGAGCCATACTTCTGGCATCAGGACAGTTCCAGGCGCAAGGCCGGATTAGGGCTTATGCTTTGGCAGTGCTGGGTCTTCCTCGTTGGCATAAGTGACTGTGAGGTCAACTCAAGATGGCATGCTCTAGTACAGTCTCTGTTGCAACTTCTCAGATAAAATGCAGAGAGACAAGAAGACCCCTTTTAGCACAGGTCACTCCTGGGTAGCTCTCTTAAGCTCACCAGCTTTCTCTGGGTGCTTCTCATGCCAGGAACACTCTGAGACTCTCCTTTTTGGACAGTTTGTCCTTCTGCTGGGCTAGTCAAACTCCTACCCTCCCTAAGCAGACAGGTAGGCTTTTCGGTTTCTTCAGGCAGATTCTCAGCTCCTCCAGCAGAAAGTGGTGACTTCAGGTAATGAACCCTCACCTCTGGAAGAGTGACTATCAGCAGACGTCTGGTTACACAGCAAATCTTTTCCTTCGTCAAGAAGAATTTGGGACTGTGGAGTCATACTTTTATACACATTTTAATGTGGATTAACTGAATTGTCTAAACTTTAAGAACTGGTTTGGGTTGGTTCTCTTTTCAAGTGCCCTTACCAGGATGCTCTGCAGACTCAGCCTTTCTGTTAACTGATGGTTCCCAAAGCAGGTAGTTCTGGGGCTCCCTCCAAGCAGAAGTACAAATAACATGGGGACAATGAAGTGTGAGTTTTCTGCACCTTGTTGTCATTTGCCTTTCTGAAGCAGTAACTAGAGCATTGTGTCATCTCAAAGCAAGAGCTTCTGGTCCAGTGCACATCTATCTCGCAAATATAGCCGGTCTCAAAAGTGACAAATCTAGTTACGCAGTTTCGCACAGCCACTGAGCAGATCCAGTTATGCAAGTCTCTCTTTTCTTATTTTATCCAAACGCCCCCTTACCCCAGGAAGAAATGTGTGAGGTCTAAGGTTTCAGTCCCTTGACTTGCAATGTCTTCGGGTGGGATAAGAGGTCCAGCATCAGCTCCAATGTCGTCTCTGCGTTTGGGACCAGGTGAGTGCATGACACATGGTGTACAGTTGTACCATGTGCCCTGCATGGCCAACTGCGAGTTTCTGGTATCCCGCGTTTAGATTTTTGTCTCCAGCTTCATGCTAATCTTACATGTGCACAAAGACCTAGGCCTGATTTTGACATTAGATGGGTCCTGGACCCAAAGGGCGCAGCATATGAGCCCTCGCTAGTAACAGAGGGACTACCATCACAGGTTCATGAGTGTGGCATGCTGATGGCAGCATACCACGTTTTGTAGTCATTCGAGTGTGAATAGGCCTTCTTATGCGAATCACACGAATGAAAGCCTACTACCCCAATCACACAACATTGCACTCAGATCCTAGTGCCCGAGATCCCATGTGCATGGATGTGTGCATATGCATGCATACTAGTTAGGTGATATATAGTATACACTGCTTGTGGGAAACAAGGTGACATAGGCCTGTAGGTTCCATTTTGAAAGCCCCTTGTCTACTAATAAGCACAGGATAGAAGTGGGGTTGATTTTCCAGTCAGTGAAAGTGTATTGCTGAAATTCCTGAGACTGAAGGGAGGGAAGCCAGACACTGAAGTAGGGAAATTCAATTGGGTCCTTTCTGATACAGAGGGTTGCTTCTTCATCTTCCTGATATTGCCAATTCGGTTGATGGCATGGGTGAATGGTGGGACTGGAGTCTCAGTTGTCAGGGTGTGGCAGGTCTTTTTGAAGGAAAGCAGCCCTTAGTCTCTCTTTCAGATCACTGTCAGTTGTGTCTGCTGATAGTGAGGTGCAGACTGCTCACATCTTTGAACCTCTGTTGTGGGTGCTCCATCCCAGAGATCCTGCTGTGAAGAGCATCACTCAAGACAAAGGATGAGGCTAAAAGGCAGCCTGAGATGGGCACATAAAGAGAACCAACCCAAACCAATTATGAAAAAATAGGCAGAGTTTCGACATTCCCTGTCTGTATAAGAGTATGAGCTCCTGACCCTCTTGTTCCAATTTATGTTTATGTTTATGGATTTGTAAAGCGCATGACTGCCTGAAGGCTTCCCAGCACTGAGGAGAAAATACAGTCAGAGCGCAGAAGTTATCATGGAAAGAGCCAAGTTTTGAGTTTTTTCCTAAATGCCAGTTCATCTGTAAGCAGTCGCATTTCTTTAGGTAGGGAGTTCCAAAGACTAGGAGCCAGATGTGAGAAGGATCTACCTTCCCACCTGGATCTCTTTATTCTTGTTCTTTTCATGAGCAGATCTGCTGACGATCTTAGAGATCTACCCGGAACATAGGGGCGACAAGCTTTTTTATTAAGGCCGGGCCTTTGTCATTCATAACTCTATGGGCAATACAGAGTGACTTAAATTTGATCCTGGCTTGGATCGGTAGCCAGTGCAGTGTTTTCAATGCGGCTTTCGCTGACTGTTTTTCTTTCTTTTTTTTTTTGCAGCAGTCACCCAAGCCTCCACATCACGGGAAACTAGCCAGTAATCTATCCGCGACCAGGAGGAGCATGCAGTGGACACACAGGTGCCTTCCTGACTATCCCTATGTCTATTCCTCCACACCTCGATCAGTTCATTATCTACAATGATGGAGTGGAGTTGAGCTGCAGCCCTGGGGTGTGGGTGCCGGGAGTCTCCTGATCTATCACGCTGGGGGTCCAGAATCACATTAAAGTCACCGCCACACAAACCCGCGCTGGGTCCCAAAGGATCCACCAGTCTCCAGGTCTCCGCGAAAAGATCCGGATCATCCACATTAGGGCCGTACAGGGACACAAGCCTGATTGGGAACCCCCAAGCGTGCCAGCCATTATCACATATCTACCTTGCTTGTTGCATAAAGCTGTACGCGTGCACCAAGGCAGACCCTTCCTGATGATAATGCCAACCCCTCAGGCATTGTTCAAGTACCAGGCTATATGCTTCTCCCCTATCCACCCCGCCTGCAGACACGCACCAGCGCTTTCAGTCAAATGCAACTCTTGCAATAGGCAAATATCAGCACTATGCTGACCCAGATACGCCATCACCAGTCTCGCTTTGCGTTTATCATTCATACCACGTATGTTCCAGGTAACCACCTTCAACTGCGTCAGGATAGAATATTAATCTTCCTAACCAATGACTCTGAGTAATAGTGCACATCCCCAACGCGATAAAGGCCAACCATAAGCGAGGCAAGAAATACCACAGAGAAGAAAAGAGAAAGGAACAGACGTCAGTGCAAACCTTCCCATCCATACCCACTCCAGCCCCCTAATTGGGCAGGAAGTAGAACCCCCCTCCCAACCACAACCTCCTAGGGTAACTCTATAGAATCCACTGTGCTGGACACTGATGACCAATCTCGGCCACACCGGCCAGGTCTGAAGGGCGGCGGTGTGCAAGACCCCTCCCCAGCCAACAGTCCAAGCTATCAATAGGGCCCGGGCCAAGCTCACAGGGCTCCACAGTCTCTTCACTCAACCGGGCCTCCAGTAGTGAGGAGTACTCATCACAGTCTTCCTCCGATTGCGAGCGCCTCACCTCCAAGCAATCAGTTCGGCTTCACCACCGCCAGCTCCAGTCTCCACGGTAGCCATCAGTCCCTCCCGCGGCGCCAGGAGGGCTTGAGCTTCTCCCCCACTGTAGCACCGCAGGCGTCCATGGCTGCTCAAAGGACTCCTCTCTCCGCCGGGAGACACAACTCTCAATTGCCAACAGTTTCCATTCTGCTGCTCCTCTGCTGTTCTTGTGCGATGCTTCCCAGCTCCCTTCCGCCCAGAGCGAGCCTCTCCGTCAGAGGCGCCAGACCGCAACTGCCGGCGCAGCCAGCTGGGAATCTTCCTCTATTGTTCAGGCTCACAGAGGGATCCCCATGTGCAGCATCTGTTGCGGAGCCCCCTCTCTAGCCAGCAGCCTCCCATGCCATCAATTGAAGGGGATAAATGCTGGATCGTCGTTACAGCCCGCAGAGCCTCACAGAGAGGTGGCCATCTTGCGGCCGGGCTCTCTAGTGCCCCCCTTCTTGTTCCAATTTGTATTGCAATTCCAATTCCTTTTTAACCAAGAAGGAGGTGCTCCATAGAGTCTGCAGAGGACTACTGCGTAACCAGTGCTGGTATCTGCCAGTTTTCCAGAGGTGAGGGAACATCAGCTGGATTCTTATCAACTGATCTTCTCGATTGAGACTATGCAGGCTGTTAGACCTGGCACCATTGGCGTGGGTCTCCCCTCCATTTCTCGCTTTTTGTCTCCTCTGTGTTTGCTGGTGTTAGATGCTCTGGGCGCTGTGCCACGGCCATTCCGTGCCACAGCGCGAATGCTCCCTTTGGTAAATTGACTGTATGAATTGATGTTCCCATAATTGGCTCATTTGGTTTACCTGTTAGTCTCTAGTATAGTGCACCGTGCGTGCCCAGGGCTGGTAGACCGAATTCTGCTGGTGGGCCTGCAGCGCTGATTGCGCCACCCACAGAAGCAGCTTGTAAAGTGGAAAGTCGAATTTAGTATGCCTGAGCTCAGAATATTAAAGAACATCTTTTAGTGAGGGTTATTTCTATATTCTGTGTCTGAAAATACCACTTTGGGAAAGTGGGTATTTTCTTGCCTAAGTCTTCCAGTGTGCTCTGCTGTTATGTGTATTGGGCGTCTGGTTTTGGAGGGACAGGGTAGGCTGAACCCGACCTGGGTCGAGTAGAGAGATCTGCAGCTGGAGTATGGGGAGGGGTGACCCTTTGATCTGAGCAGGGCTGCGCCTGGCAAGGTGAATGATGGCTCCCCCTCCCACGGTGCGTCTGATGGCAGACCCCCTCTCCTAAAGGGCAGGATGCCGCCTCGTAAACAACGTGCCCCCAGGACCTCACCGAACTGGTTCTGACTGGGTTCAGGGACTTGTGACTTTTGAGAGAACAAAGGCGAGGGGGGTATAAAGATGTGCGCGAAAACCCCCACGAGTGTGTTACTTCTGGATGCCAAGACGAACCTCTGTCCGTGTAACCAGAGGGAAAGGACTTTGAAACTTTCATCCATCTTGCTGAAGCAACTACCCAAGGGCCTGATTTGAGCTCGCCTCCTGCTGAAGTGTCAGGGACATTAGACTTCACCCATTAGCCGCCTGGATTCCTATTTGAGGGGGATTCTACCCGCAGGTGAGGCCTCTGTTGAGAATTCCAGAGCCTCTGGTTCTACTGCGGGGAACGTGGGATGAAAGTCGCTATCGCTATTGTGGGCCGCTGCAGCAGAGGAGCTGTGCTGCTGAGTGCCCGCATTTGCCATCCTACAGAAATCATCGCTATCGCGGGCCGCTGCAGCTGAGGAGCTGTGCCGCTGAGTGCCCGCATTTGCCATCCTACGGAAATCATCGCTATCGCTATTGTGGGCCGCTGCAGCTGAGGAGCTGTGCCGCTGAGTGCCCGCATTTGCCATCCTACGAAAATCATCGCTATCGCTATTGTGGGCCGCTGCAGCTGAGGAGCTGTGCCGCTGAGTGCCCGCATTTGCCATCCTACGGAAATCATCGTTATCGCTATTGTGGGCCGCTGCAGCTGAGGAGCTGTGCAGCTGAGTGCCCGCATTTGCCGTCCTACGAGAATCATCGCTATCGCTATTGTGGGCCGCTGCAGCTGAGGAGCTGTGCCGCTGAGTGCCCGCACTAGTCACCACTTCCAGGATCTTGTTACCACCTGCGGGTACCGCTGGGTGCCCGCCTTTAAGCCCCGTCCCAGGATTATTGTGAGTGCACGCCGCGGACCGCTACAGCCGGGAGCTGTGGCCGCTGCGAGTCCGCCTGTCATCACCGCGGCTTCCTTGTGAGGCTGCGTGCCGTGCCCCTTTACATCTCAGGTACATGGTGCATCACCGGGTCGCGTGGACCCCGGCCCCGAACTAAGTCCGTTCCACCCCGTTTCAAGTGCCTTTATTGCTTTTGAAGTGAATCTGTAATTGTGTGCATTGTGGCTCCTTGAGTGCTTTTAGCCTCGTGTTCAGTCTATATAAAGATAACTATTTTTCTATAACTTCTTGTGGTGTCCGTTTGTAGCGTCTCTCCTGTGTTATTGTGTATGGTCATAAATGCTTCACACACTGCCTCTGAGATAGGCCTGTCTGCTCGTGCTACGTTACCACAGGGTTGAGCAGAGGTTATCAAAGGGTGTAGCCCCCTTACTCTGACTTATGAAGAAGGATCCCTATTTGGACCTCGGCGCCAGCCGCGGCCAACTAGAGATCCCCATTTCTAACATTGGTGGTCAGCGGTGAGGATCAGGGCTTGCATTTGTGATCCACATACAATAACCAGTGTACGCTACTAGTGAGTGTAGGCCTAGGCGCAACCACGTACGGTTTGATTTTGTTCTATTGTCGATTGTAATTGCCAGTTATGTCTACAACGGGTAGGCCAACGTCCAATGCTTCGGAGGATCTCATCTTTGAGGAAGAGAGGTTACAAACCTACACTGCCAAACAGCTAAAGTCTTTTTGCAAGCGATTCACAGTCCCTGTTGCGGGTCTCTCTAGGAAGGAGGAGTATCAGAAGGCCCTTAAGGCCTGGTTAGAAGCGAGAGAGTCCGCTAGGAATGAGGGAGAGAATGCTGGAGGGCAGCAGGATGACGAAGTGGATTTAGTGGGAGGTAAAGCACTTTCCAATCCAGGTACTAGTGTGTCCTCAAAGGGTCTGTCTCCAGAAGAGATGGAGGACAGGGAGAGAGATAGGAGGCATAGTTTGGAGATGGCCAAATTAGAAGGTCAGAAGGACCTAGAGAGTAAAAATTGGATATTGAGAATAACAGGTTGGCATTTGAACTTGAGAAAATGAAACTGGAGCATGAGAGAGTATTGAGGGAGCTGGAGATCAAGGCTAAGAGCTTAGAGATCTCCCCTCTGGTGGCAGCATACCGTTAGTACCTACCGAGAGTAGAGTGTATGTACCCAAGGATGTCATCAAGGATTTCCATAAGAGTGAGGATATTGGGCAATGGTTTGCCGCATATGAGATAGCCATGGTGTCCCACCGGGTCCCTGAGAAGGATTGGGGAGCGGGGTTGTGGGGACGCTTTGTGAGTGATGGGAGGGATACCCTGTTGGATCTGCCTGAAGAGAGCATGATGGTGTATGCCCATATGAAAGAGGCCTTGATGACGCGATATGGTTTGACCCCAGAAATGTACAGGCAGAGATTTAGAACCTGTAAGAAGTTAGAGGGTACCACTTGGGTAGAATATGTGTCTTTTTTTTGCAGAGCAATAGATCGCTGGGTAAAGGGTAGCAAAGTGGAAACTTTTGAGCAACTGTATGATTTGTTTGCATGGGAGCATTTATCTAGTAACTGTTTTCCAGAGCTACGCCACCAGCACCTTGTTGATAGCAAGCTAACTAACCCTGGGAAGCTTGCTGAGGAGGCGGACCGCTGGGTGGGCAGGGTCCCCAGCAGAGAAGTGGGGGGGACAGGGGTAAACCGAGGGAGTTCCAGAGAGGGCCCCAAAGTAATTCCCAAGGGAACCAAGGAGTGGTGTCCCAGTCTCCCCCTGAGAAGAAGCCAGTGCCCCCGACAGGTAGGCCTGTTCATAGGGGGCCCCTTACTTGTTTTAAATGTGGTCAAGTGGGCAACTGGTATTATGATCCCCAGTGTCCCCAGAGGGACCTCAATGCCCCACCCCGTGCACCACCCCGCCAGCTTGCTAGTGTAGCCCTGGGAGGGGAGGAGATGGGTGCCCAAGGTGGGTGGGATCCCGTGGAATTGACCCTTGTCTCGCTAGGAGACTTTGAGAAGGTCCCTAACCCCACGCTGCCTGATAACACTAAAAAGTACAGGCAGTGGGTGACCATCAATGGCCATAGGGTGGAGGCTCTGAGGGACACCGGAGCTAGTGTGACTGCTGTCAGCTCCGGGTTGGTGTCCAAAGAGCAGGTTGTCCCCCATGCATTCTGCCCAATAGTGTCAGCAGACAACTCTGAGAGCCAGTGTGAGGTGGCTCAGGTTCCCTTTGAGTGGGGGGGGGTCTCAGGAACTCTTCAAGTAGCTGTGAGGCCAGCCATGCCGGTAGACTGTCTGTTGGGCAACGATTTAGAAAACTCCCCGTGGGCTACGGTAGAGAGGAAATCTCACTTGGAAATGTTGGGTCTGCCTGAGTGGGCGTGTGCGACCACTCGGTCCATGGCAGCCAGTAAGGACGTTCAGAAGGACCTGGAGCCTGAAAGTATGGCCCATGCCCCTGCCTTACAGAGAAGGGGTAGGAGGCGCGGGAAACCGGCCCCCATAGTTCCCACGGTCCAGGAAGGAGCAGACCTTGAGGGGGATGCCCTGGAGCCTACAGGGGAACAGGTAGCCGAACTGGGGGACCTGCCTGAGCTGACCCATTGGCAGCAGGAAGGAGGGCCCACCAGGGAGGAATTTTGTGAACAGCAGAAAACGTGCCCTTCTCTCGAGGGGCTGCGGCGACAGGCTGCAGCCCAGGCAGCAGGTGATCAGTCAGGGTCACATCTGATCTATTGGGAGAATGACCTCCTTTACAGCGAGCCTAAGGTTGCTGAGCCTGGGTCAGCCCGTGTGCTGGTGGTACCCCAGTGCTTCAGAGCCTTCCTACTGGGGTTGGCTCATGATGTGCCATTGGCAGGACATCTGGGGCAGACCAAGACCTTCGAGAGGCTGGTCACCCACTTTTTTTGGCCCCAGATGCGCAGGAGCTCAGATGCTCACTGCAGGACATGTGAGACTTGCCAGGCAAGTGGGAAGAGTGGGAGGAAGATCAAAGCCCCACTCCAGCCCTTTCCAGTTGTCAGTACCCCATTCGAGCAAGTGGGCATTGACATTGTGGGGCCTCTGGACCCCAAGACAGCCATGGGCAACAGGTTCATCCTGGTCTTGGTGGACCATGCCACCCGGTACCCTGAAGCCATCCCACTCCGGACAGTGACGGCCCCCGTGGTGGGACGTGCACTGATGGGGATTTTCTCCCGTGTGGGGTTCCCCAGAGAGGTGGTGTCTGATAGGGGTACTAACTTCATTTCCAAATATATGAAGTCTCTGTGGGAGGAGTGTGGGGTAACTTATAAGTTTACCACCCCTTACCACCCCCAAGGGAATGGGCTGGTTGAGAGATTCAACCGGACCCTCAAAGGCATGATTATGGGCCTAGAAGAGACCATGAGGCGTAAGTGGGACGTCCTCTTGCCATGCCTGTTGTTTGCTTACCGTGAGGTGCCACAGAAGTCCCTAGGGTTCAGCCCCTTTGAACTACTCTATGGTCACCCGGTAAGAGGGCCCCTGAGACTGGTCAAGGAAGGCTGGGAGCAATCTCCCAGGAAACCTCCCCAGGATGTGTTTAGTTACATGCTGGCCTTCAGGAACCAGACTCGGCGTTTCAGAAAACTTGCTGAGGCAAATCTGGAAGCCAGCCAGGAAGAGATGAAACGTTGGCACGATCAGAATGCCACTCTGATTGAGTTTCAGCCTGGTCAAAACGTTTGGGTCATGGCCCCAGTGGAGCCTTGTGCGCTCCAAGATAAGTGGACCGGACCATTTGAGGTGGTGGAGCGCAAGAGTCCTGTTACCTACTTGGTGGACTTGCGGTCTCCCGGAACCCCTTGCGGGTCCTGCATGTCAAGCGCATGAAGCCCCACTTTGAGAGGTCCGAAGTGGGCATGCTCCTGGCCACAGATGCTGGGATGGAGGAGGAGAGTGAGCCTCTTCCTGACCTCCTGTGTGCAAAGGAGCAAGACGGGTCAGTGGAGGGGGTGGTCCTCTCTGCCACACTGACCCCTGAGCAACAGAGTGATTGTCGCCAACTGTTGGGACAATTCAGTGATCTGTTCTCCCTGGTGCCTAGTGTCACTGATTGGTGTGTCCACGAAGTGGACACTGGGGACAGTCCTCCTGTTAAGCACAAGGCTTACCGAGTGACTGACCGGGTTAGGGCATCCATTAAGGAAGAGGTTTCCAAAATGTTTGCTTTAGGGGTGATTGAGTCCTCTAGCAGCCCTTGGTCCAGCCCAGTGGTCTTGGTACCAAAAGCTGCAGCGCCTGGTGCCACCCCAGAACTTCGGTTCTGCGTGGACTACCGAGGTCTCAATTCAGTCACAAAGACTGATGCGCACCCCATCCCCAGAGCTGATGAGCTCATAGAGCGGCTAGGGGCTGCACGGTACCTCAGCACGTTTGATTTGACGTCTGGGTATTGGCAGATCACCTTAATTGATGGGGCAAAGGAGAGGTCCGCATTCTCCACACCAGATGGGCACTACCAGTTCAGGGTGATGCCCTTTGGGAGGAAGAATGCCCCTGCCACCTTTCAGAGGTTGGTCAACAGGGTGTTGGATGGGCTGGAAGATTTCAGTGCCGCCTACCTGGATGACATTGCAGTGTTTAGTTCCTCATGGGAGGACCACCTGCGCCACCTCTGGGAAGTGTTGATGGCACTGCGAAGGGCAGGCCTCACAATCAAGGCAAGTAAGTGCCAGATTGGGCAGGGTTCTGTGGTGTACTTGGGACACCAGGTGGGGAGCGGCCAGGTGGCGCCCCTACAGCCCAAGATTGAAACCATCCTGGCTTGGGAGCCCCCCAAGACCCAGACACAGGTGAGAGCCTTTTTAGGACTCACGGGTTATTACAGGAGGTTTGTTAAGGGGTATGGCAACATTGTTGCACCCTTGACTGAGCTGACTTCTAAGAAGCAGCCCAAGATGGTGAACTGGACTGACACCTGTCAGAACGCTTTTGACACCCTGTAGACTGCCATTTGCACAGCACCTGTACTTCAGGCGCCCAACTTTTCAAAAGAATTTGTTGTCCAGACAGACGCTTCCGAGCATGGTGTGGGGGCCGTTCTGTCACAGATCAATGAGGAGGGCCTAGACCAACCTGTAGCCTTCATTAGTAGGAGGTTACTTCCACGGGAACAGAGGTGGAGTGCAATTGAGCGTGAGGCATTTGCTGTGGTCTGGGCACTGAAGAAGCTGAGACCATACCTGTTTGGGACTCACTTCCAGGTTCAGACAGACCACAGGCCCCTCAGATGGTTGATGCAGATGAGGGGAGAGAATCCAAAGTTGTTGAGGTGGTCCATTTCCCTACAGGGTATGGACTTTTCGGTGGAACACCGCCCTGGTACAGAGCACGCCAATGCTGATGGTCTGTCCAGATTTTTCCGCCTTAGTGAGGAGAACTCCCAAGTGGGTGGGTAGTTCTCCCCACATTTCAGCTGGAGGGGACACGTGTTAGACATGGCACCATTGGCGTGGGTCTCCCCTCCATTTCTCGCTTTTTGTCTCCTCTGTGTTTGCTGGTGTTAGATGCTCTGGGAGCTGTGCCACGGCCATTCCGTGCCACAGCGCGAATGCTCCCTATGGTAAATTGACTGTATGAATTGATGTTCCCATAATTGGCTCATTTGGTTTACCTGTTAGTCTCTAGTATAGTGCACCGTGCGTGCCCAGGGCTGGTAGACCGAATGCTGCTGGTGGGCCTGCAGTGCTGATTGCGCCACCCACAGAAGCAGCTTGTAAGTGGAAAGTCAAATTTAGTATGCCTGAGCTCAGAATATTAAAGTACATCTTTTAGTGAGGGTTATTTCTATATTCTGTGTCTGAAAATACCACTTTGGGAAAGTGGGTATTTTCTTGCCTAAGTCTTCCAGTGTGCTCTGCTGTTATGTGTATTGGCCGTCTGGTTTTGGAGGGACAGGGTAGGCTGAACCCGACCTGGGTCGAGTAGAGAGATCTGCAGCTGGAGTATGGGGAGGGGTGACCCTTTGATCTGAGCAGGGCTGCGCCTGGCAAGGTGAATGATGGCTCCCCCTCCCACGGTGCGTCTGATGGCAGACCCCCTCTCCTAAAGGGAGGATGCTGCCTCGTAAACAACGTGCCCCCAGGACCTCACCGAACTGGTTCTGACTGGGTTCAGGGACTTGTGACTTTTGAGAGAACAAAGGCGAGGGGGGTATAAAGATGTGCGCGAAAACCCCCACGAGTGTGTTACTTCTGGATGTCCGTGTAACTAGAGGGAAAGGACTTTGAAACTTTCATCCATCTTGCTGAAGCAACTACCCAAGGGCCTGATTTGAGCTCGCCTCCTGCTGAAGTCTCAGGGACATTAGACTTCACCCATTAGCCGTCTGGATTCCTATTTGAGGGGGATTCTACCCGCAGGTGAGGCCTCTGTTGAGAATTCCAGAGCCTCTGGTTCTACTGCGGGGAACCCAGGCTGAAAGTCGCTATCGCTATTGTGGGCCGCTGCAGCTGAGGAGCTGTGCCGCTGAGTGCCCGCATTTGCCACCCTATGAAAATAATCGCTATCGCTATTGTGGGCCGCTGCAGCTGAGGAGCTGTGCCGCTGAGTGCCCGCATTTGCCATCCTACGGAAATCATCGCTATCGCTATTGTGGGCCGCTGCAGCTGAAGAGCTGTGCCGCTGAGTGCCCGCATTTGCCATCCTACGGAAATCATCGCTATCGCTATTGTGGGCCGCTGCAGCTGAGGAGCTGTGCCGCTGAGTGCCCGCATTTGCCATCCTTCAGAAATCATCGCTATCGCTATTGTGGGCCGCTGCAGCTGAGGAGCTGTGCCGCTGAGTGCCCGCATTTGCCATCCTACGGAAATCATCGCTATTGCGGGCCGCTGCAGCTGAGGAGCTGTGCCGCTGAGTACCCGCATTTGCCATCCTACAGAAATCATCGCTATCGCTATTGTGGGCCGCTGCAGTTGAGGAGCTGTGTGCCCGCATTTGCCGTCCTACGAGAATCATCGCTATCGCTATTGTGGGCCGCTGCAGCTGAGGAGCTGTGCCGCTGAGTGCCCGCACTAGTCACCACTTCCAGGATCTTGTTACCACCTGCGGGTACCGCTCGGTGCCCGCCTTTAAGCCCCGTCCCAGGATTATCGTGAGTGCACGCCGCGGACCGCTACAGCCTGGAGCTGTGGCCGCTGCGAGTCTGCCTGTCATCACCCCGGCTTCCTTGTGAGGCTGCGTGCCGTGCCCCTTTACATCTCAGGTACATGGTGCACCACCGGGTCGCGTGGACCCCGGCCCCGAACTAAGTCCGTTCCACCCGTTTCGAGTGCCTTTATTGCTTTTGAAGTGAATCTGTAATTGTGTGCATTGTGGCTCCTTGAGTGCTTTTAGCCTCGTGTTCAGTCTATATAAAGATAACTATTTTTCTATAACTACTTGTGGTGTCCGTTTGTAGCGTCTCTCCTGTGTTATTGTGTATGGCCATAAATGCTTCACACACTGCCTCTGAGATAGGCCTGTCTGCTCGTGCTACGTTACCACAGGGTTGAGCAGGGGTTATCAAAGGGTGTAGCCCCCTTACTCTGACTTAGGAAGAAGGATCCCTATTTGGACCTCGGCGCCAGCCGCGGCCAACTAGAGATCCCCATTTCTAACACAGGCTATTTATCATTTAATGCACATTCAAAGCCTGTCTTCAGGGTTCTAGATTGGATGAGACAAAGCAATCAAATGCAATTCCGACAAGACCGAAATTCTACTCTTTGGTTTTCTCTTGATAAATGCTGGCTTGCAGGGCTGCCTCCTCTCCCACAGTCTTCCATTGTAGTCAGAAATCTGGATGTAAAATTTGAGTATAAGCTATCATTTCATCCTCAAATTCTTTCAGTTTTTGGAACCTGTATTGCCTTACAATGTTTAATTTTATTCCACTGGAGACTTGTAAAACAGTGTTTCATGCCTTGATCACAGCAAGAATAGACCATGCTAACATAATTTATTTTGGTTTACCAGACTACTTGGTCAATCGTCTTCAGACAGTTCAGAGTACCGCAGCCCATACATTTTTGTTGAAGATCTCTTGATGTTCATCAGGATTGCACCATCTTAAATTGCTTCCCTGGCTGCCCATCTAAAAAATGATTCATTTTACAGCTCATAGAGCTTTCTATAACTCCAAGCCCAAATACCTGTCTGATTGCCTTTTCAATTAGAATCCAGTTAGAATTTTGCATTCTTTGGATACTCATCTGGTCCAAATCCCACAGAAGAGCAGGATGCACCTTCTTTTTCTTGGCAACAACAGCGTAGAATAATCTTTTGTTGAGTCTCCACTGTGTGCGCACTGAGTTACATTTTAGGATGCTTCTATGTTCTCCATCTGCTAATTGTGGTTCAGTGTTGGTTTCCCTCTATTCTTTTTAGTGCCAGGATGCTTCGACAGAGCACCTGTCATGCTTTACAAATCTCGTCATTTATTCATTCAACTTGAGGAAGAACTGCCAGACTTGTTCTGGGAACACAAGAAGTCCTGCCTGAGCGAGAAGGAAGGAGTGAGCTAACCCTGTAAAAGAAGCTGACTGTTAGTGTGTGCAAGAAGCAGTTGACCCTGGTGCTGTGGTCCGCCTACCAGAGTCAAAACTTCTTTGACTGGTGTGCCTGGGATTGTAAGACAGTCCTTGAACTCCTTGGAGGAACCACAGTACTACTGAAGCATACCAGAGTGGTCTCCATTATCGTCCACACTTCCCAAATTGTACCTAAATGGCTTGCCAGATTAAAGTTAGGATCCATATTACTCTGGGTACCCACTGAGTGCCCGTGGTCGAGGTCGGCATGACTGCAGCACTTCTGAACTTGTTCCAGTGAGGACCCTGCTGCCCCAAAGAAGAAGCCTGCAAAGCTGTGGTTTCCAATCCAAATTACGCTCACCATCATGTCTGAATGGCTAGACTGGCACTAACCCCCAAATGTACCAAATGGATTACGCCGGTCTGAAGCACAAGACTGTTGCCTCAAGGCACTCCGTGCTAAAGTTTCGCCTTGCAACCATGGGGCTGAAGTTCCAAGCGCCCGATCTGAATTTTTCCACCGTGCCCCATGAAGCTCCTTGAAGCTGTGACACTGCCCTGCCCCTTAAGAGGACTGAATGATTCCCGCATCCAAAGGAGGCCCCACTGCAACTATCTGCATGACTCGCCAGAGTGGAGGAATCGGCCTACTGAAATCGTGAGGCTATTCTTTAGCCAAGAACCGCTGGAGCCCGGGAGAGGGTCACAGACAGAAGCTAACCTCTCCTACCGCTGCCCTTAAGGACTCATCGAGCAGCCTGACTGGCCCGCACATCCATAAGGAGTACTACCATGTGCCATGACAGCGGCTCTGCACAACTCCTGTAAACCAGCTCTCCAGTGCAAGGCCTACCTCAGCCCTCTGCTGCTTGAAAAGATGGGTGAAAGACTATTTGAGCTACCCAACCGGGAGAGACTGTGTGGTAAGAGAGAGTTTGGAGTGCTTCACCTGCCCAAGAGAACTCACCACCAAGACTATGGTTTGCCCACCAAGTCTAACTGCGGGAGGACCATTGCTTGACGACGGCGGAGACTACGCCGTCTCCACCATGGTTAAACTTCCCTCACTTTTTTGGGCCATCGGAAAATTGGCTATATGTCTGCCCACCTAATTTATATGGGCGGACATGTAGCAGTTTTTCAATGCCCTTCACCTCCAGGAAAAACCTGGCGGTAAGGGGCACTAAAAAGTGCTCATTGCCCCCTTGCCATAGGATGATAGGAGAACACTCCCATGGCGAGGGGGGAATTGTTTTTTTTGTATTTTCAAAAAGAAAGTTTTGCTTTGGGATTTTCTTTTTGAAAATAAAAAAACTGTAACTTTGCTGCTGTGCAGCTCCATCCTTCTGGGCCGATGGACATTTCAAAATTTGCCGGTTGGCCGCTCTGCCAGGGCAGCAGAGTAGTCAGTTACATGGCAGAGGATGGGACAACTGCCAAAATGTAAATCAGGCACTATGCCACTCAGCCCTAGACCATTACAGGGGGAGGGTAGGTTTCCTAGGAGGGTCACCAACCTGAAGCACTATGGAATCCAAGACATTATTGTGTAGTGTAGTTTTGTGCCTTAGTGTAGAATGAAGTACTTTTCCAAAGGAGAAGCAATGGGCTGGACAATCATGTTACTGTACTGATGGGTGTATTGTTGAGTGCTGAGAGTGTGTACCCCCACACTAACCTCCTTTAGAAGTCTGTGACTGCTCGCCATTACTACCACTGAGAGTGCTGAAGGGGCTGAAGGGCAAAATTAGCAGAGCTATAGTAGGATGGGCACCTGGACAGAATAGGCAAACAATCCAAGGCCTGCAGCCTCTCGAAAGGGGTCGAACACCATTTCTATTCACAAACTAAACTTCTAAAGATAGTACAGCCCTAAAATGACAAAACAATGGTAACTGTACTCCAGTCCAGTTTTGGAGTAAGTCAAGCACCACACATGGCCACTCACAAGTACTGGAACACACTACCATAGAAAATAATGGGGGCAGGGACTTAAAATAAGACCCCATATGAAATAATGTTAACTAAAATTATTTTGAATTTTAAATAATATCATGTATATATTGCACATGCGGAGTACAATGGCACTAAGGCAGGAGTCACAAATTAATACTCCACAACCGTCTCCAGAAAAAATTGTTGCCACTCCAATGGGGGGTTGATGATCATTTTAAGGTGTGCACAAGGTGAGTTAGCTGAAATGCATAACCTGGCACCTATTGCTTTGCCTTAAATAACATTGACTTTGTGCATCAAATCCTTGTTGGGGTGTCAACAACTTTTCCTGGAGGAGGTTGTGGAGTATACATACATATAAACATATTTTTAATAGTGTTTAAAATTATACACAATAATTAAATATTTAATCATTTTAAAAATTAATATTTAACTTATTTAATTAAAGCATTAAGTGATATTTTGTAACTTTTATTAAAAAAGTATTATAAAGATATAACTTATTTAAATGTACTAAATATGAATTGCAAATACAAATGCAAGTGAGGATGAGATTTTTTACATTTTGTTTAAAAATTAATATTGATAAACTAAATTAATACAATTACATTATTTATTTAATAAACATTTGTTTTTTCAGAGGTAATGTGCTGTAACATTTTATTTTATTAGTAAAAGGTTAAATTAATTATTTTACAATTATATTTTGCATTAAAATATTTTTTTAACAAATTAATATATTTTTTACAACTTTCCCTATACTCTCCCCCGAGGAGAGTACTGACACCGTGGTGGAGATCCCCATCTACATGTGAAAAGGTACTTGTAGTAACTTTACACTGTTAAATTCAGTTTTAAATATCTGCACCACCGCAAGCGAGGGGCTTGATACATGCAAATCTATACTTAGGTGTAAGTTTCACTCAGAAATTGTGAATAGCACAAAAGTGTACATCTACACATATGTGCAGAAGGAGATTTACACAATAGTAAATTTACAGTTATAAATTTACCTTTATGAATAGGCCCCTATATGTGGTAACCTGTTGTAAGTCCAAGAGTTGGGTATGCGGATCCCCGTGGGACCAGTTGCAGTTTATGGGAAGGGATGTAGTAAGCCATAGGACCACTGCATGGACGCAGCTCATGCTGCACGCACCCCAAAGCTGGGCATGACCAGGAGTATACATAAAAAGAGCAGTGACCATCTGCACATTACTACTGAGTGTATGTCTCTCAATTTGCATGTGCTGATGACCCAATCACTACAGTTAGCATCTTTTGCGCAGTGTTGATCTGTGATCATGGCTTCGAATCCCACCAAGGCCCTATTAGCTGTCATCTTGCAGGTCTGCAAATGAAGTACCATGAACTGGGAAAAGTAACATCCAATGTTTGCTGTGTAGGAAGCACAATATGAAAAACAAGTTATTATATGCAGAATGTGAAAAGCTACTACTGTTCTTCTCTGAGACTGCAGAACAGAACCTATGATTACAAGACCCGACACCCGTTGCTTTGCTCGCTAGAATACCCTTGAAGGTAATAATGGGCTTTACAATTACACATAACAAGACGGGTGTCCATTTGAAAGGTATGTATTTGCTATCTGAACAGCACAAACCTAGCTAAAAGACAGCGATGGGCTGTACAAGGTCAACAAAGGATAGGAGAGTGTTGGAGGGATGGGAGGAAACAGAATCTAGAAGCCTAATAAGGTTCTCAATTTTGACTAATTTATTAAACAGTACAACGATAGAACAGGTTTGTATCGCTCTTTAAAGGGGTTTCACTCTGTCTCGTCCTTGATGTTATGATGCTTTATGGTCGTGGTGACTTGCTTCTTTTCTCTGACACAATGATACTGTGAGAGTTTCTAATAAGAATGAAACTCAGTGCGTATAAGGATTCTTTGTATATACTTTATTATGTGCTTCAACCACTCTTTTAAAGTCCTTTTTCTTTTCTTGTCTCCTTTTCCACAGGGTCTTCTTAGTCAGTCCCGTTGAGGAGTCTTACTGGCCACCGTCGTCCCTCGGACAAAAGAAAGGCTCAGGTAAGTGTTTTGTTTTAATGATTTGTTTCTTCTTAGTTTGAGTGAGGGAGGGAGTGAGGGGTATGTCAAAAAAAAGATTTAACACACCAGATTCCGCCTCAAAGCGTGAAGGGAGGGAGAATCGGAACAAACCATAAAAAAAACAATTGCAGAAAGAACCAAGTAACCAATTGCTCTTCCAGGTTTTCCCCTTCATTAAATTTGTTCCTTCCCACTTCTCCCTACCCGACCCCTCAATTACTTTCTGTTTATTTTCCCCTTAAGTACCCCCGTAATCGCTCACGCACCTGGGAGAGCCACGTCCCTCCGGGGTCGTGGCGGGGTAGTTCTGGTATGTTCTGTTGTGCTGGGTCGCCGGTTTTCTCGTCCTTGATGGGACTGGTTGTACCTCTCCCATTGAGGTCGCGTCCTTCTCTGGGCTTGGTTATGCCTCCGGTTATTGGTGTCGACTCCGCCTTAGGTGCCCGGTCCTCCGAACGGTCGTCTGACTCCGCTGCTCCTTTTCCCGACGTTTTGTTTGTTTCTTCTAGCGTGCGCCCTGGCTTCCGTAGACAGCCCTCATATGCCATGTGACTCTTGACGTCAGCGTTCTCAGGTTCACTTGGACTCCGCTTAAAGGGACTACTTCTTCGTGCATCCTCTTCGATCTCCAGTGGATGGGTATTGTACCACGTAACGGAGGGGGCAGTAAATAAAGGAGAGGAGATATGTATGACGGGATTAGGTCATCTCGTTCATTCTCTTCTGCTCCCTTGGTTGGGTCAGGTGCTTCCTGACAGATACTCAGTTGTGATGTTAATCTGTTTCTTCGTCTTTCTTTCTTTCACAGGGTGGAGCGCGGAGGATGGACATTCCCCAGGAAGCTCAAAAGAAAAGGGGAAATGTCGGTGAGTATTTTGGCCTTTCTTTATAAGCTTATGGGGATAGGGCTCCACCACACCGAGAAAAGAGGTGAGTTAAAAGTATTGGAAGTGGGGAGAACAAGAAAGTAGGAAAGTCTTCTTCTAGGATTTTTCTCACGTCCCTTTCATAAGAGAATACTTTTTCTCCAAAAAAGAAATAGCATTAAAAAAAAAATCAGTTCTATCCCCTTTGTCTCAACTGTGCAGGACAAGTTCTATATGGAGGGTGCAAGCTGGCCCTCCTATGCATTGACCACAGGTTTCCCCCTTTTCCTTATTTGTTATCGGGCACTACACTCCTAAATATATTTGTAAAGGTGGGATTTTAACCCGAGCACATATTCAGGTAACGGCTTAGCCCCATCCGGTTCTTCCTCCCATTCTTCCTTCACCAAGTCGAGCAGGGTACAAGGTTGTCTCCTATATAATAATTCAAAGGGGGAATAACCTGTACTTTTCTGCTGTTTGCACTGAAGGGCAAAGAAGGCCAAGGGTAGAATATCCTCCCACTTCCAAGTTTCTAGTTCTAATAGCTTTTTAGCGTGACTTTCAAGATAGCATTATATCTTTCTATCAACCCATCTGTCTGGGGATGGTAAGCCGGGGTACATACTTGCTTTATACCTAACTGATGAAAGACCTGTTTTATTAGGCCAGAAACATAGGGGGTTCCCTGGTCAGTTATGATTTCTTTTGGAAATCCCACCCTTGAAAAAATATTGATCATGGCCTTGGCTATCTGGGTGACATTAGGTTGTCTTAATGCTACTGCTTCAGGGAACCGGGTGGCATAATCCTCCAAGACAAAAACAAACCGGCACCCACTACGTGATGGAAGGAGGGGTCCTATGATGTCCATCACTTCTCTAGAAAAAGGTTCTTCTATTACTGGTCGGCGTCTCAAGAAAACCTTTGCAGGCAGTGTTCGGCTATTTTTCTGACAGATAGGGCATTCCCTACAGTACTTACAAACCTGATGCTATACCCCAGGGCAGTAAAAGTTCTCAAGGATCACTTTTTCTGTTTTCTCCCCCAAAATGTCCTCCTAACAAATGACTGTGGGCAAGAAACATAACTTGTTCCCGGTATTCTTGGGGAACTAGCAATTGGGGGTATTGGCCCTGTCCTCCTTTTCGGTAGAGTAATCTCTTTTTCTCAAAGAATTGGGGACCTACTTGATTGAGGGCTTCCTGTGCTGATGAACGTTTCCAGGCTTCTCGCAGGCTAGGGTCTTCCCTTTGAGCTGCAAAAAATCCAAGATCATGCTTCCACAAGCTAGAGGAAGTTGACTTAGATAGGACCACTCAAGTCCATTCTTGTTTCTCTCTGCTTTTCTGCTTTTTGCTCTTTTTATCTTTACTTGGCGGTAGTTCTAGGTCACCTAGTTGGGAAAAGGGGGCCGTTTTCCTCCATTAGTCTCCCTCATCCCAGGAATTCCGGATGAGCTTGTTCATGTGTGGAAAATCATTGCCCAGTACAAGAGGTGCCGGCAACTTCGGAATCAACCCTACTTTAAGAGTTACTGGCCTTACGGAGGGCTTGTGTTGTATGCAGTCCTCGGTCGTAGGATACTGTTTTTGATCCCCATGTACACATTGAATATTTACATGTCCCGTAATGGTCTGGATCCCTCCTAGGATGGCAGAGGCTGCATTACACTTTGGAGACACCCTGTGTCAACTAGAGCCTTTCTGTCTTCCCCATTGACTTTCACTTGTTGGTGAAACGGTGGACCTCCGGGTTCTGTTGGAGTGCAGAAAAATTATTTGGTGAGTCCGATGTCCATAGGTTCTTCCTTTTGGAGACACACTTGGACAATGTGACCTGAGGTAATAGGGGGTCGCACGGGTGTGGATGGGGGTCCAGGTGGTAGTGTGACAGTCTCAGCTTTCCTAAGGGGGTGGGTCTTAGAGGATTTCGGTAGGGCTCCTCCTGTAGATCTCCACTGAGTGTCCTCTCGCCCCCTTTGGATTTCTTGCGCCCTGCTATAGGCACTACCGATCTCTACTGCTCTTTCCAGAGTTAGGTGCGCGTCTTGTCGGACCCATTTTTGTATGAGGGGTGTAAGGATAACAAGTATTGTTCTAGATATATTTTCTCCATAATGTCCTCTTTTGACGAGGTCAGGGGTTTTAACCAACGATCGGTCATATCTTGGACCCGATAATACAAGGCCCTAGTGGTTTCTTGTGGTCCTTCTCGAATTTGGCGGAGCTGGATTCGATTGGTTTCTTCATCCACTCCCATTCGTTCTAGGATACTTTTCTTAATATCTTCATAGGAGGTCAGGCCAAGCGGGTTGGCCGCCTGATAGGCTGATTGGAGGTCCCCGAGAGTAGTGGACCCAGGTACTGCCCCCATTGGTCAACAGACCATGCGGCAGCCCTTGCCATTCGCTCAAAATTCGAAAAGAAAAAATCTGGGTCCTCCCCACTGACATATTTTTGCATCACAACTGATGGGACCTCGTTGTTGGCCTAGTGTCTCTGCCAATCTATTGATCACGGTTTCCAGGGTTTGGCCTTGTTCCGTCAGGGTCTTATGTAGTTTCTCGCGATCTTCTTCTGCTACGGCAAGAAACCTCTCCATGATATGGCCTAACTTTTCTTGATTTTCTGCCATCTTATGTAGGGCGGCATCCATTTTCCAAGATCCCACTTCTGACACCACCTGTTGGAGGGATGGGCAGAAACAGAATCTAGGAGGCCTAATAAGATTCTCAATTTTGACTAATTTATTAAACAGTACAACAATAGAAAAGTTTTGTATCTCTCTTTAAAGGGTTTTCACTCTGTCTCTTCCTTGATGTGATGATGCTTTATGGTCGTGGTGACTTGCTTCTCTCTGACACAATGATACTCAGTTGCGATGTTAATTTTGTTTCTTCTTCCTTCTTTCTTTCACAGGGTGGATCGCAGAGGATGGACATTCCCCAGGAGGCTCAAAAAAAAAGGAGAAATGGCGGTGAGTATTTTGGCCTTTCATTATAAACTTATGGGGATAGGCCTCCACCACACCGAGAAAAGAGGTGAGTTAAAAGTTTTGGAAGTGTGGAGAACAAGAAAGTAGTAAAGTCTTCTTCTAGGATTTTTCTCACGTCCCTTTCATAAGAGAATACTTTTTCTCCAAAAAATAAATATAGCATAAAAAAATAAAATCAGTTCTTTCCCCTTTGTCTCAACTGTGCAGGATAAGTTCTATATGGAGGGTGCAAGCTGGCCCTCCTATGCATTGACCACAGGTTGCCCCCTTTTCCTTATTTGTTATCGGGCACTACACTCCTAAATATATATATAGTGCCGGACAGCTATCAAACGCAAATGAGAACAGCCCAAAAAAAAAAAAAACGACAACAAAACAATTATACAGTATCACAAAGGAAGGGTGGTGTCGCAAAGTGAGCCACAGTTGATGGTACGGGGCTACACCCCACCCTTCACACAGTGTCTCTCTCTCTCTCCCCTAATCACTCACCGCAGTAGCCGCAACTTTCCTGAGTTGCGGCGGTACACTGGGTTCTCCTGAGGCGTCCACCACTCTTCGCTCCAGACTTCTGGAACATCGCCCTCGGAGCCTCCGTCGTCGGTCTGCACCCTGGACACGAACTCCTCCTCCTCTTCTGCTCCGAAAGTTTAGTCTTGGCGTTGCTGTATGTCCACTTCCGGGTCCGGGCATCTTCGTACGGCGTCTTCCTGGTTCCGTGCCTTCTTCCAGTGGGCCCTACTTTTCAGGGTCGTCCTGAACAGGGCTCACCGACAGCCTGCACAGGAGAGGTCAAAGGTTTATCCCTTTGAATGACCTCCTTTCCACACCATCGCTCCACTTGTGATCCGGGGAGGGCAACGCCAGGTAGGTGCCGAGGCTCGGGGCTTGACTCTCCCTCAGAGTGAGATAGCTGGATTATTGGAGCAGAAGTGTTGTAGTACCGTTAAGTGCATCTACAACCATTTCCTAAATTGAAAATTGAATCAGTATTGGAGCAGTTCCGATGGATACAGGAATGTTGTTCCAGATCCTCGGTGTCTAAATGCAAAAGGCCTGCTGGCTTGCTTTTTCATTTTTACACTTCTTTGGGGCCGATTATGATGTTGTTCAGAAAGCAGTCCGACCGAATCGTTTCAGAATGTTTTCCGAACGACTCGGCTACTGGGAGTCCGACCGACCGATTACGATGTGTCCGAACACCATTCGGTCGGACTCCCATTGACTCCAAAGGGAGCCTGTGTTCCGAACGATAACACAGGCTCCCGTTGCAAAAAGGGGTGGTTGGGGAAAACCCTGCACCCTATGGCAGGCACGCCATGGTGCCTGCCACACTGTGCATGCATGGAAAGGGGGGACCCATCGGTACCCCCACGGGCCCGATTTGGAGGGCCGTGGGTGAAGGGGGGCCTGCTATGGGCCCCCAAATTCAGATTCCGACAGCCGATCCGTGTCGGAACAACCGATTCGGAAAGGCTGTCCGAATCCAACATCCCAATCGCTCATTTGGAAACGCAGCCTGTAGACCTGTATGAGTCGGCTCCGACTGACTCCGTTACCCTGAATGCCGTTCGGAACCCAGTTGGACAGTTCGAACGGTTTCCGGACATCATAATCGCTCGTCCAGAAATGTGTCTGAGTCGGTCGGAAACAAGGCTTCCAAATCGGATGCCGTTTGGAGCCTTTCCGAATGACATCTTAATCGACCCCTTAGTTTGCATTCAAATGGTGTTGTAGCTGTGGATGTGCCAAGAAGCGCCATAGAGGGTGAGCTTGCCTCCAAGATAAACATGGGTACTGGTTGTTATGGCTTTGAAAATGATGCAGCGAGTATTGACGATGATGCATGCTGGCAAGAGGAGCCAGTGAGTTCCAGCAGCGTGATCAGAGGTGATATGATTACAGTTCTTCAGGCCCTGGATGAGATGTGCTGCTGCATATAAGAGGCCTTGGGGCCAATGTGGAGTCTGGTAGGCCATGGAGCAGGACATTACCATCATCCTGATGATAGTATGAGGGCTTAAACAGCAACTCTGAGGAAAATGTCTTTTGTCTCTTTTGAGCTTATGGTGTCTGGGATGTTGAAATCACACAAGAGGGTGGTGAGAAGATATGAGAATTTATCAATGAAGTTCTTCTTACGCCAGTGAAGCCTCTAAATGAGATGAAGGTGGAGGTCTGAGTTGCAGAGCATGGGAAGTGGAACGCCAGGACCTCCATGGAGTTGAGTGTTACTTGCTTGCCTAGGGTGCTAAGCCAAGAGTATTTACGGATCACAACGAGGCCTCCTCTGTTCTTATACATATGACCCCAACAATGTATGCTAGAGCCTGTGGGAAGAAGGTCATCTACGTTTTGGGGGTGAGCCATGTTTCTGTGATATATAGAGGGATTCAAGGTTGTGATAGGTGATGAGCTCTGTGATGTCTGGTGCGTGGAGTACTGCAGAGAGAGTGTTAACTAGCATGAGTTGAAATGGGTGTTCTGTAGTTTCTGGGGGGGTTGTAGTAAGTGGGATGTCTATGAGATTTGTTCAATGTATTGTAAGGATCCTGTATGAGTGTTGTGTCATAACTGGCAGTTTGGGGTACAGGGTGAGGCATATAATTATATCTTACCTTGTAGGCCCAAGGACGCAATGCTCTTAACTGTGTTTGCTTTTGCTGAGAACGCTCAGAGGAGCTCACTCAAGGGAGAAGGCAGGAGGTGATGCCACTTCCTGTGGAGAGGGATGATGGGGGTTGAAGTACACATACCGGTCAACCACTTGCCTAAAAAATGCAGGTGAAGTCAGGCATTTAATAGGGTGATCCCATTAAGGCCAATTGGAAATGAACACTTTTTGGAAGGTGGTATAAGTTTGAAAAGCGGGTGACTTCATTTAAGTCTATAGAAACATTTTGTTTATATGGTGGATGAATAGAAAAAGCAGGTAATAACTGCCAAATATGGGTGAGTTGACAGGTATGAGTAGGGTATCTCAATTGTAGATATCAAGGACCCCCTGTGAAATTGATTTCACAATTCCTAGGAAAGGGCAATTATGCAATAATGTATAAATTCCTAGGCAATAGACAGTTTGTTTAATATCAACACAACATACAACCAACACGTATCAAGACCTCAGTGTAACAACCAAAAGCATTGATATATAATTCTTTATTTTCCTTTAAAAAAATTAATGACAATATAAAACCATTTTCATCTAGACAGATGTCTTGTTGTTGACAAAATTAATCAAACTAGCAAATTCAATAATTACATAAACAATAAATCAATTTTATAAAACATTACAATGTAAATGACATACATAAATTACAATAAAAACAGCCAGTGGCAAGAGATAAATCTTCAACGCGCGTTTCGGCGCACTTGCGCCTTCGTCAGGAATGCCACAAAGTACCTCTTTTTTACACAATGGATCAACTATATGCCTTCACCTCAAGATTTAATCTATTAACTTGGTGCCGAGAAAAGATATATGAGTAAAGAGAATGAATCGTTTAGCTCAGTTTAGAGAAAGAGGGGTGAGTTTTCAGAATATAAGAACGATGAGATACCATAGAGAAAGTCTAGATAGTCCCACTTCCAACTTCATTACACCTTGTGAAGATAATATTAATAACGCTTACTAAAAAGACTTTATAAAGGGCCTTCTGCTCGATGTCGGCCTAATCTTAGACTCTGATATGAACATCTAATTCAATCTGTAACAACCCATAAAGTTAATTTATATGAGTAATTATTTGACAAGCTTCGATGTATCTAGGATTATTTTGTAAGGAGATACAATAGTTACCCTAAATCTCCAAGTCGTGGATGTAATGTGTCCTTCTAAGGTAACAAATGCTTCAAAATATGGATATTTTAATATTTGAATCTGTCTAAGAGATAAAAACAATGCTATTACAAATCTTATTTTAATATTCCGCCAAAACTTCAATTTTAATTGGTAAATATAGCTACTACCTGGAATATGTTCTACTAGACCATGTAGTGATCCAATAGAGGGTAGTTTAGTGTTTATTGAAATCTTTTCTTATTTTCAGTTTCCGTTTTACTATTCTTGTGATGCTATCGTTATGATCTGCCAGAGATTGTATCTATATAAACAAAGGATTAGATTTATTTTAATCACTTCAGAATACTGGCCAAAACTAGTGTCCAATAAGAAAAAACCATGAGGCTTGAACATAGCTTACCTAATGTTAAATTCGCGTCTCGCTGGCGTGTAAATGTCCAAGCTAATTACGAATAATCCTTTTTCAGAAAAGCGCTTCTACAACACAGAGGGAATTGAGCTCACAGTTATATCTACCTCTTTATTTTGAGATTGCATGTTGCATGTCGCTACACTCTAAGCGGTTTCAGCTCGGGATCTAACTTACCTACGTCGGTACACTGAGGTCTTGATACTTGTTGGTTGTATGTTGTGTTGATATTAAACAAACTGTCTGTTGCCGAGGAATTTATACATTATTGCATGAGTAGGGTTTCTGTAATAAGTTGTATGGAGACATGGTAAGGATATATGTAGGCCTGGGCGGTGAATTCCGCTCATGGAGTTTGCGGAGTTTCCCGCACTCCGCGTTACGCGGAGCTCACGGAGTTCCGAAAAACTCCGCTTTGCGGAGCGGAGTTTTTTTCCTCGCTCGCGTTCACCAACGTCAAGTTGGCGAGCACGAGCGAGGAAAATCCACCTCCCGGCGAGATTTTTCCTCGTTTGCGATCGCCAACATCAAGTTGGTGAGCGCAAGCGTGGAAAATAAACCTCCCGGCGAGATTTCTCAACGCGGGGTCAGGTTTCTCATTGCGAGTGGTCGCGTATGCTCGCGACCGCTCGAGTTGAGAAAGCTGCCCCTCGAGTAAAAATCTACTCGAGTGGCAGAAAAGGTAAGCTTGCGCTGTGCATGGTGCTGTTCGCAATGATTGCACAGTGCGGACAAGCATCCGGCACTGTGCAATCACCGCGAACGGCATTTTTCTATCGTACTCCGCCGCTCGCGGAGCTCCGCGTAGTGCGACGGAGTTTTTTTTTTCTCACTTCGCGTAGCTTCGCGTAGTGCAACTCCGCGAACTCCGCCCAGGGTTAGATATATGTCCTTTTATTTCATACAACTGTATAAGTAAGAAGGGCAGGCTCATCCGCACATCATTGCAGACCAGCTCCGACCATCAACTGATTTGTACCCGAACCTCGAGCTGGAATGCTAGCATGCCACAAGGAACACATGTCCCATACATTCCATAAAGAAACATGCAAAAACATTAAAAACCTTACAGTAGGGATGTACAAATACAAATAACAAATTTAGAAATACCCTACAAATACTACATATTCAGCAAATATACGCAAATAAATCCTGAAAACAATCAATTACAAATATAGAGCTAATACAGGAAAAGAAAGAGAAAAAGAAGAAAAAAACACACAAAAACAAAATACATTTAATACACAACATAATATACAATATATCAAACATCATATTCCAGTAAATAGCTTGGTTTCCTAGAAATTCGACCACACCTGGTAGTGATAACCCCTTCACGTTGAACTACAGAAGCCCTTTCATCATGAGCGTTTGAAGAAGGCTCCTCCAGATGACTTGCAGGAACACCCAGAGTATCACTCTGTCTCAAATAATCATATTCTTGAAAAATCCATACAGGATGAAAATCATCACTGGGAACATTTAACCTCCTCATAATAATATCTTTTTGAAAATCCTGCAAAAGAACCAAATTCATTTTTGACCACCATCCTCCAACTGAACCGAAGTACGAGCAACTTGACATATGTTAAATGGCCCATTGTAGTGAAAATCAACTTTTGATCTTTTTGGTCTCATATTGCGTAGCATACCCCAATTACCTACTTCAATTCTGGCATCACTTAAACAATGAGTCTGATCATGGTATTTCTTCATTCTGCTCTGTGAACTTTTAACCTTAAATCATCATCAACCAACAGTTTTTTCATCATCCTTGATGGTGTTTTACCATCCAACCACATGGGCAATAAACCTGTGTGGGCATCCCTACCCCTCAGCAATGAAAAGGGAGAAACCCCAGTTACAGAGTGAGGTGTGTTGTGATAAGCCCAAATCTTGTTCCTTAAAAACTCCTTCACATTTACACCACAAGTGGTGGCAGTTTGAATACCCTCTTTAAGTACTCTATTTACTCTCTCAACAGCCCCATTGACACTAGGACTATAAAGTGCAACAGTATAATGTTTGATCCCTCTGTCTTTAAGAACATTTCCCATCTTTTGAGAAATCACTTGTACTCTATTATCTGTAACTAACTCTAAAGGGTTACCTTCCAATGCAAAACCTTCTTCCAGAAAGTCAATAGCCACTTAAATACTTACTTCTCTACAAATTTATGATAGACCCACTTGGAAAAGTAATCTACCAGTACAATCATATATTTAGATCCATCTGCCAGGTGAGAAATAAGTCCGGAAAAATCCAAAGCTAACTTACTCCATAAACATTCAGGAAAAGGAGTAGGTACCAAAGGAGACTCCCTAGTTTTCCAATGTTTGTTAGAAAGCAAATAATTCTCACATCTATTCACGAATTCCTCCACTTGCTTGTCCATGTAGGGCCACCAAAAATGACGCCTCAAAACTTTCTTAGTAGATGTAGATCCCAAATGTCCAGAATGAGCCAAACCAATAATTTTACCTTTAAGACTATTTGGAGATACAAATTTGCCAGTTCTTAACAGAATCCCAGATTACACCGTAAATTGAGATGCTATCTGTCCATAGCAATGCAATTCCCTGTGCAAATGCTTAAGTGGTGGCCACCTCTTGTTAACAAAATCAATCACCTTCAACAAACTAGCATCCTCAGCAAATGCCTTGTTCCATTCATCTTCAGTGATGGTTCCTTGACATACTTCTGCCACATCAAGTCCTGGCACGACACATTCCGAACTCAAACTAACAGACTCATCTGTTTCACCTTCTATGGGCAGTCATGACATACAATAAGCTCTGGCGTTATTTCCACCTGGTCTGTATCTGATATCAAAGTTATACTCTTGTAACGAAAGAATCCGGATAAGCCTGGAAGAAGATGCATACCATCCCTTATCATCCAGTAGATACATCAAAGGCTTATGATCACTACACAAAATAAAGTTAGTACCCCAAAGATACGTTTTATACTTCTCCACAGCCCAAGCACATGCCAAAGCTTCTCTCTCTGTTGTGCTGTATCTCATTTCAACATCAGACAGAATCCTTGAAGCAAATGCTATAGTATGTTCCTCAACACCAACCCTTTGAAAAATAACAGCACCTAGCCCAACAGCACTAGCATCAGCCGATATGACACAAGTCGCACCACTTACAAAAGTCTTCAATGCTGGTACATTAGTAAGTATAGTTTTAATTTCTTCCATACAAACTTTTCCTTCTTCCTTAAAAGTTTCTTCACGGGCTCCAAAAGTGTAGCATACCCACTCACAAACCTAGCATAGTAATCACTCAACCCGATGAATTACTTGAGCTCATCCTTGCTCTGTGGGCATGGTATATCTCTTAAAGCTTTGATTAGATCTTCCTTTGGTTTCACACCCTCCGCTGTTATGCAATGACCCAAATAATCAACAGAATTGGTCAAAAATCTGCATTTGTCTCAGAAAACAGTCATTCCATTGTCACAAAGAATGGACAAAACTTTGCTCAAAATACAATTATGCTGTTCAATGGTTTTAGCAAAGATCAAAATATCGTCCTGAAAAGTTTGCACTGCAGGGACATCTTTAAATAAACAATACATTAGTTTATGGAAAACGCTAGCAGAGGATGCTAGACCAAACGGTAGCTGGAAATATTTAAACGCCCCAAATGAAGTATTGAATGCTGTTAGCATTTGAGATTCTTTCTTCAATCGGATGTGATGGTACGCAGCCTTCAGGTCAATATTACTAAAATATTTTGCCCCCCCCCCCCAATGTTGTTAACACCTCATGGATTTTAGGTAATGGGTGGCAATCCACAATAGTATTTTTATTTAATGCACGTAAATCCACACATAAACGATTACTGCCATTTCCCTCTTAGCTATAACCACTGCACTTACCCATTCAAACACATTCACAGGTTCAATAATCCCATCCAAACACAATTGATCCAGATGTTTCCTTAATTCTTCTCTAACACACAAAGGTACTTCTCTTACCTTATGCACCACTAGTGTAACATTCTGTTTTAAAATAATCTCACAACTCCAATCTTGTCCTCAAACACCCGTGGATATTTTTCTAACATAACATCCACATCACAAAACTCATCACACTCTTTATCAATTAACATGATAGGAACCTTTGTACCAGGCCTTAATATCATCCCCAATTTTCCTTGATCAATCCATCCCAAAATATATTTTCCTTTTACAGCCACGTACACTTTAGCACGAATAACCCTGTCCTGAAAAACTAATCTATCCTCAAAAAAACCTAAAGTCTCAATTTCAGTGTCGCCATAAGCAATTGCTCTAATATCAGGTACATTAAGTTTCATACCCTTACATAAAGTTCGGAAAGTCGTTTCTGACAGCAGAGTCACTGGTGAACCCAAATCCACCAAAATATGTACACTAACATGGCCAATCATCACATCACAGTATGGTCCATTCTTGCTAGCAATATCCCCAGCATCCAGATTAACATCCACTGTCAAAATAGTGGTAGTGGAAATGCCCACAACATCCTGACGCTCAAAATTATTAACATCTTGTTGCTCCTTCTCAGAAACACAACTCACATTTACACCTGCACTCACACTTTTACACACTTTCACAAAATGCCTCACCTTATTGCACCTATTGCACTTTTTCCCTTGAGCAGGACACCTTACATTGTTACCTAAATGGTAAAGTGAACCGCACCCGAGCCAAAACATTTCTAGTCTTAGGAGTATCCAATTTTTTGACTGACCTAACATTCACATTATCCGACTTCTCAGACTGACCCTCATTTCTTAGAATTTTGACAGATTTTTAGGAACGTTCTATGATGCCTTTAGCAATTTTTATTGTCTGTTCCAGAGAAGGATTTGTGAAGCACAATAAATGCTCCTGTACTTTCTTTATGTAACAATTCAAAACTAATTGGTCCCTTATATACGGATCTACAGCATTCTCAAACTTGCATGTACTAACTAGAATTCTTAAGGCTTCAACATATTGGTCAATAGATTCCACAGAGTCTTGCTTGCGGGAATAAAAATTAAAGTGTTCCAAAACAATACTGGGTTCTTCAGAAAACTGCTTTGACAATCTTTTTTCCGCTTCCACAAACACGTTCCAATCAGCAGAATCCTCACTCGGAGGCTGCACTGGTCGCAAATGGTCAAAAACTCTTTGTCCTTCATTACATTAAACATTAGGGCAAACTTCCTGTCAGGTGAGTATTCACAAGCATCTATTGCTGTTAAATAATTTTGGAAGGCCCCAAACCATCTTTTCCATTCCAATGCAGGCTTGCCAGGATGCATTAAAAAATGAGGAGGTTGTTGAACTTGACTATTGTTAGCCATGACCACTTCTTAATGATGGTATGCCAACACATGCATAAACCCAGTAGAGAAAATAAAATAGAACCAGGGTCACAGAACAATAGAATGATGACCTCATACCTTCTAACTTGTTGATAAGTCCCACTGCTAAGATATTGCGCATAATGAGTAGGATGTGTCAAGAAACCCCTGTGGGAAACAAAAACGACCCGAAATGAATGGAGGGGCAGGGAAGACTGTTTGATAGACGATGCTAATCGCACCACTACTCTGGCAACGCCCGAAATGGAACCGTCTGCATGGATAACAGGGGTCCTTTGGAGATCCCTTAATTTGGATGGTGTAAGACCTAGCTGACTGTGTAGGAACGAGATAATCCTGGAAAGTTCTAACCCAAGAGGCACAAGTATATGGAATTTATAGCCGGAATAGGCCTTACATATCGTATCCCCGAAAAATCGGAATCTGAAGATGAGATCTGGCGGCAGGAAAGTTGTGAGGCTCAGGTCTATGTCTGTGCCAAGGTGAATATATATATATATATCCCGGTAAACACGATGTGGAGGATGTCCTGTTCCCTTGAGGGAACAATGACCTATATCCTTAACTTGGTGAGGCGCTAAAGAGCTGAAGGGAGCCCGGAAGAAAAAATCATCAAAGACTCCAACCATCTGTTCCGAATCGGAACAGCAGCGAACGACGTGGAAGGAAAAAATGGCGAAAAACTGGACGCCCTCCTGAACGCTATATGCTAGAAATGTGTTGAATATGTTGGGAAAGGAAGTGATAATTCTAGTAGGAATCCCTAAACGGTCCGTAAAGGGCCGGCATCGTGAAAGACCCCCATAATTCCAGAGGTGTGACCAAAAGTAAACATGCCCACATATTATAGAAATGTCCAGTAACTAACCTGTCCCCAAGGGGATCCATCGCTAAGGATTAGTGCAGCCATGCCGTTAAGGTTGTCCATCCTTATGAAAAGGATTTGCGTCTCTCGGAAGAGATGACGCAGATGGTGTTATACAACGCCTATCGCTGTTTGTGTCCGGCTATGACTAGGAGTTTGTCCTGGCCTCCCTGCCAGGTCCAGGTGAACCCTTTCTGTGATTTTCTACGACTAGAAAGAAAAGAAGGAGGCTGGCGTCGGTGTCAGGCGACTCCTCCACCGTGACTGGAATATCGGGCCGCAGCGCCCTAATTGTAAGCTATTGTGCCCTTGTCTAAGCCCCGTCGAACGCGCGCGGGCGCCCCAATATCCGTTGGGTGAATGAGGTAGGGAGAAAAATATCATGCCCAAGGATTTTGTCACTAAATAATGATAATGGGCGTCAATGAAGGCTTGCTGCCCCGAGCTAGGGACTGTCATTTCTGAGGCCCTGTTGATCAACTCTAGGACGGGAAGAACCCGAGCCTCAACAAGTTATTCTAGGAGACTTGTGCGCTCCTTTCAGAATAAATCACATCCTCCTTATAGCTCACCCATGCAGTGCCTAAGGGTGTCTGTATTCAATATTGTAGTGCAGAGCACAGTCTAATGGAGGAGAAGAGGGGGAGCCAACCCTGTGCACACGAGAATTGAAAAATAATCATATATCAGCTCCTCAGCAATGCTGTAGTCTAAATGTTTCCAGCCCAAAGGGCGTCAGAGCCATACTGAAATATCGGGAGCGTGTGCGCACTCCAAGGACCAGCCTATTGTCGCAGCCGGGTAGGCGTACAAGAAAAACTGCTCCATGTAAAATACGAGGCACTATGAACCTCGGAGCAACGGGGGACGCTTGCGATGTGCGTAGGCCAAAAAAGTCCAAATGTAGCCCAATTGGGCTACGCACATGGGAGCGTTATGGCTCTATAACCGCACTCGGCAACTAGGGAAAGCCTGTGGAGGATAAGCGCGAGACCGCGCAGTGAACAGAAACAACCATATGGAAATGCCAAAGTAATGTTAAGTCAGAAACTACATTCATTGAAATACCAGGATTTAAACACATAAACTTATGAGCAGGAGTGAGCCAAAATTACGACATAAATCACATCCATTGACACACCAGGATTTTAACACGAAACCTGTTGAGTAATAGTCACAGACCTTAACCACTGGTCACAGTGACTCACTTGACATGCTGCAAACGACAGCGCGGTATCTCCGCTCTTGTGGGAACGCTTTGATTCTGTGCTCGGCCGGGCCAAGTCTTTTTAATGATGATCTCGCACATGCCCAAGGTATGTAGCAAGCCAGTCTCTGCGCGTGATCTCCGCTCCCGCGGGAGTGGCCTTATTCTGGGCCCGGGTGGGCTAAACTTATTAGCGCTATCGTGCACACACCAGCAAACAGTGCAGTATCTAATATTGATAAACATTTATCAGAAAGTTTCAAGCCTAAAAGTCAATATAAATCCAAATTTAAATTTAAATATAATTCTTAACTCGGAAAACACCACTAGGATTCGAACACTGAACCTTTGGAATAGGAGTCAGAGACCTTAACCACTAGGCCACAGTGACTCGTTGTAACCAATTAACGCGTAATGGAGAAAGCTCTCACCACATGCGAACCGGCTATGATGGGAAGCCTGTAGCGTATATACAGTAAACTGGCAATGTAACGCTGTCGAGGGCAGCGCGGTACTTTGAGGCCAGCGGGAAGTAAAAGTAAGCCCGATCGGGCCGCCCGCGTTGCTTCACTGCTCCCGGCGGGAAGCGCACCACATTTATAACCGCTCCCAGCAGGAGCCTTTTAACAGTGCAATGCACGCGCGGCACACAGCGCGATATCGCGCACATTTATAACCGCTCCCAGCAGGAGCCTTTTAACAGTGCCGGAGGCTCGGGAACCACAGCGCGGTACAAGCGCTAGCGTCAGAGCCTCCGCAACCCAGTGCAATGCACGCGCGGCACACAGCGCGATATCGCGCACATTTATAACCGCTCCCAGCAGGAGCCTTTTAACAGTGCCGGAGGCTGGGGAATCACAGCGCGGTACAAGCGCTAGCGTCCGAGCCTCCGCAACCCAGTGCAATGCACGCGCGGCACACAGCGCGATATCGCGCAGCTATATGTACACAATAAAACACAGCGCGATAACGCGGAAGCACTACTTACAAAATGACTATAAACCAATTAAATAGTCAATATTAGACAGTAATCACAGTATAATTCTTGAGCACTTAACTTTCTGCGTGAGCAGCAAAGAAAGAGGAGTAGAAACGGGATGCAGTGGCTCTTATAGGGCTATACATGATGTGATGTAATGACAAGCATCATGGGAAATGTAGTTTTATTTGCATACAAAACGTTTTTCATTGGCTGCTGTGAGTAGCAAATAAAAGAAAGAGAAGCATAATCCGAAGCCTCCGGTCCTGTAATAGAATACTGCAACTCCCACACCGTTACCTCCACGAAGCTGAGAAGCTGCCGCCTCTGTTCCCAAGATCGTTGCCAATTTGTAATAAGTTGTATGGGGACACAGTAAGCATAGCTGCCAATGTTTCAGATTGCTTACGTGTGACATTTTCATAATTTCAGTGTAATTATGAGTGACATTAAACAACTGTGAGTGACACTTTCTCGCGAGCAAAAAATCAAGCAATCATAGACATTCGCAAGCACTTACCAAAATTAAACTGCAACAGTGATGGTTCCTGGCGCTCGGCTCCAGCCTCCGGTCATCCCTCCTGCAGTGCTCACACTCAAGTCGACCCTGCGGGGGAGAGCTAAAATGCCTTCTGGGAGCCTGTGCCCTTACAACGTTTCCATGTGTGCCTTTTGAGCACCAGGCTGCAGCTCAACTCCCTCTCCCCCAGCAGCACAACATAGAGCACTTCTACACTGACATATCAGTGTCCGAAAATCAGACAGAAGGGTTGGTATCAAAAAAGCATAGGAGGAGGCATAGAAGCACCTGATAAAGAGGCACGTTTTGTCTTTGTGCTGAGAGTCTGCCCGAACCACAGCAAGACTTCAAACAAAAGGTGACACTTCCTTCCTTTACATTTCAATTGAGCTGGACGCTTTTAAAGAAAAGCACTGTAAACAGTCTCTTCGTTTTTGCGTGCAATCCTGCTTGTCCTTTCTGCTAAATTGAAAGGAAAACACGTTGCTGCACTTACTGTTGATTTGCTACAAGCAAGCGTGAAAGTCCCGTTCCTCCCTGTCTTGGTTACTTTCTGTGCATTGAGTCTGTCTCCCGAGGTGGGTGCACATGATGTCACCTGATCAGGCCGCACTGTGCTCAGCCTCGGGTTAGAACAGAGCAGGCAGCTGTTGATGCAGCGTGAACAAAAATGTTTACAGGTTACTTATTTTATCCCTACTCACCACTGATACATGTCATATTCACCTCAGCTACCATAAACTACGCACCCTAGAGTTTGGCCCATAAAAACTCTACAACACCATTTTGTCTAAATATTCACAAACCATCTAGGTCCTCCGATGGATCTTTTAATCAAGCTAATAGGGACTCAGGTAATCAGAGACGAATGGCCACTTCTCCTGAGGACCTGGAATAGAGAAGTGCCTTCCTAATAAGCATAAACCTTATATCATATTCAATGACTAGATAATAAGAACAACACACCCGTATATGATTAAAACAAGCGAATCTTTATCTAAACTTAAGTTTGAATGGTCAAAGCACAAAAATACATTTAGAATGATTTAATTTCGATTATCGAATTAGTACAGGTAATATCACATCACATCACAGTTCAGAGTCAAATACATTTCAATTCAAATACCTGGTGAGAATGAGAGAGAGAGAATATAAACACAATTTCAGAATACAGATATAAATCATACAAACCAAAAATTGGTTGCAGATAGTCAGGAATACGGAGACTCAAAGTGAGCCTAAAGAGACGCTAGAGCATAGCGTGCAATAGCCAGTCTTTCAACCCTTCAGCCGAAAGGTTTGCCTGCCCAACCTCACCAGCCGGCAAGGTCCAGGCAATCAGGAAAGTTCAGTTCAGGGAAAAATCAGAGTTCAGTTCGACAGCATGCCAGGCATCGAAAATTTCAAAGATAGTCAGCCAGCCCCTGTCCTTTTTCCCACAGGACAGTTATACTTCCAATTATGCATAGTTCCTTCCCACAAAAGTATTCTTTACGCAGTTTGCACAATTTCCATTGGTGAAAGTCTATGGTCTGTCCATCGAGTGATCATTACCTTTACCCAAATGATCCGGAAATTACACGTAATACCATTCATCCGATGTCCATCCTTATTTAAAAGTTCAATTTCATTTCTCTACGGAACTAGGATTTCATTTGTATCATGTCATGTCCGTTCCCAAGCGCTCACTTCTGAGCTTGCAACAAAGTCGACACAGTTTCATACTAGCAGAAAGAGTGTCCTTTATTCAAAACTTGTCGTGTAGTTCCTATAGTACCCCTGCAGGACCTGCGCGTTTGGATAACATAAGCTGTGGGTTTGGTGGTAGACTGGCTCTGTGCACCCCCACTGCGTATGTTAGCCTGATTTGCATTAGCTAGCTCACAGTGCCACTAGAATCTCCTCTTATCGGGGAGAGATTAGTTCCTGGCAACCTTAGATCATGACAACCCTAATCCCTCAGAATCGTGGAAACAATGTACTACTTTTCGCTCAGTCACTCGTGCTTACTTGTTCGGTTTGTCTCAGAGAGTTACACAGAATAAACAGTCTGGGCGTTTCAATAAGTATTTTATGAACAGTTGTTATTCTAGTGTAGAATATATGTGCTGCAGCAACCAGCAGACAATAGCAGAGATATATTATCAGCAGTACGATAAAAGTGAACGGATAGTACAGTTCTACCATATTGCAAGAATAATGGTTACAGACATGAATATATAAAATGCATTATGAAAGTGCACGTACTCCTACGATGCCTAACTAGATGTACCTAAGTGTACCTAGCATGTGTGTAGGTCTAAAAGCCGAAGAGCCAAGAATCCTTCTAGGATTTAGTCGAACCCCATTACCTGAATAGAGAGAGTGTGGGACCCCGTCCTGGTCTCGAGTTGGACACCCCGCAAGGGCTGTGTTAGACCGCTGTCAGCTGGAGCAACTGCATGCAGGAGCCTCAGGGTCTCTGGTCAGTGTGTCAGCATGGAAGTCTCGGTTCCCTCTATCTTACCGTGGCAAGATGTGGTGTATTTATACCCTAAAGTATCTCGTCCCTCAGTATGGTTTGTATTGGTCTTTGTTAGACATGAGGAAGACGTCAGGGGTGAACTTTGTACATACATATTATGCGGGAGATGTAGCTGGTGAATGCTCATGCATAATTTATGAGTAGATTGTAGGCCTGTGTTCGGGAAAAACCCTGCAGTGTTCTAACCACAGACTAGATAACGTTCAACCCTCAGAGCTCGTTGTGTACTGTAGGGAACTAATGTAGGTGAAAGATCATGCCTATATTAGGGCATAGGAGATCATGACTATAATAGGGCATAGACGATTATGACCAAAATAGGGCATATACGATTATGACCATAATAGGGCATATGCGAATATGACCATATACGGCATATATGAACGCGTCTATATTAGGGCCTCTATACGAAACATAACAAACTAGAGAAAAAAAACTTTAGGAAAAGTTCTCATAACTGGTAGTGAAGTCATGTCAGCACATTCTAGTCTTATTTGAAGGAAAAAAATGAAAATGCATGTTAAGGCCTGCACGAGAAACCTACTAAGACATTATTATTTACTGAAAAGGTGCTAACCTTTCAAACGTTTAATTGAATATAGATGAAGCGGTTTCATTTGTGATTAATTATTTTTTTCATAAAAATTAATAATCAAAACACCATTTTATATTCCATCAAGCATTAACTTATTTGCAAAATCATTTATAAGTGAACAAACACATTTTCTCTCAACATTTTGAAATTGCAGGTTTTCATGATAGTACTGCTAAATAAACAGAAATCATTTTACTCATTTTCGACTTCAGTTAATCCATTTTATATAATAAATGAGCACTTATTTTAACATTTTTATAATCATCTGGTTAAAAACTACATCATTACGTCACACATTTTAGCATTTATAGGTTTTCATAGCACATATGCATTGTGAATTCATTAACATTATAAATTCTCTTCTTTCTCATGAATAATTTTCATCTCGAACTGGTTTGCGATCATACTGCATGCTATTACGATGCAGATTGTACTCTCATGTGTTATACGAATCAAACTGTTAGTCATGTTTTCTTAAGTATGTATTAGTATCACATTATCCAATAAGCAGGAATTGACTGAGACAAATCATACTAAGATAATTACGCTCCATCAATTCCCCCTCTGATGGCGAATTAAGCCATCACATAATCTTATTTAAAAAATCTGATAATAATCTGATAAATCTTAGAATGTACTTGTCTTCATTTGTTTCAGTCTAACACCTTCTATGTCCTTTACCACATCGTAATAAGCATTTTTCTTTGCTTCTAATTCTATTTCAGTCCTTTTTCTCTTTCGACCTCTACTTTCTTTTATTTCTGCTTTGCGTTTACAGCGTCTATATATCAGTACTACAATTAATATGCTAATAGCAATTGCGATTAATGGTGTTAGTATTTGCCCAACCAAGCTATTTTCCCAGTGCTGCAATCCAACTTCCCATTGAGGAAAATCCTCTCCCAATTTTCTCCCATGCACCATCAGCTTTTAGTTCTGTTAAATCATTACTTAAGTTAGTAATGTTACTTATATATCCCCGCAAATCTTTACTTTTATCAGGGATATAAGTGCAACATTGTTGAATTTTCAGCATGCGACAGACTCCGCCTTTTTTTTGCCAATAACACATCTAAAGCAAGTCTGTTCTGCAAAACCATAGATCTAATAGCAACCATTTCAGTACCAATCACCAAGAACGCACCAGAGGTATCTGTTGATAATCGATCAACCACTGTAGACAGCTTTCTAATTTTATGCGAGTTCAATATTACCCCTACTGAGGGTATTATTGTACCCAATATATCACCAATAATTTCTGCAGCACTTATTCCCCTTTTGTTAGGTGTTAGTTTCCTTTCATTGGTTCCATGGGGATCATTCACATAATATATCTTAGGAAAAACAATTCCAATGTAACAACATCCATACCAATATTCTAGTAATTTATAATAAGCATTTCGCCCACACACATAATATACTCCCGGAAATACTGGGTCAGTTCCGCCCCTTAATCCCCAACCTCCCGTTATTGGGAAGGTGTGTTCATACTCACTGGAACCAATGAATTTATTATTATATTCAGTCTTTTGTCTTAGTATGCAAAGCTTTCCCTTGTTTTGCCAATCCAGAGTAATTGCAGCATAAGTTTCACCCTTTTTATAATCACCTTCCTTATGAGCCCATGGAGGTATTCTACCTTTCTGTTCAACAGCTTTTCTTTTTATTTCTTCTCGTCTATCTTCTACGGTGTTAATAAATTATTTTTCTACATTGTGTAAGATGCACGTTAAATTATTTCTATGCGAATGTACAATGTCTATAGGCTTTACAGTATGGAAGAATTCTCCCATTACTTCAGTATTTTTCAGCACTTGCCACAATATTCATGTTCTTCTTAATAGGAATTTCAGAAAACACTAGATCAAAATTTTAATAGTAATACTGAAACTGCTCCTTGCCAAAGAATAAACTTGTTAGTACACTACAAGAAATACCATATGTTAAAGGAAGGTGATGGTAAGTCACCCCTTCAGACACAGACGTAGGTAATTGCATGCACACATAACAATCTCTTGCATCCATAGTGTCAACATATTCATACAACATTTTTGTAAATACATTTAACGAAAAGTCATTTATTGAATTATCTCGGTGTAAGTCACTATTTGTTAGTTCTTTAATGTCTATATCTTCTCTAGGGACTCTCGTTAACTCAGTGTTAATTCAGTAGTGTTACTCACGTATACATTAGTAGGTTTGACGGAATAAACAATGTGAGGTACATTTAGAACGATCAACAACAAAACAAGTATTAAGACAACAATACACATAAAGCAAGCACCTATACACTTTCGTCTAAGCGAAGTAATATTTTTCGGATTTTCAGTCTTGGTACCAGTGACATCCATTTTATATTTTCTGTTATTATACTACAATTAGCAGCAGGTTTTGCGTTTTCAATTGAACACTTTTACCAGTGTCTGGTCACAGCCTTATTTCTTCAGCCTTTTCTTTTCAGCACCCTCTATTTCCACACAGTTCGTTTAGGGAGGCTTATACAGAGTGTTGTCTTTAGAACAAAATGTGATGAACTCTTTTTCCCAATCATTTGTTGCAGCTAGGTATGTCCATTCAGGTGCTGCGTATCTCTGATTTGGGATTCGTGCTTTTTTTTGTTCGGCGCACTGTATTTTCTTCTCCGTCTGTATCACTTTGTTCTGACTGATTGGAGACTTCGATTACAGAGGGTGGAACTTTTCCTACTGTCAGAAAGTCTTTCAATCGTTTAGTTCTTCTGGGCCATCGGTCACCTTTTTGCACTTGTTTTTCTGGTAAACTATTTATTTCACTTGTGTCAATACTTCGCTTAGCTGAATCCCTTTCTATCTCACCCTCGTTACCTACAGGGATCAACTCTCTTTCGCTTTCAACAGTGTTTCGAGACCCAGTATCCACTCCACCTTGTGCTCAGTCTGTTCAGGTTGTCTAACTGCTACCACCGGTTCACCTGTAACTGACTCTGCACCCTCAAGTGGACATGGGACTCGACGAGTGTGGGCTGCATGAACCCAATTAGGTAGACCACCACATTTAACCGCAGTTGTTGTTACAAGAATCACTTGGTAAGGCCCACGCCAACGAGGTTCCAAACAGGACATTCTCACATGTTTCTTGACAAGCACCCAATCACCTGGGCACAAGTCGTGTGTTTGCTCCTGTTGGACAGTAGTGGCGACTTCTCCAACCTGGTGAGACACAGAACGCACTACATCAGCCAATCCTTTACAATAAACGAGCACCAAATCGTCAGATATGTTCACAATCTGATTCGCTGGGACTGTAGGCTGTCTCATAGCACTCCCCATAATTATTTCATGAGGGGACAGTCCTGTTCTTTTATCTGGAATACTTCGCAAACTCTTCAGCACCAGAGGCAATGCATCAGGCCATTTTAGTGATGTAGACGCACATACCTTTGCTAATCGTGATTTTATTGTGCCGTTCATTTGCTCAACTATGCCTGACGCCTCAGGTCGATAAGCATAATGCAATTTTTGCTCAATCTGTAAAGCAGCACAAAGCATTTTCACCACCTCACTATTGAAGTGTGTTCCTCTATCTGATTCCAATGAGACTGGAAATCCAAACTTTGGGCTGAGCTCTCTAAGCAATAGTTTAGCAACTGTTAGGCTGTCATTTCATCGCGTAGGGTGTGCCTCAACCCAACGTGAAAACAGACACACCATGACATGGAAATACTTTAATCCATTACAAGGAGGCATTACAATAAAATCCAGCTGCATGCAGGTAAAAGGACCCCCGACATTCCAATTTGGCCCATGCTAACCACTGTTTTCTTTCCTGCATTCTGCTGCTGACATGTTTACATCTCTGGCACAGACTCTCTGCAATGGCTCTGAATTTTGGATTGTACCATGTCTGTCTAAAAAGTCGCATCATTGCTTCTCTGCCTATATGTGTTGGTCCATGGCAGACTCTTGCCATTGGTGATAGCAAACTATCTGGCAGTACAGGTCTTCCATCAGTATAAACCCACACTTCATCTTCTGATCTACGTGGACATCCTGCTTTGATCCACCCTTCCCTTTTTGTCTGGGTAGCTGAATCTTGCAATTCTCGAATCTCTTCCTATGTCTCAACAACTGAAAACATTAGTCTGCATTCAGATTCATCAGATTGTTCTTTCAAGGATTCCCCATTAAACGCATATGAATTTCAAGCACAATAACGTGCGGTTTCGTCAGCATATCTATTACCGACAGTCACATAATCATGTCCAGATTGATGAGCCGAACATTTTACCACAGCAATTTGGGCTGGCAGTTGTAATGCCATCAGCAGGTTCTTCACACACTCTCTGTTTTGTATAGGTGAACCTGAAGAGGTGGTGAACCCAGGTTGAGACCACAACTGCCCAAAATCATGCACCACCCCAAAACCATATTGACTGTCTGTAAATATGGTTACTCGCATCTGCTCCATGATGCAGCAAGCCCTATTGAGTGCAATCGATTCCGCCACTTGTGCTGAACTTATTCCTTTCAACCAATATGCTTCAACAACACCCACCACCGTGCAGATCACATATGCAGCACGCAAGGTTCCTCCAGAGTCTCTCAAACAAGATCCATCGATAAACAAAACATGGCAAGAATCTGGCAACGGAGTGTCTTGTATATCAAGTCTCGGCTTTGTACTCAAATCAGTCACATCAAGGCAATCGTGAACAGCTTCTTCCACAACCACTTCACAACTCGGGAGCAGCATCAAGGTAGCTGGATTCAGACTCGTACACCTTGTTACAGTCACATTTTCTGCACCCAATATCACTTGCTCATATCTTGTTAAGCGACTGCTTGTAAGATGCTGTGTACGTGTTCGCGTTAACAAAATCTCAACTGAATGTGGCACATACACTTTCAATGAATGACCCATTGCAATCGTCTCACAATGCTCCAAACTCACACAAGTTGCAGCAACAGCTTTTAAACATCTGGGTAAGGCAGCAGCCACAGGATCCAATGTGGCTGAAAAATATGCCACAGGACTGCGTGCTGTTCTGTGCATTTGCGTCAGAACTGAAAGTGCACAACCGTCTCGCTCACTGCAGAATAGAGTAAAACTCCTAATAAAGTCGGGCAATCCCCATGCTGGAGCTCGACACAAACTGTCTTGCAGTTCAAGGAATGAACGCATGCATTCTTCATCCATATGTACAGCATCGGACACGTATTTGTGTGTCAGCCTCTGCAAGGGCTTGGCTACCAGTGAAAAATTTGATATCCACTGCCTGCAATATCCAACCATGCCCAAGAACATTCGAACTTCCTTTTGTGTACTCGGCAAATTCATCTGTAATATGGTATTGATCCGATCTTGAGACACTTTTCTGACTCCTTTTTCAATGTGATGTCCCAAATAAAGAACTTCTTTCTGAGAAAATTGTAATTTTGTTGGTGACACTTTATGCCCACTTACTGCCAAATGGTTCAGTAGAGCAATGGTATGAGTAACACAAGCTTCTTTTGTTCCTGATGCAACCAGCAAATCATCAATGTACTGCACCAGCACAGATGGATTAGGCATTTCCAACGTTTCCAAATTTCATTTCCGAATCTGATTAAAGATTGAGGGACTTTCCGTATACCCTTGTGGAACTCGGCACCATGCCAAGATATGGTCTCTGAACCAAAATGCTAATAAATATTGGCTATCCGGATGCAAGGGAATCGAGAAAAATGCTTGACACAAATAAATCACTGAGAACCATTCTGCCTCATATGGAATTTGATATAGAATCACAGCTGGGTTCGGCACTATTGGACAATAAGGTATCACAATCTGATTCTATTCTATATTTTTCGTTAGGTTTTCGTATACCCATGATAGGCGAATTACAGGGAATTCCTAATATTTCTTTCAAGATGCCTTGTTCAATCAATGTTTCAATCAAAGGGGTTATTCCAGCGACTGTCTCGGGACGCAAATTATATGCTGGAGTTCTTGGGAATTCTGCATTTGGTTTTATAGTAATTCGATTTGGAGCCACTCCTTTCATCAAACCAATGTCTTTACCTGAAAAATCCCACACATCAGGGAAAATTGCATCTTTCAATTCAGCAGACAAATCATTCACTGTAAGTAAAGGATATAAGCTATTTACTTCTATCTTTTGCCTGGCCATTTTAAACACCACATCTTCATCTTTCATATGGAATTCTATCCCACCTGGTGTACAATAAATGGAACAATTCATTTTACATAACAAGTCTCGCCCTAACAGGTTAACTGGACTGGTATCGCACACCACAAATTTGTGTAGATCTTTAAAACTTCCAATTTGTACTTTCACAGGTTTGGTCACTGGGGTCGAGATCAATTTATTCGATACTCCTACAACTTGGATACTTTCTCCAGAGAGGGGTAGGTTGGGAATTTCCACAGTTCTCACAGTGGAACGGGTAGCACCAGGGTCTACAAGGAAAGAAATAGGCTTTCCGTCTACCTTGCCATCCACATAGGGACCACTCTGGTCTACCTCTAAGGATACGCCAAGCACGCATTCCTCCTCCCCCTCAGGCACTGTCATTGAGATGTATCTGAATCACTCTCATCCATCTGTAACAAATATTGTGAAGCCACCTGCACATTTGAATTCATTTGATCATTTGTATGGAAACCCACATTCGGATTGAACCTTTGCATTTGACCATTCATATTCTGCATAGGTGTTTGAAGCATTCTCGGACTTTGTCCTCTTCCTACGGACATCTGTTGATTCTGATTCTGTTGATCCATTATTTGATTACCCATTTGTGACTGTTTCATTCTATCTACTCCTGAGTCTATCGTTTGTACACCTCCTGTATTTTTTAGAATATTTCTACACTTGCGCTTCCAATGCCCGAACTTGCCACAAACATGACACGGAAACTTATTCTTCATTTCCTCTAGATGAACTCCTCGACCTTTCTCTGTGGCATCGAATTTGGCACAGGATTCACCACCACGCCACTCATTCGAATCATAGTCTGTCCATTTTCCTGAAATGCTCTTGAAAAATCTGTATCCATACTTATATAACCCCCTTTCTTTGCTGCTTTCATCTGGGCTAACACCAATTTCTCTTTCAACTTTTTGTGACATGAATCAATGTCATCTCCACAGTATTTTGCATAGCAAAGTATCTCATCTATTGACTTACTCTGCCAACAAATCAAATGCTGCTGAATCATGGCACTTATTTCTGATCTCAAACCGTACACAAACTGATACACAAAATGTCCCATATCTTTCTCAGAGACATTCTCAATCCCACTATACTGTTTGAACGCCTGTAAAAGCCTCTCATAATATGCATGAACTGACTCTTTCAATTCTTGAGTAGCTTTATCTATTTTTACCCAATTGGTCTCTTGCGGCGAAATTGTCCCTTTCAAATAAGTAATAACCTGATTATATTTTTTCATGACTTCATCTGAAGGTGCTCCTGTTTTCGGATCTCTCGGATACTCCTCTTTCGGCCAGTCTACAGCAATCTTGCATTCGACCCACAAGTTGGTCGGAACTACAATGTCAAACAAAGCATCTAAATCTTTCCACTAACCTTTGAAACCTTAACAAATCTTTCCACTTGCTTGTACCACTCGGGTGTTACTCTCAACCTGGGAAAATCATTTGTAAATGATAATATATCCTGTCTTGACCATGGAACATGAACAAACCTTCCTCCTGGTACCTCTCTCATAGGATATACCATTGCATCTGCCTCTCCCTTTTCCACCTCCCTCACAGGATACAGAGGTAAGGGCACTGTCGCATCCTTCTTTTTAGCCCATCTGCCTTCCCATCTATCCACTTCCCCCCAACGCCTTTGGGTGTTAATCAACTCCTTAATCTGTAATAGTTTTCCTGAGGCATTTAAACTCTCTAAATCCTTGTCACTAAAATCCAATCGATAAGTCTTTTGTAAAGCTTTGGATTTTTCTATGTCGACTCCATATCTATGTGCAATCTCAGCAAATCTCTCGTGTCTGTTTTTGGCTTTCCGGGTAATATCCTTACACATAAAAAGTAGTTCTTCATCCCGATATTTGGCTAATCTTTCAGGACTTATAGTTCCTAATATCATTTCTTCTATTTCCACTTTTAATTTGCTCACATCTATGCCCAAATCTCGAGAAGAATCACTCTGTATGCTACAACCAGGTGCAATTTTTTTCTTACCCATTCATCCAGTTCTTCTGGGGAGGGTCCTAAGGATGTATACTCTCTTGATCTCGGTACTCCCTCAACCGTTCCACCCGACTTTGACCCTCCCAATAACAGTGACAACAGTCGTTCCATCTGTAACATTCTTCTCAAATCCATTTGTGAACCTCTTTTTGGTGTTTCCATCAACCTGTCTGAAATCTGAACTAATGGCTCAACCTCTCCTTCCATATTTAAATTTCTTCTACTATTCCCTTTCAACCCACTCTTATTGATTCCATTTCTTTCAGCCATTCCCTGATCTTCCACACTCACATTTCTATCCGATATAATAAGAGTTTCACACATCTTTCTATTGGGAACTGTTATAGCCTGAACTTGTGAAACTCCTTGTCCATCATTATATAACGGGACAATGGGTCCTATAGTCACTGGAACAGATAAGGCATCTGGATGATTTGGCATTAATATTCTCGGTAACCCTTCTCTATCTGGGGTCTGATTCTGATTCCAAGATGTCTTCTTTTGAGCCGGATCTAAATTTACTAGTGGGGCATTTGGATGTAATTCTACAAAGGGACTTGTCTCTACATTATTCTGTTCTTCATGATAAGGTGGAGATCTATTCAGTAAAAGTTAATTCAAGAATTCATCATCTACCTTGTCAACTCCTTCATCAGTTAAATCAGTATCTCTAGTCTTCAACTCCTCAGCAGGTTTCTTCTTTCCTTGGCATTTCTCCACTATTTTGGTCTCGGCTACCATTACAGGATACATTCGTTCCCCCTCAGCTACATCCTTTCTACATCTCCTTTTCTGTGCATCCCATTTCGCTTCAGCATACCGACTTACAGTATTCCTATACCTATTCTGATTTTTCTCCTTTTCTCTCTTATATGCATCATGTTCCCATTCCTCGAGAGCTTCATATTGCATAGGTCTAGGATTTGGTCTCAAATTATTCATTTGATTCCTTAGATTTTCCAAAACTCTGGTATTAAAGGGTCCAAATTCTGGAAATGCTAAGTCACCATCTCTCTCAGTATATTTCATCCAGTTCTCCAACCAAGTACACGTATGATACCCCTTTTCTAAACACATAAACGAAGCAGGGGTTCCTTCCGGAGCCACGGGAATTCCTTCCCTAATTGATATTGGCTCATCTTTACGAAACAGAGTTTTCAACAGTTTAAAAAACTTCATTATTCTTCTACAGTAAATCAAAAACCTTTACAAAAGAAAAAATCTTTACCAATTTTCTTCTGTGTTATGATTCTCTACCACCAATCAAAAGTTGTCCTCGTTCACCAATGCCAGCGCGGCTTCCACCAACCGACCAATACCAGCGCGGCACCAAATTACGTCAGTCTATCTCCTCACTGCGACTGACCCTCCCTTTACAATGTTGTTTATCATCTTTTATAGAGTCTTTTAACAAAACAAGACAAACAACATAAAACACTATGTCTGCTCCACTAAAAGAAACCATAGAACCATACACTTCCAGAATTTTCTCTCGCTTCCGGCAAAATCTCGACCAGCGCAATTTCGCCCTCACTAAGTCAAAAAATCCTCGAGATTTCCCCAAATGCGCCTTTTGGAAGAAGCCTCAATAATTTCCACTTGTCACGCTTCAAGTTTCCCTATGTTAGCACCGGAAATGCCTTTTGCACAGTACTTACTTCCACAGCAGACAAAACACGCTTAGTGTATGCCATACTAAGACCGCCCTTAGGCTTTATCCTGGGATATTAGGCCACGACAGACCCGTTTACTTCCATTAAGGTCAACGACGGACCTTAACATGAGACACAAACAAACAAATCTTTCCGTAGTCGGTCACAAGTCCATTTTTAACGTCTGGATTAGTCAACCTTTACCATTATTTTAACTCTTCAGTGAAACGTCACTAACTATTACCTTTAACCTCGTCTCTTCATTACCTAGTATATTTAGTCAAATAAACCATCCTCTGCTACCAGAAACTGATGCAGCGTGAACAAACATATTCTACAGGTTACTTATTTTATCCCTACTCACCACTGATATATGTCATATTCACCTCAGCTACCATAAACTACGACACCCTAGAGTATGGCCCATAAAAACTCTACAACACCATTTTGTCTAAATATTCACAAACCATCTAGGTCCTTCGATGGATCTTTTAATTGAGCTAATAGGGACTCAGGTAATCAGAGACGAAGGCCACTTCTCCTGAGGACCTGGAATAGAGAAGTGCCTTCCTAATACACATAAACCTTATATCATATTCAATGATTAGATAATAAGAACAACACACCCGTATATGATTAAAACAAGCGAATCTTTATCTAAACTTCAGTTTGAATAGTCAAAGCACAAAAATACATTTAGAATCAGAGAATGAGAGTGAGAGAGAATATAAACACAATTTCAGAATACAGATATGAATCATACAAACCAAAAATCGGTTGCAGATAGTCAGGAATACGGAGACTCAAAGTGAGCCCAAAGAGACGCTAGAGCATAGCGTGCAATAGCCGGAGTCTTTCAACCCTTCAGGTTTGCCTGCCCAACCTCACCAGCCGGCAAGATGCAGGTAATCAGGAAAGTTCAGTTCAGGGAAAAATCAGAGTTCAGTTCGACAGCATGCCAGGCATAGGAAATTTCAAAGATAGTCAGCCAGCCCCTGTCCTTTTTCCCACAGGGCAGTTATACTTCCAATTATGCATAGTTCCTTCCCACAAATGTATTCTTTACGCAGTTTGCACAATTTCCATTGGTCAAAGTGTATGGTCTGTCCATGGGGTGATCATCACCTTTACCCAAATGATCTGGAAATTATACGTAATACCATTCATTCGATGTCCATCCTTATTTAAAAGTTCAATTTCATTTCTCCACGGAACTAGGAATACATTTGTATCATATCAAGCGCTCACTTCTGAGCTTGCAACAAAGTCGACACAGTTTCGTACTAGCAGAAAGAGTATCCTTTATTCAAAACTAGAGAAAAGAAACTTTAGGAAAAGTTCTCTTAACTGGTAGTGAAGTCATGTCAGCACATTCTAGTCCTATTTGAAGGAAAAAAATTAAAATGCTTGTTAAGGCCTGCACGAGAAACCTACTAAGACATTATTATTTACCGAAAAGGTGCTAACCTTTCAAATGTTTAATTGAATATTGATGAAGCTGTTTTTTCATAATCAAAACACCATTTTATATTCCATCAAGCATTAACTTATTTACGAAATCATTTATAAGTAAATAAACACATGTTCTCTTGACATTTTGAAATTGCAGGTTTTCATGATAGTACTGCTACATAAACAGAAATCAGTTTGCTCATTTTCGACTTCAGTTAATCCATTTTATCTACTAAATGAGCACTTATTTTAACATTTTTATAATCATCTGGTTAAAAACTACATCATTACGTCTCACATTTTAGCATTTATAGATTTTCATAGCACATATGCATTGTGAATTTATTAACATTATAAATTCTCTTCTCTCTCATGAATAATTTTCATCTCAAACTGGTTTGCAATCATACTGCATGCTTTTACGATGCAGATTGAACTCTCTCATTACGAATCATACTGTTAGTCATGTTTTCTTAAGTATGTATTAGTATCACATTATCCAATGAGCAGGAATTCACTGAGACAAATCATACTAAGATAATTACGCTCCATCACTGTAGTATCAAAATGACCTGCAGTAGTAGACAGGCTGCTTTTCATTAGGCGTGAGGCCATTAGATTAAGCACATGGAGTCAACGCGATGCTATGCGCTCCTCCGGCTTTCACCCGATATCGTCCATCGAGCCTCCCAGCTGGCTTCTGCAGACAGCAAGCTGGTGGTGTGGAAGTGGTGCTAATACGTGACTATGCATTTTAGTGTGGTGACCACACTAAACTGCATTAGTCTAACCCCTGATGCGTGGTACTTGGCAGGGCTGGGTAAGGATATATGTCCTTTTATTTAATACAACTGTATAAGTACGAAGGGCAGGCTCAGCTCCGACCACCAACTGATTTCTACCCGAACCTCGAGCTGGAATGCTAGCATGCCACAAGGAACACACGTTCTATACATTCCATAAACAAACATGCACAAATATTAAATACCTTATACTAGGGATATAACCGTTGCCACCTGACCTTTTTTCCACCTGACCAGTTTTCCACCGGCATCACAGGTATTTTAATGTCCCAGCTGGTACACAAATATGCAATATCACCTAAAGCAAGTATTTTTAATCCTTATGTGTACATACTTCACAACAAATATAAATAGAAAGCACTTTTGAATGTATTCTAGAGATGCGTTAATAATCCTTGACTAATAATTAAAGCAAACAAAGGCTGAAAAGCCACGTTACAAATGAACAAATACGATTTTGTTTAAAGTTCTATTTAGAATCACGACCGAGGCCAGTGCAGATTGTTAAACAACAAATGGCCGGTATTTTTAGGTCGAGCCCAGCAAGACCTGTTTTAATCTCTTCTGTGGGCTTTTGGAACACCCACCAATTGCCACTGGTTGTTAACTGTGGCATTCAGAAATGCTGGCCTGTTATTGGTGTTTGTCTGTGTTAGTCCCTCCTTTCTGTGTGTGTTCCCACCCCATGGCGATTTCACAAATGGATTCTTTTGGTCGGCCCGCTCCTCCAGAGCACCGAATGGTCGCTCCTCCCCTGTGATCAGATTCCATTTTCTCCCTTCAGCTCCACACTACAGAAGGGAGCTGGAACAGCCACGGCATGGTTCCATTTCTTTCTGGCCACGTGAGCCCTATCTACTTCACTCCCCTTTGCCCACCCTCCCCAGACATTCCAGCAGCAGGGGAGGGGCCTCTCTGCCTGATCGGGCTTCTGCTGTCTCCCAGTTCCTTTTTTCAGTGCTTAAAATGGAGACCTCGCAGTGTTGGTTAGTGTGGTCGTGGGCCATCCTCGATGTAGCAAAGTCTTAGTAAATGGGTAACAAAGACACATTTTCGTAAGTCTGATTTTCGTAATGATTTTGACTCTTCTTGGTCATTGGCTGTTTACTTAAGCAAGCTCTCAAACGTGTGCTTGGATCACAGTTATGGGGAGAATCACTGATGAGCACCACTTCGTGGTCATAAGAAAACTTTTTAAGCTTAACATTGTTCACTCAGGGTCAAAGTATAAGCAACTCTAGAACTGTGTCCCATGGGAAGAGGTTTATGTGTTGCACAAAATCCCCCGTGTTTATGGTAAGGTCTTCGGAGGAGCGGACACAGCATAACAGTGAGTCAGAACTGACGACTTTACAAAGGGCGAACCACGTTCAAGCCTTCGCATCGGAACAACATCATATGATTAACTTTCAGTTATTTCAGATGAGGCCCATGTTTTGTACAGTTGTTAATTTATTCCACCCTTTCTTTGAAAACCGTGACTTGGGTTTCCTCCTGCCTTAACTCGATCATGAACCAAAAAGAATGCGGCTGCCCGCGGCACCCGCAGGGGGCCACCTAAAAGGGCGGTCCTTTAGTGCCATTTGGGCACATACGCCACCCTCCTGGTCTAGTGGTTGGACTTAGGGTAGGAGTCCTTCGCCTCGGCGCACTAGGCGCGTCACTTCCGGCGCACAGAGGTCGGGGGAGGGTACTTATACCTCCCTCCGCCTCTCTGGCGTCCTCTTTGCGCCAGACACGCCGTCTCGACTGTTGTCTCGCGTCGTGGGGCCCGATTCGACCAAATCGGGAGTCGTATTTCCTTCCTCGCCGGGCGGCGTGGTCCGGGTTCCCAGTGGATTGTGAGGTTAGTGTGGTGACAGGAGGGCGGCCTACGGGGACAGAGCAATGCTCCACCTGGTCGGGCAGCCAGTTTCTTGAGCCCGTGTGGGGAGGCGTTTGGAGATGTGCGAGCGTGTGCGGGGGCAGTCTCAGCCATCTTGTCTTGTGTCCCCGTAATTGGTGGCCGGCCTCGTCGGTGTGGTTGCGGTCTCTCTTGTTCCCCGCGGGACTCGCTGTGTGCACATCGCGCCCTTGCTGCTGATCCGTTGGCTGGCGGCTAGGACCGGGCGCGCGCTCACAGGTGTTGCCCCGGGCGTGAGGGGCGGTGCTGTAGGGCACAATGATTTCCTGGTTTTGCCAGGGGCGAGCCGCGGGGGGCAGCGAGCGACGCGATGCTGAGGCCCCCGTTCAGTGAGCCAGCATTTGCGGGGAGGGTGCCACGAGAGCCCTTGGGCCCTCCCCGGTGCCACGGACAGGCTGCCTCCGCCCCAGCTTCAGCACGCTGGGGCGGTTTTGGAAGTGCGGGGTGCCCGGTTCAGTGGACCGCAGCAACCTCGGTTGATCAATCACGGTATTGCGGGTGGCAAGGTCGAGGCAGCTGAGTGATATTAATAACCACCGAGCCTATGGCGACGGGCATGTCACGAGTGGATCCCAACAGGGCCCATTCAGACCCTCATCTGAGGAGCGCTGTATGGAGAGACTATTTTAGGTAACCGTTACGTACCAGAATTAGCCCCTGTCGGTGTCGTGTTGCGGCGAGCCCGGCTGTGGCTCTGATGCGCCGGGAATTTCGTTGGGTCTGTGCCGGTTCCAGGGCTTCGGGAAAGCATGTCTAATTGAAAGTATATCGGATGCAAATGTTTGATTTGTGCCCGGGGATTTAGTTTGCTTGTTTTCCGGCTGCAGGTACAGACGGTCGGAATAGTAAAGGCAGATTACGGATTATAAAGAGGCTGCGCTAAATGTACGGTACCGATGAGGCGCACATGGCAATGCGGGTCAGAGCATTGATATATTGGGGCGCGCATAGCTGCTCGCAGTTCACCGGAGGCAGCAAGCTCCAGACCGCCTGTTACGAGGGCGAAGGTGCGGGGTCACGGCACTGGGAGGCCCACACCAGCCGCCTCAACGCTGACCGGCAATTGTGACATAACACGGCACGGTGCATTTTACAGTAACACATTTAAGAAAGTTTGTTCCCAGGTGCTAACAGCTATTGAAAACGTGGATAATGTTTTTTTTTCTATGTTCTCACATGCTGATGTCTATTTAAACTGAGTTATTTGTTTCGTCTCACGTACGAGGTAGCTCAAGCGGTTACAGTGTGACACTTGGAGTACCAAGGTTGCCGGTTCAATCCCCATGCGGGTCATGTAGTGCTACGAGACTTGGTTTTTATTGGGATGTTTTTAAAGGTCTAAAGTTGCTTATTTGAGAGCAGTAAGAAGTTATTAACGTGTCTCACTCGCCAACTAATATTTAAACCGATTTATTTGTTGTGCCTACTGAGTGATAACATCTGTTTCTCCCACGCCGATGGTAAGCGCATAACACAGAAGCGTTTCAAAGTACGAATTATTACCCTTTTGTTCTCGATTGAAAAACGCACATTTAAACCATCTTAGATCGTTGGTTTGGTGGACGAGGTTCACGATGATGGTCTTGCATGCCGATGGTTAGTTTGAACCAAGGTACCTGCGTGTTTCAGGTACGAGGTAGCACAAATGGTTACAGGAAGGCGCTACCAATAACGCAGGTACAGGTTGCAAATTTAGGCAAATGTACATGCGGCGATAATGGCGGCCGCCTCGCAGGCGGTGCCCATTTAGGTTTGTCGAGGGCAGCAACCTGAGTGGAATAGGCAACCGCAATGCAAGGGCATGATTTCGTGAATAATATCATTCCACATTAACGCTGCGCAAGAATAATGGCGGGGCTGGGTGGTCTTCAAAGGCAACGAAGCTATTCCTTTTGAAGTCGTGGTGCAAAAGAAAAGAATTGAGTTTCGGTAACATACACACAACATGCTACTTCGGCCACCAGATGGCACTGCCCCACTGTAACTCAAGTGAATTGAGTTCACGACGATCACTGTTCGCCAATAATGCAGCAAGAATAATGGCTCGGTAGTGTGGTCTTCAGGCAATGAAGTGATGCGTTTTGTGGCGTGGCTGGCAATGCTCCACTTTAACTCTAGTTACAGTGCCACTGTTTCTCGATCTCGAGGTACCAGTTAGTCACTGTGGCCTAGTGGTTACCCTGACGCTGACCCCAAAGGTTATGTGTTCAAGCCCGGGTGTTTCTATGTGGTTACAATGAACGTCTGAATTTGTTCCAGGGATGGGGGACACGAACGAGGTTGGGTTCGCTGCAGTCATTTCACCACTGCCTGCGGGGGTGTACAGGCCAATAGAAGGCACGACTACAAGGTTTACAATGGTCATTGCACTTGTTTTCCAGGGAGGTGGAACACGAAGGGTTGCTCTAATTTTGCATTTATGCCTGTTTGGTGTCCCCAGCTATCAGCACAGAGACTATCAGTTTCGCCTCCAACAGCGTAAAACCGGCACACTGCAGACAGATCTCCAACAGGTACTAGGACTCAGGTTCACACCAAACAGGGATTGCCGGTGTGCCCAGAGGGGCCGCTTTACATGTGGCGGGCTGGGTTCCCTGCTACCCTGTCTCGCCGGGGGAGCCGGCCTCGCAGTGCAGGTTGCGCTTGCTGGGCGCAGCGCCCCCCCCCCCCTCGGTATCATGTTATCGGCGTATGTATTGCTATACTCAATGCGATATTCGATAGCTGAAACTTCACCTGACGGTGTCGGAGCGCCTTGCAAAGGGACCAGTTTCATAAAATGATCTATGAACAGTTTTGCAATCTGAGACAGACTCCGACTGTGGTGATTCGCGGGCCGCGGTTCCTCGTGTTTGGTTTTCGGGCTGAGCAGGGGGTCGGTGGTCCACAGCTCGTCTGGTTCGCGATCTCCCACCGGTGGGTTGGGCACGATGCAGTCACAGGTGGACTGTGGCCGGGGGCAGAGAGAATGAGCTGCTATGGTGGTCACCCTAGTTTGAGTGCGAGTAGGGGGTGATCTAGCCAACGTTTTGGGCGCGATCACGGCCCCACCTACCCCCCCATTTGGGTTGTCATGGCCGCGGACTGCTGTTTTGTGCGGTTGTGGGGGGTGAGGCAGCGTGAGGGGGTAGAAGCTGCACCCTAGTCCCTGCGTGAAGCCAATTGTACACAACACTAGGGTGATCTGTGATGCCTAAGTTGGGCATGAGGTACTTATGATATGTGCCCTAGGGGGTGAGCAGGTGTTAGCTTAAGTGTGTACTCCCTTCTCCTGACTAGACTGGTGGGTTCGGCTAGGCTTAGGTGCATACCCTAGCCAACCAGAAACTCCATTTACAACATTGGTAGTGAATGCCTAGGAGTTGTTTGCAGTCCAGTCGCAACCGCCCCACAGGGCGAATGTTTTAGGCCACAAGGTTTGTGGGGGGCTCTTGTGTGGGAGCCTGGTTGAAGAGCTAAGGTCAGGCTAGGATGTCTCGTGGTTTCATCGCACTGTTGAGTCCCAGTCACAAGCGGATTGTATCAGGGTGAGCTGGCTGTGGGTCAGGGAGCACCAAGGCATCAGAAGCACTGAGCAGCTCACAGCCAGATGCGGTATGGTTGGTATCCGATGCAAGGGGTACCTGTTAGATTAAGAGCCGTATTCAGATGTACCACCTTCAGTGCTTGGAGGTCTGTTGGCACCGCCTTTTCAATGGAAGCCATTGTCTAGCGGGTTGCTCTGAGCAGAGTATTTGCAGGCGTAAGTAACAGTATCAGCTACCAGTTCAAACGTTTCTCTTTCACTAATTTACACAATTATACAATGCCATCACAAGAACTAATTCCCAGGCTCTGGCAGTAGGTGCGTAAAGAGTGTGGGGTAACCCGGCAAGGGAGCTGTGCCACGTGCTGTTGGTAGCTTGTGTCGATCGGTTTGGGCATGAGCACGCCCTGTCCTGTCGCCGGTGGTCGGCGAAGTGGTGGCGTGTGCTCCCAGCAGTCCGGTTTGGTGAGTGCAGGCTAACTTGGTTGTTGGGTGACTTGTGTAGGCGAAGGCTCATTACAGTTCTTGCACAGTCCCATCATTTCAGAATTGAAACGTTGCCTCGGGTATCCCTGGGCATAAAGGAAGGTCAGACACGCAACCAGGGGACCACAGAGCAAGTGCACTCTGTTCTTAGCGTAGTATATGCAGGCTGCATCACCTACACCAAGAAAGCAAGCATTTCTTTAAGTGTTGGGTTGGACCCATACAGGACATCAAGGAATAATTTAGCTATGCTAACTTGCCAGTGAAGATAATTTTATTTCATTTGCCGAATCTTCTGGGTCCTCGTAAAGCGCTCTTTAAATCTTGAGGTGCCATAGGAACATTTCAGCCTACTCCACAAACTACAGCAGAGACTGGTAAAGGGGGAGGTACCTCCCCCCAAAACATCCTGGCCATCCACCTTGTTGTCCAATGTTTCACGGCAGCTGCACGTGGGAGAGTGTCCATTACCTGTGCATAGTTCATTCAGAGACACAGTATCATATTAATTTAAACAATCGCTGTAGTTGCAAGTGCAAGCGTGAGATCCCCTCAATGGCAACAACTGCTCACATTGTCAGCAATAAAGCCGTCTGGGAAGTCTGGGTGCAGTCACCACAGATTAAACTGAACAGGCAACAGTCTGGCAGGAAAGGAGGGTTGTTGAATTGATTGCCCACTTAGCAGAGTGACTATTGCACAGGAGGATGGAGGGTGATTCAAGGGACACAGGTGGTGTGATGGCAACGCAAGACTGTCAGATCATGCTAGGTAGGAGGTTCCGTATCACCAACCTGAAGGGTGCCAAGTGGCAAAACCAGTAATATGTTTAAGATGTGTGTCTCTGGCCTTACGGCGGCGTAGAGCCATTCTCATGTAAAGGTACGCCCAGGTGGAAATTGCGTGCTTCTTAAGGTTCTCATGACCAATGAGGTTTGTGGTATCTTTTCAAGGGGAAGAGATACAAGTTAGGCACTTAATCGCTTACAACGTAGCACATTCAGGCAGGGCGTTGTTTTATTGCAAGTTGCAACTGGGAGATTCCCTCATTCGTCAGCAGCTGGCACATGGCCGGCAGTACACAGCCTGGGAAGTCTGGGGGCGAATACCACAGATTAATCTGTAAAGGCAAAATTACTGTACGAAAGGAGGGATAAATGGCAAGTACACGAGGACCCCCCCCTTGCTTAATGTCACATATTCCATGGCGGGATAGTCGCCAATTGACACTGGGAACCTCAGACTCTAATAGTAGCATTGGTAATATACACACGACTCCCTGGTCATGTGGGGTATGTATGTCCCACCCGTATCACCAACCAGAAGGGTGCCATGTGGCAAAACCAGTAAATATGTTTAAGAATGATATAGATGCGGGTCAGGAGAGGTTTGTCAAAAGGTATTACTTATTGCCAGGCATTGTTAACAATCCATCCACACCAAGCCTATTGCTTAGGTTCCTGGGCCGCATACACACAGCCCGGTACTAGGCACCTGCGGTTGTCAGCGGCATGAGTTACTAAATTACAACTGTACAGTGGGCGTACTTGCTGACCGGGCAGTATTGATACGGCCTCCAAGGGCCGATTAGTCAGACACCAGTAGCAGTGGGTGTGGCTTGCCCTCAGTGCAGTTGTTAGAAGAATTTAAATTCCATGTACAGGTTATACTGAACTTGCTACCAGCGGGTCTAGTGTGTGAGCGGGTTAACTGCTTTGAAAAAGGCATAAAAGGAGTATGGCATAACATAAATACTACTAGGAATTAAATCGGGGACGAGCTACCTTTACACATGGATTCCGGTGGATGGCAATTAAGTCCGGGGTAACCAAGTGTACCGGGTCTAGTGCTTTGCATCTTGGGTCGAAGCGGGTTGGCACACAGGGGGTGTCGTGATCGTTCCAGGCACACTCTGCAGTGTGGAATGCAAAAGAACTGCACGTTGCCACTATTTGGAGCGTGACAGATGCAACAATTTGATCCCTGCCAAAGCAAACCAAGGTTCTTATGGTCAGATGCACAACATACAACCGTTCACTCCAGCCTCACTGAAGGTAGTCTGTTAGCAGAGGTATAGAACGGGACGTCTTGCGCCAGGGTGCGGACATTGCACGGGCGACACAGCAGATAGTCTGCTGTCAGACGAGGGTGCTTGCGGGCTAGGAGGCCAGGCAGTGTAGCAGAACCAATTCTAAGGACCCCTCTCCCCCACCGGACTGCCAGAGAATGTGAGTGCAGTGAAATTGGCAATGTTACAGGTATTTTCCCGCCCATACAGGGGCAGAAGGGTACATTGCAGGAATCTGCATAAAGAGAGTGGGGGCAAGACCTATAGACAATGTGCACCGGTAACCGCAAGAGCGTGGTGTTCAAATCAAAATCTCGCAGCAGCAAGTTAGCCAGGTGGCATGCGTCAGTTGGTTAGGCCAGAATGTGTGCAGTGGCTCCAATAGCGGCTTGAAATGTGTTTGGAGCTCCATCGCTGAAAATTCCAGAGCACACACTGCACCTCGGCCCAGTAGGTGAAGGCCATATGCTCATGTGCGGCTTGTTCTTGTGGAGGGCAATATTCCCTGGAATAACAATGTACTAGGTCATTAGCTGGGTTGAGCATCAAGGGTCACAGCTGGTTAGCAGGTATGTGTGTATCTGTGATCGAGCTTTAGTTAAGCAAGCCTGGTAGGTGGCGTAAGTTGTCACTCCAAATGGTTGCTGTGACTGCAATAGTGTGCGCTATGTGAACAGTCTTGTTCGCCATGGTTTATTAATCGCAAAGGTCTGTGCACATGTCTGGTCAACTTCAACAAAGTAGGTGCACTCTGCTCCCAGGGCAGGTTACGGGTTGCTTCAGTGATGCATGAAATGCCCCGTCAGCATAGCCAGAGCATATAGGCTGGTTGTGAAGCGGTCTTCTAAGCAAGTGTGCTGCTGTTCCATAAATTGGGGAAACAGGTGTGAGGGAGCACGAAATGCTAGAAGGACGGTAACTACAGGTTGCAGGAGGTGGGAGCCACATCAGCTTGAAGGGTGGCAATGACCTCACTGCCATGGGTAAGGGGGCATTCTTGCAAGCAATGAAGGCTGACTTAGGTGAGATCAGCAAAGACATGGTTCAATGTGAGCTCTGGTGGTCTGAGATGATCCCCCGCAGAGGTGGCACGGAGCTAAGTCAGAGGAGGCCGTTGAACAGCCCTGTAGGAGTGAACTGTTCATGGCATAAGTTCGCAGACCAGAGGGGTCTGGGTTTCATCAGACACGAGCTGATTCAGGCTAATGTTAAAGGCTACTTGGATAAGATGGGGTCCATTGTCACCATTGGGATGGATTTGTTCCCTGGGCCTTGCAGGGGGCCCTGGAAATGAGAGGTGGCAAGTGAGAAGACAGCTGTCTTGGTGGCACGGGCCATCCAGGCGTACGCCTAAGGTTAAGTTGACAAACATGGGGTGCATTTGTCACAGGTGGGCATGGACACGTTCCACTGGACATGCAGGAGGCCCTAGAAAGAAGGTTGCAGGTGAGAAATTAGCTGTTTTGGTGGGGGGCTCTGGCGGCGACGGGGGCCGCCTCCAGAGCTGTGGCGGAGTTACAGGGCGATCTGGAAGCAGACGGGTACAGTAAGGGTACCTCTGTGCGGCACAATAGGGGTGCCAGAGCCAAAGACCAGAAGCCTCAGGGCAGGTTCCTGGAAAACCGCGACGGCGCCCCGCTAGTCCTTCGGGCGGTTGGGGGCCTGACCAACCGGGGGTTTGCCCTGCTACGCTCCGCCCTGAAAGGGGCGTGAGTAATAAGGGACCAATGTGTCACGTGATCCGGAGGAGGATCACCCAAAAGGTGTAGCACTGATTGGGTTTCCCACAGTGCTGGCTCATCAGGCGGGCGGGGCAGCATAGGTTGGTACAGCTGCCTGCCCTTGGATCGCCCGTAAGATAACCCACCATATTGCATACTTTTGTATGGAATAAACCTGCAGCAATATTTTCCCATAACAAAAGTTGTCTTGTGTATTTATTTATTCATGCATGCTCAGACTGTGGGTGGGGATGTTGCCAATAATGGCACTATGCGGCTGCCCGTGGTCCCCACAGGGGGCCACCTAAAAGGGCGGCCCTTTAGTGCCATTTGGGCACATACGCCACCCTCCTGGTCTAGTGGTTGGACTCAGGGTAGGAGTCCTTCACCTCGGCGCACTAGGCGCGTCACTTCCGGCGCACAGAGGTCGGGGAGGGTACTTATACCTCCCTCCGCCTCTCTGGCGTCCGCTTTGCGCCAGACACGCCGTCTCCCACCCTACCGCTTACCCCGCGTGGGGTTGGCAGGCAAAGTACGTAGAACGTTGTAATGTTTTCTTTTTCGTTGCAGGCAGAGTTACAGGGCGATCTGGAAGCAGACGGGTACAGTAAGGGTACCTCAGCGGCAGACGGGTACAGTAAGGGTACCTCTGCGCGGCACAATAGGGGTGCCAGAGCCAAAGACCAGGAGCCTCAGGGCAGGTTCCTGGAAAACCGCGACGGCGTCCCGCTATTCCTTAGGGCGGTTGGGGGCCTGACCAACCGGGGGTTTGCCCTGCTACGCTACGCCCTAAAAGGGGCATGAGTAATAAGGGACCAATGTGTCACGTGATCCGGAGTATGATCACCCAAAAGGTGTAGCACTGATTGGGTTTCCCACAGTGCTGGCTCATTAGGCGGGCGGGGCAGCATAGGTTGGTACAGCTGCCTGCCCTTGGATCGCCCGTAAGATAACCCACCATATTGCATACTTTTGTATGGAATAAACCTGCAGCAATATTTTCCCATAACAAAAGTTGTCTTGTGTATTTATTTATTCATGCATGCTCAGACTGTGGGTGGGGATGTTGCCAATAATGGCACTAAAAGAAAAGTCACGTTTTGACTTAACATTGCTACCATTTCACACAAGTCATCACGGGCACCATTACTATTCCTAAAAAGTTTCACCTGCAAATCACGAATTTCAGAGGTATTGGCAGCGCTTTAAGTGGGATGAAAAAACTGGGGGGGTCTCTCAAAGGGGAGTGGCCAATATAATTAAGGGCGTGGATTAAAACACTAAGGGGCCGATTCTGATGCGGGTTGGAAAAGCTTCCCGACCGAATCGGTTGGGAAATGGTGTCCGACCCACTCGGATCGGGAAAGTCCGACCGGCGGAGTAGGATGCATCCGGATGCTTCCAGATACGATTTGGTTGAACTCCCATTGACTTCAATGGGAACATTTGTTCCTAACCGCATCAGAATTGGGCCCTCGGTCGGGAAGACACGTTCCCGATCCGATTTGGAAGGAGCAAATGCCGTTAGGAGGCCTTCCTAACCGCATCAGAATCAGGCCCTCGGTCGGGAAGCTTTTCCAACCCGCATCAGAATCGGGCCCTAAGTTAGAACTCTCTGATTAGCATTATGTGCCGCTGACTGATATTTTGATGCTTCTTTCTGGCTTTGCATTCAGATATATAATAAATATAACAAGCAACATTACACCTACAGCAAGCCGGTACTAATGGCTTTGTCAATGGCTGTTAGTTGCATATAATTAATAAGCAACAAAAATGGCATCTTTGTATAAAATAGTTAAAATGGTTCAGTTCTGAAATGATGAGACTGAAAGAACTCTAACGAGTCTCTTCAAAGATATATGCAAGGCAGTGAAAGTACTGCTGTGAAATTAAGATTCTTTTTTTTTCCACCTCGAGGGTGAGGACAATAAAATAGCCTGAAAGGGACCTTTTTTGGCACCTGCTTTTTAGAACTGCCTGTGCTGAGCACCGGCAGGATCCGGCCCACTTAAAGCCGTGGGTGTTGGTCTTATTAATACAACTATACCAAATAGGACTGTAACACCCAGAATGAGCAAGTAGAGTCAGAGCAGTTACCTTTGGTACTGGAAAACGGGTTTGGATTCCGGGGTCGAGTTCTGCGATGCTGGACAGTCACATGACCTCTCCACAAAGAGTATGCTCTCTCCCAGTGCAGAATAGGACATTCTGAATAGAGTACTACGTAGCTCATGGTGACTCGGGGAGGGCTGGACGCTCTGATAGAGTGCATTGATAGCACATCGGGGCGTTTAAAACTGACTCGAGCGTGGCTCATATGGCAGCAGGGTTAAATGACCAACCCATTGTTTAATGTTTCTATATAGCAGATCAATGTGATAGCCGGTCAGCACAGGGGGGCGGGGGATACCTATTCAAAACAGTGTATTAAAGTGGGCTTGTGTTGTGTCTCTCAGGGCATGGGATCCGTGGGGGCAAGCCCCTCGGGTAGCATACAACTCTAGAGTGGTTCCACAGTGTTTTTTGCATGGTACACGGAACTGCATGAAGCGTGGTTGTGGCTAGACACGCAGATCAGGTTCCCAACATGATCTGCATATCCAGCGGGTGAGAACAGTGGGGACGAAGAAAACGACCAGCTGTGCCGGCGGCCATGCCCAGAAATGCCGGAGTCATGTAAGGTGTGGGTGGAAGGAGATCACAGTGCAGGTGGCCACAGATAGCAGGTCTGGTATGCAGGTATTGCTCACAGGTACCCGTGTTGCTTTGGTGAAGTAGTCCTGAAAGATTGTGTCATTCAAGGATGGTACCAAGTTTGAAGGCATTGGACGGGCACAAAGCATTTGTTTATTTGGGAATATTTTTTAACCTCATTATGTCCGCTGGCATGCAAAGGCGGCAGGGAATGTGGCATGTGATTGTTTGGGCCGTAAGAATGACAATGGGGATCGTTTAGTGCTAGGGCAACACTGGACAGAGGACGAATAGGGTGGCGCCTACTTTAGAAGGTTCCACTTGGATCATGTCCAGCAGCTGAGTCTGGAATGATTAAAGGGACTTGAGGCCCTCCCCGAACCCTCTGTGCTACGGGTTCTGTATGCTGAAGGCGGACTCTGGAAGTGGCCTTCCAGAATACAGAGTGAATGATTCCAGGTGCAGCTTTGGATCAAAATATGTAGGTTAGTCTAGAACCACAGCACTTTAATGCGTACCATTTCAATTGTAGATCGCCTGTTCACATGCATTGGTACAGTGAGCGGGGCCATCTAGAACCTTATCAAGGTACCTGAGCTGTGTAGGGTTCCAGATCGCCAAGTTGTGCTCTGGGAAGTACACTGATTTATTGGTCTAGAACCTTGCACTGCAGCACAGCATGTTCAAGCTCTCCAATCCCCTGATGTGTCCTGTTGCAGTATGGCAACTTTTCTCGAATTGTGTAGTGTAATACTGAATATTTGAGCTTTAGAACCCAGTGCTGTTATTGGCACAGTAAGTCACCCATTCTAGAAGCTGTGCAGAGTAATGCAGAATGCATATTCCAGTGCTGTATATTGGCTCAGTAAGTCAACACTTCCACACCCATGCAGTGTGAAGTAGAATATTTGAATACTCTGTATATTAGCCTAGTAATTCAATTCTTCTAGAACAATGCTGCAGGACATTTGAGCTCTAGATCCCAGTGTGTCATGGTGCTGTAAAACAAGTGGTCCAGAAGCGTGCAGTGGTGCCCAGAATGTCCCAGTTCTACTGGAAGCTTGGTTCTGACTCCCTGCCCTGAAGTAAACTGAGGGCATCCGTACACAAACACAGCCTCTTTATACATCTATAACCTTCTCTCCCATTCTTTCTCACACACTATTTCTGGTACTGTATCTAAACTTCATTCACCACTTCACACACAAACTACCTATCCTTCTCAATCTTACTTTCTATGTATTTTTTACAACTCTCACCCCTATCGATTCACCATACCACATAAATCCACTACAAAAATACACTACGCCATACAATTCCACAACTAACAATTCCAGTTCAAAGTAATAAACAATACATTACACACCACATACATCCACTCCAATCCATAACACATAGGTAAGAGACATTTACAGTGCCAATAGCTCTAACTCTCTTTAATTTTTTTAACACCTAAACACACAGATCTTGAGCTTAGCTCATACCTATTTGTTCTTTTTGTCACCAAAAAGGCAAAGCTATCCACACAGTTCCATGCCACACAATCCCACTCCACATAATTCCAGTACACTCAATACCACATAATCACTAGCCACATAATTCCATAGCACACATGCAACATAATTCCGCAATACAAACCCACTCCACGCCACACAATTAACTAATCCAATACAACCCACATAATTCCACTACACACCACATACATACACACACTTCATAACACATATGTAAAAGACATTTCTGTATACAATGCCAATAGCTCTAACTCAAATAAATGCGAGACCGATTGCATTTCCAATGCTTGTTTTTATCTTGAAAAGGTGCCAACCCTAGGTATGAGTCCGGTGGGTGGGTGAGTTGAGAGGTATGCACACAACATTGGTATGCCCTGCCTGTCCCTTCCATGGTCCTCATTGAGTCCGCACAAGAGGAAGGTCTAGTTCAAATCATTCAAAAATAAACATCAACCTTATAATTTAGGAGCTCAATGCAGAAGTTAGATCTGTGAACGTTATCTGGGAAGATATAGCCGTCTTCCTCCTGAATAAAATGAGTTGACATGCGCACTTTACATTACTTTTTTATGTTAATAAAAGACAGCCAAAACAGTTTCAATCTGGAAAGAATCAGTCAGAGGAAGCAGGTTCCTCTCGCCGGTAAGAATCTCAGCCAATCACAACGGAGCCCTTACCTACACACCCAGTCCGTGCAACGGAGATTCCTACGTAATTCTGTGTTGCTTTTACTCACACGCATCCAATCGTCTCATTTAGTTTGGATTCTGAGCTAAACTCTTCTGTTTACTGGCTGGCTGTCAGGCGGCCGGGTAACAAGTTAGGTTGTACTCGGTAGCATGCACCGTGGTACAACCAGTGATGTCATTGAGGGGGGTCATTGCTTTCAGCGAAAGCCGCCGCATCGTGACAGCACTAGGTTATTCCTACTAAGGAGAGTTCATGTAAGCGTGATTCTGTTTATACTCTTACTGTACTAAATATGTTTTCTGATGCTCTTTTTGCAGTTATTTTAGCTTCTTAAATGTAAAGGATGTGGGCACAAAATAATTTCATTTGCGAGATCAACTTAATTTTGCTAGCGCAGCTGCATAGGGCTGATAATTTACGAGCAGCGCCTGGCTTCACATGCTGTATTGAGATTTATATTCCATGTTTCTGTTTTTTATCTATGCTGTAAATCATACTTTTTTCAATCTTTTTTTGCCAGCACATTCTTTTCGTTCGGCAGACGCAGCTATGAACTTACTGGATGTCATGTGATACCTTTAGCCATGTATAGGCGCTTTTTCCCCCTAGTACAGGCTTTGCATTGTGTAACTTCTTGTTTCGTTTTTCTACTTAGAACTATGGGTTTAGTGTTGGTGACTAAAATAGCACTGACTGAATCTGTCACAGTTTAGCAGTTAGGCAATGAACTGCCGTTTAGATTCCTTATCCTATATACGTTTTATATTACTACACATTACATAACAAAACATTGCTCATTCTTAGTGTGCCAGGTGGGATCGAACATGCTTTAGAACCATAGAAAGGAGAGGAGGAGTCAGCATACATAATATTACTATATATTTTGGAATATGGAAATGCAAACCTGGTATTTAGTGCTGTATTTTTGCTTGAAAAATTTGCACAAAAAAAAGCAAAAAACTGAAGTGCTGCAAACAACAGCTGCTCATGTTCTGGTTGGTCTCTGCTCCCACACTAAAAATGTTGGTGTAATAGCGTTATTTTGAGCGAAATGCGAAATTTCTGATATTACACCATTGTAACGGCGATTACACCCAGGCCTACATTTATTTCCATATAACGAGACACAACTTTGCCCTACCTGGATTTTCTTTTTAAAATCTTTTTTTTTTTTTTTGCAGTTTTATATAGTGCAAACTCTACCCAAAGGTATTGGAGCTCTTTACAGCAGCACCAGTTACATTAATTTTTGTTCATGCACTGGGAGGTTAAGTGATTTTCCCAGAATCACACGATGTTGAACTGACACTGAGCCTCAAACCTGCTTCCACAGTTCCAAAGTTTGCAGGTCTGGCCGTAATGCCACCTCATCTCCCAAAAAAGACCATCTTTTTTACTCTGGGGGTGTGTCCTATTGGTAGACGGACATTATGCCTATGAAAAATTCTTGCACTAGAGCTGCCCGAGCATTAGGTCTCACGTGAAAGAGTGCCGGGCCTTACAACGTAATCTCTTAGTCAAGTTGTTAAAGATTTTCCCCATTGGTTATATGGACCTTCGTTGGTTGACGTGAAGCATTGAAAGGGAGAAGAAATCAGCAAAACATTTCCAACTTGTGAAGCCAATATGACTCTACAATAAGGACCAAGAATCACCAAATATAGTTAAAGGGTTTTATTTTGGGTTGCCAATCAATCCAGTATGTATGCAAACCAAAAGTAAGTTCAATAAGTACAGCAATACAATAGATATTCTGAAATATCTCAGTAGGTTAAGGCACAATAGAATGAGATACAGAATTGTGATAGCTACAATAATACAGAAACAGATTAAAGCAAACAAGTGTTCCATAAAGAAACTTCCCTTCTCTCTTCTAAACATAGGGCAAATATAGAGTCATCTACCAAGGGTCTCTAATTCGGGAGCAAAAGGTGTCAGCATGATCAGACTTCACTAGAAGTCTTGGGAAAAGGAAATAAATGTTTAGCATGAAGCTTCACACTTGCAAGAATAAGACAAGCAGAGAGGTCTGTACCTCTCGAAGTTTAAAGGGACTCTCAGTGTCGCTCAACTGTGAGAACAATTTAAAATAACACGAGATTCAGAACCGTCCTTATCTCCTTTTCCACCACCAGGTGTCAACCAAATTGTTGCTCGAGTGCATCTGCACCATCCCTTCAGTTTCCCATTGCATCAAACCCTTTACTGCAGTTCTCAATCTTGAACATCTTTCCGTCCTGGTACATGATGAAGAAAAGTCCTCTTTCAACCATTAATTCTTCACATCCATTGCCAAGTTCTTCTTCTCTCCAGGCCTCTCTAACAGCAGTCTAATACAAACAATACGCCTTTCTCTAGCTAACAAGAATCATGCTAATACATCTGCAAAGAAAGGGAGAATATGCTGGCAAAGCAAAATGCATTTCAATTGAGGCCTGTACATTTAATATGCACTTCGAATACATGGTTATGCATGCTCACATGTAACTTAAATAAATGTAAAACGTGAGTAAAGAGTACATGTTTACATATGCAAATATACCTTGAAGAATAAGTATTAAAACGTGAATAAAGAATACATACTTACATGTTTAAACTGAACATTAGTGCACACATGTATAGATCTCTAATCCCTAGGATGATTTCAGTCCATTATTGCATTTAAATGCTTCACACAAGTTAATGAAATTAAGGCACACAGTGAATATAATGTCAGCTATGAATATATAATTGCATTTCTGTGACGTGTAAGGGTGGAAACTAAATTATGCTGCTGCACACATTTCCTAGGTCCATGTATGCATAGCTTCTCTAGTCCAGTTTTTTTATTGGCAATAGGGTTCCTCTAGTCTTCTTTATTCCAAACTACAAATACCAGTATTAAAGATAAACTAGGGCTGGATAAGCTTCTCAGACTTGGGCTTTTTAAACTTGAGAGTGCTATCCACTTACGTGATAAATAAAAGCTGCATATGTTTTTTTTAAATCTTTCTTTATTGAGTTTTAGTGTGCAAGTACAAAACAGTAAAACTACCGTAACCATGCACCAATTGTTATTACAGTGATAACTGCTATCATCGCACAGCTCATGTCCATCTGTACATTTGTTCCAAGTAAAGTCATACTCATCCATGCTAGATAGTGTGGATCAGTACATTGGTTGAGGTAACGAAAGCTACATATGTTAATGTTATGTTAATGAGATTTGTTATAGAGTGAACAAATCTCTTGAGCGCATGAATAGGGAAAGGAAAGAGTTGGAAAAGTCAGGTCTTGAGTAATTTTTTAAAACAGTCGAAGTCAGAGCAGGACTGAATATGGAATGGCAGTCTGTTCCATTGGTGGGAAGCGAGAAGAGAAAAGGATCGCACACCATATTTGGTCTTAGGTATGTGACGAGGGCATAGCAAGAGTTACCAGTGAGGTGTATAACAGTGAGAGGAGCACTTAATAGGTAATCAAAGGCACAACTTAATTCATAGCATCCATATTGTATTCAGAGTCCAAAATCTAATCCTTTCTCATTCAGTCCATTGATTCAAGGAGACTGGTATATGGTGTGCTCTACTTTATTCTTGCATCTTCCAAAATGCTTTCTCAGCCCAGCCAACGCGTTTCTTTACAATAGGACTCCATCAGGGATCCATATCTTCATGCATCGCCTAACAATATCCACTTCATTATTCGATATTTCATTTGTGTATTTATCCTCATGTAGCAGCGAATCAACACACCCACAGAGCAAACGGCAGGCAACAAAGCTTTGTTGAAATATGGAATAATATACCAGTCTCCTTGAATCAATGGACTGAATGTGAAAGGACTAGATTTTGGACTCTGAATACAATAGTAGCGACATGGATTTTATTAATTAAGTTATGCCTTTGATTACCTATTGAGTGCTCCTCTCATTGTTATATGTGACTGTGGAATTATTTGAGGTTGAAAGGCGGTGGGACCTCGGGAGTGAGAGCACCATAGTTAAGAATTTTGAAATAACTACCAATCAGCATGGTGGACTATAGCCATTACCACTTTTTTTGTTGTTTTTCTTTTGATAAATGAAAACCTAGGATTGGAGACACAGTGTTTTTGTGACATATAGTCCATAGCATAGTAGGCATGCATTTATGATTATCTCTGTGTTCCTTGTCCTCGTCGTTATTACATGATGTGACTCCCACCTCCAGCGACAGGAAACAAACAGGAATGCTAAAGAAAACCCCACTCACCCTCAGCTGGGCAGCATAATAGGGTTTGTATTTATCACCGCTTCCTGTTTTGTTTCTTGTTTCAGAACAAGTATGAGGGAATGCTGAGTTTAGAGGTGGGTTGTGAGCTTGGAAGGAAACCTGAAACCCATACATGAGCACTGAGAAGGAGAAGAATTTGGAATTGATTGCCAGCTCGTTATTTTGGTAAGCGCTGAAAATGGGTTGCTTACTAATATATGCGCTTATTAATCCTTGGTATGCCTTTGGTTTCCTGATGTAACCCGGCCCCTGTGATTTGGGATGAAAGCTACTGGTATTTGGATATGCATGATGACTGGTGGTTGGTCCTAAATGCATGTGCTCCTTTGCCCTCATAGAGTTTCTCTCTATGTAAGCACAGTCAGTGTGCATAGCACATGCTCTGATCTTAAATCTTCTGCACATACATGAAGTTTCATTTTCAGAGCTTCGTGTTTGGGTTATACTTTATTCTAATTTTGTGCTTAAGGTAAGGTTTTTTCCTGGAGGTGTTGGTTTAGATTGGTGGATTGTGTTTTTCTGGCGTATGTTAAGTAGGACTCAGTTAGGCCTCGATTCCATCAAGTTCAAAGTGTATGTCTATGTTATGTTTAGTATGTACGAGGATGGGACGCTGAACAGGAAGATGGGGGATGCCGTGCTGAGAAGGAGAATTTTTTAATTTTGGAAATATTGAAGTTTGGTCAGGATTGGGGTGTGTCCGAATGGAAATCTAAAGAAAATACAGCCTCTGGTCCAACACAAGCCTATTGACGTCGTGCAGGTGTGCGAAGCAGAAGAAAGTCATTACGGGTGACTTCTGGCAGGAGGAGTGTTACTACTGGTATCTTCATCTTTGAAGTTTAGGAATCGGTGGTATGTGCTGCATAACTTTTAAAGTTGCTGTTTGTGCATTTGGTGTGGTGCCCAACCCTGTGACTATCTGCGAGAGGTGTGAGGAGCAAGGAATATCAGGGGCATTTTTTGAGCCTCACCTTCTGTTAACGGTGGGAAGCTTTAGCGGCGACATTTAAAATGTGGGGGCGCGATCCCCAGCCCACGTCCTGATCTGTGACGGAAGGTCGACTTGCAGGAACGCGCTTGCCATTTCTTGTAACCCAGACGACGGATGTGCTACTTGCGGAGAAGTTATGCGTGCAAGTGTACGTCACACATGGCATTGCTGCCCTTGGCAACAGCAGAGGTGTGCAGTGTTACGTGCCGGCTGAGCTCGCTGAGCGTGGTGACCTCATCGCAACAGCCACATTTTTCGGCACCATTTTGGATGAGGAAGCATTTGTGTATGCATCGGTTGATAGCTCTGTTAAGAGCGGAAGGGCATACATGTTAGTGGCACTAGTGCAAACCAGAGATTTTCCCTGTGCATAGCGTCAGCTGGGAGCACATGTGCAAAGGATTCATCGCGTTTTTGAGTGACACATAATTCAAGGGTTTTTCAGTTTGAATTGCTATGGCGTCACAAAATATACCTGCGCCTCCAGCATTTTTAGAAAATCCTGGTCAACCCTGCATGGTATGGGAGGATTGGAAGGATGCTTTCGAGACATACTTCCAGGCCATTGGGGGAGACGTATATGTAGCAGAGAGGAAGTTGGCAATATTAAAACACTGCTTAGGGGTGGAAGGAAGGTTTTAAAAACTTTGCCCAGGCAGTCAGTAGAGGGTAGAAATGCAGATACGGGGCCAGCCACCGAAGAAGAGGATGTATATGCTATGGCTTTGAATGCATCAGAAGAAAACTATGGGAAAAATGTGAGCATAGTGGCTGAGAGACATAAGTTCTTTTCCTGAGCTAAAGTTCAAGGAGAATCTATCGATCAATATGTGGCAACATTAAGGAGACTAGTTGTCACTTGCAGGTTCAAGGATCTCAGAGATGAGATTATAAGAGATGAAGTGATCAATAGAACATGCAGCACAAAGATTCAGGAAAATTGTTAGGGCTGAAGGACCCCACACTTGACAAAACTATAGAGGTGGCAAAACGTATGGAAAATACCTCCCGGTATGTGAAAGAATTGAGAGGGGTGGGAGCCAAAGGTAATAATGATGCAGAAAATGTTAATGAGGTTTGTGTTGTGAAAAAGGTCATGCGGAAACCTTAAGAGGAAAGCATGAACAAGGTAAACACACAAGAGGGTGAGAAAGAAAAAACATGTTTCAGATGTGGCAGCACAAGACACACGGCTGAAGCAAGTAATTTTCCAGATGCCAATAGCAGATGCTTTAAATGTAAGAAGCTTGGGCATTTTTAGAGAGGTTGTAGAATGGCTGATACACCCAGGTACAAGAGATCTGTTAATTTGGTGAACAAAGATGGGCATGTACACCAACGGGAAGAATCAAGTGAAAGTGATGATAATGGTGTGAAGGTACTAGTGGTGAGCGAGTCGGAGTCTGGGGAGAAAGCTTGTCGCCTCCCCAAAGTGTGTCATTAACATTAATGGGAAGGAGGTGCAATTGTGGGCGGATTCATGTTCTCCGTTCACATTGATTGACAAATCCACATGGGAAGAATTAGATCTTGGGGAGTTATCTCCTGCAGATGTAGAAGCTGAGTGATACTGTGGGGAACAATGACCGGTCATAGGATACTTGGTAAAGAAGTTAGGATTCCAAGACAGAACTGCTCAAGGAAAAGTGTATGTGATGGAGAAGGGAAGGTCCTTGTTAGGATAGAAAGAGCAGCGTGCATTGGGGATGATATTAAATCCTAATCATCCTAAACAGGTGTTGTTGACTGTCCCACAAAGAGCGGATGATTGGGTCAGCATGTTTCCTAAGCATGTTTGAAGAGGTTTGAGCACCGAATTGTATTGAAGGAAGGGGCGATAGCTAGAGTACATAATGTGAGGAATGTCCCTTTAGCTCTAAGAGGTTTGCTGAAAGAGGAGTTGACGAGGCTTTGCGGAGAAGGTGTGATAGAGCCCATTGAGGCTTCAAAGTAGCTATGCCCAATTGTAAACGCAAGGAGGCCCAATGGAAAAATCTGCATGTGTAGACCTCAGAGACCTCAACGATTGCATTTAGATTGATCGTCATCCCCTTCCCCGCATAAGTGAAATGCTTGCAAGCGTGAAAGGGGGTAGATATTTCACCACGTTGGACGTGTCCAGCGCTTATCATCAGGTGCACTTACAGGACAGATCCCGACACTTGACGTCTTTTATAACACCCGAGGGAGCTTGTCATGTCATCTAAATGCCCTTTGGATTGGCTTCCGCATCAGCGGCTTTTCAAAGGGTCATGCATTTTGTGGTTTTGAAAGAAGTGTTTTGAAGGTTGGAGGATGCAGGTCTCACAATAGGCCTGGAAAAATGTACGTTTAGCACACAGGAAGTAGAAAATTCAGGTCACACCTTGTCTTATGAAGGTGTGAAACCAAAATTGAGCTTGGTAGAATCAATTGAAAAGGCTCCTGCTCTGCGAGACGGATCAATTAAGATCGTTCCTTGGTCTTGCGGAGAACTACGCAATGTTTGCGTGAATCAATGGAAATGGTGTAAAATGTCATTTGTATGAGGAGTGCCAGCTGGCATTTGAAATAGTGAAAGACTCAATTGTAAAAGCAGTTGCCCTTAAACCTTTTGACCCCAATGACAAGACCATCATTGTTACTGATGCCAGCAATTGTGAATTGGGAGCTGTTTTTATGCAGGTGCATAAAGGCAAGGAAAGAGTAGTGGCCTTTGCGTTGCGCACCTTAAAAGAAGCGGAGAGCACATACTCTACTGTGGAAAAGGAAGCTTTGGCCTGCTGGTGGGGGGTGCAACATTTTTTAATCTTTGTATGGGGAGTGAATTTTGAGCTACGAATGGATTACAGACCACTGGTTGATCTTTTCACCATGGCGAGGGCTGGGAAAGCCTCACCCCGTATCACAAAATGGCTATACCGTCTCCAAGAGTATGTGTTATCTGTGAGGTACGTGCCTGGTGTAAGGAACATCAACACAGATCGTTTATCCAGGTTGCCGATTGAGGGTGTGAATGAGAGGGAGGATGACGAGTGAATGTTGGCAGTGATATCGGACTTTTATAGAGCTATTGGGAAGGCAGAGTGGAAAGAGGGTGTGTCAACAGATCCCAATTTAGTTAAAGTAATAGAAGCCCTACCGTGCGCATAAAGGTGGAGAAATGATGAAGAACAGGAGGTGTTTATAGATGTGTGGGAGGAGTTGTCGACTGTGGAAGGCATCGTGAAGAGAAATGAGAGACTGGTGGTACCTGCTGACCTACGAGAGAGATTGCTGACATTGCTTCACGAGGGACATGGAGGTTTGTCAGCAATGAAGAGGAAAGCCATGGTCGATTTCTGGTGGCCGGGCATGGATAAGGAAATTGAAAGGCATATCTGAGATTGTATCTCTTATGCCTGCAGCGACAAATCGCACGCGATCCAGGAAATGCAGATTATCCCAGTGGTTTTGCCTAAACGCCCATGGGAAAGAGTTGCCATAGACATCTGTGGGCCATTCGAGGGTTTCGGCAGGTGTGAGAAATACACAGTTGTAATGATGGACTATTTTTCGATATGACCTGAAGTGGCATTCGTGTGTGAAGTGAAATCCAGCAATGTAATAGACTTTTGTGAGGACATTTTCAGAAAGGAGAAGTGCCCAACGGAAATTTTAACGGACAACGGTCCCCAGTTTGTGTCCATGGAATTTTGCTCCTTCCTCAAAAGGTGGGGAATTGGCCATTGCAATACCCCTGTTTATCATTCTAGGGGAAATGGTTTAGTTGAACGCTTCAACTGTGTGTTGGGGAGAGCATTCAACTAGCCATAGCCAGTAACACGTGTTGGAAAAGTCAAGTGAGGGACATGTTGTGGAATTATCGCACCACGCCACATTCAGCAACTAGGGAACAACGTTTTGTCTTTTGAAAGGCAATGTACTGTAGTGGTTCCAGCCTGGATGGGAAGGGCTGGCCCGCACAAAGTTACTATGACAGAATACGCAGGAAGGTTGATGAGTATCAGACCAAGTACAGACTAAGACACGATGAAAAAATAATGAGGATTAACAAGGTGTTTACTAAAGGGATGCTTGTCAGAGTAGGTGTGGGCAATATGAAAAGGAAGGGAAGTTCCAAACTATTTTCCCCAAAGACATTGATACAAGTGAGGGGGAATACTATCAAATTATCAGATGGGAAGTGGTGGAATACAAGGACAGTGGCTGCATGCAGTGAGGTGGAAGAAAAGGAATGGCCAAGAATATGTGATGATAATGGCAGAGAGGAACAACAGTGCAAAAGGGAACCGAGCTCCCGCACAAAAAGGAGACCAAGAGCGATGCAGGATTATATTTGTACATAGTTAGGGGAACCAATGTAATATAGTGTGCCAATATATTTTTGTTAAGGGAAGGAGATGTGTTATGTTTAGTATGTATGTTACATGGCAACTGGATGCTGTTCTCTTGTGACAGGATGCTTCCACTTCTGGAATCTGGAAAAAGTTTGTCTTGCCATCTCTGGATGACATTAGGTAGAGTGGGTAGAATCACTATTCATGGAGTGGGATAGTGCTTAGATGGTAAAACTGTGTTCTGATTTTCAAGAAGTGTAACTTTTTAACTCCCACCATGATGATGTTGTAAAAACAAATGATTTCCTATGCAAGAAAACTATATATGCACCCCAGATTTTGGAGGTGAGCCAGAGCTTTCTTATGCTAATATGTTGCTGTCCACTTTCCTATTGGTTTTGATGCTCACTTGGGACTTAACATTTTTCCTGATTTGCACATTGTTCTGTATTGTCCTGTTTACTGAGAGCCTTCATGTTATTGATTCTTTATGCGTTCTCACCTCATAATTTCTGGACCCCACCTTTCAAAAACTTGAAATAAATCTTTAAAATTTCTATCCCTATTCTGGAACTCACTTATTGAGTCTGACCTCCACTACTTGACTGTATTTTGATGTGCTGTAAGGTGCCTTATCCCTGGAACACATTGTCTCATTAAATTGAGTTTACCACCTTATCCGATTCATCCACCTGTGGATATGCTGTAATATTTTGGGGTGTACAATTTTAAGGTTTGCCCGCGCCAACAATACTTTGGCTTCTCTGAAAAAGAATAATGAGGGCTCTGGGAATAAGGCATGTCTGGGGCAGTGTGGCTTATATTCTCACTTATCTGCATCAGAATATAGGGAAGATTCATTCACTCCTACTGATCAAAAGGGGGTGTATATTTCTAAAGATTTTCTACCAGAACTGTTGGATCATATCAATTAAAACATAAGTTTCCCAACAGAGGAGGAATTTATTTTTGCTACTAGATTTGGGCTCATATGAATGCACTGTTTTGACTGCTTGGAGCTGTTTTTTTTTACATTAGTGTTTTAAAGGACATCTGTCAGTTATTGAAAGTTAAGCCATCCAGAAGTGGTTGTGTAAATTGGGTGATATAATCAATCCGAATTTACTCCTCGATTCCGCGCTGTGTGGTGAACCAGGCTGGGTATTTAAATAGGCCTTCAACACGAATTGGTCTGAATGACTGGATGCATTCTGACGTAAAGATTGTTCTTGAAATAGAGGCTGATAGCGGGGATTTCTATTTCCTAATACATTATGGATGATAGTAATGCACTGTTTTAAAACCTTTTAACTATTCGTTTTTTTTTTTAGTAGTTTAAAACATACCCATCAATTGTTGAAAGCTAAGTGGTCCAGAGGTGGTTAAATGAGTTGGAGACCTAATCAATCTACTCCTGGATTGCGTGCTATGTGACCAATTTTATTTACTGGTTGCCCTTTTTTTGGTCTGGGCCTTGATGAGAAGCTCTAGGATGGTTATTTAAATCGACCTCTGGAATGTCCATGCTGTGGGTCCGCTGGCAGCGGGCCATAGGCAACCTGCCTGTGCCCATCTGTGACCGGACAGTGACCTGTGACCAGGAGCGCAGTCTGTTGGCGAGGAAGAAGATGAATACGTTATTTGTAATATTTTCATATGAAGAGGTATGCACATTGGCTAAGGCTAATAGTGTTCCAGATAAGAATTGTGTTGACAGACTAAAGCAGTTGGGACTGTTAACACTTTATAATCTATCAAGCAAGCTTATATTTATTATTTAGGATGACATATGTGGAGTTAATAGCTGAACGTTCTGGGTGGACACCCAAGGCAAGGCACACACCTTCAAAAAGATGCAAGGGTGCGTTGATTAATATGTAGTCAGCGGTTAGTGTTTATAACAGTCAAATATATCTGAGCTAATTGTGAAGAATTAACTAGATTTCATCTGCCTAACAGAGGCGTGGTTGAAAGCAGATTGTGTTGTAATATTGAACGATTTAATTATCAGACAGTCTCTTACTGCAGTGAAGAGAAACGTGGTGGAGATTTAGGGGCCCATTACGATACCCGGCGTAAATAAATCCGCCAGGCATGGAAGCGGCAAAAATCCGCCCGCACACACCGCCTGAACACCGACCACGCCATTACGATTTCACAAACCGAAAACCGCCATCGGCGGAAAAAGCACACAAAATACCGCCCGCCAACGTCCGAGTCGGAGTCAAACCGCCCGCCACGGACGGAAACACGCACGACAACACAAAACCGCCCGCCCTCACGGCCGACACACCGCACGTGACATTACGATCGCACCGACATGAGCGCGGAAAAACCACAAATATACCGCCCGCCAGCGCAAACAACGCCGATGAGAATCGACACGGCAGAAGCCATGGCGCCAATGTACCTGCACAGAAACCATCCGCACACAAAACCAATAGCACACAACATGGCCAACAAGTCCACACAGCAAGGCACGCACAAATACACAAGCACAGTACACATCCCGAAAACACCCCCCGGACAAACAAAAAATACAAAGGCCAGAACCCCAGACACAACACACCTGAAAACAACAGACCATGAGGACACACCCACATAGGTGAGTACAAAAGCAGCACTCCCACAGACCACAACCCCTTGCTACATTGCAAACCAGAGAGGAGAGGAGAGGACACAGTGACACAGCAAGGACAGCAGCACACCACAGAAACGCACACATCACAACCACCACCACCACCACCACCACCACCACCAAACACCGGCACCACAAACCCCCTGCACATTACACAACACACACCGCACCAGCACCACAAACACCATGGCACCACAAAGAATGCCCAAGTTCACGCCCATGGAGCTGACGGTCATGGTCGATGAGATCATCAAGGTGTACCCACAAATCTATGGGAACATGGTCCAGCACACACCACTAGCCACCAGAAACAGAATGTGGAACCGGATCGTAGACCAGGTCAATGCAGTCGGGACCCTGCCCAGGAACAGAGTCGAAATTAACAAACGTTGGAATGACGTAAAGAGCCTGGTCAAGAAGAAGGAGGGCAAAAACAGAGAGCTGGCTGCCGTCACTGGCGGAGGGAATCCCGCGCTCTTTAAGACCTTCAAAGCGTGGGAGGAGAAGGTGCGAGTCGTAATATATCCGGAGATCCTCGCCGGATTAGCAGGGGAGTGGAGGCTGGTAAGTACAAACTAATGTATACCAGCACACCGCTATGTACTCACATGCGCAACTACCATGCCACAGCTCCCAGGGACAAACACCCCCATGTCCAGCACACAATACACAACACATCACACACACATGCAACAGACACTACCACACACAGCCCAAACCGAACAACTGTAAGATGCGTGGGGACATGTGTACACTAAGCCAGCCACGTAACCACCAACAGGTCCCCAAATATGCCAGAAGCGCCACAACGAGCACCCACCACACCCATGTGTCCGCCACAGCTGCACTAACCGACAAGTAACAGGTAAGTGGCAGGAACACAAAGTGCAGTGGGTGGGACGGTGGACAGCCCAAGTACAACACACACCAGGCCCCAGTCCCACAGCACAGCAAGGAGGAGCATCCCCCACACCCCACAGCCACGTGTCAGCCACCGCAGTGCACAACGACAGCCGAAAGGCAGACATCACGGTCCACAGCAATCGGTGTCAGTGGGTGTCCAGCCACCCCACGACCCACAACACCCCCCACCCCACAGACCTGCAACATGGAGCACCCCCGCTTAGAGCCATGTGGCATCCAGTACAGTGCACGCACGAACAACTTGCAGGTGGGAAACTGGACAGGGCTGGATTACTGGAGGCATGAGGACCATAACACGACCAACACATGGGACATGTCACGTAGCAGACGAACACGCAGCACCGCCCACCGTCACGAACAAGTGAACAATGTGCACACGGACATGAACAACAGACTCACACCCCACATGACCCATCACAGACATAGCAACACCCAAGGAGCCACGTCTGCATGCACAAGCCACACTGAATATAGTCCCACACGGCAGCCACTGTGCAACTCATCACACACAACCGAAACACCATTGAAGTCCTGTCCATGTAGCCCCTACTGCCTGTCAACCACACACCCCACAACTACGCCTATGTAAGACAAACAACACTAGACGCAACAGAGCGGAACAACAGAAATGCACACGAACACCACTGAACCCATCAAACTCACAGACACACCATGCACATACAACATACCATCCATCCCATCCGTCAGCCCCAGTCTCATGAAAGGCATGTCATCCGCACAGCTGCCACACATACAGCAGTCACGCTAAGACACATGCCCATGACCAACCATGTGCCAGAAGTCAATTAAGCGCACGACACACTGTGAGCAACAACACACAACATGGGCCACACCCCCGAGCACTGCAGTGATGCACATGGCACAGGGCAGCACGCACACCAAGGAGATGGGACAACTGCAATACGTTGGCTGGCACACAACTATCACTCACTCATAACGATGCGTCCAATGCCATGTCCAGTAATCACAACAGACAGCAAATATGCAGGCCATGTCAAGCATGCACACACCTCAAACCATGCACTGTCATGCTGCCACAACACATGTCACGTTCGGCACCCATGGCTCACAGCATGTACCCCAAAAGCATATCCCTCCCAAATGCGAATCTGGGGCATGGCCCCCATGTTGCCATATGCGTTCCTAACCGTTCCATTTGAACCCCAAAAGCATATCCCCTCCCAAATGCGAATCTGGGGCATGGCCCCCATGTTGCCATATGCGTTCCTAAGCGTTCCATTTGAACCCCAAAAGCAAAGTACAAACCAGACCCAGGATGGGCCAGGAGCCCGCATACACCAGAGTCACAATAAGTAGGGGCACAGCAACACACCCATCGGCATGGCCAATCCGTCCCATGCCACATGTGCACAGCACACAGTCCCATTGCCAAGCACACACAACTACAGATGCTACAGCCACACACACGCCTCCGGGAAACCCATGTACGAGATTGCACGAACTGTCAATGTCAGACGACAAATACATACTTCGCCAGGTGCAACACAATAACAAATCTCATTCTCTCCACAGGTGACGAAATGCTGGATGCTGGGGATGGAGCCAGCAGCCAGCACAGCCAGCCTACAAGCCCCCAACGAGGACACACGGATCTGGAGGATCTGTCCTCCTCTTCGGACACGGACCACCAAGCAGGCCCATCTGGTGTGGCAGGGCCCAGCCGCTCCCCAGGACCCCTCCTACCCACCAACCCATCATCCAGGGCTGCTGAACATTCCCAGCCCCCTGCTGCCACTGTCGTTGCGGCCACACCCACGGTCATTGTGGCCACTACCACTGCCGCAACCGCCACCATCGCCGCACCGACCACCACCGCCGCCACCACCGCCACGTCTTCGCTGGCACCAGCCCCAGCGCAGGTGGTGGCCCGGACGACTGGATCCACCCTGGGAGCCACAGCGAGGACCGTGGTGAGCAATGTGGCTAGTGGGCAGGCCGGAGGCAGCAGGACTGGTAGGAGGAGCAGGGTCAGGGAAACGCCAGCCTCCCTGGGAGCCATGCCCTGCCTCACATGGCCAGAGTCCTTGGGGCCTATGAAGAGGCCCAAGGACAATGGGTCCGGTCTGCTTCAGACACGCGTGAGGTGCTGGGGGTGCTGAGGTCCATGGACGCCCGTATGGGCCAAATCGTGGACCTCATGGGACAGCTGGTGGTGGCGGTGAGGTCACAGCCAGGGACAGCAGCTCCCCTCCGCCACCACCTGCCGGGGCGCAGGGTGGAGCAGCAGTGTCCAGTTCCCCTGCGTCCACAGCCAGTGATCACACCTCAACCACCAGCATGTCGCAAGCAGGCACCCCCTCGCAAACGTGGAAGGGGCCGTCCGAAGTGGAAACAGATCTCCCGGGAGGACTTCGCACGCTCCAAACGCAAGTGAGGCAGCCAGCCAGCCTTCCGCCAGCCTTCCTTGACCAGCCACTGCATTGACTTGGACTACGATCCCACTCCACACAGCCATCTGGATGGCATGTGTGTGTTGGACTATGGACATAGAACCAGTGGGTACACCCTGATCATCACGCAGCCATGACCGACAGCTCATTGTCACTGCACGCACCACTTTTGTCATCACCTTACACACAATCACATGTCACAGTTTGTAATAAATGCACCTTTTTCACTAACTGCTGTTTGTGCCCTGTGTTTTATTTGTACGGAATACAACGGCCACCTTGGGCGGAAAGGCACATGATGCGTGGCATGGCAATTGAATCCGGAGGGCCTGTAGGGACCTAGGGGTGGGAGACAGAACAGGAGCACATTCAATGAGTGTGTCACACACCCATCACACAGTACATGTCAACAACTACAAGCAATGTACACACATCGCACAGAGCAATAGGGCACAATGCCACAGCCACCAACAGTGGCATACTACCCTGGCCATGGAGCGTTGACACACAGCACGCAGTGAACAAACGGCCACCCTGACACAGCACACACACACCTGCACAGATACAGCCACATCAGCCGTCGTACATGGACACTCACCGTCAAGTGAAGTAGCGGGCGATGAGCTGCTGCCGCACATTACCAGCTTCCTCCTCTCCGCTGTCCTCCTCACTCGAGCTGTCCTGGTCTGCGGGCTGGGGCCCTGGTTGATCTCCGTCATCCACGATGAGGGGATCTGCTTCCGAATGGCCAGATTGTGCAGCATGCAGCACGCCACCACTATCTGTCACACCTTCTGTGGGGAGTACGCCAGCGCACTCCCGGTGCGGTCCAGGCACCTGAACCTGGACTTGAGGAGGCCAAAGGTACGCTCGACCACACGTCTGGTCCTCCCATGTGCCTCATTGTAGCGATCGTCTGCTGGGGTGCGAGGATTCCTCAATGGACTGAGCAGCCATGCCCCATTCGGATACGCAGAGTCACCTGGGTGTGAGGGACACAGAGAACCGTTGCTAATCCAACTGGACAGGGGACAGCATCGCACAGCCAGCACGCTACACCACTCCACATACTCACCGACAATACAGGCACGATCCTGTTGCATATTGGACATCAGTCGTGGCAAGATGCTGTTGCGCATTATGTGTGCGTCATGGGCCGAGCCTGGGAACTTTGCACACACGTGGGTGATCACCATGTCCGCAAGGCACACCACTTGCACATTCAGGGAGTGCGTGTGCTTCCTGTTGCGGTACAGGTGCTCAGTGGCCTGTGGTGGAACAAGGCCGACATGTGTGCAGTCAATGGCTCCAACGACGTGTGGGATTCTGCCAAGGGCATAGAATGCACCCTTCACTGCCGCCAATTCACGAGCCCTGGGGAAGCGGATGTACCTGTTCCGGTACAGCATCATGGCTGCCAGTACATCCCTCAGCACCTTGCTGAACATGGGCTGGGACATCCCTCCTCCAATGCCCACTGTGTGCTGGAATGACCCAGTGGCGAAGAAATGCATGGCGGCCATCACCTTAGCCGTGGGGGTGACAGCAGTCGGATACACCCTGCGGGGACGGAGATGGGGTTCTAACATGGCACACAGTCGATGCAGGGTTGGCCTGTCCAGCCGAAACTTCCTAATAACCTCTGTATCGTCCATGTCCGCCAGCAATTGGTATGGGCGGTCAATGTTCGGTCTCCGCCTAGGGACAATGGCAGAGGACACATGTCAATGCAACACGACACATAGCAATTTCGCATACACATCACTGACATGACTGAGCAAGCACATGAGCCACAGCCCAGCTGTCAAGCTGGGACGGCACGGCCACAATACACTTACACAGGTCTCCCAACAATGGCAATGGCTAGTGATACAAACCACTGCCATGTGCATGCACATGGGGATCTAGGCCCCAATGACTTGCGGGGCGTGCAGATGGGGACTGACTGCATATCCGTCAAGCGGCAACGCCACGGCAACATGAATGTCTGCTGAGCATGGAACTGCTTCCGCGGCTGGATGAGTATGGCACACGACGACAACGATGTGGGCACAGGCTGAGCGGCCAAAACAAGTGGGACCTGTGGCACGAGGTGACATGAGACAGTAGTAGGTGTCAGCACTGCACCCTATGTACAGCACTGTACGGATCACACCTCCCGAAACATTGACAGGTGTCCACATTGACAGCCCCATGCCAAGACGGCTGTGTGCTTGCAGTCACACGTCACGGGTGAGAGGTTACATTGCACGTGCCAGGTGGCAGACGTACATAGTGGGAGCTGGCATGTGTGTGCATGTGTCTCCTGTTCAGGTTCCACCAGATGGGCGCTGACTCTGTACTGACCATTGGACACAGCATGTTCCGTGGTAGGCTTGTGTGTGTGGGATGGTGGCACTGGATGTGCCTCCGTTGGGTGGGGGCCATGCACAGGGCGGGTACGTCGATGATTGCGCATTGTTGGTCACGGTGGGTGCACCAACTAAGATGTGTTGCCCTGTGTTCAATTCCTATGTCCGCATGATGATGGACTGTAGATGTGGGCAGACTACACATTGGTCGATGTGCTGTCTATATGCATGTGCCTTCACACCAGGCACAGCTGCCCCTGCACATGTGACCCCTGCTGGACTCGCTGCTGGGTCTGTGGAGCTGATGCACCTTCTGCGCGTGGGGCGGACAGCTCTCCTCACTTCCCTCATTGCGCATGTCATGACTTTGCCGCAGGTGACATGGATCATGGAGGGCCCACATGTACGCGTGGGTAGGCTACACATGATTGTACACTGGTCGCCACCCCCAGTCAGTGTTTCGAATGGGAAGGTTGTCGTGCTGGTGGTATGTTCGATGTGGCGGATGGGCGGGCCTAGGTGCGGGCTTACATTCCGGACATGGGGGTAGTTGGATTGGCGACTAGTTGCAGTACACACGGGACACGTCTCTTCCTTTCCACATCTGGGTCATCCCTTGTACTGACTGACAGTGATACAGTCATCTTCGCCCCAGCCCTCATGTCCTCCCTCGCTCCCCCAATATGCATGCTCACCTGCGAGGCTAGCGCTTGCACAGGCAGCCCCAAGCTCGCACCAGAGAGGGCAAGGAGTGTATGTGTGGGTCCAGTTGCACGAGTGGGCTGTCTCAGGGTATGATGTGTTGCGGGACGCCGTCCACCTGCGTGGTGCCCCAAATGGAGACCCGGCCTGCATGGACTATGCATCACAGTCTTCGCCTTCCGGATCCGCCACCTGCGACACCCACTGGCTGTGGCTGCCCTTGCGGCCAGGCCACGTCCGTCTGTGACTGATGGCCCACACATTCACTCTTTGGCCTCTCTGGGGAGGGCTCGGGGTGGTGGCGCACGCGCTTGCACTTAGTCGCAATGGCATGTGGCGTGGTTGGTATGATGGGCAATGGATGGGATGGTGCGAGCCACCTCCCGTGACGTCAGTGCTGCTCGTGCTGTGGTGCGTCCCCCTACACTTCCATGTGACTTGTGCCATGCTAGACGTTGAGGTTCTATTGCCTGCGTGATATGACCAGGAGGAGCGCGAGGAGACCTCTCACACACCATGCTCCACTGCCATCCCGTGCCCTGTATCGCCTGTGCGGATTGACTATGTTGGGGTTACACCTGGTCGACTGGGGCTGTGTGTGCCTTGTCAAGGGGCATGGCGGGCGCACAACAGGATCCAGCTTGTCCACAGAGGGTGGGCTGAGGTGCGCCTGGTACCGCTTTGTACGTGTGCCCGGCTGCTGTGCACACACGTGTTCACTCCCCCCGACAGGTGTCCTCTCACAATGCCCAGGGAAGCGGTGGTGTACTGTTCATGACCCCTCCCAACACGGCGTGCTCCAACTTGGCATGTGCGCATCTACCCGTCGCACCCACCCACCTGAGCACTGCGTCCATACGACTTCACACGACACATGTGTGTCTTCCACAGTAGTGCTACTCATTTGCGTTGACATCCAATACCAGTGGACTACATGGTCATGTCACGACTGCCGTGTACTTCACATACTCTCATCCTCTCTCATTCGTACTTGTGAAATGAGTCAGCGGAGACAGTTTTGGTTTCAAACATTATATTGTGTCTTCTGTCCTCTGTGATGCAGTATAGTGGACACTACTGGCAGCGGAATACATGTTGAGGATATACTGAGCATGATTGCAAATGGGATAGGGTGTGGGGTTACATGTGATTGGCTGTTGCATGTGGGATGTGGGCTTCAGAGTGACATCTGCTTGGCCAAGGCTGTGCTAATGTACATTTACGTATAGCTGCGGAGCTGCGGACTTTGACACAGACGGTATACATGTAGCCTACCAGACCGCTTGGCATCATGGGCACAGTCCATCTCAGTTCCATGTGACAGGTTTGCTGCGGTTGTTCCTCATGCACGCGTGCATGTGAGATGACATCAGGGCATGTGCTTGCGTGCATGCAGCGGCGTGCCACTTGTTGTTGCACTGTGGTGGTTACTGGACATGTCACAGTCACTGGGGTCGTGTTGTTGTTGTATGCACTTGTCGTCCATGCAAAGGTCCTGGTATGGGATTTCGGGGGCGGGGGTGGGAGGGGTGCAGCACCCACAGACTCCAGGCGACCTATTCATGTCCACTGAGCGGTGTGTGTGTCCATGGGCGCTGGATCCATGTCGTGTCCTGGTTGTTCGTGCAGTTCCGTCCATGTGGGTGCGATACACAGAGCCCATGCCACTGCCTCCCACGATGCATGCGGTGTTCCTGGATGTGATGGGGAACAGTGTGCATGTCCCGGTCATATCCGATGTCATGGCGATGTCGTTGATGGTGTGGTAACAGTTGCCGGTCGTTTGGTATGGCTGTTGTGGTGGTGACTGGCCAGTCCGTGCGGAAGCTAAGCATGGGTGCGGGGTTGGACATCATAGGTCACTCGGGGAACCTGCGTTGTGGTCCGACGAATTTACAGGTTGTCAGGTATGCGATGCCGTCCAGCAGGGCTTCCATGTCATTGGTGTACATGTTTGCCAGCCAATGTAGCGGATGGTGGCTGTCAAGGTGTTGTTCGTAAGTTGTCCCTTGGAGGACCATGATGGGGCATGCTGGGTGACATTCGATGTAGCTGTTCTCGATGATCCGTCGTGTGGAGGCACAGTGGTCCCATTTCAGTGCGGGTGCGATGTTGGCCACATACGCCATGCCCCCATAGGCAGAGCAGGCCCTGTCGTGTGCGTCCAGAGGGAGGAGTAGTGGTAGCAGGTCCGCCTTCAGACATGCCGGGTTGGAGAGGCATATCTCGACGGGATGCTGGTAGGGACACCTCCGACAGTAGAAGACGGGCATGACGCAGCTGAACAATGTGATGCGGTAAGTCAGTCGGTAACTTACGTTCAGCAGGGACAGGAGATCGCATCCCAATGTATGGAACAGGTTGGTTTTGTACAGCTTAAGCTGTTCGGCGTAGTTGGGTAGGTGTGTTGCGGTTGCCATTTCGCAGCGGTTCGTTGAAGTGGCGTGCTCCGGCTGTGTGTGCAGTCTGCAATGTGCACGCTCCGGGGTTGCTGTGAGCTCTGTGTAGTCGTAGGGAGACAGGACTTGTGTTCTGTTGGCTTGTTTGGAGGACACGGGCCTTCTTCCCACATCCTCAGACAGTTCAAGGTCAGTGCTGTGTGACTCCTTCCAATTAACTTGCATGTGGCCGACATGGGGGAGTGTTTTCTTCTTTCTTCCCCGTCCGTTGTGTGCTTCTGTGATATGCGCTATCTGCCCTGTGGTCGGTCTCCTCGGCATGCCTGTGTTGGTCTATTCTTGGACAATGGCTGTATTCACCGGCTTCTGTCGTAGGGCTGTGGTTTCGGAGTTGGAATGGAAGGTCATTCAGTGCTGTCTGCTCTCCCTTGTGTGGGCGGCAGGCTGCCTTTCCGCTCTGCGTTGGGCCTTGTGTGTGAATGTTATTCTTGGGCCACCTGTTGTCGGTCCCCGGGCTCTTTGGTGTTCCGTTTTATATGTCTTGTTCATATGTGCAGGGTGGTATGGGTGTTTCTGTGTGGTACTGGCGTTCCTCTTCCCGAAGGGGCCCTGCTTCTCCTAGTTGGTGTTGCCGCCGCTGTGTGCTACGCCATGTTTGTTACACTGGGGTGTGTCCTGCTGTTGCGTGTCTTCACTGACATGTGTGCGTCGGTTGTGTGGCGTTGGGTGTTGTCCGTGAATTGGGCGTTGGGGACATGTCTGTGGCCGGCCTGTCACGTGTCATGTGCGTTCGGGGTGGGGCTGATGTGTGTGCTGCTTGGTTGTGTCCCTGTGTCTGTGTGCGACGCATGCATGGCGCTGCGGTTGGCCTCTGCGTTGTGCGCATGTGTGGCGGCGTCATCGGCGCTTTGGGGCCGTGACGGGGTGGTTGGTTCCTAGTCCCAGGTGGTGTGTACACATGTGTTCTGCGATGTTACGATTTGGCCTGTGTGTCATATGTGGATGCGATGGTGGATGTGTAGTGTACACGCGCTGGTGGGGGGTTGTCCGCTTTTTTCGCCCTTGCACTGTGTGCGCTGTTTGCGTGCACTTGTTCTGTGTGTGCCTACCTGCGTCTCCGCGGTACGTTGCGTCCTTGGTGGTGCATCAGCAGAAGCATGGGGAGGGCCTGCAGTGCTGGATTCATGCTCAGGGGAGCCGCTTCTTCGTTGTCCGTGCTCGGCGTCCGTGTTACCGCTTCGGTTTGTCGTACGGTATCTCTTGGCCGTGGGAGCCGTTTGTTTGCGGCATCGTAATTTATGCGCCGGGCGGGACGTGTTTCGTCGGACGGTGTGTGTCAGTTGGGCTGCGCCGCTACATGTACGGGCGCACTTTGATGGCGGACGGTGTTGCTGGCTTGCCGGCGGTGTTTGGCCTACTTTTCGCATCGTAATTGGACGGGCGTGTGGACTGCTGCGTGCCGGCGGTAACTGGTGGTTTTTGCATCCGCCAGCACGGCGGTGGTGCTTCCGCCCGCCATCGTAATGGGCCCCTTAGTTCTGATTGCGACACAATCGCCTAAATGTGACCAAGTAATGGTGGATATTAATACAGAGCTAAAATTGGTAGAACTGAGATTGACAGACCCTTTGTGAACTACATGGCACATAATTATCTGCTAAGGAACCCTTAAAAGCTGTCCACAAGCTGCCTTTGAACGTCTAAGTACACATTTAAGTTCATTTACCACCATTGATTGTAAGATAATAGCAGTACATTTTGATGTCCCCACCAATGCGAACCAGTTAAAATTTAGAGACTAGGAGGGCTTGTCCAGGAAAAATTTAGAGAAGTATTGACTCTGTTCAATTTGAATTTAGTATAATATATGCAGCAAACCGATTGGGTCATATGCTTGATATGGTGTGTAGTAATAATAAATGATGCGTCATTAGCCAGTTTTTTTTTTCCATTCCTTGAACTGACCATTTTATCATCCCACAGCAGATTCATCGTGGCTAGTTAGAAACTGGTGTGATCTAGAAATATCTGAACTAGCCGCAGCGATTTAATAACTAAATGTACCGATAGTATTATAAGGAACCCAGACAGTTAATGGAGAAGTACAATGAACAATTGAGGGAGACTGTTAATATCTTGGTCCCCTGTTAAAATGGCCGGAGCTGCCGAATTTGGAACTGGGAAACCAGGTTCGAGACTCACATCGGCTCAACATCCTGTGATTCTGGCTAAATCACTTAAATTCCCCAGCCTTGCAAAAAAACACCAAAAAAACAAACCATGAATGTGTCCTTGTGTAATGTAACTGCTGCTCGTGTAGAGCACTCCAATACATTCGAGTCGAGTTAGCGCTATATAAAACTGCAAAGAAAACATATTAAAAAAGCTTTAAAAGCTGCTAAATGTATGTATTATACAAACAGAATTCTCAGTGCCCCAAATTCTACCAAGGCAGTGTTCTAAGTTATTAAGGAATTGAAGGAACTGCTGGGGTCTCTGACAATTGACTGCTCAGTACGTAAAGGCAATCAATTTAGTGAATTCTTTAGACAAGGAATCTAGGCAATTAATGAGCACCAGTGGTCGTTCTGGTGAAGGTTTTCAATTGGAAGTTGGTTTGAACACCAAACAATAGAGTTTTGAACAATTCTCAGAACTAAAAGAGGAGGACTGTCTGGCCCTCGGGTTCTGTGACCAATATACTGCCAGCCAAACTGCATAAAAACCTCTTGGCAAAATCATGTTCAGTAGTCCAGGCCCATTTAAATTTATTTCCAAGTACTGGTATCGTAGCAAATTAATTGGGAAAAAAGAACTGCCACTTTCATCAATTAAAAAATCTTCTCTAGATCCAGGCAGTATAGAAAACTATAAGCCGGTGTCCCACTTTCCTTTTCTTGCTAAGTGCCTGAGCATGCAGTATTTAATCAAGTGTGTGCTTTTGTAGAGTCGCAGGCGCTGCTTCATCCTACTCGATCGGATTCTGATGAATTTGCAGCACAGACAATGTTATTATAGCAGTACTGGATGATTTATGCCAGTCTCCCGATTGGCGTAACCATATGTTGCTGATCCCATTTTATTTGTTAGCTACGTTTTATACCATAGACCACCAGGTGCAGCTACAACGACTGGCTGGTCTCAGTGTCAGGGGCACTGCTATAGACTGGCTTAAAAGCTTTCTATCTGACATGACCGTTCAGGCTGAACTTGGCCTACATTTACCTGACACTAAAATCCTGCATTGTAGAGTACCCCAGGAGCTGCTGGTGCTTGTTGTTCAGCTAAACTGCTCTTATGTAAGGCGACATTATGTATATTTTATTTGTGGTTTATGGAGATCCTAGCATAAGCACTGCTTCTTTGTGAAAACGCTTGGCAATCTACAACACTGGATGTCACACAACTGATCAAATTAAATGGAGAGAAATCAGAAATCTTCCTTCCTCCAGGCAGATACTGGTGTGGAATCATGCCTTTTTGTCCTCCGTCAATGATATGAAAACATACTCACCGTGCATAGCGTACAGAATCTGGGGATGAAAATTGGCTAAGTACTTAAAATGGAGGATCAAATAAATTCTGGTGAAGACTTTCATTTTTCCATTGACTGTACTGAAAAGAAATATCACTTTACATCTGAGAATACAGATGTCAAAATGTCTATGTGTCAGCGAGGCTGAACTATTGCGGGGTGATCTCTGTAAGTTTCCCTGAGAAATATTTGAACAAATTATAAGCATTCCAGAACACAGATGTGAGATTGATACTAAAGATCAAGAAATATTAATCCATCTCTCATGTGATATAGAAATTGCGTTGGGTGCCACCCAAGAAAAGGGTAAGATTTACACCTCTTTGCTTGGTACATAAAGCTCTTTATGATAGAAGACCAAGTCCTTTGACTAAGAAATGTTCTTTTTGATACATCTTTGTACATTACTAAATCACCTTCACAAATACTTGATTCCAGCAGCTCAATCTCTGGAGACTCGTTAGAGCAACGATGAACTGCAGTGGTGGTTGGTTCTGCAGGACCTGAACCTGAGGGGTAATAATACTTCCTGATCCTCAAAAGTCTTGACTGCAGGCGCCAGTAATCTGGGTTGGAGAGCGACTCCGGGGACACTTTCATTGCAAGGGAGGTGGTTCCCAGCCAGTCTCTCAGGTCGTTGAACTGGAGAGACCTGCCTGCAGTTCACCTTGCTGTTCTCCACTTCGATCAACAAGTACAACAGTGCAACATATTTTTAAAGTTCCGAGAACATGGTGACGACGTCCTTCATAAATAAGCAAGGCAGAACTCATTTTAGATCCTTGAATGAGGAGGCAGTCTTGTTGGATGTTTGGGTAAAGAAACATTTTCTGTCGATTTCAGCAATTGATATTAAGGGTTTGGGCATTTCAATGGCGGGTCAACTGAATAGAGTCTTCACAACATCCCAGGATCGTTTCCCAAAATTATTTGTTTGTTGGTTTTCATCAAATTTGATACACAATTCTTGGATCTATTGGTTTCCAAGAGCACCACTCTTCTTCTGAGACTCTGCTGTCAGTTCCTATAACGTAAAACATGTGACGTACATGCACTTCTATTGAAATGGCTGAGGAAGCTCTTATATGCATTTCCACTGTTCCTTTTGATTCTGAATTAAATTCTAAAGATTCAGTAGGAGAGAGCGGAAGTGATGGTGGTGGTTCCTGCAATGTGGTTCATGGTTCCCACTTAGGTCCATAACAGTTCTTCCTCCCATCTCTTCTGAACCCTCTTAGTCTTTCTGTCTGACTCGCACTTCACATGTGAAAGTTTAAATGTACAGATGAAGAGGCTTTCATCCATTTGGGTGAGCAATTCATGGTTCTAGTCTACCTTTGACTTGAAGGTCATATTTCACACTTTGGGCTAGCTTTCACTAGTGTTGTTTGACCCATGCATTTCCCTGTCTCTTGCACTTTGTGATATTCTGTCGTTCTTATTGGATGGGTTTCACAAAAATCTGTCTCTCATTCCTCCCAAATCGCAATGGTTCATAATCGAGGCATTTCTTGAATTTGACAGCTCCTTTCAGGAAGGTTATGTTTTAGCGGCAAACTTTTATAGATTATTTTTATTTCTAAACCTTTATCTTGCCCTTTGGGTGCTCTTTAAGATCTGCTTCTTCACTCTTTTTATTTCCAACCTTTATTTTCAGCTGAATTAAAATTTGTGTCCTGTATGTTGGTGTGTTTGCTGGTAATTACATCAGCATGCAGAGCGGGAGAATGATCTTTTCTGTAGTTCTCCATTTCTAAGGTTTATGAAGAAGGGAGCGATTTTGTAACCTTATTTTTTCTTCTTGGCTAAAGTCAATTCTTATTTTGGTGTTTCTCAAATAGCCATTCTCCTTTTTTTCCTTTCCTTTACCTGCTTCTGATGAAGAAAGATTGTTACATTCTCTAGATGTTAAACAAGCATTGTCAATTTTTCTTGGCAGATCCAGCAAATACAGAAAATCTCACTAAAATTTGCGGGCTCGCTAATCAAGGTAAGAAGCCATCAAAAATGACTATAGACAGATGGATAGAAGAAATTGTTGTGTTTGCTTATTCAGTACAAGAACAAATTGCATCAGACTGTGTTCGAGGAAAGTCAACTAAGGGGAGTTTAAGCATCATGGACTGAGGTGCAGGGAGTTCCTCGGTGTGAGATTTGTAGCGGTGAAACCACGTCTTCTGACCACATATTCAAAAGACATTATCAGCATTCAGCTACAGTATAATTTGACTGAGTCTATCTGTTTATGTTTACTTACTCTTACTCTCTTCCTTGTGCCAGTCATTATGACCAAGCCAGCCTTCCTGGTTTCAGACCACTGGATAGGCTTTGGAATACAGGAAGAGGTAGAGCAATGCTATCCTGTTCCAGTGTCCAGCTGAGGGTGGGTGTGGCTTCAACCCAGATCTGTGACTGGGGGTGAGTGTCTGAAAAGTTTCAGCGCTCCGTCCATCATCTCCTTGTGTTTGCTGTGTTCGCCCTAAGTTGGCAGGGTATGCCCAGATGTGGGTCTCTTGCTCACTTTGCCACTGGATTCAAGCTAGCCTGGCTGATGAGGGGTATTACCCTGAAACCGGTCCCAGGATGCTTGTTTCTGGTCCATGGAAGACATGGCTTGGCAGTTTGGGCTGGACTGTTCCCATGAGGCACAGGGTCAAGACTGATTTGCATATAGCAGGGTCTGAACTGGGGTGGCAAAGTGAGCTAAAGAACGATGATGGATTTAACACAGATCTGTGACTGGGGGTGAGTGTCTGAAAGGTTTCAGTGCTCCGTCCATCATCTCCTTGTGTTTGCTTTGTTCTGAATTCCTGTATGTGTCCTGTCTTTGGAGATGCGATTCACATCACGTAGTAATGACTGGGTCAAGGACAATTTGGACTGAGTAATGAAGATTAATGGTAAGTAATCGGGCCATTGTTAACCATGGTTTAATAGACATGTATCATCAACACTCTAAAAGTGGTAGTCTGTATGTGTACCACAGTTGATACTATTTGCACAGTGTTTACTTTTCATTTCATTTCAAGTGGTTTCCACACCCCCAAAACATAATGATTTGTTGTGTGTTACATATACTACAAAAAACTATAGTGAACAAAAAAAGAAAAACCCCACTAACTTGTTGTGGATTTCAGGCCTGAAGTATAGTCCTAAATTTTAGTATATAAATAGGGTTGCCACCTGGCTATTGTTTACTGACTTGGCAGGTATTTTCGTGCCCAAACAGATAAAAGAATCAGGAAATCCTGTTTTTTCTGTTTCAAACATAAAGTTAAAGCAACAAATACATAATGAAAAGAAACAAAAATAAGTTTAACGTTGTCTGCTCTATTCCTGAATGTTTTTTTAAACCAATGAATACAGGCCAAGATGCAGTGTTAACAAAGAATAAAGATAATTTTCACAACTGCTGTTTAAGTATCGGATCCTGTCCCTTCCAGACCCTAAACACGCACAAATGGCTTGTATATTTCTCTGAGAAAGGTTGCAGCCCTATGAAAACCACGAGAACACAGTAAATTAGGGCATTCGTCTCAGTGGAAAGGACTAAACTATAGTATATTGATACAGTTAACTATAACCAATTGTGATGTGGGACTCTAACCACACATAAAGTTGTTTCTTGGCATGTACTTTCGCAGTACATGTTAGGACACTTTTTATATTAAAGATAAGGTTGCCTGGTACATATCATGCTAGGTAGAAGGTACATACAGGATACATGCAGGACACGCAACCAGGTGCAAGACTAAACTACTCAGCCTCCAGACTTGACTTGTTATTAGCTATTAGTTCCCTGTTTACGTCATACGCACATTCACAATCACATATCTTCACTCCAACCGAGCAGGGACACATGGAACATTGAAGTAAGATCCAACATTTTGGTATATTTCATACTTTGACCATGCACTAAATTGTGGTGTACAAATCCTACAAATACACTAAATTAGAATGTACTGTGCCTGACAATGCACTCAACAACACAGCACCAGAGCCATATAAATTAGCCTTCCAGCAATGTACACATCCATCTGTTGAATAAGCATTCTCTCCTGTGAAACAATCGAAACAACCATGTCCCCTGGCTACTTGACTCATACCCAAAGAAAAGAACCACATAATAAAAAAATAGGAGCCACCACTAAGCACTACACAGAATATATTCAAACAAAACAAAAAAAGATGACTTACCTTCTAGACTCTGCTCTGTGTGAACCCCAGAACTGTGCAGAAAGACACCCACAGGATTGCTGAGAGAACTGCAAGCCATACTTATGTCAGACGTGCCATACATATGTTGATAATAAAACAGCACCCACTTTGTTGAAAAGACCCTGAGACTAAAACAGTTTGTGATGTAGCTTTCTAGATAGATACACCATATTGGTGTTTAGAGCATGAGTGTGTGGCTCGCCTGTTCTCGAATTGGAGCTCTTTTTCACGTCCCACCAAGGGACTCTCAAACTGTGCAGTATTGAATCTATCGCTCAGCTCCATAGGCCAATGGAATGACAGGGAAAAACATACAGACTGCATGTTTGATTGGCTAATGGCCCATGATTGGCCCATGAGACATGCACAGTTCGCCTCAAATTGGCAAACAAATTCTCTAATGTTGTGTGTGCGTTCAAGAGTATGTGTCTGCATGTGCCTACATGTGAGTGTTTGTGTGTGTGTTCACATGTATGAGCATATATAGCTGTTGTGTCCAACCTTAGTGTAATTTGTGCTCTGGTGCAATGGTGGTAATTCTTGCCAGATGGTGAGCATTCATGGCATAATGGTGTCCACCCTGGTTACATGCTGGCCCTGGCATAATGGTGACCATCTTTGGCACTGCTGGCCCCTGCATAATGTTGGTAATGTAACTCATTGTCAGATTATGGGTATCCTTAGTATGATAGTACCATTTTCGCACACCTGCCATAGTGCTTGCCCTGAGAAAATGGTGATAATGCTTGGAATATTTCAGGCATTGATACCACCAGGATGCCCGCAATTTATACTATGACCCTTGCATAGTGGTGTAATTGTTTTGCATACTGTTGACATACATTGCATAATGGTTCCCAGTCCCCAACTTTTGTATAATACTGGCCATGGCATAATGAATGTAATACTTTGCAGTTTTTATAATAAAATTGGTCATTCCTGATGTATTGTGGTTATCCATGGCAAGATAGTGTCCACACCTGTTATAATGATGGCCCTGGCATAATGATGACAATTTCTCGCAGGTTGTTGGAATCCATGGTATGCTTCGTGCTAACCTGTGTATACCACATATTGTACACACTCATGGCATGATGAGGCCCACTGTTGGCATAGGGCTGGCTGTGCTATAATTATGATAATCTGTGATGTAGGTTATGCATAGTTGGTATGCCATTGTGGTGCTTGAGCTTGCATGGGCGAATGTCCTTGTGGGGCAGTAATATTGTGATTACTTGATGAAAATGACAAATTGCTGTTTGGGCACCAAACACATATGTACTAAAAAGCGGTGAGCAGTCAAAATATCGAAAATTAAATATCGACCTACACTAATATCGAGGTGACAATATCGAAGGGACAGAATATCGATGTTAAGAATATCGATAGACAGAATATCGACCCTAAGGTAAGTAATATCGATTTTTTTATTTTTTATATCGATGTAAGTAATATTGAAGTTAGTAATATTGACACCAAATATATCGATGTTACTAATATCAATGTTACTAATATCGATATTTATATTATTGTTATGTATTTTGTTATGTATTTAATATGTATGTGTTATATGTGTTTTTGTTAAGTGTTCTACTTGTCTAAAAATATATGTATACAGTTTTTATATGTTAATAATGTTTTTTTAAGTTATTTTGGTTTTTTAGTACTGTAGCGGGTTGTGGGTTTATAGGGGAATTGGGTGGGAAGTAATTTAATTATACTAAATTAATTATTAATTTTTAGGAATTATAAATTAATTGTAATCATTTTTTGCGTTTAAGTTCTGTAGCGGGTTGTGGGTTTATAGGGGAATAGGGTGGAAAGTAATTTAATTGTAATTAAGTAATTTATTTTAATTAATTGGTATTGATAATTATATTATTATTAATTAATAATTGGGAATTAATTTTTATTAATTGGTTATTAATTTTTATTAATTGATTAATTGATCATTATGTTAAGTGTATTATTTTATTATTGGAGTGTGTTGTGCGTTTATAGGGGAATAGTGTTGGAAGTAATTGAAATCTAATTAAGTAATTATTAAATTTATTGTTGGGTATTGAGAATTAATTTATTGGACATTAATTATTAATTGGTAATTTTTTTAAATTATAATTTTTTTGTTATGAAAATTAATTTATTGTTGTTTTATCATTAATTGGTAATTAAATATTATTTATTGATACATTTAATTAATATATTAATAAGTAATTATTAACTGGTAATTAATGTTTAATAATTTATTATTGGTATAAAAAGCATTTAATTGTTCAATATTTGTTAATTGGTAATTAAGTTTTAATTAATGTTTTTTGTTATTAAAAATATTTTATTGTTCAATATTTATTATTTGGTAATTAATATTTATTAAATATTATTTATTGGTATTTATTATTAATTTATTGTTAATAAATATTTCATTGGTAATTATGTTTTTAATAATTATTTATTGGTATTTGTAAATAGTTTAGAGTTATTTAATAATTCATTAATTATTTACAAAAATTATTTTATTTATAAGTATGTTATTTTTAACTTCTAGGCTATCCAACACTTTCCTTACTTTTGCACTCTCTGGAGTTGGAATAGTAATTTTTACCCCTACGCTATCCAACACTTTCCCTACTGTTGCACTCACTGAAGTGGGAATAGTAATTTTTACCCTCCCGCTATCCAACGCTTCCCCTACTGTTGCACTCACTGGAGTGGGAATAGTAATTTTTACCCTTACGCTATCCAACGCTTTTCCTACTGTTGCACTCACTGGAGTGGGAATAGTAATTTTTACCCTCCCGCTATCCAACGCTTTCCCTACTGTGGCACTCCCTGGAGTGGGAATAGTAATTTTAAGCTCTACGCTATCCAACATTTTTCTTACTGTTGTTTTTTTTGGAGTTGGAATAGTATTTTTATTCCCTCCGCTATTTAATATTTGTTGTATTATTTTAGTTAATGTAGTATATAATTAATTTTAAAAATATTAAAACTAAATTTAATTTTTTTAATTTGTTATACATAATTATTTAATTTTTATTTATGTTATTGTTTTATGTATATAGATGTATTTGTAATTTATATTTTTTAATAATTTATAATTTATTAAAATAATTATTAAAATTGATTATTAAGTAAGTATATATATTATATATTATATGTATATGTTTAATTAAGGTTTTATTAAATTATATATATTACTTATTAATTGTAAACATAAAATATTTTTAACTGTTTATTTTATTTATAAGTATTATTTAGTTTATTTTACATATTTTTTTTAACAAAAAAACCACGATATTTTTGACATCGATATTTTTTTCTCGATATTTTTGTACTTACCATGTTGTAGATAGGATATCGATATTCTTGACATCGATATTCTTGCTCCGATATTTTTGTAGGTCGATTTTTTGACCTTCGATATTTTGTCAGTGATCCCTAAAAAGATGGTGTTCGATGGCAAAAATGCGTTCTTGAAAATGATAAGCATTTGTTTGAGAGAATTGTGCATATTTTTTTCTAATTTGGACATATTGTATTTGGTAGCAAAATGCGCTCATTTTCCTAAACAAATTAGTGGGGCAAAACTATTGTATTTACCAGTGAATATTTAAAGTAGATATTTATTACTGCCTGAAACACTCGTGCACGGTTGTTATGACTGTCTGCTGCCCAAACCTTTTAAGAGTCTGTAAAATCTCTCTAGCCCTGCCGGAAATAGCCTTAACTGTGAGATTTGGGTACTTTTTTATATTTCCATACTGGCTCTCACAAGCAGATTCCGAGTCATAACATATGACTGAGAATCTCTGTGGGAGAGTTAGGGTGGGAAAATGATAAATAATGAAATGGAGAAGTAGAAAATTGTTCTGTGAAAAATAATAAACCATGTGAAATTTCATTTTCAGCATGGTCTCCATCACCATTTACTTTTTAAGCATTTTTGGGGAATTTCATTATAATGTGTCATTAGTCACCATTTCACAACACTTTCTTGGAGTACGTAAATATGCAATGCTCTCGGTTGACAAGCAGTAAAAGGACTGCAATGGTCTGGACCATTTAAAAAATATATATATACATCGGACGTTAAGATCACAGGTTTGCTGCAATTTGGAATGTTTATACATTCCACCACTATCAATTTTCACCAGCTACTGCTGCTGAATAATTACAAAATTATATTGTACAGATCCTAAGACTATGCCAAATTGTGGTGTACAGATCCTGAGAATACATTAGGTATTGGTAAACACGCATAATTAGACACTAAATCAGTGTTTGCCAAACTGTGGATCTTGACCAAGTGATGGGCTGTGAGCCGATTTTTGCTGGGTCCGCGCAATAAATAAAGATATCTTTAAATACTGTATTTATCTTGTCACATTTGCTGCGCTTCAGAGATGTCAGGCTACGTCTTCTGACAAATTGCTGCTTATTTTTTAAAAATTGGGATTGGTGTTTACAAACTCCTTTCACTTTGCAGTCAGAAAAATATAATTTTTGTGAATTATATTAAAATCTTTCTGGGGTACAGTGAGTGTAAAAGGTAAGGCTGTAGGATGCCATTTTTTTGTAACACACAATAACATGTAAATACCTGCAAATGAACTGAACTGTCTAAACAACACAAGACGCTTTACTTGATGATGCACACATGCTAAATATTCACTGGAACCTGATTTCCACACTTTGTTATTTGTGTCCAGCATAGTTTTATAAGTAAAACTGTATGTCCATGCAAATTTAGTGGCCATTTCAATGCAAAATGCGCTGCCTGTAAATGACAGTGCACTAAGACATAATGCTTTAGTTACATTAAAATATCGTCCCCCTCATGTCCATTCAAGTTGGGTGGGTCGCAAGAGGTTGTCATTCTAAACTTTGGATTGTGGTTCTAAAATGTTTATGAAGCACTGCACAAAATTATGGTGCGCAGACATTCAGTTACATTAATTGTGGTGTACAAATGCAGAGAATTTGTCAAAATGATGGTGCACCTATGGGTGGTGTATTGTGAATTCTGAAGGTGGTGGGGCATAACTTCCTGTCTCAGATTCAGGGGCGTGAATAGATGGAGTGAGCTTGACCTTCTCTAAGTTTTTTTGTAAAAAGAGGGCTAAATACTGCAGTTTCCTTCTAGTTGCAAGTCTCATTGGAATCCTGGTCTCCATAAAAATGTAAAAGTATTCACAGTGTGACATTATACTAGATGTATCGAGAGGGATATCGAGGGTTACTTTAAGCCCTCCGACACTCTGACACCTACAGAGCATAAGTGACAAAACATTACTAATGGCCCATTACAGAGTGGCTTACTGCCACTCTAATTTCTTTCACTAAAACACAAAATTGCTTTCAGCGTGATGTTTGTCTCTGTGCCCTTGGGTGGGGGTGTCTTGTAGGGGGTGACGGGAACGAAAGGAGGAGGGATAATATATGCTTCTCTTGGCCAGAGCCTGGCCCAACGAAGATCAAATCCGACCTCCCAGGACGGCCTGCCCCCCAGTCTGAAGACCTTAAAGTGATGGCAAACACTGACCACTCAGTCATGTTCTTCTGTTTAATAAACAAATGAGCGACTAAAAAAGAGACACCTCACTCTGAATGAACTAAAATAGAATGTATTCTCATCTCATCAAAACAGGACATCTATATTTCTCAGGCCATGTTCCCAAACTATGGCCCATCGATGAGATAGTTCAACTCTTTCAACCTAGTTAAGGTGCTCCCTGAAAACACCCCTACTCAAAAATACACTTGATATACTAAAAGTATATGTTGGAAAGGCCAAGTCACTCTTCAAATCCTTTCAGAGTTTGTGTCCTCAAGACTGTTGAACTGCACACTCCGAAAAATACAACCTCTTGTTATACCCATAGAGCATTTTGCTGCTTGAATTAACTTTTGGAAATCTAATTCAATGAAATTCATGAAATTACAAGCTCTCTTTTTATCCTGACAGTTGAATTGTAAATACTATATAACTTGCAAGTCATGTGTAATATAGCTTGTATTTTGAGAAGTAACTAATATTGTGAGGTAAGCTGAAGCTCGGCCTTGATGGCACCAATATAAAAGTTCATAAGTAAATATATATATTTTAAGAGGCCCATGTCAAGGGTGATAGCTGCAGCCATATCTGACTTATTAGTCAATAACAATTCACAAGCAGGACTTTGTAGCACACTTCTGAGTGTTAATGGATAAAAAGCTCAGACTTGCTGAAGGTGTCACATAACATGGGACAAGTGAGGAGCATTGAAATCACCTGTCAGGTCATCTCTGAAAGTGGGGCGGCCTTGGAGCAGATTATATGTCATGTCAGTCACATTTTACAGTCTCTGAAAAACGGACTCATAAACCTGCGCTACTCCTCAGTTTACTCAGTCTTGGCTGGATAAAATAGGTTACACTATTCTTACACACTCGGGCCACAGCCAACAGAAGTAATAATGTAATAATACCCCCATACCAGCAATTAAATAACAGTCAAAGGAGGAGGTGACTGCTGGTACCATGGAACCATCATCATCAATAGGCCTTATGAACTAAATTACGGTTAAATGCAAACATTTTGTCGTAAACATAATTTTTTCAGTTTCTGACAATACAGAACTTTTACCACCAAATTCAAAAAATCCATTTTGGATAAATAAGCTCTTGACTTCATAGAGGAAAAAAGCAGTATTTATTGCCTAAAATGTCAGATTTTTATTTTTAGTAAATAGATATATATTTCCCGCGAATTATTTGGTAATGTTCATGAAATACTCAGGGGTCGATTACGATGGCGGTCGGAAAAACATACCGACCGCCATGGTAGCGGCAAAAAACCGCCCGCATGGCCAACGGGAAAAACGCCGGATACATTACGATGAACCGGCACAATAATCCGTCCGCGGCGGCGGGAGACAACGAAAACCGCCCGCACTCGCCGGACCAGCTGAAAATCCGACCGCAACGGCCGGATACTCAGCGGAAAAGCCAAGAACCGCCGCCATGCACACGGAGTAACCGCCCGTGACATTATGACATCCCCGCTACCACCATGGTACCTACCTATGAATCCGACCGCATCGTGCGCGAACAGTGATGAATCCGATAGGCGGCGGAAGGGCTGCAGCATAGCCACCGCTGCCGAGGAACCGCTGCGGAGGATCCGCAAAAAAAATGGCGGACGTAGAAAAAACACGAAAAAAAATACAAACAATGCACACACTGAATTAGACCTGTCCCAATACAAACCAAAAGTGCCCAATGACAACAGCCCAAGAAATTTCAAAATAACCAATCACAGGACAACACACACAACACACCTGACAGCAACATACCAGCTTGCCACACCCCCCATAGCCGAGCATAAAACCAGCCCCTCCCTGACCACAACCCTTTGCTACACTCCACAACTGAAGGTCCCAACCCCAGAGAACAAAGGAGAGGCAAACCTGCACACAGCACCACCACAACACACACACCACCTACACCACCCACAACACCCACAACACCCACACAACTGCACCACAGAACATCTGCACAGCACACACCATGGCACCACACAAAATGCCAAAATTCACTGATTCAGAACTTGCAGTCATGGTAGATGAGATAATAAGAGTTGAACCACAACTCTATGGCAACATGGTCCAACACACCCCATTAGCCACAAGAACCCAAATGTGGGTGAGGATAGTCAATAAGGCCAATGCAGTAGGGACCACCCCCCGCAACAAGCAGGAAATACAGAAGCGGTGGCATGACCTGAAGACCATGGTGAAGAGGAAGAGGGCCAAGAACCGTCAGCTGGCTGACAGGACTGGTGGAGGCACTCCCATCCCACCCAAACCATACAGTCCGTGGGAGGAGAAGGTCCTTGGAATCCTACATCCAGAGAGTCTTGAAGGAATCCGCGGGGGACTGGAAGCTGGTAAGTACAAACCAATGTATATCATCACATTGCCATGTACCGTCTTGCACAAATTCAAACCTACAACCCCTAGGCCAAAGGACATTCGTCTGACCCACAATACCCAAAACAGGTCACACAGATGTAACCACCACTCAACCTGATAAAGCACAAAGCTAAACAAAATGAACTGGGATGCATGTGTACAGACAAAAAGCACTACAACACACACCAGGCCCCCTCTCCCACCCCTCAGCAGGATGGAGCACCCCACCCAGAAGCATGTGTCAGCCATTGAACGCTCCCCCACCACCTAACAGGTAGGTAGCCATCTTCACAGGGATGGGGAATGTGTATCTGGAGGCAGCACTACAACTCCCAACAGGCCCCCTCTCACACCCCTCAGCAGGATGGAGCACCCCACCCAGAAGCATGTGTCAGCCATTGAACGCTCCCCCACCCCCTAACAGGTAGGTAGCCATCTTCACAGGGATGGGGAATGTGTATCTGGAGGCAGCACAACAACCCCCAACAGGCCCCCTCTCACACCCCTCAGCAGGATGGAGCACCCCACCCAGAAGCATGTGTCAGCCATTGAACGCTCCCCCACCACCTAACAGGTAGGTAGCCATCTTCACAGGGATGGGGAATGTGTATCTGGAGGCAGCACTACAACTCCCAACAGGCCCCCTCTCACACCCCTCAGCAGGATGGAGCACCCCACCCAGAAGCATGTGTCAGCCATTGAACGCTCCCCCACCACCTAACAGGTAGGTAGCCATCTTCACAGGGATGGGGAATGTGTATCTGGAGGCAGCACAACAACTCCCAACAGGCCCCCTCTCACACCCCTCAGCAGGATGGAGCACCCCACCCAGAAGCATGTGTCTGTAAGTAAAAACCAAAGTGACACTGCACAGGTAATCAGACAGTGCATGCACACCACCATCACTCAACAAAAGCATTGAGAGACATGACAACATGAGGCTCTACTTCACACAAAAATAGAAAAGAAAAGCACAGCCATTGACAGGATGCAGACAACTCACCGTACGTAACTGTGACAGAAACAGAACTGTGACTCTCAACAAATATTTCCAAGCAAACGGGCCTCTGACATGCATCACCCAGACTTCCCTCTGTAGCGTACATGGGTGCTGATCATGAAGGACCATGGGAAAAACAAACTAGCATGGTCTGCTGTATAAAGAAATACAAGCACAGGACATGTCAACGGTATGCATGTGATGACAATGGCTAGTCCATGCACACAGGTAATGTCTGCCAGGCAGAGTGATCAGCAAAGATGCTGAACATCAACTTGTAGTCATGCCAGTTGTCAGATGACAACCTCACATTGAAATCACCAATACTAGACGTGTGGCATGCTAACCAATCACAGGTCACACCATTGTGAAATGATGAATGTAACTCCACTTCATGGCATGAGGCACATCACTGTGCAGACATACAATGTGTGAAAAAGGCAACTGTGTGTAGCATAACATGTAAATAAGAGACATCAAACACAGCAACCCTGAGGTGTGTAAGGCAATTACCATCTACTTCCTGTCCCACAGGTGACCAACAACTGACTGCAGAGGACGACAACCTCAACCAGCACAGCCAGTCACCAGCTCCCGAACATCTCCCCTCGGATGTAGACTCCCTGGATAATGAGGAGGAGGAGGACCAACCCGGACCATCTGGTGTGGCAGGGCGTAATGTGTCCCAGGACCCCACAGCCCCACCACCCTCAGCAACAACATCAACGCAGAGCCCTGCTGCAACGACCTGTGCCACCACCACCTCCACCACCACTACCACTGCTGCCTGCAACACTCGCCCTGCTCCACAGGCCAACCAGACCACAACAACTGCGGAGGTATGGGAGAGTAGGCCGGTGCCCACAGGAGGGAGGCAACAGGGCCGTGACAGCAGGCCAGGTGTGAGGACAAGGCTGACCCAAAGGGAAGAAGACCCTGGCACTGAATCACTGGCACACATTCACAGAGTTGTGGGGGCCTATGAACACGCCCAGGGACAGTTGAGGCAGGCTCAGCAGGATGCCCGTGAGTAACAACAGATGCTGCGCTCAATTGACAACCGCATGGGCCAACTCGTGGCCTGCATGGGCCAAATCAGGGACCTCCTGGGCCAGCTAGTGGGGGTCCTCAGGGACAGGCATGCGGCACCGCCAACACCTACAGCTCCCTCCGTTGTGACGCAGGATGACAGACCCCCATCCTCCCCTGCGTCCAGCGAGCATGGGGACTCATCAGACACCACTGGCCATGCACCTGTGTCCCCCCTGCCAAAAGAGCAAGGGGCCGCCCGAAAAAATCATTGGGAGCATCCCGTGGCAAAGCACCTGGCAAAAGCCAGTCAAGTAGCCAGCCATGATGGCACCCCTCTTCACCCTGCTGTGTACCCTGCAGACTGTCCCCACACACAATGCCGTGGGAATGGCAAATGACTGTTGGACTGTGTTACCATACTGATCTAGTGTATACTCTATTGTCTCATCTACCATCACTGACAAATCTGTTATTCACCATTCACAAATCTGTAAATATCCACATCTACATCACATGTATCCACTGTAAATAAACACTAATAACGCACCAATGTAGTTGTCACTGTTCCATGTTCATCACAGAATGTTAACTCACACCCATGATTACAATGTCACAGGAGCAGGGATACTCCGCAGGCAAGTAGAGGCTGAAGGGACCTAGGAAAACACAACAGAACATCAGTTGCTACTCGGGTGGTGGACTAACAACCATCACACAACACAGCACATCAAGGTACGACAATCTGCACATGTCACAAGGAGCAACTGTACCAACATAGACATCAAGTAGCTGTGTCAAAAGATCCCTTACCATACACATCTGCAGCCAGCACTGACTCTGCAACATGCTGTAGTCACAAAACTCACATACACATATTCACCAAGCACAACATCAACAGACAACAGCCAGTATTGACATTGCCACTGACCATCAAGTGAAGTAGTTGTTGATGAGCTGCTGACGCTGTCCAACACCTTCCTCCTCTCCACTATCCTCGTCACTTGACGTTTGGGTGTTTGCAGGTGGGGGCTGTGGCTGGTCATCATCATCCTGGATTAAGGGGATCCCCTTCCGCACGGCCAGGTTGTGTAGCATGCAGCATGCTACCACTATCTGACACACCTTGACGGGTGAGTACTGCAGAGCCCCTCCGGTCTTGTCGAGGCATCGAAAACGCGATTTCAGGAGTCCAAATGTTCGCTCAATGACCCGACGTGTCCTCCCATGGGCATTGTTGTAGCGCACTTCAGCTGGTGTCCTGGGATTGCGAAGTGGACTCAGCAACCAAGGTCCGTTGGGATATGCAGAGTCACCTAAGTGTGAAAGACACATACAGATTGAGTGTCTGGCATGTGTCCGAGGACAGCATGGCACACAAACAGCACACGACTCGACCCTTTGTACTCACCCACAATCCATGCCCGCTCCGGCGCCAGATTGGCCATCAGCTGTGGTAAAATGCTGTTGCGCATTATGTGTGAATCGTGGGCTGATCCTGGAAACTTTGCACAAACGTGTGAGATGACCATATCTGCCTGGCACACCACCTGCACATTGATGGAATGATAATGTTTCCTATTTCGGTAAATATGCTCCCGTGCTTGGGGTGGAATCAGGGAAACATGTGTGCCATCTATTGCACCAACTACATTAGGAACGTGTCCAAGTGCATAAAATTCGCCCTTCACATCCGCCAACTCATGCCGCCTGGGGAAATGTATGAATTGGTCCCTGTGTTGCATCATAGCCAACAGGACATCACGTAGCACCATGCTGAATGTTGGTTGGGACATCCCCCCTGCAATGCCCACAGTTTGCTGGAAGGATCCCGTAGCCACGAAATGTAGGAATGCCATCACCTTTGCCGTTGCCGTGAGTGGTGTTGGGTATGTCCTGCGTGGAAGCAGGTGAGGCTCCAATATTGCACAAAGTTCCAGGAGGTTTGTCCGATCCAGACGGAATCGCCTTATGATGTCGGTATCCTCCATGTTAGCCAGCAGGGTGAAGGTACGAAACACATTAGGTCGCCTCCTAGGTGAGATGAAAGGGGACACGTCATAGCAATATAAATTAGGATGTGCACAAATTCATAAAGTCCGTCCTGTCACGGCGCTAACATTGACTGTCATCCCTGAAAGCACACAGTGCAATTCAGTGTTGTCCCAACATGAGACAGATTAATTGTACAACTGTCATGGATTTGCACAGTCAGTAGACACAATACGAACACTGTCTATGTGAATGCCAAGAGTCACATATCGAGCTGAGGTGGACTCAGCCTTGGGTGTACATGACACAGGACATGTGTGAAGCAGAGACACTGCTGGCTTCCACGTTGCTGCTGTACCTGCCACACCTCCTTGGCCAATAATTGCAGGGGACACATCAACAACACAATGTGGATAGATCATTGGGATTGTCTTTGTACTCAGTGCCACTTCGAACACACTCAAATTCAATGACATTCACATCCCAAACCCATACATGTGCCAATGTCATCAGTACACAGGCCATATCTGCTGCTGACTTGAATACAAAGTCGGACAGTGACAGATGATGTCACGCCTGTGCAGAGTATGTGTACCACTGTAACAGGCCACCATTACCCCACTGCCCAATACTCTCTACAAGCACACAGATAGCCAATGTGGCACACATTAACAATAGATGAGGGACGTGATCAGCAGGGCCTGTATGCACCCTTAATCTTCCCCCATTTTGGACATTTACATGCAGCATCAAGGAGGGACTGCCCAAGGACACGTGCACCACAACACATACCATGGTGATACACATCCAGCTGTTTCAAGACACAACAGTGCCACAACACAAACATACAACACTACATGGACAATGCCAAGCCAGTATGCCAACAAGTCTACGCATGAACAGACTGTATGCATGACATATGGACAACTGGCTCAGACACCTGACACCAGTGGATGTAATTTTACACCACATGTCCCAAAGGACATGCATCCTGACCCTCATTCCACACAGGCTGTCAGGCCCAACACAGCATACAATCAATATCCCACATCTAACAAACATGCTGGCTGTGCATGAGTAGTGGGACACTGGTACCTCACATTGACCAAATGTCGGAGTTGGATGAGTGTCACAGGCACAACAGTCAAGGTACATCTCACCTGTCTTGGGTGCCCACTCCATCCTGATACACCAGCAGATGTGATCCACCCACACAGTGCTGGAATAGATGGTGAGCAAGGATGGCTAGCACCCCATAGCATGCACATACACTAGTGTTGGTGGCAACACACTGCACACGTGTGCCACTTGTGCTGACCATCCAACATTGCAGACAATTCCCGCTAATCAGTGCACACACATTGCACAGGCAAAACTGGACACCCATAGCCTGTGGACAAATGTCGCATACTATATTCCATACAGTTAGCACAATCCACAACCGTGCATGCAGTCCATCTGCCAACGCAACATTCCTGTTGTGAACAATGGACATGCACTGGTGGCAGGTGAGTAGCACCGGAACACAGCACAACACTCAAAAACAAAGTTTAGCTAAGCACCATTGTTGAAATGTACATGTCACTGATTCACATACAACAGTCCAAACAACATGAGCAAAGACCTGACGTTACCACATAGGTCCCTGTGGTTACAGGTGGCAGACATGTAGCAAAGACATCTGCTCTGGCCGTCTACCCAAGTGACAAACAATAATAATGCAACGGATGCCAGGTGTGGTGCTGAAGTACTCGTCATCCTTTAGCAGGTCGAGCCCCCCCCTGTACATGTGGACATACACTGCAGGAGTTGCCAGTGTGTACAAAGACATAACATGCGGCATGTAATTGGTCTTAGCAATGACACAACAGGGTGACATCTGTTTCCAATGATGACAGTCATGCTGAATAAATGAGTTCATCTTGGTTTTCAGTGTAACACATGGGCTCAGGTGTGAGAGAGTGGTCAGCATGGGTGGCAGATACGACATTGTGTGTAAATATTGCTCAACATAATGGAGTACAGTGTTCCATTTGGTGTGAGACGTTACACAGTGGCTGACATTTGTGACAGGAGACCATATCAATGTTATCCAGTGCCATGTGCCACTGTACGTATCCACTGTGCGTAGTACAGTAATGACCATTGATCCACACACAACAAGAACTGTCCGTAGGTGCCTTAAACGTGCCCCATAAACACAATGATGCACAGAGTGTACGATGTGATGCTGCATATTCCCCATAGCGGACGCACATACTGTCCGTGAATTGGGTGGCGGAGCATGCCAACCACCATTTGAACCTGTGTCGATGCCCACCACTGACGCAAGTGTTTCATGTGCTGCATATGACACATTGGTGTTAGTGATGGCCCTCTACATAGCTGCAGATGGCGTTTGTCATGCTCCACCAGCCACATCCCGGTCACCCATGTCACTCTATGGCAATCAAACAGTGGTAGCGCCGGCCACGACCCCACGGTGTGTCACCGCCATGAACCATGCCCTTGCAGCCAATGGGGACCGCTATCACGGTGGCATGATGCTGATTCAAAAATCGCGGTAGGTGTGCTCCGCCCCCAGCGGATGCGGAGATAGGATGCATTTGTAAGATGCACCACCGCGGTAGCGCCGGCCAGGACCCCGCGGTGTGTCACCGCCATGAACCATGCCCTTGCAGCCAATGGGGACCGCTATCGCGGTGGCATGATGCTGATTCAAAAATCGCGGTAGGCGTGCTCCGCCCCCAGCGGATGCGGAGATAGGATGCATTTGTAAGATGCACCACCGCGGTAGCGCCGGCCAGGACCCCGCGGTGTGTCACCGCCATGAACCATGCCCTTGCAGCCAATGGGGACCGCTATCGCGGTGGCATGTTGCAGATTCAAAAATCGCGGTAGGCGTGCTCCGCCCCCGCGGAGGCGGTCATTGGATGCTTTTGAAGAAGGCTGACCTGGAACACCAATGGCAGAAGACTATGACCACTGAAACGAGTCCAGGGCCCTATATATGTGTGGAAGGGAGCACCACATTTCCACTGCTCACAGAGCCTGCTGCCTGGGACCCCTCACCTGCTGCTGCCTCCAGGGACTGCTACCTGAGACCCCTCACCTGCTGCTGCCTCCAGGGACTGCTGCCTGGGACCCCTCACCTGCTGCTGCCTCCAGGGACTGCTGCCTGGGACCCCTCACCTGCTGCTGCCTCCAGGGACTGCTGCCTGGGACCCCTCACCTACTGCTGCCTCCAGGGACTGCTGCCTGAGACCCCTCACCTGCTGCTGCCTCCAGGGACTGCTGCCTGGGACCCCTCACCTGCTGCTGCCTCCAGGGACTGCTGCCTGAGACCCCTCACCTGCTGCTGCCTCCAGGGACTGCTGCCTGGGACCCCTCACCGCCCACTGCCGCCGCTGACGTCTCATGTCCACAGTGATGGCTAGGACGGAGAAGATCCGTGCCAGTCCATTTACAAGCGAGGAGCTGGATGTCCTGGTGGACGAGGTACTGACACAGTACCCACGGCTATATGGTGGCCCAAATGTTGTGGTAAGTCTCCAACAGTGGGGGTGTGAGTGCAAGGGGGCACACATGTAGTCGATCAGATGGTGTATGTGCCTGAGAGTGTGGGGTTGTGTAATGCACTGGCTGACATGCTGTTTCCTAGTTGTTAAGGGGGTGTATGCAACCCACACATTAAATGCATGGACATGAAGGGTGGATGGACATGTGTTGTGTACACATCCATATGGTGTGACAGCTATCTGGTGATGCATGTTTCGGGACAGTTATTGTTCATGTGACTGTTTGTGTGGCTCCTCGTTGTCCATCTCTGTGTGATTCTACCTGGCATGGACTGTCCACGCCAAATGTGACAAGGACACATCACTGACTGTACAGAGTGTGATACGTGTGTGGTTGGCATGAGTGTACATCAATGACCCATATCTGCCGTGTGGAGATGAGTCTGTGTCATGCCACTGTTCAGAGAGAGAGGTTTTACCATGAGAGTGTGTCACTGATGTTTTCCCCCTCTTGTCTCCCACACCTGCAGCTCAAGGTACACCAGCGTAAGGCCGTGTGGAGGTCCATTGCAACCAAGGTGCGGGCTCTGGGAGTGTCAAACCGCCGGCGCACCCACTGCCACAAGAGGTGGGACGACATATCACGACTGGCAAAGAACGTTGCCGAGATGACACTGGGGATACTCCCTCGCAGTGGCAGGTTGTCATGACGCAGCTTGACACCACTGATGTGCCGCATCTTGGCTGTGACACAGCCTGAGCTGGACGCACGTTTGAAGGAGCATCAACAGCAAGCTAGGGGTGAGTATTCTGTGAAGGTTGATTTTGTCTGTGAGTGGCTGCATGTGTACCAAGCCTGTACCTGCGCTGGTGTACGTGATGTGGTTACTGTGATGCAGTGGGTTGTAAGTGGCCCCTGTGCTGGGTGTGGCAGTCACGGATTTTACATACATGCACTTACTGATGTTTTTCCAATCCTGGGAATTTCAATGGCATTGTGGGTGGTGTGCTGCAGGCCTGGTCCATTGGTGTTAGTGTTTGTACGCCCCAACATGCATGATGTTGTGCTGTCTGCCCATCACATGGCTCAGCTATGCCGTGTTTAGATGTTTGTACACACTGTTTGAGGTAGTGAAGTGTGTCTGCATGGTGAGATTGCACGTGGTGGCCTGCAACATGTAGACTTTGTCATCCTCAGTGTTGCTTTGCTTGAATATGTTTGTCCTGTTGCTGTCACTTTGCTGACCCTACATGTCTCTCTGTTATGCAGCATCTCCCGTGGGCACGGAGGGACAGGGGACGGACACCAGTGGTGGTGAAACAAGCACAACAGCTGCACAGGATCCCAGTGACACAGATGTGACCAGCGCCTCGGAGGGGGATAGGAGTATGCTGGAGGAATCACAGCCCGAGACGCAAACTTCAACATCATCTGATGACGGCGGTGGTGCAGACATCTTGGAGGACACAGGGAACGGAGAGTCTGCTACATCTTCCAGCACACAGCGTGCAGTGCCCACCCTCCCAGCCACTTCCTCTGTTGCTGCCCGTGTTCGCACCACAAAGAGGGGAAGAGTGTCCTTCATTCCAGGCACCGCTGCCCCTGCCCCTGTGCCATCAGTGCAGAGTGTGTGGACCTTATGCGCCAGCTGAGTGTGGGGCAGACAGGGCTCCTCAATGCATTGTCAGACCACGACCGCAAATTGGCACAGGTGTTAGCTTTCATGGAGGGCATACATTGACGTGGGTGGGCTGCACCGCACTGTCCAGACAATGTCCTCCACAATGGCGGCTGCACTTCAACTGGCTCAATCTCGTAGTCCAATTCCAGTCCCTTTGTCCACCCCCATGCCAGTGGCGACGTCTGACGACGGTGACCACGCTTCACACACCTCAACGTCACGATACTGCACACGTAGCACACAGCAGCAGCAGCCCAAGCGGTCAAGGTCACAGACACCTTCCCCTACGAAGAAAAAAACAACCTCAGAGCGCAAAGGGAGGAGCCCGTCAGGCGTTGCAAAGGCACATGATTCAAGGAGGAAGTACTCAGGGTCACAAGCCTCAGAGCAATCCCCGGCCACAGACTCTGTGGTCCCAAAAACGTCTCGCAAAGGCATGCAGACACTCTCCATGCCCACTGTGAAGGTGGGGCCTGGCAAGGCTACACATAGTAAGGTATCCAAGGCTGTTTCACCAACTACCTCTACTCCCATTCCAAGTCCAGTGAAGCAGGGACAGGAGGGCACTGTAGGGGGCACACAGGGTAAAGAGGGGATGGAGGGGCAGAGGCAATGCCAGGCTAAGCGTCCTTCTGGATCCAGCACATCCCCAAAGGGAGGTCCAGCGTGTGCACCTGCGGCAGCCTTGGTGATGAGTGTGCCGTTTGTGTCCACACCACTTCCCATTGATACCAAGACAGGCAAGCCATTTAGAATCCCCAAGAAGTGGAAAGGCACCCCTCCACTGTCTCCCTCCCACACTGTGTCCCACGTCGGCCTGAGTCCACCTCCACGTGCCACTACACCACCTGGTCCAAGCAGCCCTCCAGCGTCCAAGGCCACTGATAGCTCTTCCTCAGCTGGGCGTCTCACTCCCCAGTCAAGTGGTCCAACAGTGCCCGACACACAGTCAGCTCCCAGTCAGACTGACAGCCAAGTATGAATGTTGATCAACGTTACAGACCTATCTCTCCCACACCGGTACCTGTGCTGCCCATCGTGACACACCAGACTGTGTTGCTGACCATGGCGGAGTTTGGTGACACACATTCCCTGTGCAGCTTCTCATTAACTCTGTCAGCACCTTGGACTGGCCACTGGCCTTGCAGTTTGCCCCCTGCCTGTGCAGCTTCTCATTGACTCTGTCAGCACCTTGGACTGGCCACTGGCCTTGCAGTTTGCCCCCTGCCTGTGCAGCTTCTCATTGACTCTGTCAGCACCTTGGACTGGCCACTGGCCTTGCAGTTTGCCCCCTGCCTGTGCAGCTTCTCATTGACTCTGTCAGCACTTTGGACTGCCCACTGGCCTTGCAGTTTGCCCCCTGCCTGTGCAGCTTCTCATTGACTCTGTCAGCACCTTGGACTGGCCACTGGCCTTGCAGTTTGCCCCCTGCCTGTGCAGCTTCTCATGTTCAGGCTCTGCATCTTGTGCCTTGGTCTTGTCTGATATTGTTGCCTATCAGTGCTATTTGTGAATAAAAACAGTTGCTCATGTTGTCAGTTGTGTCATTGTCCTTACTGAATAAGGCTTTTCCTGTATGTCTAACATTTACTGGGCCACATGCTCTGTGTGCCACTTCAACTGTGCCACTGACTTGTTTGACTTATCATTTTTTTACAGGGGTGACGGGGACTTCAGTTCTTCATGACTCGGATACTTGTGGGGTCAGTGATGTTGTTTTCGGTGACATACCAGACTCATGTTCCTTCCTTGTTGCTGTTGGCTATGTTTTACTGCATCCTGGAATGTGGGCACTGCAAACACATAGAGGGGTCATATACACGGGATTGCAGGCAGGCTGACCAGGCTCAACATGTATGTGCGTTCTTGCTTTCATGTATGCCTAGCAGTGTAGATGTGTAGTCATGTTGTGATGGGCAGTCATCCTAGTCACAACGGTTACTTACATGGTGTGCATTTGGGTGGTCAAGGGTTGTACGGTGTGTTGGTTGTGGCTTTGTCGTGTGTGTTGATGTGTGTGTTAATGGCGTGTGACTCATGGCTGTGTGGGACTGTTGTGTGTTTGTGTGCACACACTGCTTGTTGTGCATTCAGTGCTGTGGGTGTATGTTGCCTTGTGCTGTCCTAGTGTACATCCCCTGATGTACTGCTGTGTTTGCTATGTGCTTTGTGGTGTTGTGCATCTGTTGTGTGTTTGATGTGTCTGTGTTGTTCTGTGATGGTGCACTTCTTGTCTGTGTTGTGGTATGTAGCCTATGCATTTTTCCTGACTGATGAGGTGGTGCACTCCTGTTGTGTGTGTGCTCCCATTGCCTTCCCCTAGTTTGGCTGCACAGGTGATGTGTGTTATTTTTGTGGTTCTGTATGTGTTTCTGTTTTGAATTGTGTTTGCCATTTTTGTTTTGGTGCAGACGTTGGTACTGAAATCCCTGTGTGTGTGTGATGTTTGTGGATGCCCCCAGGGGGTTTGATTGTTTGTCTGTATCTTGTCTGGACATTATGTAGGCCCTTCTGTGTGTCTGGCATTGGGGTTGTGTGCTGCAGATATGAGGGGGTATGTTTGGGGACTCCTACTTGTGTTTGACAGTCATTGAGTGTGCCAATGTGCCCTGTGTGATACTCATGTGTACTTGCTGTTCACTGTTTGACTTGAGGTCCTTCCTTTCATCCCTGTCCCTATACATGGGTTACCTTGCTGTCTCCCTGAGTTGTTGCACTGAGGTGACTGTTGTTTGACTTCACTCACTGTGCCAGCCATGTGCTTGGATGGGGTGTGGATGTTGTTCTAGGTTCCTTGTCCTGCATGTGTCTGTTCACCTGGTTGTTGGTTGTCTCCTTGCCCTCCCATTTGTGTGCACATAATTTTTGCTTTCCTCTATGTTGTGCTCCATTGCTGGTGGCATGTAGTCTGTGTATGTGGCTGTGTGTCGGTGTGGGGTATGTCTGTGTGAGTTGGCAGGGTGTGTGTCCAGTAGTCTGTATGTTCCTTGTGTGTGTGGATGTTAATTTTGTGCTTGTATTCAGCTTTCTTGCCATGTATGTGGTGTTGTGGTGTGTGTGTGTGTGTTGCCCTGGGCCTGTGCCTCTGTGCTGTGCGTTAATCTACACCCAATGCTGCTGTGTCTGTCTCCCTAGGTGTTAGTTGTGTGCTGCTGGGTGTGGATTTAGCTCGCTTGGTGTTGGACATGGGAGTGCACGGGGGGGGGATTGGCATGTTTCTTGCTGTGTGCGGCGGAGCTGTGGGTGGTGGGTGGTGGTGGTGGCCTGTGGTCTTTCTGGCCTGACCGTTGCTGTACATGCATTCTGCTTTGTGCGATGGATTTCCCGCATACTCACCGCTGCGGTGTCGTCAGCAACACATTACATTATGTTCGCGGTAATTTGGTGGGCTTGATGCAGGGTGTGAATTGGTGCCAGATGAGACATGTGTGGCTACACTGATGGATGTGTTCCTGTCCACACCAGTGTGTCTGGTGTGGCCAGGTGCCCTGTTTCAGCCCGTGGAATTTGTGTTCTGTTTTGTGTTGTATTGTGTTTTTTTTACGTACCTGCGGCGGCGTCCGCGGCGGGCGATGTTGACCTGGTGATGTATTACGTACAGCACCGGGAGGACGTGTAGTGCTGGATCCATGGCGTTCGGCTCCGGGTGGAGGGCTCCGGAAGTCTCGTTTCACGCTCCGCTATCGAGATTCCGCCGTGTCTGGAAGGGCGGTTTCTCCCCTGCGGTTCGACGGGTTGTTTGGCGCATCCTAATTTGTTGAGCGGACGGGACGTCATTACGCACAGCGGTGAGTCTCCATTGGCTCCCACCGGCGCGGTGGCGGGCGCAATTTCATGGCGGTCGGCGTTGCACCGCGGAGGTCGGGAAATGGGGCATATTTGCCCTTCATAATATGGCGGCCGTGAGGACCGCTGCTGGCGGGCGGTAAAAGGCATTTTTCCGCACCGCCGGTACTGACACCGACCGCCATCGTAATCGGCCCCTCAGTTATTCTGTCACTTATAGACAGAGTCTACCTTGTATGCAAACTCATCATTATAGAATCCCAGGAATGTACATAATATTGCAGAGATTTTCATTATTAGTACTACAGGGAGAGCCACCGTCATTTCAAAAATGGCCAAAACATGTGCAACAACTTATGTCATGGACATTATGATAGTGGGTAGACTTATGCCAAAATGCCCGCATTATGTCAAGAATGGGCTGGCATCATTCCAGTGACATACTTTGTCATAAATGACACAGTATGTCTAGGATGAGCCACCATTATACAACGGATAGCAAGAATGTTGTTAATGGTATGGACAACAAGTCAAAGAAGTGGCTGGGATAGCGAGAATTATGTGGATACTGCCCACAATATGGCAAGAATGTAAATCACTAACCCAGTGCTACCAGTGCTGTGCACAGACTCCCATACGTCAAATGTTCCGACAATATGTCACGCGTGGCACCAATAGGCCAGATCCTCTATTATGCCAGGGACAGCTTCATTACTCCTTTAATGCGCCCGGTAGGTCATGAATGGGAGGCATTAGGCAGGTGATGCCTACAAATAAGTCAACTACACCCAAAATATTGCTTCAGGGCAGTGGTGTGCCAGGGCCAGCATTAGGGGCTAAGGTTTATGCCAGGGTCACCATTTAGCTGAGGCATGCTTCCCCCCCTACACAAAAAATATTTTACTCACTGACGTGTGTGTGTATGCTCACACACATGGGCATGTATTCATACAAACCCATGTACACTTGATGACACAAGGGCTCATCACTCCCTCTGCCACCCTGTCTTAACCTCTCTGATTGGTCTGTGGTAGCACTGCAGGTGGCCCCTTTGTTCTACACCTGGCTTTGTTTCCCTCCCAAGGCCTGGAAAGCGCAGCAACGGGAACAAGCATAAACTATCACGATCAACAGCTTCCACTTACCAATCCCAGGTCCGTGCCTTTATTGCTCATGACTGAGACTGGCAGCAAGGCTCAGCCAATCAACATGGGGGGAAGGGCAGTTTAGAAGAGGCCTTTGCCTGTGTGAGGACTGATGCTTAGACCATCCCTTTCTTAGATACATTATTTTGACAGGCATACTGCATGTGGAAGAAGGTTTAGTGCTCAGCTACCCTCCATCTATATGCAGTGGTGCATTTCAGTGGCAGACATTAACTAACCTGAGGACTTCACTTCAGACACTCAGCTAATTTACTATTCAGCAAGAGTGGTAGCCGGAAATGCACGAACACTAACACCACTCCCTACGGAGCTAGTCTCCATCAATAGAGACACTGAAAACGTAACAACTTACAGCATCATGATTGGTCCCTCTGCCCACAGTAAATGGGCTCATAAACGTGCCTATGTCAGAGGAGCAAATGATAAATCATGTAACTTCTATGTGAAGATCCACAGAAGAATAGTTACTATTTCAACTCAACTAGAGACACACTCTTGTATGGACATTTATCTAGTAAATTAGTGCAAACTTCAAGATGATATTGACTATGGTGATACTGAAGAATTGAAAAGAAAAGCTCAGCTCCAATAGTGGCTCATAATGGTGTGAATGTTGATGAAGTGATAGAACATTGATTCCTACAATAATCCTGATAAATTAAGGGATCAAAAGAGAAAGAGTTATATAAACCCAGCCCCACTAGAATCACAGACCTGTGAGACACTGAAGCCTGCACTCTGATTGCGGCCATACACTTTTTTTTCTGCATTAATTTAATAGTCGTCTGGGGCCTGTTAGCAATGCAGCCGGACAAGACATTCGCTACATCACCAAACCTTGGTACTCTGCCTATGAGTCATGAAACTGCATTCAAATTTCCATCTGTGCATTCTGTATATTACTCTGAGGAGTTCAAGTCAAAATAAATTACGTTTGCCCTTGAGAAACTACTAAGAACATTAATGAGATGAATGATGAAAAATTGGCATTAATGACGATAATCCTATGGGCTACACACTTGTATGAAGATTGATGAAGCGAATGTGTGAAACGTTTATGATTACAGTAATCATAGTGTATTGGCAAATGGGAAGAAACTGGATGCTAAAGTTAAGATCCGTCAAAGGCTCACACCTGCGTGAAATTCAAACATGCTTTCTAGGTGTGACCGCATTCAGTACTATTTCTGCATCCAGTGGATACACTGCACTTTCTGTAATGTTTGGTGACCCCCTGCAAGAGATGTTACAGTGCACTAATGGTCAAACAAGCCATTAGTTTTAGGGTATCGGTCATTAAGACTTGGGCGAGACTGTCGCACTATTTCAAAATCCTGCCTGCCTGATGGGGCTCTTCATTCACACCATCTGTGTTGAACCTGAATACTACACGCATCGTAGAAGTTGTACTGCTTGCTTAGGTGTCAGTCCGATGTGTAACTTTAAAAAGTCATTAAATATAACTACAAGTATAATGCCTTGAAATTTCGACAATTTATGGTCTCTGATCCTTAATATGGAAGGATTACCCTTTCTGAGCCACCCAAGCTAGGTCTATTTTTTAAGCCTCCTCTCTGTATATGCCATGTGTTTCCACTGGTTGCTATGGCAGCACAGCTCGTAACTGGCATGTAATAGATGAAGCATCTGTGCAATATGTGAGACCGAGTGACTCACCGCTACAGCCATGTATACTGCATTTAAATGAAACATTCAAAAGCTGAGTTTCGCTCTGAGTATTGGATCAGGAGTGAGAACCCCGAGCCTGTATTTTCGTGTGAATTTTGTTTTTGTTTGGGTTGGAATAGCTGTAGAACATTTTACTCAGGGGTGGCTCACTCAGTAGGAATTTTAGTAACATGAGTTCTGGAAATTCTGATTCAGAAATCATGGCACTTTTCAGAACTGGGCAAAAAGATGAATATAAAGTATAGAGGAAAACGCCCTAGCAAAAAATATCTGCAGCTAGTGAAGAGTTGTCTTAAGGCACCGTGTCGTCAGGAACATCCTAATCCAAGTCGCTTTTTAGCGACCTTCACATTTCATGCTAGGAGCGGTAGTTTTGATTTTCCAGTTATAATTATGGGCTTACGAGTCCCAGAATGCAAAGTACTTTTGATTAAAAAGCCTGGACTGAATAATAGTGCTGCCTGAGTGCCTGTACTTGTAGGCCTCTTTCATTGGTGCTTTCAAATTATCTGAGTTGAGTTGCAAGTGATACATTACCACCCTAAGTTGAGTGCGTGTATGTAAGCATGAGGGCTTGTCAAAGCTGGGAAACAAATAGTTGCAGATCAGGGGCGGATATTTATTCCTGAACAAGGGAAGGGGCTAAAATGTTATCTTTTTTAGAGGGGAAAGTGGGGTTGCCTAAAAATGGGCTTTCCGTTATTAATAGACTGTGACTGTTAAGAGGGAGGTGGTGGAATTGTTTCACCTGCATGTCAGCTCTGATAAATTAGGCCTTTGACTCGGAGTCCAACAAGCTATAATCATTTGCACACAGTCTTTTTCTGTGCCTTGAGAAGGTTGAACTGCAGGGACTGGCATGCAGCCAGACCCTACACCCATCCATCAACAGTGGTTGGTCGCAGGACTTGCGCCCACTATGGGTAGCTGTGCAGGGCCCAAGAGTTTATATAGACAAAAACACTTAAAATGGTAGATTTTAATGCGCATGAGAACATAAGGACCCCATCCACAAACAGGCTTGTGGTGTCTTGGTTACCATGGTCATTGTACTTAGGTGGCAGGATAACACAGGTTCTAGAATTGAATATGAAGATGAGTGAGGGTGGCAGTTGGATGAGGACTGGAGAAGAGAGGATGCTGTCTTGCTTGCTCTAATCAAGATACTACTTACCTTAAGTGTGAGTTGTCATCACTACAAATTGGCGACGAGTGACGTATCAGAGCCCTTCGTGCACTTCAGCTTCAGGTCCTCAAATTCTGTGAAGGAAGTAGAGCAGGCAATGGGTTTGTCATCATTGGTGTAAATCAGATTTCGGGTGTTTGCTGTATTTGAAGAGTTGTGGAGGAATTGTGGAGCTCACTGGTCCTAGCGGTGTGAGGCTCACTGTTTGGAAACTGCGTCGGACTAGCATCGGTCGCGAGCATGAATTGCTTTGCTCGTGCACCACCTTGCTCGTGCACAGCAGCGAGTATTGTGGAATGTGATTCCCGCCAGAGGCTCTGCTGTCTCCTAGCTACATACGGAGGTGACGCTGTGCAGCCATTCCTGCCTCGGAGAACGGAACGGAAAAACCTGTAAGTAAATTTACAGTGCGCATCAACAGTGATTTGCACACTTTATTCTTCAATGTTGACAGTGCGCATCGTCAGTGATTCGCACACTTTAGCGTACAATAAGTTATAGTTAATTTTGCTTAGGCAGCGCAGGTCCTTGGGGATTTGTGCACCCCGTACCTGTCATCCAGCTAGTTGGATATAATGCATGTTCTCGGTGATTTGCACACCAAGTTGACATTAAAAGTTACAGGGTGGATATTCTTACTGATTGAGAACATAATCACTGCGAGTTGATACCGGAGGGTATAGCCTTAGTATTTGATAGCAAGTAATACCGGGGAGTAAGAAGAAAACCTTTGTATGTGTGCCCAAAATAGTGGTTTCACTCCACCAGTACCCTTTCTTCCGCTACCAGGCGAACCTTTATTGAAATGGCCAGACTGGAAGGAATATTTTGTTAACTATATTTCAGCCCTGGAAGAGGAGAATGATGAGGAATTTTCGCCATCCAGGAAGAAAAAGATTCTCCTACATCGTCTTAGACCAGGGGAATACGGGTGTACAGTCAGATGGAAAAGAAGGCTAGACCTGCGGATAGTGCAGATGTGTTCAAGGATGCAGTGGAAAATCCTGATGCACACTGTCAACCTGCTGTGTGTGTAACCATTGATAGGTACACTTTTTTTCAGAGGGAGCAGGTAAAGACAGAATCAGTAGAAGACTATGTGGCGGCGTTTAAAAAACTGGCAATAACTTGTAAATTTGGGGTCTTGCATGACTGTCTTGTTAGAGATCAAATAGTTATGCATTCAAATAATGAGGGCATTCAGGAGAAGCTGTGGGTGTGTGGTGATTCATCATTGAAAGAGATTATTGCTTTGGTGAAAAAAGCTTAGATGTCTAAAAGGTGTGCGAAAGAAGCTGTAAATAATGGAGGGGATAATGAGTCTGTATGCAAAGTTTCTAATTCAAAAGTTGAAGGGAAAAAGAGAAACATAGTGGTAAAAGTCCTGGGTCGAAAAGGATAAGTGTGGGAAAACCCGAATCTGAGGACAGGCGTCCGGTATGTTTCTGATGTGGCAATAAGGGCCATATGGCCAAGGATAGAAATTGTCCAGCTGCAAAGCCCAAGTGTGCATATTGTGGGCATTTGGCTAAAGTGTGCAGAAGAAAGAACACTAAAAGTGATAAAAACACATTTAGATATGTGATGGTTAACAAGGAAGAAATAGAGGGGGAGAATGAGTCATCTAGTGAGGATGGAGTCCTAAATATAGAAGTTGCTGTGTTGGATGTGTGTGGGGACACCAGGAGGACACCTATGTGTGATATGATCATTGGGGGAGTTTGTATGCAGATTGTGGCTGACTCGGCCCCGTACACCATTGTACAAACATCTGTGTCGGAGGAAAAATTTGCAAAGGAGCTGGGAGATCAGTTCAATCCTACCCGTCACCTTTACGGAAGAAAGAATTACGATGGTAGGCTTTAGGGAACTCAAATTTGAATTTAAATGAAGAACCACTCAAGGAAAATTGTATGTGGCTGAAAAAGGACCATCAGTATTTGGATTGGTTGACCAGGGGAATTTTGGAATTACCTTAGACCCCAATAGTGGGGAACAATTGATGCCACTGGAAGAAAAAATGTAATCCATAGTAGAGGTAGTCAAGAAATAATTTCCTGATGTATTTTCAGGAGAAGCACGGAAACTCAGTGGCTTCGTTCATAAAATTGTATTGAAAGAAGGCGCTACACCGGTAACTCACAAGGTCAGTAACATACAATTGAGTATAATGGAGAGCGTGATGAAAGAGTTAGATATGCTAGAAAGTAAGGGAATGACAGAACCAGTGGAGTGTGCAGAATGATTGGCAGCCTTAGTGGTTGGTCGGAAAACGGATGGCCTGTTACGCCTATCCATTGACCTGAGAATTGAACAAAAATATAGTGGTAGACAAATTTCCATTACCCAGAATCGATGAACATTTATCAAAATCGAAGGGAATAAACCTCTGCTTATCTCCAGGTACAACTACATCCTTCGAGTAGGAATTTAACTGCGTTTTTCACTCCCTTCGCACCAGCGCCTGCAGTGTTTCAACTTTCGAGCGCAAATCTCTCAGAGGTGTCGAGAGAATGACCTGCTTCCACATACTGGTGATAACCCGAGATAGACATGACACCAGATTAAAGATGGTGTTAAGGAAATTGTCAGATAAGAGTCTTTCGGTGGAGTTAAAAAAAAACGCAAGTTTGCATTGGAGTCAGTGACAGACCTGGGTCATGAAGTGGGCAGACATGGTATAGCCCCCAAAAAAGACAGCTTTTGGTCGGTGGTCACATATATGCCCAGATAGTTGAAACCCATTCCCTCCCAGACCAGCGGGCTCGACCAACTGACTGGCGGGCTCCATACAATGAGGGGGTATAGTATGGATTTTCCCTAATTGATCTGAATGATTGAGAACAGACTGAAAACCCAATGGATTTCAAGGATTCTCTAGAGGAAGCCGTCCGGTTCTGCAAGACATCATCAGCATATAAGGAAACCACGTCTTCCCTGTCTGTCCCAGCAGTCAGAGCTTTTACTGAAATGGCATTTTTTGTTTTCTTACTAACTTTGGCACTTTTTTAATTACTCTGCACAAACATGATAATCCACCAAGAAGGTAGCAAAATAAGGAGGTGTCAAAAAAATTTAATTTTCCATTATAAGTTGCATAGAATGTTTGCTCTCTGATATGGGTGAACAGAAGTTCACCAAATCTAGCACAAATGTAAAAAATGTGTAAATCCATTCAGATGTTTTCCAGAAATGAACCTTACACCATAAGTCAGCTGATGGTCCATGAACCAGGGGGACAGACCCATGTTTGCCTATATAAAGTGACCTACCATAATCATACCGATGTTATCACCGCAAGTGCAATATATATATATATATATATATATTTATATATATATATATATACGAAAACTCCTCACAGCCCTGCAATTGTCAATCCAACAGCGTTTCCTCGGCGGGACAGAAGAGCAGACAGCAAAGGGTGGTAAATTTAGGTAATTGTAAGGGGGGGGCTCTTATTCGGGGTCTCACGATCAGTAAGGAGGCCAGATAGGAGTATAGTGCAGCAAGTTGTTTATTTAACAGGCGTCAATAAGGTAAAGTCCTCTGGTAGGGCTGGTGCCCGGGTTGGTTCCCTCTCCGTAAGTTCCCCCTTGGAGCTCCTGGGTCCGATACCGTGTCCTGGCGTCGCAGCTGGTCCGCGATCTCGTCGGCGGTAGATGTCCGGGCCCAGGGATAAAATGACAAGAACACCACGTCAGGGGGATAACGGGACGCTAATATATAAGGGGAGCGGGGAGTGAAGGAGGAGTCACCCGTGACCACCGACACCGTGAAGATTCGAGCGTGACCACCCTCGCTTTCACCGCCCTCCCCTACCTGTGCCCTGAAACCCCTGTAGTCTTGCCCGTACCTTTGTAAGCCACCCTCCTCCTGGAGGGTGGCTGGGCGGAACACGATACCGTTGGCCTCCTGGCTTGACGTCTTCCGTGGCGTCCGCTGCTTCTGGCTCTGCTTCTCTCCGTCCGTTCGATTCCTCCGAGTCCCTCACCTCCGGCTCTCCTCTCGCCCGGGATTCTCCTTCCGCATACGTACGGGAGCCGCCTCCTCTTGTTCCGTCCGATCGGTCTCCGGATTGGACGGCCGAATCACAGCGTCAGTGGCCACTCCTCCGAGGTTCCTTCCGAGGCATCGTTGTTAAAGGGCTCCAGACCCGCCTGCATAGAAGGCAACAGCAGGGCGTTAACCCCTTCCTCTGGCTGATCCGGACTCCCGATATTCTCGACCTCATGACACATGCCCCCTTAAGAGTCCCCGATCGGGGGACTGTGGAAAACGTGACAGGTAGTCGGCATTGCCCTGCTCACTACCCTTACGGTGGAGTACCTGGAAACGGTATGGTTGTAGTGCCAGAAACCACCGAAGGACCCGATCGTTGGAGCCTTTATTCCTCTGTAACCAGGTGAGCGGAGCATGGTCTGTGTACAACAGAAAGGAACGCCCTTCCAGGTAGTATTTCAATTTCTCTATGCTCCACCTGATAGCCAAGCACTCCTTCTCAATTACGGGATACGCCTTTTCTCTGGGGAAGAGTTTCCTGCTGATGTACAAGACAGGTCTTTCTAGCCCCTCCTCGTCTAGCTGTGAGAGAACGGCCCCTATCCCCATCCCTGAGGCGTCTGTCTGAAGGATGAAAGGTTTCTGAAAATCAGGTGTTAGCAGGAAAGGGGAGGTGGTTAACGTGGTTTTCAGGGACTGGAAAGCCAAGAGCTCTCCGTTGGTGGGTGTCTTAAGACGACTGGGAGCGATGTCTTTTTTAGCAGATCTGTGAGGGGGGCAGCAGTGTCGGAAAAAAGGGGTATAAAGCGCCTATAATACCCCACCAACCCTAAAAAGGCCCTTAGTTCTTTTCTTGTGGTGGGATATGGGGTGTCTTGGATAGCCCTGACTTTTTCGCTCTGGGGTTCAATCAAGCCTTTTCCTAACACGTACCCCAGGTACTTCACCTTTTGATATGCGAACCTGGACTTCTTAGCATTAACATGCAGGTTCGCCAGCCGCAGTTCCGTAAGAACGGCCGACAAATGGGATAGGTGTTCCTCCCATGTTTTGCTAAACACGACAATATCGTCTAGGTATGCTGATGAATACTCGAGATGTTCCTTAAGTAGAGTATCCATCAGCCTTTGGAAGCTGGCTGGGGCGCCATGTAGACCAAACGGAAGGACTGTAAAGTGAAACAAGCCGTCTGGAGTGGAAAAGGCCGTTTTCTCTTGGTCCTTTGGGTGTAGGGGGATCTGCCAATAACCCTTGGTGAGGTCGATGGTGGTGATGTAACGAGCCTCACCAAGGCGCTCGATTAATTCGTCGACCCGCGGTAAGGGGTACCCGTCCTGTTTAGATATCCGGTTCACTGCCCTGAAGTCAATGCAGAACCGGATACTACCATCTGGCTTCGGGACCAGAACGATCGGTGAACACCAATTGCTTTTGGAGGGTACCACCACCCCTAGGGCCAACATATCGGCTACCTCTCTTTTCAGGGCCGCCCTACGAGCCTCAGGAACCCGATAGGGTCTTTGTTTGACAACAGCCCCCTCAATCGTAGGTATGGTATGGGTCGCCAGGGTGGTTCTACCGGGCTGATTCGAGAAAACATCAGAAAATGACTGTAGGAGATCCCCTATTTGTTTAGTCTCCTGAGGCTCTAAATCAGGACTAAGAAGGGTGTCTGTCACTGTGGTCATAGAAGGAGTAGCAAGAGAAACATTACAGGGCTTTTTAGGGACAGGCCCTAACCATTTTTTTAAGAGGTTTACGTGGTACATTTGACTCTTCCTAGGGGTGAGCTGTAACACGTAAGTAGTGTTTCCGACCCTACGTACCACCTCATAGGGTCCTAGCCATTCCTTCCGGAGTTTGTGGGTGGATGAAGGAAGGAGAAGTAGGGCCCAATCCCCAGGTTTTAGTACTCTCCACTTCTTACCCTTATCATATTGTAGTTTTTGTTGGGTCTGAGCCTTTTCTAGGTTCTCATGGGCTAATGTCCTTAATTTGCATAGCCGGGTCTTGAGCTGGTTGGCGTATTCCAACAAGGCTTGGGCCTCGGATACCCCTTGTTCCTCCCAACTCTCCTTTGTGATTTCAAGAAGAGTGCGTGGTTTTCTCCCGAACATAAGTTCAAAGGGGGAAATCCCTAAACTGCTCTGGGTAGAACTACGAATCACAAACAGGGCTAAGGGCAACAACTGATCCCAATTCCTCCCATCCCCACTCAACAGTTTCTTTAAAATGAGCTTCAAATTACCGTTGTAGCGTTCCACCAGACCGTCGGTCTGGGGGTGGTACACCGAGGTTTTGATATGTTGGATGCCCAGTTGTTTACATACCTCCCTCATTAAACGGGAGACAAAGGGTGTGCCCTGATCGGTTACCAGTTCTTTTGGAAACCCCATCCTTGAAAACACCTCTATCACCCTCTGAGCTATAGTGGTGGTGGTGGCTGTTCGGAGTGGAAGGGCTTCAGGGTAACGAGTGGCATAATCAACCAACACGAGGACGTATTGGTGACCCTTGCTCGATTTAGGGAGAGGCCCAATGAGGTCCATACCTACTCTTTCAAAAGGACGGCCTATAATTGGTAGGGGCTGTAGAGGTATCTTGGGAGGAACATAGGGGTTCCTCCGTTGGCAGATGGTGCATTCCTGGCAATACTTCTTAGTTTGAAGATAAATGCCAGGCCAATAGAAAGAACCCAGGATTGCTTGGCTGGTTTTCTCCGCCCCTACATGACCAGCGAGAAGATGGGAATGTGCGAAGAATAGGATCTGTTCCCTAAACGTGGTGGGGACTATCAGCTGGGGTTCGGCTTCCTTCTTGGCAAGGCGATAAAGGAGACCGTTTTGTTCCAAGAAACAAGGATAAGTGCGTTGGGGTCGATTTCTTGTTTCTTGTGCTCCTTGCCATGCGTGTCTAAGGGAGGCGTCATTTAGCTGGGCTATTCTAAAGTTGTTGTCAATGGCCCAGGGCTCTGAGGTCAAAAGAGTGTTGTGAGGACCTGGGTCTGCTACGCCTACGCCTAAAGCCTGGGAGAGAAGGACAGCAAAGGAAGGATTATCGACCCCCAAGATCAGTGCCTCAGGAAGGGTAGGGAGCACCCCTACGATGACCGAGGTGCTTTTTCCTGTCCTAGTCTGTATGGACAGCTGTGCTATTGGGTACTCCCTGATGTCTCCGTGTACACAACGAATATTGACTGTCTTCCCTGGTATCATAGCGGTGGCGGGGACTATGTCTTCTCTGGCTAAGGAGTGCTTGCACCCTGAATCCAAAAGAGCAGTTACCTCCCGGTTGTTCGCTATCAAACTCACATAGTAGATGTGCCCTGTCTCCTGGGCAAAGAGGACGGAACGCGGAGCATAACTGACATCCATTGGTTCGTCTTCACCTTTGTCCCTTCTCTTCCTACAGAAGCGGGCTATGTGTCCCCACTCGCCACATTCGAAACATTGAGGACCGTTTGGAGTTGTGCTGTCGGGTCTTACAGCCCTGGTTCTAAATAGGTCCGGGGTTACCTTTATCGGCTTCTTATCATACTTCGGGCTACGGCCCCCTCTGGGGCTTTTCTGGCTCCTTTACTAAGGGACGACTTTGTGCCCTGACATAAGAGGTGGCCATTTCGACGGCATGCTCTAAGGTCAGGCCGGCATGTTGCCTAAGCCACCTTTGTGTACCATAGGGTAGGGCCTCGAGGAATTGCTCCAGATAGATCTTGCCCATGACATTTTCCATAGTAGACTCCTGGGGTTTTAGCCAATGATCCGCAGCGTCTTTGATCTTGTAAAAGAGGGTTTTCGGGTGTCACCTGTGAGGCCGCGTTCTTGTCTGAAGTGGAGACGGTGGGTTTCGTCATCCACGCCCAGGCGGTCCAGGATGTACTGCTTCACTGTACCGTATACCGCGGTACCATCCCTATTGACGACCTGGTACGCTGCCTGGGCTTCGGCCGTAAGGAGGGGGCTAGGTAGAAAGGCCACCGGTCCGCCGACCACCCACTAGCCCTAGCGGCCCTTTCAAAGTTCAGGAAGAATGACACGGCATCCTCCCCAGGTACGTACTTCTGTAGGGGGACTACAGTACCCGGCGGAGCGGGACTCCTTCCCTGTCCGGCTCCCATAAGCATATGGTTCTGTCCTTCAGCCAACTTAACCATCTGGTCGGCTTGTTGTTGGATGGCCATCGTGAACGCGGCTCGGTCCATCTCGGCCTGGCTGGAGCTCCTCTCGATGGCCCACTCCAGCTTGGCCTGGCCCTCCTTTAGCTGGTACACCAGGTTCTCCATCGTGTATCGAGGAGGCTTATACCTGCATTCTCCACCACTTGTAAGGGGGGGGCTCTTATTCGGGGTCTCACGATCAGTAAGGAGGCCAGATAGGAGTATAGTGCAGCAAGTTGTTTATTTAACAGGCGTCAATAAGGTAAAGTCCTCTGGTAGGGCTGGTGCCCGGGGTTGGTTCCCTCTCCGTAAGTTCCCCCTTGGAGCTCCTGGGTCCGATACCGTGTCCTGGCGTCGCAGCTGGTCCGCGATCTCGTCGGCGGTAGATGTCCGGGCCCAGGGATAAAATGACAAGAACACCACGTCAGGGGGATAACGGGACGCTAATATATAAGGGGAGCGGGGAGTGAAGGAGGAGTCACCCGTGACCACCGACACCGTGAAGATTCGAGCGTGACCACCCTCGCTTTCACCGCCCTCCCTACCTGTGCCCTGAAACCCCTGTAGTCTTGCCCGTACCTTTGTAAGCCACCCTCCTCCTGGAGGGTGGCTGGGCGGAACACGATACCGTTGGCCTCCTGGCTTGACGTCTTCCGTGGCGTCCGCTGCTTCTGGCTCTGCTTCTCTCCGTCCGTTCGATTCCTCCGAGTCCCTCACCTCCGGCTCTCCTCTCGCCCGGGATTCTCCTTCCGCATACGTGCGGGAGCCGCCTCCTCTTGTTCCGTCCGATCGGTCTCCGGATTGGACGGCCGAATACAGCGTCAGTGGCCACTCCTCCGAGGTTCCTTCCGAGGCATCGTTGTTAAAGGGCTCCAGACCCGCCTGCATAGAAGGCAACAGCAGGGCGTTAACCCCTTCCTCTGGCTGATCCGGACTCCCGATATTCTCGACCTCATGACAGTAATCTTCTTTTATTGTTTTATATTTTCTCTTCCATACGGTGCAATCAAACGAGTGACCTACGCATTTCAGCGTGAGCCTTCCACAGAGTCATAGAGTTCCTTAGTACAGAGTGCCAGTTTAAAGGAGCAAACCTCCCACACCACCAATAAAAACATTACACGTAACTGGGACATTTACCTAATGTCGTTCATCAATTTGAACCTCAAGGTCATTGTTTCTTCACTTTCTATGGTTTCCAAAAAGGAAATTCGTTTTTCCTTACAAATTATTTTTCCAAAATATATTCTTTAGCCAAAATACATTCTTGAGACACATCTTTTGGCGGAATTCTTTTGCAGAATATTTTCTAAGACTGTATTTTTTAAGAATGTTTTTCCAGCAGCAAGGCACATCTCCATGATCTGATTTTCAAGATCTCTATTAGCCACATTGTGTACTGCAAATTGAAATCTCTTTCGGTTTCACCCTTTTGAATTCTCTTGAATGACCTTAATATAAGATTTCCCTTTAATTAATCAATCAAATCAGGCAAGAAACCAAACATTTCTTCACAATAACGGTAAAGTACCTTTCATATTTCTAACTTTGCAGCATAGTTGCCTAAATTCCTCAATTCCCATGAACATTTTTTTTTCAAGAACACATTCTGTAATATACAATTTTTTCCCCCACAAAAAAGTGCAAGTGCGATAAACAAGTCCTCTAAGTTGAAAGAGGGAAGAATTTTCAGAAGAAAGGAGGTGCAAAAAAAGGGGGGTGCGGAGGGTCTTTCTAGCGGAAACGTATTTGTGTGGGAGTCGGGGGCAGAGCAGAAAAAGGAGAATGATATCTCATTTTACATTCCTTCTACCTACTGATCTGAGGATGATGTTTCCTTACTATACTTAATAGCAAAAGAAGACATCTGAGATAACATACATGTAAGATAGATTAAAACATACATATAAGATAGATTGAAACAGATTTCATAGTTTAAAGATGTAAAGTCCCAGAGTATCTATAAGGGAACCCGTTACCTCAGTCCATATGTTTACCTGCTTTTCGATTCACATTGGATTCATTACCCCATTTGGACTGGGATACAGCTGTATACCTTGTATATAACATTCCAGGATTATTTTCCCAAAGTTTTCCCTGGCCGCCTGTTATATCTGTATGTGAGTGGGTGGGTAGCCACCCTGCCAATGTTTTTGCTGACAATAAACTGCACTATTGCTCGCTAGTTATTGAGTGTACGTGATTCTTCCCTGATAATGGCAAGGTACCTACTGGCGGTCGCCAGTAGGTAGTTATAGATAGGTCTGCTTTTCCATAGATAGAGCGTTTTTTTGTTTGCTAATAACTTTGGCCCCGTTTGACGATTCTTAAAGAAACCTTCCTAAAAGGAAAGTTCATTCACCTCAGCTACTTCCTGGAATATTTCAGTGTGATACATCCAGCAGGGGCCGGGAAAAAAGAGGGGTCCCAAAACATAATATCTCCATGCATTTTAGATAGACTTCTTTAAGACAGGTTTTAGCAAAAACTGCTGAATGGAATTACACCAAATTCGTCAGGAAGCTAGCTCTTGGTCCGCAGATTGTGCTTTTTGTTATTTGGGGTAAATCCATTTAGTGGTTTTTGAGATATTAAGGGTCAAATATAATTGTATATTTTGGCAGTTGGGCTTTTGAGATGCCTGTGAGCCTCCCGCAAGAGCGCAAAATCAAAAATGGAGCCCTGTGATTGGTTGAGAGGCTCATTTTTCCTTTCAGCCTTCACACTCTCCCACGAGTCCCGCGAGTGCTCTGATTAGCTGGCTGTTGGAATGTTAGAAATAAAATGACCGCTATTACTGTTTACTGTGAAAAATTGGAGGTGTTGTGGAAATGAAATAAAAAAGCTATATAAGAGGACAGCAGAAAGGCATGCTGTCCTCCTAGATTTAGAGAGGAGGTGTCTATGGGATAACTACTGTGAAGATAATAAATGTATATAGTTTTAAGTAATTTTTATGATCTCGCAGGACTCTACTGGGATCGCGAATAGGAAAAAGGAGTAGATGAGTTCTCAATCCACTCCATTATTAGGAATGCATGTTGTGGTCGTTGTTTTTGAGAAGGAGTGTGTAAGAGATGAGTACTATGATGATTATGAGGTTGTCTTTTTTTTTTTTTAAATGTTACGATCTTGCAACACTCTTGCAGGATTGTGAAAAGTAGGAAGGAGTAGGTGATGTTTAAATACACCCTGCTATGCACACTTGCTACTCTATGAAAGAGTCTTACTGGGGATAGTGTTTATCAGACTCTACTATTCATGCCCATTGGTTTGAGAAGGGTTGTGAGTAGAGTTAAGGCTCGTCCAAAGACCCGACTACGCACACCCATCATCTGAGAGAGATGTCTCAAAGGAGAGGCCATTCCCTCTCCACACCCTACTAAGCACACCCATCATCAACAGAGAGAGGTCTCAGCAGAGAGGCCAGTCCCTCCACACACCCTACTACACACAACAGTCATCTGTGAGAGCGGTCTAAAAGGAGAGGGAAGACCCTCCCCACACCCTACTACACACACCTGTCATTACAGTGAGAGATCTCAGCAGAGAGGCCAGTCCCTCCACACACCCTTATTCGCACACCCGTCATCTGAGAGAAAGGTCTAAAAGGAGAAGGCAGTCCCTCCCCACACACTACTACATACACCCACCATCTGAGAGAGAGGTCTGAAAGGAGACGCCCGTCCCTCTCCACACCCTACTACGCACACCCATCATTACTGAGAGAGGTCAGAGCAGAGAGGCCAGTCCCTCTACACACCCTACTACGCACACCCTTAATTGCGAGAGTAATGATACCTCAAAAAAAGATTGCTGGTGACATGTCTTTATATCAGAGTTAAAGTAACTGAGCAAATAAACAATTTCTATTGAATATTTACCTGTTTAATACTCACAGACATTTTACAAAGATTTTGGAAACTGTGAACCATATCCTGTTTTGTTGCAAAATAACCCCAAAAATATTCTTTTACTAAAATAGTCTCGATCACAACATGTACTATAACGTCATTCTACCATACATACAATGACAAAAATAATTGATTTACTGAAAAAAACAAAGTTCAAAGTAACATTAGAGTTAGGTGTCATAAAAATATCTGTTATCGTTTAAAAAAACCTTAGAAATTCACTGAAAAAACAAAGGTTAAAGTAATGTTATAGTTAGGTGAATTAGTCAGTGTGAACATCAACGTTTTTGACTAAAAGAAAACCACAGAAATTCAACAGTTATAGTTAGCAGTGCTAACTATAACTTGCGTTCCCCCATACTCTGCTTAGGACCTCACATGACATCACTCATGACATGTTCTATAACATCAGTTATGACATCACTGATCACATCTCAAATGACATCATTGCTGCATATTGCAGTATAAATTGCTATGGTTTTACACGTTGCATAGTTCACATTCACTATCAACGACAGATATATGGGAAACCCTCATTGAGTATGGTGTTAAATCTGTATACATCTGTTCAGAGAATGCCAAAATAATGAACGCCAATTGCAAAACAAATGCCCTACTACAGACAGCTTTTTATTTATCAAACCCCTGACATGCACCAAAACTACATTAGGAAATGAAGTTGATATCAGTGGAGAACTGAGTACTGTAAACAGTGCTTACTCTATAAATGGAGTTTGCTAAATACCACACTATTTGCAAACACTAAAACCTTCAAAAGAAATACACCACAGACAATTAAAAAATATCTAAGAACAGTGCACACTCTATGCGACAGCTGTCAAAAAAGACACTGTTCGCTAAAAACAACCAAGATCTGATGGTGCTAAACATTGTTCCACCTGCACCGTTCATACTATGGTGAGCAATTTACAGGTAGTCCATCTTCTGAAGCGAAACAAGCACACGTACATAGGTTAGTACCTGGTGCACACAGTCTTCTATGTTAAGTTGTAGAAATAAAAACCTTTTTAGGGGTTCACTGATACACCTGGTCCTTAAAACCAACAAAGAAGAGATTGGCACGGAAGCTGTAATATCAAAAAACATATTTTAATAACCTCAGATGAGGGAGATTGCGTCATACGGTACCCGCAGGCCACTGTAGGAGGCATTCTAAGGAGTGCAGAGAACAGGGTCCTTATATATGCATTTGTTACATAGTCGGCATAAAATCAAGGGGAGGTCCTAGCACATACAAGCATGCTTATTGACTAATATGGGTATACAAAATTTGCTTGCTCCACAAAGTGGGAGGGGAGACTAAACTGCTTACATCAGTAAGAATAGCCTGACAGTTCTATACTAGGAGCAGGTGCATTCTACCAGCTAGGCCTTTCTGAGCATGTGCAAGACTCTGGAAGAGGGAGAAAGCACATGGCTAACTAAAATGGCTGCCAAGAACAAAATGGCTTTCAGCTCATGCTAACAGCGATTCCTGCAATCTTTAACAGATGGTCCTTTTAGCATGAGCTAAAGACATTCCTATGATCTAGAAGGAACATAGAAAATATTTTGCACATTTTCTTCTCATAAATTCATCAATATCCTAATCCCTTGCTAGGTGGGCATTTACATTCTAAACATTTCATTAAGCGGGTATATATAAGGTATAAGCAGGAGTACAAAGGGAACAGAGCATTGGGTCATACAGGTAGCAGGAGAGAGTAATGACTATTATCTCAAACAGAAATCTCAATATTTTTCCAACCCTAAGCAGAAAGCAAATCCCAAAACCATCTAGTCTAATTCTAAGTTTCAGGGCTCTGATGTATTTCAGTGACTATCTATTTCAATTTCAGAATAGCCAACAGCACATACATAATAAAAACATTTTTCCTTTATGAGGGCTAAAGTATCAATTAATATACTCAAGGAAAGAGTAAAGTAACATTTGTCAACTGCTCAGGAAAACGTTTTTCGTGGAGAATAAGCATGATAAGTAATGCAAATATTAAGGAAGTCAGACAGATTATTACAAAAACAATCCTGGCTCCGGGGGACCAGGAGGACCACACAGGGCCATAGGAATTAGGACGAGGAGCCGCAAAGGGCTGCTCCTCCTCAAAAATGGGACGACCAAAGGGGTACATTATTAACAAAAAAAAAGTCCTCGGGAAATTGAAGCTGCTGTACAACCATCCAGAGGGGAGTCTTCTCCCTGTGTCCGTTTGAGCCTCACAGGCAGGCTCTTGTTGTTCCCACGGTGGAGCTGCATAACTCGCAACTCAAGAATCACAACCCAGTTTGAGAAGAAAAAGTCTTTCAACGATCCTGTCCAGTGTCTCAGGCAGTGCACCAGTTTTCTTCACTTTAATCTAACAGGCACCAAGGGCACAGCACCTGTACCCTAAACTCAAGTCCTTCCCTAACTCCTGTATTGCTCCGCTGGCGCACTGCTCTTTTGTTGGGGCCACAGAGTATAGCCAGTATGCTCAGGCAACCCTTGATCAACAAACAAAGGCGCAGACTTGCATTCACTTGGGGACCAGGACTCAAAAGCCTGAAGCAACCCTTGTTTCAAAGGGGGTCACCTCAAGTAAAAGCCTCCTTGCCGTCCTTGTCGGTCTGTGACTCTCTCAGCTGGGCATCAAAAACTGGATCCACACAAAGATTTCTCCATCCTGATTTGTGACCCCGCCTTTTCGCCCAAGACAGTGGCAGGGGTACACACTTCACGTCCCAGTGCTTCCGCCTTTACTGAGGTCCTAGATGCCAGCAACGCCTGTGCTGGTTCCCTTTATCTTGACTCCAAGCTGGACTGGTGCTGACTCCCAGGCTGGATCTGATGTCCGGGCCCCTCTGGCAATGGTTGTAGGGCAGCAAATATCTATTGGTGGACAGAACAAAAGGGTCTTTAGACAAGGCACAGAAATAATCTATCAACAGAGAGGATAGTCTCAGAATACTTCCTTAGTCTTGGGGCGCCTTATATTAGCAAGGCACCCAAGAACCACTTCATCTATCTTAGAATAAAAAACCCTAGACCTATTGGCAAGTATAAAAGGAACTTTTTGGTGAACTGACAAGAGTAATACTTTACACAATTTGATTTGTTTCTCCCAATCCCAAGCAGCCAAGGAAGTCTGTGTTCATTTACTAAATTCTGAGGAAAGAGAAAAACAATACAGACATACTCCAAATCCTTACATTTGTGTATTCCTATATTATTCATCTGAAGAACCTCAAGAAAAAGGAACTTTTCTACACTTCTACTTATGAACCTTGCATTACTTGTACAGGACTGCAGACACTTCTAAAATAATTTCTCTTAATAAAAACACCTACATTTTACACTTAGGACCATGCTCTCATGTTATAGGCGCAGCTGGAAAATCTAAAACTGTTAATTTAACAGGGATTCTTATTTCATAAAGAACTAAAAAAAAAACCTCAACATAGGGGGTACATAAATTTCTCCAGCAGAACATGTTGTGACAAACTCCTATAAAACAATATTTTCCTTCAAAATGTTTGCTAAGGATCACATGGGCGTCTTTCCTGCATTCTACTTTTCACGATCTGGACTATGCAACATCAGCTCTAACAATGGGCTGTCAGCTTATTTACACAGACTAGCTAATAAAAGACTAGCAATGCCCTTGCAAAACTGTATATAACATGAGAATAACATAAACAATAATGGTGTTGTCACCTGAGGTTTTTGAACAGAAACCCCCACTATACAGTTCCCTTTAAAGGTCAAATAAGGGAACATCAATCTGTTCTACTCATTCTTTCATACAGGATGGGCAGTAACATAGCATATTTTTTTAATCATTTTATTAATTCTAACAATTTTAAAACAGTATTATTGAATAGCCAATTAAATGTCTCATGGCCATTTCCTAGACAGCTTAGACAGACTCAAGAGAGTGAGAAAAAGAGAGAGAAAACATAAATTTGCCTACCCTTAATTTGCCCAGGAGCTAACCTCCTTCCCCCATTTTGACAGTAGGAAAACCTGAAATCAGGTTTACCCTCTGTCAACACTATCTACCCCTATTTGTGGCAACTGGGCACAAACAAACTTGTAGGAGATATCTTAGAAAGTGGCTATTTTCTTATTCAGCCTAACACAAGCACATTGAGTTAACTTTAGAAAGCGTTAATAACCAATTACCAATTCCTTCAGCAATTGTACTAGATTAACATGAGGGCGCATGTATGCAAACTAAAATCCATTGCCTCCTTATCTCAGCCCTTGCACAGTAATCTTTAAGCTAAAACCATTATTTTTATATACATGGCAGAGCTATGCTCTACTCAGGGCCCACATACGTCACTGCTTTTCCTTCTGTTCATATAACTGCGCAAAACTCGCTTTTGCCAAAAATAGTAAGCAAAGCTTCTCTTCCTCTCTCTGCGCTGTCATCTCTTCTGTCAAAATCTGTTCGGAGGTCGAAGTGTCAAAGCAAACCTTACCCTTAGCCCTGCTAGGTTGCTAAATGCAGAACTTCGACCTGTGACCCTTACCAGCTGTCCCATTTTTGTGTAAGGCTTTCCATGCGGTCTTTCCAATTCAAAGCAACTCTGGAGAATCACAGCTGAAAGGCAGTCCTGTTCCGTACCTGTTTTCCAGTAATTTAGAGGTAGGATAATAACTTCTGCTCGTTTCTTTATACTTATTTTCATTTGTGTACAGTGTGTGGTGTGCAGTCTAGCAGTACAGAGGTCAGCTGTTTGTTCTATACTTGCATGTGTACATTACTGAAACCTGAGATCAGTTTGAAACCTGCCCTGAGTGGTAGAACTGCTTTTAAATAGTGAATTTTGCCCAATTTCGACTTTGGTGGTAGGGGCACTTAAAAATGAATAACCTACAATATTTTGGCATATTAGGGATCCCCAGGGTGTCCTCTAGATATCCCAGAGATGGGGGATCAGAAATGTATAAGGTACATCCTTAAGAAATAAGTTTTTATGTGCCTGGATAAAGTGAAATTTCACATTGCACTCCCCACATCATGGTAAAGTGCTACTCAAATCCAACATTGATGCTAGGAGCTATATATTATTCACAGTATGATTATCAGACATTACAAAGATCAAAAACAATTTTAGGGCAATTATTTTTAATACATTTTTGTTTCATATAATCAAAATTCCCCTTTTTATTTTTTAATATTGATCACCAACCCTTTTGATGGTTCCATGTATGAAAAGCAAGCCTCATTCCTTTCCTATCACCTTTAAATGTATTCATTTATAACTCTAAGCACAGAAGCCTTACTTGAAACATAAAAAGTCTGCGTCACTTTTAAAGGACAGTAATTATTTAACATCAGAACCACGGATGTGCTTGTATAAAAAAGCATTAAGAAAGAAAATCCCTTTTAATCTTTTCTCTGTTATCCAAAATAATGAAACTGTCTTTTCTGACTTTTAAAATCAGCAGTTTTTAATGCACATTTTCAAACCATGTTTGCACTAACTTAAAATCTAGTTGACTCGGCAGTTTCCTTGTGGCTTGGGACCAAGAATAGCCATGTGTTGTTGACACAGCTGTGTTCTGACCAGCAGGCGCCAACATCTCAGGCCTTTCAAACCAGCACAAATCTATCGTTCTGTAATGTCGTGTTTATTTCAGCAACAACCAATTCACTCAGATGATGTGAATGCCTTTCAATATTAATACAATGTATCTAAGGAGACTACTGTAACATTTTGCATTTTAGTCCTAATTGTGTGAAAGCACACAAATTCGTTTTTTCTTTCCTTTCTATGAGGCCTATTTTATTCCTATTGAGTGTGAATTCTGATTTATCTTTACCAGTGTGGCAATTTGCACATATCTATAGTTTCTTACTTTGTCAATTTTAATGGTAGCGTGCAGCTATTTAGCATATGTTACATTATTCATTCCCTGAATTTTAAAATGTAGTAATTTAAATGACATTTGCATAACAGAATGACAACAAAAACCAAATTTAGCTCATTCCAGACATTTTCAGAAGGGGGGTCATACACTCATAACACACAACACAGCGCGCTTAAGGCTAGCCATTCTTACACAAAAAACATAGTCTATTTTACTGAAACAAGTACTTTCAAGCATGTTAGTCCACAACCACACACAAAAAAAATAAACAATTAACCCACAAATCAACACTTAGGACAGCTTACAGACTGTACGCAAAACCAAACTATTTGTAAATACTAATTGTAAGTCATATTTACAAGAAGAGCTCTCAAAAGTAGTCCAAAAGACTGCACCAAAACAGCCCAAAAGACTGTTCCATGTTCAAGAAGCCAAAATACCCCAAATTCGCCAGTTTTGGCTGGTAGAACACTCAAAAAGCACTCTGCATATCACCACTTATGAATGTTACTAAGTGCGCAGATCCGGATCCTTTGTATATATATATTTGGTTCCATGGTGTACTAGTCATCACGGAAGAAATATCTTTTTATACCTAAACCTATTTAGGTATCCCCTCTGAGGGGAGTCAGCTGAGTACTTACTAAATCCATATTGGTACCTCCAAGACAGCAACACTTTCTACAAAGTGTGCTAGAAGCAGGCATGTCAAGAATATTATAGCATATATAATATTATACTCCAAGTGACACTTAACACAATGTGTGCCGTTCAAGTTTTCAAAGTTAGAGAAAAATCTGCTCATTACCTGCCTTCATTTGCTGCAGCAAACAAACAAACAAACAAGAATCTTGGCCAAGTCATTCCAAACAAAAGTGTTGCTACAGCAACCTTACCAAACCAAAGTCTCCAGCTTCCAACTGCCAAGTTCTGAGTGACCTAACGGTCGTTTTTTAGAATACTCACACCAAAGAAGTTCTCAGTCGGGAGCGGCAAACACTTGGAGGATCAGATCAGGAAGACCAGAAATATACTGGGCTGGAAAGACAAACAATCTCCGTGCGCAGGGTACCTCCTCAGTAGATTCCTGTCCTGTACTCCTCAGTAGATTACTGTCTCCCTTCAAGACCACTCCCTTGGATAGCCGCTTCACCGATGAGGTCCACGGTTGGGCGCCATTTTGTAGAAATAAAAACCTTTTTAGGGGTTCACTGATACAAATGGTCCTTAAAACCAACAAAGAAGAGATTGGCACGGAAGCTGTAATATCAAAAAACATATTTTAATAACCTCAGATGAGGGAGATTGCGTCATACGGTACCCGCAGGCCACTGTAGGAGGCATTCTAAGGAGTGCAGAGAACAGGGTCCTTATATATGCATTTGTTACATAGTCGGCATAAAATCAAGGGGAGGTCCTAGCACATACAAGCATGCTTATTGACTAATATGGGTATACAAAATTTGCTTGCTCCACAAAGTGGGAGGGTAGACTAAACTGCTTACATCAGTAAGAATAGCCTGACAGTTCTATACTTGGAGCAGGTGCATTCTACCAGCTAGGCCTTTCTGAGCATGTGCAAGACTCTGGAAGAGGGAGAAAGCACATGGCGAGCACATGGCTAACTAAAATGGCTGCCAAGAACAAAATGGCTTTCAGCTCATGCTAACAGCGATTCCTGCAATCTTTAACAAAGTAGAAATTGCCCTGCTGAGACGATTCTCTTCAATAACTCAAGTCTCATTACAATACTTAGTATGTAGTGCGTAGAATCTTTGCCCTGATGGAAACTTTTTCTGCAGTACCAAAATACTTATGTGGAACATTACCTGTATACAAAGTTACTCTTGAATATAAAGATTTATAACATTTTCAATACCTCTACACAGCTATGGTGCATTAGGAGGACATGTGTTTTCTAAATACTTACACCCATTGGATCCAAACTGTACAAAAGTAAGTGCAAAAGCAATATGATAGTTATCCGCCACAATCTAAACTATAAAACAGATGAGCACAGTCAATGGATGAGTTAATCAGTGATGTAATCAATTATGTCATTTGAGATGTCATCAGTGATGTAATCAATGATGTCATAGAACATCATGAGTGATGTCATATGTGAGTCATAAGCAGTGCATGGTGGGGCGCAAGTTATAGTTAGCGTTAGCACTACTAGCTATAACTGGTGAATTTCTGTGTTTTTTTTAGTTCAAAATGTTAATGCTCACACTGACAAATTCTACTATAACCTTACTTTAACCTAAGTTTTTCTCAGTGAATAAAACTGGAAATATGTATAATATGTATAAGTATATGTATCTATACATATACTTACCCGATATAATGATGGTAACTGCGATCTAGTGACTCCCGGAACAGTTGCCTGTACTCAATCATGTATATGTGTTATGTAATGAAAAAGTTCCTAGCTACCGTAACGGAAAGTTTCACTTCTATTTAGGACGTGGAGGTGAGGATTATGCCTCACTCTCTTCGCATTAATAATACACAGCAGCCATTTTAAAGATACAAGAAAACTACTATTCCCATGAATCCTTGGGAACAAACAACAGTTCAACAACAACTAATGATCAAGTCCATGTCTCAACCAATCAGGGGTTCCCTTGTCTCCATATAGTCCTCCACTTGTCTTTCCCCTTCCTCTTACGTAGCGCGAGTCACGCCGAGGTCCTAGAATTATGCCTCCTGTTTACTGAACTCCGCTCCTAGGCACAAAAAAAGTAGCAATGAGCTCAATTCATAATCCAAGACAGCAAGATACATACAAGTTAGCAAAATACGACATTGCATCGCTAATGGTTAACAATAACTTGTGAAGTAGGCTAACCCTGACAATGCAAAATGTAACCAGTACCAAACCAGATATGTTCAATACTTATCATCAAGGAACAAAAATACCTTACTTACTAGTCACGGGGAGGGAAAACAGGTCATACGCTTTGGATGGGAATAATCCTTGCCTCCGCGTCCTTAACAGAATTGAAACTTTCCATTACGATAGCTAGGAAATTTTTCAATCTATATCAGGACCGGAGGTGAGGATTATGCTTGTTCAAAGCTTGCTCACCACCAAGTGGTGCAGTTGGCTGCATTCATAATGTCCTCCAGCCAAGCACCCAGGGTGAATGCTTTTGAAGCCAATGCAGCCTGGGTTGAATGTGCTCCAAAGATCTTCTAACCAATGCCAGCCTCCCTCATTACCCACCGTATCCAGTGAGCTGTCGTAGGCGAGGAGACCGCCTTGTGTGATTTCCTAAGGGCAATCAGGAGATGACGCTTGCCCGGGTCACGGAACTCCTCTTACATTTCCTCATAGGCTTTGAGGCACTGCACTACACACAGCTTCTGCATTTTAGGAAAAGATGGGTACAAGATTATCCTGGTATGACATTTAGTTAGGCGGCTGACCGTGAAAGATACCCCTGAAGGGGAAAAAGGCCTGCAAGAGATATCCAAGGCCCGGACATCAGACACCCTTCTACAAAAGATCAGGCATAAGAGCATGGCTAATTTGGCAGAGAGCTCCTTCTGCAACATAAATCTGTTGGGCTGCAAGGATAAAAATAGGCAAAGAACCTGATTGACATCCCAAAGGGCAGTATACTACGGTTACGGTGGGAGTGACAAACGGATACCTCAAAGCAGGCAACAGACAAAAGGATGCTCCCCCATTGGGGTGCCATCTACTGGAATATGGCCTGCCGATGTGGCAAAGCGGAAAGTGTTTGTGGAGCAGGTAGCCAGGCCATCAGAGGCCAAGGTAGCCAAGAAATTGAGGACCTGCACTAAATCGGCGACCACGGGAACAAGACCTCGTCACGTCCATCTTATCCAAGCCGAACTTCATCGCTTGACCGTGCTGTCGGCCCAGCCGGAACTCCTCAGCCTTGTGCAAAAGGCCCGGGTCTGACCATCTACCCCTGTAATCCTCCATGCCATCAGGGAAAATGATCCGTCCAGAACCATTTGATGGGGACTCTGATCTGGATCTAGGAGAAGAGTCCGAAATTGGGGGAGACAGATTGGAGAATCCCAGGAAAGTTCCAGAAGAACCGGAAACCCAACTTGAGATTTCCAAATGGGCGTGACCATCACCACCTCTGCTTGCTGACGTCTGACTTGGGCAGAGGCTCACGTGATCATCGCAAAGGGGAAAAGGCATGGCCCTTCTCCTGGCTCCAGTCCTGGAGAAATGCATCTGTGACGACTGCCTGTGGGTCCAGACGCCAGCTGACGAAACCTGGGTAACTGGTGGTCCAGTCTGGACGCAAACAGGTTGATCGAGAAAGGACCCCAAGCCTGTTGGAGAATCGCAAAGTCTCGAGTCCCGAAGGTGGCGCGAGTGCCAATCTGCCACCTGATTCTCCTACCCCGGTAGGTATTCGGCTGTAACCGAAATCTGATGATCTAGGCAGTACTGCCAAAAACTAGTTGCCAAATCCAAGAGTGTTTTGGGGCGGGTGCTCCCTAGATGGTTGATTTATCGGACCGCCGATATATTGTCCATCTTAAATAGAACATATGACTGGATCCTGTCTCGGGTCCAACACTGGATTGCAAAAGAGCCTGTAAGAAGCTCTAGACAGTTGATATGTAGTTTGTGTTCCTGAGGAGACCACAAACCTCCTGTGGAAAACTCTCCACATTGAGCGCCCCATCCTGATCTGCTGGCGTCTAGGACCAGAAAACCGCCCTCCCGTTCTAGGCCTCCATGTGGGCCAGCCACAAGCAAATCTCTTACCTCGCTTCTGGCGAGTGGGAGAACCTTTGGGAATATGTGAGGCCCTTCCGCAAATGGACGGCCTTCAGGCGTTGCAGGGCCCAATAATGCAGGGGCCCCAGGAAAATTGCTTGGTTTGAGTAGGACAAGGCTGACCAGACGTGTGATGTGCTGTAGTGACACATGAGTTTTGGTCAATGTTTTCCATAACTCGTGATGAATCTTTGGCATCTTTCAAGGCGGGAGACTCAAGGTGGTCTTGGTATAGTCTATCACAAAACCCAGGAAGGTAGTTATCTGAGAGGGAACCATAAGCAACTTCGTTGTTGATAACAAAACCCAGATCTTTTAAAAGGGTAACCGCCAAGTGCAGTTGGAGTGACAGTGTCCTAGGGCACTTAGCATGTCGTCCAGATAGACGATGAGACACACCCCTTGCGCTCAAAGGAACTCCCCCACTGGCTTGAGAACTTTGGTGAAGCACCAAGGGGTGGTGGAGTGGAAAACTCATACGTTCGGTATTGCCTAGTGAATTGTTGGAATCTTCTGTGGGGCAAAACTCGGGATTGCGAGGTATGCGTCCTTCAAGTTGAGACGTACTATTGAATCCGAGGGGTGTAAACGTCCCGCAGAAGGTGAATACCCTCCATTTTCAAGTGGCGGTATACAAGCCATTCGTTGAATTGCCCACCGTCTGCCTTGTCGACGAGAACAAGATTGCTGATAAAACCTCTTGGGTGAGGAAAAGAGAGGCAGATACCCCTTTGTCCAGCAGGGAGGCGACCTCTTTGTCTATCAGGGCGACTTCCTTAGAGGAGAACTAAATGGGCCTCGGAGGTTCATCTTGATGAGGGGTGCCAAGTAACTCTATTTGAAAACCCTGAATATTCTGTAACACCCAATCGTCGGAGGTAATGGTCCTTCAAACATGAGCGAAATTTGCCAGACGGCTCTCTACCCTTAGAAGTGAAGAAGGGAGGACACTCACCGGACTGGGAAGCAGCGTTGGATCCTTTCTAATCTGCTATGGAAATGTTGTCCTCTCGTGGGGGAAATGTTGGCGAACCGGGAGTTATTTTGTTAAGCGCCTCGCCTAGAGCCTTGTCCTTTTAGAGTGTATTGCGCATGTATGCGGCCGGCTTAGTGGCCCCTTCCTCGACTGCCCCACCCTCCCACCCCAAAAACCTGAGGGTGAAAAACGTTTTTGATGGAGGATTGGGCCTTCTCTAAAGATGTAAATATACAGACAAACTTGCCTAATTCCTTTATGAAGGGCTCCCCACTCTGCACTACAGCACCTGCCTCTGAGACCGCCAGGTCCCCAAGCTTCGGATCTACTTTTATTAGGAAGGCATGGCGCAATTTAGGTTGCCAAGAAAAATGATAGCACGTTGTGCCCTTCCGGAAAGCACCTCTGGGGAAATGAGAGCGCTGGATGCCTTGGCATCTCCGGCCATGTCAAATATTTTCGATAACGGGCCGAGAGTGTCCAGGGGCTTGTCCTAAAACGCCCACCAGGACCTATCTATACCCTGTTTAGGGCCCTTTATAAATTTTGCCAAAAAGGTGGCCATGGTAGAGTCCAGCTCAGATGTTAAGGTCACTTTCTCATCCAGGGACGGGCGAGGACATTCCACCCGGAGGTGGTTGCGAGCTTCTTTTTCAAGGGGCTTGTGAATGCGTGCTGCTGCATAATTAGCCACCTTCAGGGATGGCACCCATTCCGCCAACCTGGGATGAATTATATCATCAGGGTCTAGAAGGTCGGGCCCCATCCAGCTTAACTGTGTCCATGGGTGGTGGGAGATGGGAAGGAAGCCAAGGCTTTGAAGGGTCGGGTTCATCATCTGTGTCTGCATGGGGGTCATCGGGCCAGAAGGTTCCCAGTGTCTGCATGGGGGTCATCGGGCCAGAAGGTTCCCAGGACAGGGTGGAAGGAGGGTCCTGGTTGAGGAATGCATGCTTCAGATGCTTGAAGGCATCATGGTCTACTCCCTCCTGGCAGCGGCCCTTGGCCAGTATTTCATCCTGGAGGGGTTCCGCAGGGGCCTGCGGTGCAGGGACAGGTTGTGATGTCTGCGTAGTCTTTTCACATTCCCGTGCAATTTGTTGGGCAAGATGCAGCTCCATGGGGCACCATGGCCTCCCCAACAGCCCTATATATGGTGGTGTCCATGGCCTCATTGAAACCATCATCCCACGTGAAGAAGGCTAGAGGATCCTCCTCACCCTAGGTGTTGTCAAAAGGCTCCATAGAACCAAACATCAATGGCACTAAGCACTTTATGTGATGGAAAGGTGCTCTCAACTGGTGAAGCCAGCAGGACTCAGTAATAGATGGGCTGGTGGGCAGAGCCTCACGGCGGTGGACCCAAGCCCCAGGACACACACTCCCCTTAATGCAGGATATAGTGGGGAACTTTTTGCCTGGGAGCATGTGTCCCATAATGCGCACAAGACGCCTCTGCTATCGGGATGAGGCTTATTTGCAGTGAAACACCACCGGAATATTGGCCGGCGCAATACGGGCCCTTTTTCTGTCATGCCGAGTAGGCCGCGTTGGAAGCGCTATACTGGGGGAATACTGGCCCCTCCCCAATGTGTCACGCCTGGTCGAGCACAGTGAATACAGACCCCTGAGGCACGGGGCATAATTTTGATAATAATAATTAGCCCAATACAGGCTACAGACCCCAGCCGGGGCGTCTCTCTCCAGGCAGGACAGGCTCACAGAACTTCGACATGCGACTTCACTCCCGTTTCTGAGGGAAATGAAGGCTGTGCGTTGCAGTGGTAGACGCGCCTGTGTGGGCGCCACCTTGCAGGCGGAGGACTGTGTCGAGGAGCTACAGCAACAATCAACCGCGAAGGGAACGCAAGAGGTACCACGGCCCAGTAAATACCAAAATTATGTAACACAAGAAAAAGTCACAACCTGTAGGAGAGAAAACACAATCAAACATAGGCAGTAAACATAAGGTAGAATGACTTAGCTTCGGCTGCGAGCAGCGAAGAAAGAGGAAAGGGAAAGACAAGTGGAGGACTATATGGAGACAACGAAACCCCTGATTGGCTGAGACATGGACTTGATGATCATTGGTTTTTGAACTGTTGTTTATTCCAAAAGGCTCATGGGAATAATAGTTTTCTTGTATCTTTAAAATGACTGATGTGTTATAATAAAGCGGAAAGAGTAAAACAGCCTCCGGTCCTGAAATAGAATTTTATTTCCAATTATATAGCTGAGAGTCTATAGAATGTATGTGTAATGTGTTCTTATAGCAGAAAAATAAAACAAAAGTTCCACGTCCCTGATCTACAGTAATGACGTGGCTCTCTTAAATTCTTGGTAGGGAACCCTACTATTGAATATTGCTATAGGGTAGCCCTCTCTACCTCACCACCAACTTATAAGGTGGCCTTTGACTTGTAAACAGGAGACAACTGTCAAAAGAGTGCCTTTTCTATGGCTAACAGTCTCTGCAGCATTCTTGTAAACAAGATTTTTTAAGGGCTTCTTTACCACCATAATTGTTAGAAAGGGCACAGGACTGGTCATTCCTTTCTTACGGCATGAAGGTCTTTAGATACTACAAGAGAGAAGGGGTCATCAGATATGCAATTAATCAAAAAGAAAAGTCTTTCTTTTTTTTTTTTAAAGATGGATTCAGAGGGAGCCATCTGTAAAACAAGGGGCGAGTGTTCCAAAGTTTGAATGCAGGATATCAAAACGATCTGCCCTCTTGTCTGGCTTTGCGAACTTTAGGGACTTGCAACGACCTGTGGTTGTTGGATCCGAGGGCTCTAGATTGATAGTATGGTTTTGAATCTGTTCCTTAAGAAGAGAGGACCTTTCTGGGAGAAGGCTCTATAGTCAAGAGTTAGCACTTTACATTGAGTACGAGTAGTCACTGGCAGCCAGGGCAAGAGTTTCAAATAAGGAGTAACAGATTGCTGAAAAGGTAGTATCAAAATCAGGCTTGCTGCTGCGTTCTGAATGATCTGAAGCTGGTGATCCAGATAGGCCAGGAGGCCCAAGTGCAGGCTATAAGCATCATCCAATCTCTATGTTAAATTTAAAGTCTTAAGTTTGGCAAAACAAAGAGAGGAGGTGTTCTGAATTGGAGGTGCAAAAGAGAGGTTGTATCAAATGTAATGCCCAAAGTTGTTATTGTAGATACTTATTGGATGAAATGTACTAAAATCATGAATTATGCTTATTAAAAATACAATTTCCTAGGCCATTTTATAGATTTTATTCAGCCCGACTTATATGAATTTTAATTTCACTGTGAAATGGCTTGCACTGCTCAGCATCTCTCATCAAGTGTAACACTGTGTCATTAACAATTGCACTTGCAGAAATGTGATGAAATTGTCAATAATCATTGAAGGCTGATATTGACATGCCCAAGCTGTATGAATTGAAAAGGAGGTGGGTTATAGAAGGAAGCTGGCAATTACCCTCATGCTGCACACGGACATTGTCAGATCACAGCAAAAACATGAAAATTGCTGAAAGTGAATAGGAAACCATTGTTTTTGAAATCCCATTTTTTTTCTTAACGTTGTTTTTGTTTCGTGATTCATCGCGAAATTGTAGGAAATGACGTGCCAGATTCCCTAACCTAAAATTTTGAAGGTGGAAACTGATATCTATTGTCTGTTGTGTGTCTTGTCTAGTTTACAGAAGATGGAACAAGAGCTGCCCTTTAATATCAACATAAAAGAACCAAGATGGGACCAGAGCACCTTCAGAGGAAGGGCCAATCATTTCTTCATGGTGACTGATCCACGAAACATCCTTCTCTCCTCTGAAATCCTGGAAGATGCGAAGAAGATCGTTCATAATTACAGGTGCATGGCTCCGTTTTCTTTGTTTAAATTCCTTTCAAAACCAGTTTTATGTTTTCAGTTTTCACAAATCAATCATCCGCTAAATAGCAACTGTAAACCATGCAGATTAAAGTGCTGTGTTGATAGAGGTTTTTCTTGTGCATATAAAGTGTTTGACAGAGATTAATTCTTAATGTTGATGTCATTGGATAGTTTCCACTATCTGTACCAAATATATTAAAATAGTCCACTGGAATATTCAGTGAGATGTCTATTGAAAGTAGATATCATTGTTGCTGAGGCATTTTATATCTGCCACTATAGTAAAAATAGGAATGACTGATGTGCCACTAAGATTATAACGTTTTGATCAAAGGTTGAAAATGTTAAAGTAAATCTCTCTTGTTCCTTACCGTTTTCTGGTTTCGGCAAGCCTTATATCTTCTTGCATTCAACTAATCAACCTCCCGCTCATTTAAATCCTTTCAGGGTGTTTTTAACTTCCATCCTCCCCCTGAATATGGAAATTGAACAGCTTTCTCTCTTTCACCTGCCACTTGAGCCACGTAGGTCAATCTAGAGTTAATCTCAGCACTTAATCTATGATTACAAGGTCTGCACTGAAAAAACAAGTTATAGTCATCTCCCACAAAAAGGACATAGAAAAAAATTGGAGATGCTCCTTATGCCCCTTTAATCATCAAATCTTACAAAAATGCTAAAACCCAGTCCTATCTTAAAGAACCTTTAAGTAGACTGACCGTTTTATACCTCAGGCTAATGACTTTACCGATTTCATAAAATTAAACTAATTGGGCGAAACAAACTTTCAACATTGTAGATTTTGTGATTACAGGCAAGAATCAATGCTGAGTCTACCAAGTTGCTGGCCATTATTTTTAGAAGCACAATGCACTTTATTGAGACCAGTGTTTTTAACCCACGGAATATACACTTGTAAAGAGACCTGGGCTTACTGCCTAAGCACTAACACACTGACAAACCTTGCCCGGTTTGGGAAATTCTCAAAAATTTTGCAAGATGCCATGAACTGTCTCGTTATCCCTGCCCAGTAGTGGGTTTATGCTCGTCTCTGTTGTATCTAGAAGAACCAGCCTTACTTGATACAAACTTAATTGGCAGGCATTTCCTTTCTGTTTTAATATCTACTGATTTTATATCTGTCTTTTTTTAGCATCCTGCTTTTAAATGGTGTTACTGTATCAATTTGTATTAATTATCACAGTAAAGGTTTTATTCATACATACATACACTTGAGGTACATAGAGGTATATAAATGTCTTCAAGGGCGTTAGGTTGTGTGTTTTGAGGTTGTTGTCCCTGGGCTGGAGTGGTACAGTACCTGCAGCAAAAAGTTACTTTGCTCATGTTGTCTCTGAACATAAACACATTTTGAGACTTTTTCATTTTCCTAGCTATTAGCAATTGGAATTCTAATTGCAATTTAAATTTTTTTTTTTTTGTAGCTAATCAGTTGTTGAAGCAGAGTAATGATGTATAGGTGATCTAGAAGAACAGAGTAGGCAGTCTTTCCATAAATGTATGGGTGATTCAGAACAACATAATGGACTGTCTTTCCATAAATCGTTGCCTCTTCAAAGGAAAAGTGCCTTTTTTCAACATTCAGGGTAGTGGCAGCTTCTACAACCGAATGTTGATCTTCTGGCCTGCACAGGCTGAAGGAGATTTTTTCACTTTCAAAAGAATTTGTGTTTTACTAGTAACAACAGTTTGGTCCAGGTATTTTGGGCAGCATCAAGGCTTCTTATTGTAAAATATCTTACAAGTTTGAGTGCATCTTTTTCAGTAAAATCTTATGCAATATTGTCTGCAAATGGAGACCAACTAATGAATCAATAAGTCATTTTTACTGGTGGGATTGTTTGATCAATGAGCTCTTGTACTGTATCCAAGTAAAATTGTGCTCCTTATTTTATAGTTCTGGTAGATCTGGTATGTCTTCTTATGCAGCTAATCCATGCCATGGGCCTCTTGACAAGTCTTCCGCAATGATCTGTATGTTGCTCATAAACAAGTGTTAGACTCTGTTTGTGACAGGTATTCACTCAGAGTGGTACTTCTTTTGACAGGAGTGGCTGCAGCTCCATGACCAGGCGATGACACCACTCCCTGTTGATGGCATCTCATTACAGCAGTAGGATAGAGACCTTTTGCCTGAACTGGCTCTCCATTGTAAATCGGTATAGCATGTCACGACTGGACACCAGATTCCCCCTAATTATATGCGAAGTGTGTTTGCATAAGAGTACCTGTGTACATGAGAGGTAGCATACCCCTTTTGAGGTTCCTGCTAGTTGTAGCAATAGCCTAACTTTGTAGGGGATTCCATATGGTTAGTGATTTTGCTGAATGCCCCTCTGTGCTGCCCATCAGATTCCCCTCTTTGTGTAGAATGTTTTGTTCAGACCAGGTGCCCTTGTCTGGCTTTCATTATAATCATCCTAGAAAAAAAGTAGTAAGGATCTATGTGGCTAGGACACTCTCTGGCCTGACATGAACAATGAAGTACCCAAAAGGCATGATCAATATATCCTGTGCTTTGTGGTGGTGGCTATAGACGTTGTCTGGATGTAATACATAAACTGAAAGTGGAGATTTCACCTTGAAGTGTTTTCCATAGAGTGGCAAACAAAGTAAAATGCACTCTTAAGATGTTTGTGACTATCTTTGAATTTGACTGGACAGTTATATTTGGGCTACTGCTCCATGTCTTGGTATGAGCATCTACTATGTTCACGTCTTACTTCAACAAGCTCTGCAAACGTATGTAGCAGAAGTTGGGGACCAGAGACAGAACTCTTGGCTTTTTTCTTTAGATGGGGCAAAGGCTATAGTATTCTCCCAGGATTGGCAAAAATACATTGATGTTATTACTGTTGTAAAAGCAGGTGTACTGCACTTTATGTAGGTGGCCTTTAGTGTTCAGCTCACGGCCCAAGTTTAACATTACCAAACCTTATGAGAAGGCTATGGAGTGTAAGCATGCTAAAATCAGGAGTTTATAACTGCTGTCCCCGTGTATGTGCTCCCTCCAGGTGAGCAGCTTTGAAACCCTGCTTCATGCGTCTATCGCTGTAGGAGGCCTGAACCATGCAATGTGCACGTGTAGATGTGAGGCCTGTTAGTCTGCAACCTGCATTCCTGTGAACCTTTCACCACATGGCACCGATGTCCTTGTGAGGCCAAGGTGCCTGCAGCTTGCATTGCCGTACACCTTCCACATAATGTTTTATGTCTGTATGAGGATGATCCAGCGATCTGGGACTAATAATTTTCTACAGACTAGTCCGAATTTCATTACCCAACAAGTCCCTTCACGCTGGGTTAGTAAATTTCTAAACAATTACCAAATCTTACCAAAATTCAATTAGTATCTTCATTTCTAGTAATACAAAATATGGCGATGCAATCTTTTATAGTTGACAGGGTTTAGCAAACTAATACTTGTTTCTAAATTTCTCATAAACTAGGAAAACACCTCTAATAAAGACAGACTCATTTGTAATGTTTATCTAAATAATGTGAAATAAATGCTCATCAATACCAAAACACAGTACAAATCATAGACCATTACAGAGCAACAATATCAGAGAAATAATGATAAAAATACATCTCATCTGACAGTGCATAAAGGAGTGGAAAGGCGAAGAGACAAAATCGTTCAGAGACAAATTACATTTGCAAATGGTTATGCAAATTTAGTTTTCTGTCTATACTAACCCAATTGAAATTGGAAAACACCTACCTGGCCATGAGAGCAGTAAGGCCCTTCAAGAAGATTTGAAGAGGCAAAGACTAAGTCAGGAATCAGCAGACAGAAACAGCCAGCGCAAGAATAGGAGACAGCAAACAAGGCCTATCCTCACGCAGGCAGGAAAGCAAGCCACCGACTAACATAACCCCTCCCACCAGGAACCTCAATTATACCCTAAAACCCAGATGTCCAACCTACATTCGTGTCAAAACAAAAGATTTCTCTACACATGATTGGTTAAGGAAGGGGGTGTACTGTCACACAACTCTCGTCATGTCCATCTCACTCAATGTCTTATTGTTTATTTATTCTGTATATCTACTTCCACCCCAGGAAATACAATTTTGAGCCACTGTCGTAGCATTCGTTTCCTCCATCCCGATCATGTAGTAATTTCTGTGTCACATTTATCCGCCTGTGCCGCATAAAAAGGAAATGTTCCTTCACTCGATGAAGAAATTGTTTCTTTCAGCTAACTCTTGGCAGGCACACAGGACTCATGAAGGACACTTGTCTTCCACCTTCCCCATCTCGTTCAACATTATTTTCTGAATTTATTTTCATTTCATTAACCCAATGTTTCCTGCAGAGCAGAAAACCATGCTTCTATGGATTGTTGGATTTTCGATTGACTGGAGGGATTTCAGTATGAAGAACATTTCTTTTGAAGAATTACTGGCCCTTTCAATCTTCTCAGTATAGAAACGCGATGTGATTTCTATACTGAGAAGATTGAAAGGGCCAGTAATTCTTCAAAAGAAATGCTCTCCATGCTGAAATCCCTCCAGTCAATCGAAAATCCAACAAACCCAATAACCCCCTCAGAGGAGTCCTGCAATAAAGTGGCCGACTTCTTTGCAAAAAAAAATTGCAAAAATATATGGCGCCTTCCCAGCGTAAGTATGTCAGGGCAGGAACCCAGATTGCAGGCCAGACACAGCATTCAAGGGAGAAACCCTGGATGAATTCAAGGTGCCTGAGTTAGAAGAGCTGAAGAACATAGCTAGTGGAATTAAATTGGGATCCCCACTAGACCCAGCCCGCCCAGAGATCCTAATGCAGGGAGGAAACACCATTATGCCGTTTATCTCTGAGCTAATTGCACGCTCCTTTCAACTGGGAGAAGTTCCCCTTAAATGGAAGCAGGCGATAGTACGCCCACTAAAAAAAAAGCAATCAATAGATCACTCTGTGTTAGGAAATCTACGCCCCATCTCGTTACTACCCTTCTTTGCAAAAATCGCAGCGAAAGTAACGAATAAGCAGCTAACTAATCATATCAACAAGAATGACCTATTACACTCCTCACAATCGGGTTTCAGAGCAGCGCACTCAACGGAGTCGGCACTGCTCTTGGCCACCGAAACACTGAGACAATATGCGGATGAAGGACAGACGACTGCACTGATCCTTTTGGATCTAAGTGCGGCTTTTGTTACCGTCTCCCACGGTCTCCTTCTCCAAAGATTAGAGACATGCAGCGAGAGGGACTCAGGTCTCCGCTGGATGACGTCTTTCCTCTCTTCGAGGTGTTTCCAAGTCGCACAAAACACGCATACATCCAAGAGTATTCTCCTGTCACAGGGAGTCCCACAGGAATCAATCCTGAGCCCCACGTTATTCATTTTATATGTGGGACCATTTGCAGAGCTAGTGGAAGGTCATAACGTGACCATCGTGTCGTATGCTGACGACACTCCGCTAATTGTCACATTGTCTCAAAATCCGGAACGGACAGCCCACCAATTTTCCCAATATCTGGAGGAGGTAGCAGCGTGGATGTCCAACCATTGCTTGAATCTCACTGGAAACAAAACAGAGTTGTTGATCGTGGGAAAGGCCCCATCCATTTGGACATCTGCTTGGTGACCTGAGACACTAGGTCAACTACCAACTCCGAATGCAAAATTAAAAAACCTCGGAGTGTGGTTTGACTCTAAACTGACATTTGACAGCCAAATCCAGAAAGTGGTGGGGAAATGCTTCGGGGCCCTTAAAGTCCTGAGAAAAATCCTTGACCTATTACTCATCCATGCAAGGAAAACGATAGTACATGCCTTGGTCACCTCCCAGATGGATTACGGCAATGTTCTATATCTGGGTGCATCCAAAAAAGGGCTGACAAAACTCCAATCGATACAAAACGCGGCAGCCCCCCTAGTGCTGAACCTCCCAAAAAGAACATCCACAACGAAAGCTATGGCAAGCCTGCACTGGCTACCTGTGGAGAAAAGAATCATGTTTAAGGCAATGTGCTACTGTCACCGAATCCTGTCAAAAAAAAGGTCCACGGTATCTCCAATCACTGATAACATCCTATACACCAAGCCGGAACCTTAGATCCAAAGGCAGGGCATTGGTAACTGTGCCGAGAATACAGAAAGCGAGGGTGGGTGCACGCTCCTTTAGATATCTTGCAGCCAAAACATGGAACACACTGCCTGCAGACATAAGAGCAGAACCCTGTGAAACCACCTTTCGCAAAAATCTAAAGACATGGCTGTTCCCATTGTCAAACCAGAGCAGACCTACTAGGACTACTGTCACATGCCTCTAGGTTTTGCGTAGAGTCTCTACGCTGCCTCACTGAGAGTCTGCTTCTAGCGCGGGGACACACCGGTGGTGTAACCAAGCGCTTTACAAAGGGAGAAAATAAATAAAATGAACATCATTAATCACTTATAATGCTTTCCATTACGCACCCACCCTGTGTTGCATTTATTCTTGCGCAACCGGAGTTAATATTAATTTTCCTAGCAAACGTTAATAAAATGCATCAAAGCAGCGTTAGTCTTTTATTTTACATTAGTCAAAGAGCATTTGCGTCTGGTTCAGTGCTTTAGTTCGCGCTTGCGCATTAGCATTTTTCCCTCATGTTAGGCCCTTTCCCGCATACGTTTTTCACTGCAAACAGTTAATAAGTGTTACTGAGGGTTCAATTCGAGCAGGTTTCATTTCGCGAAAACCCTGCTCCATCAATCCCCCCTTTGATGGCGTTTTTGAGCTATAACAAAAATACCCACCAATACAAATTACCACTTTCAGAATTCTGTTGTTCTCTCTCGTTTCATCATTATTCCATCTAAATCCTTCATTATTTCATAGTAATTTCCTTCCTTTCCTGTCCTCTAACTCTAACTTTTTCTCATCTCTTTTTCTCTTTCTTGCTCTTCGTTTAACATCAGGCGACTCCTTTTTGCACTTGCTACACTTATAAATCAAGAAAACCATTAATATTGCTGTAGCCACTGCAATAATTGGTGTTAATATTCTCCCTAACACACTGTTCCCAAATGTAGCAAACCAATTACCCATAGAGGAGAAACCCTTACCAAGTTTCTCCCAAGCACCATCAACCTTCAGTTCTGCCAAATCTTCACGAAGATTTGTAATATTCTTTATATACCCCTCGTAACTCTTACTCTTATGAGGGATATATGTGCAACATTGTTGTATTTTCAACATATTGCAGACTCCACCCTCTTTAGCCAACAGCACATCAAGGGCAAGTCGATTTTGTAAAACCATAGACCTAATTGCAACCATTTCAGTATCAATCATCAAAAACCCACCAGCAGCGTATATTGATAAACGATCAACCACTGTAGATAATTTTCTAATTTTGTACGAATTTAGAATAACTCCAACTGAAGGTATCAATGCTCCAAAAATATCAGTTCGGAAAACGAAGAGAGTAAGAGTTCCGAACAAGAAATACACAGCTCCAGAATGGACATATGTGGTATTGGAAGAAATTGAGCACACAGATCAGAGCAAAGAAAACGTCGGTACAAAGCAGAGTGAAACAAACGGTTTTGAACCACCTTAAAAGAACTGTGTAAATTTGAGCTGAATTTATCCCTCTTAGACAAGATGCTTCAAGAACGATGGCCACTGTACATACTGCATATGAAGCACGCAATGCATCTTTTTCATCTCTCAGACAGGAACCATCTACAAACATCACACAATCTGATTCTGGCAATGGTGTATCTCTTATGTCAGGCCTTGGTTTCGTACACAACTCTGTCACATCCAGATAATCATGATTTGCTTCATCTTTTACTTCTTCACAACTTGAACTCGGCAACAAAGTCGCTGGATTCAGTGTTGTGCATCTTGTTACTGTCACATTCTCAGCACCCAAGACCACTCTTTCATATCTAGTCAAACGACTACTTGTCATATGCTGTGTTCTCGTCCTTGTCAGCAAAATCTCAACAGAATGTGGCACATACACTCTCAATGGATGTCCATCACAATTGATTCACTCTGCTCCAGGCTAACACAAGTAGCAGCCACTGCTTTCAAACAACCTAGCAACGCTGCAGCCACTGAATCCAAAGTAGCAGAGAAATATGCCACTGGACGACGCGCCATTCCATGTGTCTGCGTCAAAACTGAAAGTGCACATCCTTCTCACAACAGAACAATGCAAAGTCTTTACAATAATCTGGCATTCCCAATGCAGGTGCTCGACAAAGACTATCTCGCAACTCAACAAAAGCTTTCATCATCTAATTCAATCGGATCGATTACATCTTTATGAGTCAATCTCTGTAATGGCTTGGCTATCAGTGAAAAACCACTGATTCACTGTCTGCAGTATCCAACCATGCCCAGAAACATTCAAACTTCTTTCTGTGTTCTGGGAGGACCCATTTGCAAAATCACAGTAATCCGATCTTGTGATACTTTCCTGACTCCTTTTTCAATTTTGTGTCCCAAATATTGAACCTCTTTTTGACAAAACTGCAATTTTGCTGGTGACACTTTATGCCCACCTACTGCCAAATGGTTCAGTAGAGCAATTGTATCTGTCACACATGCCTCTCCTGTCTTTGATGCCACCAATAGGTCATCGATGTATTGTACCAATACTGAGTCTTCTGGCGTAACCAATGACTCCAGACACTTTTTCAAAATTTGATTGAAAATTGAAGGACTCTCTGTATACCCTTGAGGAACTCGGCACTATGCCAAAACACGGTCTCCAAACCGGAAAGCAAAGAGATATTGGCTATCCTGATGCAAGGGTATCGAGAAAAATGCTTGGCACAAATCGATCACTGTGAACCATTCTGCATCACAGGGAATTTGATAAAGAATTACTGCTGGGTTTGGCACTATTGGACAACAAGGTACTACAATCTTATTGATTTTCCTCAAATCTTGCACAATTCTATACTTGCCGCTCTGTTTTTTAATTCCCATAATAGGTGAATTACAAGGACTCCCTAGTATCTCTCTCAGAATACCCTGTTCAATCATTTGCTCAATTACAGGAGTAATTCCTGCAATAGTCTCAGGACTCATTTTGCACTGTGGTGTTTTTGGAAATTCTGCACCTTGTTAGACTGAAATTTGAATAGGATCAACACCCTTCATCAATCCGATGTCTTTCCCTGTAAAATCCCACACATCAGTCATCACTGTATCTCTCAATTCAACAGGCAAATTCTTCGCTGTAAATAAAGGATACAAATCATTCACTTCTGTCCCTTGCCTTGCTAACATCACTTTGAAAGCAACATCCTCATCTGGTGTTTGAAATGCAATACCATCTGGTGTACAATAGACGGTGCAATTCATTTTACACAGTAAGTCCCTACCTAAAAGGTTCACCGGACTTGTATCGCACACCACAAACGGATGCAAATCTCTAAATTCTCCAATATGAACCTCCATTGGTTTGGTCACCGGAGTTGTAATATACTTATTTGAAAGTCCTACGACTTGGATAGTTTCTCCCGAGAGGGGTAGGTTTGGAATTTCTGCTGCTCTCACAGTAGAACGGGTAGCACCAGTGTCCACAAGGAATGTAATATCATTACCTTCCACTTTCCCATCCACAAAAGGACCAGACTGATCTACCTCTAGAGATGCGCCAAGCACGCACTCTTCCTCCCCCCTCAGGTACCGTCATTGAGATTAATCAGAATCACTCTCAGGACACTGTAACCAATATTGCGAAACCATTTGTACATTTTGATTCTTACCAACGTGTTCACCCGCATGAAATCCAGTATTCGCACTATATCTCTGTACCTGAGCATTCACATCATTTGGCATAGGAGCTTGAGGCACTTGTACCTGTTGTACCTGCTGTACCTGCGGTGTAACTACCTGTTGCTGTTGCAGCTGTTGTTGATTCACAACCACCTCATTCTGCATCTGTGGATTAAAATTTTGAACCATTCCATTATTTCCTAACAGGAACTTACCCTCCTTCTTCCAATGTCCTAACCTTCCGCATGCATAACAAGGAAATTTCTTTCTCATCTCTTCCTTATTATTTTTACCTCTACCCTTTTTGCACTCGAACACCACCATTCGGTACAACATTCATACCAGGTACCTGACCATTTTGAAAATTCTGATTCTGCCCTTTCATTTGGAAACCTGTTTGAGAAAAAACAACAAAATTCCCATTTTTCTGCTATGCCGCTTTCACTTGTGCCCACATCATTTTCTCTTTCATATGTCTGGATTCAATATCATCACTACAATACTTTGCATACCTCAGTATTTCATCCACTGTCTTGTTTTGCCAACAAATCAAATGCTGCTGAATCATATTACTAATTTCAGGTTTCAATCCAAATACAAACTTATACACAAAATGTCCCATATCTTTGTCAGTTATACTTTCAAAACCACTATACTGTTTGAACACCTGTAAAAGTCTCTCGTAGTAAGCATGTACTGTTTCTTTTGACTCATGTGTCGTCCTGTCAATCTTAACCCAATCTGTTTCTTTTGGGGAAGTCTTACTCTTCAAATAAGTAATCACTTGATTATATTTCTTCATTACCTCTTCTGAAGGCGCCCCAGTTTTAACATCTCTAGGATATTCCTCTTTCGGCCAATCAACTGCAATCTTACACTCAGTCCATAAATCAGCTGGAACTACAATATCAAACAAACCATCCAAATCTTTCAACAAGACCTTCGAAACCTATACAAACCTTTCTACCTGTTTATACGACTCAACAGGCTTTTCTCTCAACTTTGGGAAGTCATTCATAAAAGACAATGTGTCCTGTCTTGACCAAGGAATATGAACATATCCACCACCCGGAACTTCTCTCATTGGATATATCATTTCAGCAGGTTCTGTCTCTCTTAACGGAAGCAAAGGAGATGCTGTCACACCTTTACTTGCAAGCGTTTCTTTCTTTTTCGCCCATTTACCTTTACATCGTTCCAATTCACCCCATCTTTTTAGAGTATTAATCAACTCCTTTATTTGCAATCGTTTACCAGATGCATTCAAACTCTCTAGATCCTTATCGCTAAAATACAACCTATATGTCTTCTGTAAAGCTTTCGATTTCTCAATATCAACTCCATATTCCTGTGCTGCTTCTGCCAACCTCTCAAGCAAATTTTTCTATTTCAATGTAAAATTCTTACACAAGAATAACAACTCATCATCCTGATATTTACTCAATCTCTCCGGACTTATTGTACCAATAATCATTTCTTCCAGATCTACTCTTAACCTGCCTACATCTATACTTGGTTTGTACTTACTAGGTGCCATTCCTCTAATCCAATCATCCAATTCTTCTGGCGAAGGTCCCACTCAACCCCCTGATACTGAAGTTGTTTCTCTCACATTTGACATTAATTTTCTAGGATCGATCTGTACACTCCTTTTTGGCATTTCAGTCACATTTCCATTTACTGGAATATCAATCAGTGATGTTTCCATCCCATTTGATTCTCGTCCACTAACATTCCTAACACTATTCACTGGAACTGTCAATGCATGCACTCTCGAAATATTTTGACTCTCACTAGACAATGGAACTATAGGACCAATTGTCACCGGAACTGATCACGCTTCTGCATTTAAACTCATCTGATTAATTTTCCGAGTCAATTCTTCCTTTGTTCTATTGATCATTTCGATATCTCTCTCCTGTGAAACTCGAGTAGCTGATGAAGACTGTAAAGCTAATGGAACTTGTGAAGCTTGTGGTACCTGTGGAACTTGTGGAACTTCTATTTCAATTAATGGTGCACTTGGAGTAATCCCATCTGGACTCTCCTGATATGGTGGAGGTCTCTTCAATAACATCTCATCTAATAACTCATCATCAATTTCATTCGGATCCATAACTAGTTCTGAGGTCTCTACATTATTCTTTTTCTCCTTGCGCTTTCCACCAGCTTGTCCCTCAGCAACCATTACTGGGTATAATACATCTGTGATTACTTCTCTCCTCCACCTTTTCATCTGAGCATCCCATTTAGCTTCTGAATACCATCTCATTGTATTCTTATATTTCATCCCATTCCTATCTCTCTCCCTTCTGTACGCCTCATGTTCCCATTCCTCCAGTGCCTCATATTGCATGGGTATAGGATTCGGTTTTAACGAATTCATTCGTCTTCTCAAATTTTCCAAACTTTTTACATTAAAAGTACCATGCTCTGGGAAAGCTAAAACTCCATCATCCTCCGTATAACTCACCCAATTCTCTAACCATGTACACGTATGATATCCACGCTCTAACATCATAAAAGAAGCAGGTGATCTTGGAGGAGGTACAGGAACTCCCTCTCTAGTGGCTATTGGCTTGTCTTTTTTAAACAAATCTTGTATCATTTTTGCCAACTTCATTTTCAATTCTCTCTTTCCGCTAAATATTTTAGAAATCAAGGAAATCCTTCCGTAATTCCGCTCACTCTATTCGCTCACACTCGTCCAATACCAGCGCGACTCACACCAACCAACCAATCACAGCTCAATACACGGCCGCTAACTGACCAATGCCAGTGCGGCTTTTTGTGATGTCAGTATAACTCCTGCAACTGACCCTCCCGTTACAAAATAATACAGCAAAGTACTTCAAAGTCTTTCTAAATAAATTCTTATTAGAAACGACACAAAACGCTGCTACTTTGTCTGCTCCACTAAATGAAAAGATAGTTCAATCATTCAAGAGAACCTTTTACAACCAGTAGATTAATGACCAGCGTCATTCTACTCTCAATCAAGTAAAAAGAGGTCTTGGTACTCCTTTAGGCGTGTTTCCTAAAGTTTCGGAACAGGACTTTCACTATTACAATCAAGAGAAGTGAGGTTTTGGTACTCCTTTAGATGTACTTTCTAAAGTTTCGGAAAAGGACTTCACTATTACATCCAGCTTACTTACGTACTTCAAAATAGGTCCCTTAGAATAATATCAACAGCCTTTCACTGTTCGATATTACAACAACAGACAAAGTACTTCTCCAGTGCGATACTTTTCCACACTCTTCCTCTGCCCCTGAGGCTAAATCAACATCCCGGGATCTTAGGCAACTCCGTACCCGTACTTCAATACTACATAAAACAAAGACGCTAACTTTTCATATTAGTATCCAAAATCAATAATTCAACCATTAATTTGCCAAAATAATCAATATAAACCTGCTACCAAAACTGATCCAGCGATCTGGGACGAATAATTTTCTACAGACTAGGCCCAATTTCATTACCCAACAAGTCCCTTCACGCTGGGTTAGTGAATTTCTAATCAATTACCAAATCTTACCAAAATCCAATTAGTATCTTCATTTCTAGTAATACAAAATATGGCGATGCAATCTTTTATAGTTGACAGGGTTTGGCGAACTAATACTTGTTTCTAAATTTCTCATAAACTAGGAAAACACCTCTAATAAAGACAGACTCATTTGTATATTTATAATGTTTATCTAAATAATGTGAAATAAATGCTCATCAATACCAAAACACAGTACAAATCATAGACCATTACAGAGCAACAATATCAGAGAAATAATGATAAAAATACATCTCATCTGACAGTGCATAAAGGAGTGGAAAGGCGAAGAGATAAAAGGTTCAGAGACAAATTACATTTGCAAATGGTTATGCAAATTCAGTTTTCTGACTATACTAACCAAATTGAAATTGGAAAACTACTCCCTGGCCATGAGAGCAGTAAGGCCCTTCAAGAAGATTTGAAGAGGCAAAGACTAAGTCAGGAATCAGCAGACAGGAACAGCCAGCTCAAGAATAGGAGACAGCAAACAAGGCCTCTCCTCACGCAGGTAGGAAAGGAAGCCGCCAACTAACCTAACCCCTCCCACCAGGAACCTCAATTATAACCTAAAACCCAGATGTCCAACCCACATTTGTGTCAGAACAAAAGATTTCTCTACACATTATTGGTTAAGGAAGGGGGTGTACTGTCACACCACTCTCGTCATGTCCATCTCACTCAATGTCTTATTGTTTATTTATTCTGTATATCTACTTCCACCCCAGGAAATACAATTTCGAGCCACTGTCATAGCATTTGTTTCCTCCATCCCGATCATGTAGCAATTTCTGTGTCACATTTATCCGCTTGTGCCGCATAAAAAGGAAATGTTCCTTAACTCGATGAAGAAATTGTTTCTTTCAGCTAACTCTTGGCAGGCACACAGGACTCATGAAGGCCACTCGTCTTCCACATCTCGTTCAACATTATTTTCAGAATTTATTTTCATTTCATTAACCCAATGTTTCCTGCAGAGCAGAAAACCATGCTTCTATGGAAAACAAACACAAAAATCATTAATCACTTATAATGCTTTCCATTACGCACCCACCCTGTGTTGCATTTATTCTTGCGCAACCCGAGTTAATATTAATTTTCCTAGCAAACGTTAATAAAATGCATCATAGCAGCGTTAGTCTTTTATTTTACATTAGGCAAAGAGCATTTGCGGCCTGGTTCAGTGATTCAGTTCGCGCTTGCGCATTAGCATTTTTCCCTCATGTTAGGCCCTTTCCTGCATAAGTTTTTCACTGCACACAGTTAAGTGTTACTGAGGGGTCAATTTGAGCATGTTTCATTTCGCGAAAACCCTGCTTCAGCAATGATTATGTGTCTACACCCTCCATTGCTGTTTATCTTTTCTCCAGCAACAGTGATATACATGGCAGGCCTGTGTGCCTGCATTTTTTGCATTGTCATGTGCCACCTTCTTTGAAAAACGCTGATGTATGTTGGCGGTACTTGTGCCCATGCCCTGTATGACTATGCAACAATTCTTCATGCAACATTTATGCTTGTGTAAGCCCCAAGGACTGCACCGCATGCATTCATGGTGCAAACCTTTGCTTTGAGCAGCCCTCTGTGCCATGGTTTGAGGATGACCACCTGTCGCTACTGCCTACATGATTTCTGCTGCTTTTCTCTGCACTCTGAGACTGATGATTTGCCCTGTTTCAGCCAGTGGTCTCAGACTGGCTGACTATTGCTGACTAAGATGGGTGAGTTAGTGCAGCCCTTGCATATAGCTGTGCAGCCTTTTAAAGAGCTGATCCAGGAAAAGTGAATCAGGTATCAAACTATGCTGACAAAAATACTCAAAGCAGATTCTGTGCTTGGCTGTAGACTGTTAGCTCTATTATTGTATCCCATGACAAGTTGACGTATGCATAAGACACATAAAAGTTACAGAGTAGTTAAAAAACACATTCAGAAGGGATGTTAGTGTCATAAAACCTCTTAACTTCGGACCCTGTACCACCAAAGATCTTCTGCCATATTTTACTATATTAAAGGGGTGTTGTTTGCCCATGTAAGCCAACAAAAAACATAGGCTTCTGGCAGGAATATAGAGGCATTTAGACCGATTGAACTGTGATTAGAGCATGTGTAAGCTCTATACTGTGGTCAGTTTTCAGGAACAGGAGGGTTCTCCACAGGAGAGAGTTGAAATTAGTTCCCTTTACCAGAGCATTGATTTGTGGGCTGAAGGTGAGGTCTGAGCTGAAAATCATCCCCAGGTTTCGGAAGTGCTAGGAAGATGTGGGAGGGATCTCCATATAAGACAGCCACTTGAAATGTGCTGGCTCTGAACTGACCCATCCTACTGTTTGGGCTTCAGCCTTAGATCCGTTCAGACAAAGGTAACTTTCCTTCACCCTGTATTCTGCAATGCTAGAATGTCTCTCAGTACTGTTCTCTAGGAAGGTGTGTATCTCAGTTTCATCAACCTACATATGTAGTTTTAGCTGATGGTGATCAATTAAAAAAGATGGAGTATCTCTCTCTATATATATATATATATATATATATATATATATATATATATATATATATATATATATATATATATATATATACCAGTTCCAATTCCGCAATCGAAATTAGACACCAACACAGGGGCTGAACTCCACATTTTCCTTTTGCGTTTATTTATTTTGCTGTATAACACATATATATATATATAATAAATAGCAGTGAGGAGAGGGATGATCCCTGTGGAGCTCTGTACTTTATGGGAATATGAATCAGAAAATCATGTAAGTATTTGTTGACTGCGGTTGAGGAGAAAGAAGCCAATCCAATCAAGGGGGAGAAGGAGGTCTCCTCTAATGACTACAATTGATATTTTTGTGTCTCAGAAAGGGCCGGTTTCAGACTGATGATCGTTGAAGATGATGCCCTGCTTCAGGTACTCTTGTGGTTGACTGGTGACTTCACTCTCAAAGGCTTTCAATAGATAGGGAAGTTGGCTGCTATCCGAACAGCACCAGCTCTACATTTGTTTTCTTAAGGATGGGAGTGTCTTGGCGATTCATGAGACAAGAATTTGTGTTAACTATACCCACAACCTAAGAAAAACAGAAAACTGAATAACTAAAATCCATGGAAAAGATTCTATAGTATGAGGTGAATTGTGCGAGTCACATGGAATTCTAAATATATGCAAAGTGTAAATGATAATGCAAACTCAAAGTCTTTTATAAAAAAAGTTAGAATATGGTCTCCAACAGGATAGCAGGATTCGGAGATACAGCTTAGACAAGCTCGAAGTAGGAAAGCGTTTTACAGAGTTCTGGTTGAATATGCGCTGTTTACAAGATATTGAACACATAAAAAATAAACAATCATATGTATTGGCTTCTCTTCATTCAAGATAAAAACTATGCTCGTAACATCAGCTGTTAGAGATGGGAGGACCTCCTTCATGAATGCAGCTGGGCAAGGTCGTATTGGGTGGTTGGTGTTCCTGGCTAATGTGTCACTTCCTCTTCGAAGAGGAGGTTAAAGACGAATAGAGGAGGCGTGGAGGATAGGAGGTTTATCTTTGACTGCTCAAACTTATTGATATATTTACAGATATTAGAATTTTTCAGATCAAAGAATTCCAGCAGACCATCATAATGGTGCTGGCATTGCGAGTTGAATTTTTCAATATTTTAAGTTTGGATAGTTCTTGAAATTTGTTAAAGATCTCCTTTTTTCGGTCCATAGCCTCATCAATGCGTTTGGCAAGGCAAGTAATGTTTGGTGCGTTTTACTGCCTAGTGGTCTGCCCTCCTCTGGATTTTGCAGCCGAGTTTATCTGTTCCTGGTTCTGCCATTTTTTTTCCCTTTCAGCACAGTCACTGTTATACCACTTGGTAGTTGATTTAATTTGAGCTGATGGTGTGCCAGTTTATCAGTTTTTCAAGAGTACAAAACATCTTGGCATAGAAAGTGGATTCTCAATTATAGTCAATAGTAGGCCACTGGTCAAATACCTGTTGTATGTATTATATTATCAATACATCTTCCTCACACAGAATGAACTGGACAGCCTGTAGATTGACGGGCTTCTGGCGGTATGTCTACTTTTAAGTCCTGGGTATGGACTCCTCCTTTACTGCGGTAGAATCAAGTGATATGCATTTGTTTGTTTTCCATTTATAGAGAGCCTCTACTTTCTCTCCCTTTAAGGTCTCATCAGCCTCATGTAATAAAAAAAATCATTAATAAAAAATACAAACCATCTTTATTTATTGGTCTGTTCAACTGTCATTCACATTTGCTTCCACTCATCATAACATCCAGTTTGTGCCAATGTGCTTTTAAGTGCTCAACCTTTTCCCTTCCCCACCTAATCGGCGGTGGTCCTAGGGTTTTGCTTCTCCATCTTAGCACAACTATCCCTTGCAGAGACCTTGGTCTATCGGCCCCTCGAGGTACCCGGGAGACTTTCTTAAGTCTCTAGATGACGCCATTGCGAATCATCTAGTGCAGTGCTCGAATTTCACTCTCCTCAAGGACTTTAATATACATATTGATAATACTACAGATGTGCAAGCGACTGCTTTGCTGGAAAAGCTGTCATCCCTAAATTTGAGTCAGTTTGTTAACTGTCCGACTCATCGGGCTGGGCACATTCTTGACCCCATTTTCTCGAATAGGGAAGGTATAGATTGAAATGTTGAAGCTATTCCATGGTCAGACCACTCTCTAATCTATTTTACTTGGGACATGAATATGGCACACAAGGAATGAGATGCTCGAATCATCCCTGGATATTATAGGGGGTGGATGAAGGCTAAGGTAGCTGAAATGGAGTCCTTGTTAAGAAGTTCAAAGGAGGATGATACATTAGCCTCGAATATGTGGCTTCTAGAGGTGGCAAATAAGGTGGCCCCTGCAAAATGTAGTGGATAACCGAGACGCTTTCCTGCTCCTTGGTTTTCTTCAAAACTGGCAGCAATAAGGAAACACTGTAAACATCTGGAAAGGCAGTTGAGATGGCATTATTCGCCGAAGGAATAGAAGATCTATAGGGTGGCAGTGAAGCATTATCACAGATCGATAGGACAGACTCAACTACCTTTTTCTCAGAACGAATACTTTCCGCAGGTAATAGCCCACGTGAAGTCTTTCTCCAACCTACGTCCCTCTCACAGCCTATTACAGCGTCGGCCACACTGTTTAAGGATCTCTCTAATTTGTTCAAGGAGAAGAGTGTCAAAATTCTGACCAATCTAAAACTAAACAGGGCCCCACAAGACATCAAGATCACATCTACGAGCAACTTGCAGGATAAGCTGTGCAAACTTTCTGAACAAGTCATTCTGACAAGCAAGTCTGGCTCACGGGAGGATCCTTGTCCTCCCCAGATTCTGGCTGCTGTGGTTCAATCAATTAACCCCATTTTTAATTTTTTCATTCAATCTTTCAATTCAATCCGCTAGGGTCCCGTCATGCTGAAAAGTAGCTAGACTGATTCCCTTGTTAAAAAAGCCATTGGCTGACAGAACGTAATTGGCCATTTTTAGGCCTATTTCGTTACTCCCTGCTGCCTCTAAGATGCTTGGAAAGCTAAATAATGCACAGCTATCCTTTTAGAACAGCATAAACATCTTCACCCTTTGCAATCTGGGTGCAGACCACAACACAGCGCGGTGAGTGCACTGTTTGAAGTGACAGATTCAATTAAATTGGCACTTGATCACAGTAAACAGATCACCCAGGTCCTCTTGGATTTATCTGCAGCATTCAATACTCTTTCCCACACCCTCTTGTTACAAAGTCTGAGAGGACATTGGCACGGATGGCTTTGCTTTGGTGTGGTTCCGCTAATTTCTGGAGAATCATAGTCCAGCAGTTTGGCTGGCCCTATATTCCTTGGAACCAAAAACACTTGAATGTGGCAGGCCACAGGGCTCTGCTTTGAGCCCTACTCTTTTTAAATCTATATGGCTCCCCTGCCTCATTAGTGGAATCCTTCGGGTTCCATATATTATCTTACACAGATGATACTCACTCAGCTCCTTCTTTCAATGGACAAGGATACCCCAGAGTCCTGTAAAGTCTTTAAGAACTGTTAGGCTGCCATTTTTAAGTGGATGGGGGTCTGCAATCTTCAGTGTAACACTGGAAAAACAGAAATCCTGCTATTTGGATCTCCTGCGCTGAGGTGGTACCAAGAAGGCTGGCCAAAGTGGGCCAACCCCCCTCCCCAACCACCACTCTGGCACGGACTAGGGGTTAAGTTTGATTATAACCTCTCCATGTGCTTGCAGATCTCTACAATAGTCCGTTCATGCTTTACCTTATTGAGATCATTAAAAAAGTTTTTGAGACTGCTTCCTTTTCAAGCACAGAGGACAGTAATCCATGCTGTAATTACGTCACCCTAAATCATGTTAATATCCTGTAACTGGGTCTGCCTGACTATATGCTCAAGAGATTGCAGATTGTTCAGGACGCATTAGCTAGGCTACTCCTAAAAGTGTCTATGTGTCTGTCAGTTGTTCCCCATCTGAAGGAGCTCCATTGGCTACCTGTTGAGAAGAAAATTAAAAATTTCCTAGCTAACGTAAAGGAATGTTTCAATTCTATTAAGGACACAGAGGCGAGGATTAGGGTTTACTTCCTTCGCTTTATTACAAATAATCAAGCTCCAGCAGCCATTTCATTAAGGCAAAACATGAATAAAAAACTACATTTCCCATGAAACATAGGGAAAAACAACAAAATCAAGTCCATCCAATCAGGATCCAGCCCGTCGTATAATGACCCTTGAAGCCTCTCTAGCTTCCTCTTTCTTCCTGCGACGGCTGCAATCCTCCAAATTGGTTACTCCTGTTTATTGGATTCTGCCTCTGGAGACAAAAAATTAGCACATTATTTCCACCGAACCGGACCAGTGTATCACAGTATACAATACATGCCGACATTATAACGTCCGCATGTAGCATAAGAACACAACTTCACAAAACAATAGTTAATATAACACAACCGATCTGAGTGTTCATAACTGATGACCATTAACCTCACCAAACTAACACACCTTCTGAAGTGGGAGGGGAATTTTTTTTTTGAGATAACATTTAGTAGGGTGGGCTAATCCTCGCCTCCGTGTCCTTAATAAAATTGAAACTTTCCTTTACGTTAGCTAGGAAATATTTCATTCTATGGCAGGACACGGATGCGAGGATTAGGCTAGTTCAAAGCTTATCCACCACCACGCTTGCCAGAGAGGGAACTGGTTTAAAGTGGAGTCATTCGACCAATCTGCTGCTTTGAGGATATCCTCTAGGCGAGCACCAAGACAGAAAGCTTTAGAAGCCATAGCCCCTCTCCCTGAGTGGGCCCCAAATCTGGAGGTGTCAATTCCAGCTTCTTGCATGCCCCACCTGACCATAGTAGGGGATGAAACCGCTTTGTGGAGTTTTGTGAGGGCAATTAACAATTGTCTCTCCCCATGTGGACGGAGTTCGTCGGTCATAGTCTCATATGCTTCAATGGTGCAAACCACACACAACTTAGGGGATTGTCTCAGAGACGGATAAGAAACCAGTCTAGAACCACTTTTCGTTCTGCGTGAAATGTGAAGGGTTACCCCATCGGGGTGAAGACTCTACCTGTTACGTCCAGGGATCGGACATCCGATACTCTGCGACATGATAACAGACAAAGCAACATCGCTAACTTCGTCGACAACTGTTTCCTGGAAAGATACTTATTAGAGGGCCAAGATTGAAACAGAAGAAGAACCTTGTTAACATCCCATAGAAACGTGTATCTTGGCTCAGGAGGAACTGAGAGTCTGATACCCCGCATTAGCTCCCTGACTAGTGGGTGTTCACCAACCTGTTGTCCATCTACCGGAAGGTTGCCCGCCGAAATCGCCTATCTGTAGGTATTAATAGACCGGTCCGCGAAACCCTGAGAAGCCAGGTCCACCAGAAAATGTACCACTTGGACAATGTCCATCCCCAGGGGATCAATCAGGAATTGGAGTCACCAACCCAACCATCTTGACCAGGCGGAACCATATCGTTTATTGGTATTGTCTGCCCAGCCCTTAGCAAGTAAAGAGGAAGCTTCTGCTGAAAGGCCTGGGACTTTCCAACGACGCCTGTAACCCTCCAGGCCATGAGGCAGAGAGATCCCGCTAGGACCAGCGGGTGAGGATTGTTCTGGGGATCCCTGAGGAGATCGGGAAACAGGGGTAGAGGGATTGGAAAATCCCAGGAAAGTTCCATCATCGCTGGAAACCAAGCTTGTGATCTCCAAATCGGAGTGATCACCACTACCTCTGCTTTTTGCCTGCGCACCTGAGCCGTCAGCCTCGTGATCATTGCGAATGGGGGAAAGGCATAAGAATGTTCCTTGCTCCAGTCCTGGAGAAAGGCGTCCATGGCTGTCGCATGGGGATCCGGTCTTCAACTGCAATACCTGTCGAGCTGGAAGTCCCGTCGGGATGCAAAAAGATCTATGGAAAAAGGACCCCATCTGTCCTGGGTCAGCCGGAAGACCTGGGGATCCAGCTTCCAAAGGCTAGAATCCCTCCAGTGGCGAGAGTGCCAATCTGCCAACTGATTGGAGCTCCCCAGGAGATGTTCCGCCGACAAAGAGATTTGGTTGGACAAACAGTACTCCCACAGGGTCCGAGCTAAGTCCGACAAGGTCCTCGACCGTGTCCCTCCTAGATGATTGACGTAGCGCACGGCTGCCCCGTTGTCCATCTTGAAGAGGACCGAGCATTTCACCTTCTCCTTGGTCCAACAACGGTTGGCGAACGACTCTGCTATCAACTCCAGACAATTTATGTGCAGAGATCGTTCGGTGGAGGACCATTTTCCGCCGGTGGAGAACTCTCCACATCGCGCGCCCCATCCGGAGCCGCTGGCTTCTGACTCGATCACCAAGTCGGGCTGAGAACCGAAGATCGCCCTGCCGTTCCAGGCCTCCATGTGGGCCAGCCACCAGTTCATCTCCTCTATTGCTTCGGGAGACAGTGGAACCACCTGGGAATACGAGAGGCCTTTCCGGAGATGATCGCTCTTTAGTCGCTGGAGGGCCCTGTAATGAAGGGGTCCGGGAAAAATCGCCTGGATGGAAGACGACAGGAGACCCACTATCCGCGCTAGATGACGGAGTGATACGTGCGATTTGGAGATGGTCCTCTGCAATTCGTGACGTATTTTGGACAGTCCACGCGGGGGCAAGCTGAGGGTTGCCTCGACTGATTTTATCAAAAATCCCAGGAACTCTATTGTCTGTGCTGGGGCTAGAATCGATTTCTCCTCGTTTATCACGAACCCCAGAGACTCCAAAAGCTCTATCGCCGTCTGCAAATGTGAGGCTAGGCAAACCGGGCATTGATCCATGGGCAATACATCGTCGAGGTAAATGATGAGTCTTATACCTCGGGCCCGTAAATGTTCCAATACTGGCCTCATCAGCTTGGTGAAGCACCAAGGAGCCGATGAAAGACCGAATGGAAGGGGGGAAAACTCGAAAACTTGAGAATCCCATACGAATTGAAGGAAACCCCTGTGCGGAGGGAAGATTGAATCCGCTAGGTAAGCGTCTTTCAGTTCCAGGCGGACCATCCAATCGGAATGCTGGAGAAGATCCCGCAAGAGAGGAATACCCTCCATCTTGAAGTGACGGTAGAGTAGCCAAGAATTGAAATCCTTCAGGTTGATGACCGTACGCTGTCCGCCATCCCTCTTTTCCACCACGAAGAGGTTGCTGATAAATCCCCTGGGGTGGATTGCTGACCTCACTATCGCCCCTTTACGCAAAAGGCTGTCCACCTCCTGACTCACCAACGCCTTTAGTTTGGGGGGAAAAAATAAGGGAGCAGGTGGGTGGGTCTGAGTCGGAGTGCCGTAAAACTCGATATGGAAACCCCCCATAGTCTCGATCACCCATGCGTCTGAGGACAGCTTTTGCCAATTCGCCTGAAAAAGGGCCAAACGTCCCCCAATCGAAATCCCAGTTGGATCCTGTACTCTTACCTTGGGTATTGTTAAAGTTGCCTCTGTGGCCGCCTCTGCCTCCACGACGACGGGGGTAAGACTTGGTCTGGTAGAAATTACCAAACTTTCCGGGGTCCTGCCACTGACCACGTCTGGAGTCACCACCTTTGGAGGCTGCCTGGAAAGGACGGCCGGACGAGCGCCCCTTACCTCGACCGGCTGCGGGGAAAAAAACGGGGTGTAAAAATCTGCTTAATGGAAGACTGCGCTTTATCAAGGGAATTGAATGTATTAACAAACTTCCCTACCTCTTTTATAAAAGGATCTCCAAACAGGTTTCCCTGCACAATCGTTCCCGCCTCCGATGTGGACAGCTCCCCCAACTTGGGTTCAATCTTGATGAGAAGCGACCTGCGCCTCTCTGTAGAGATCGCGCAGTTGGCATTCCCCAGGAAAATAATGGCTCTTTGAGCCCAGTTAGACAAAACGTCCTGGGAAATCAGGGAACCCGAGGCCTTAGCGTCCTCCACTATGTCCATGATCTTAGCCAATGACCAGCGACATCCAGGAGTTTATCCTGACATGAGCGCCAGGATCGGTCAATACCCTTTTTGGGATCACGAACAAATTTGGCGAGGAAAGTGGCCATCTTGGGGTCAATTTCCGGTGTGACGGCCACTTTCCCCTCCAAAGAAGGCCGGGGGCATTCGTCCTTCAGACAATCCCTCACCTCTTTGTCTAAGGGCTTCCGGAGATGGCTGGCCATATAGGCCGCCACCTTGGGTGCAGGACACCAGTCCGCGGATCTTCGGATGCAAAAGATCATCCGGGTCCAGCAAATCCCCTTGCGCCGTGAGACCAGAGTCTGTGGGAGGGTCCGACCCTCCGAGGGGGTCGGTCGCCGGGCGCCACGGCCAAGAACCGTCTCCATCCCCGTCAGAAGTGTTGGGGGAGTCATCCCCCTCCCCCTGGTCCAACTGTGGTGGAGACAGTGGAGCCGACCCTGAAGGGCCCAGTGTCTGTGGGTTCGGGATGGGTTGGGCTCCCAAAAAAGCCTTCTTGAGGCGTGCAAAGGCGTCTAGATCGACCCCGGGGTCGTCCACGCGCTTGTCCACGTTCTGGGGTGGGGTAGCCTGCGGAACTAATACCTGCCCTGGAGGTAGTGGGGCTGAGGGCCCATTAACATCTTCCCTCAGTTTGAGGGGTTGCTGGCACTGCGCCTGGAGAGCCGCCAATCTCTTCTCCAGGGGGGGCTACCACCTGCGACACAGCCCTGAGGATGGAAGCGTCCATTACCTCACAGAACTGGTCGTCGATGGGGAGGTAAGTAACCTCTTCCTCCTCCAAGTAATCCCCAGACTCATCGTAGTCCATGGACTCCATTGCCACCTGGGAACACAATGCCCACGTTCAAAAAGAGGGATTTTACAGGTAAATACCAGATTGTACTATTCTAATAGTGGGACTGCCCTCTTGGTATTCGAGGGGTTAATGGGCGCCTGGGGTGTCCCAGAATTCAAATAGGTCCTACCCCGTAGGGTGTTGTCCCTTCAGGCGCCGGCTCGCAAGCAGGACAGAAAACTCCCTTCAAATCACTGATGCTAGCGGTGCCTTCTAATTACAGACCGCTTGCTGATGCGGTAACTGACTGGGCTTCCCCCGTGATAATTGCCGTAGCCGGGGGGTTGGGGCGCGCAGTGCGCAAGTCCTTAGATGCGCGGGCCCTCTATCGGTCGGAAGACTGCACCGCTCTTGCGAGCCTCAGTATAAACAGCCACGTAGGAGCGTAGGGGCTCCCGCGGCTCAGAAAAACACCACACTGTCAATAAAGAAACCGGCGACCGCGTAGGAGCGCTAAACTCCCGCGGCGCCTGGCACCATAACAGTAATACCACATAAAGAAAAACGAGGAACCATCACTTATCTGTAGTGCTGCTGGAGCAGCGAAGAAAGAGGAGGCTAGAGAGGCTTCAAGGGTCATTGTACGGCGGACTGGATCCTGATTGGATGGACTTGATCGTGTTGTTTTTCCCTATGTTTCATGAGAAATGTAGTTTTTTATTCATGTTTTGCCTTAATGAAATGGCTGCTGGAGCTTTATTATTTGTAATAAAGCGAAGGAAGTAAAGCCTAATCCTTGCCTCCGTGTCCTGCCATAGAATTCTATTTACGGCGCTAGACGTGGCTTACAGAGCTTTCTATGGCACAGGGATCCACTATCTTTCAATGAAGCTACAGCATTATCATTTGTCTAGAGCCCTCTGTTTGTCTGAAGACAACTTAATATCGGTGCCAAGGATCAGATAAAAAACGTGGGGAGGGGCATCATTCTCCTATCTTGCTGCTCGAGCATGGAACCACCACCCGCTCCATTTCCGCAAGATCAGGGGGGAATATCTCTTTAGGAAAGCTGTGAAAGCTTGGCTATTCGGTCCAGCCTTTTGAGGGCTTTTCTCGGCGGATGGGGTGAATAGTTGCTATTTATTTAGCGCTGGGACACTCTTATGAGTAGCTGTTGCGCTTTTTAAGTTCAGGATTGACTAATTGATGTGCTGCTTCAACCATTGGCTTTCTACATGCTTTCCTGATCTCCTGAGCACATCTGCCTAAAAAGAAGTTCACTTCAGTGCCAGGGCAGGTGGGCCAAAACTTTACTTTGGCAATACTTTTTTCTTTCCGCTCTTTATCATTTTTTCTGTCGTCTTCCTTGTGTGTTTAAACTATGTGTTCATGGTACAGTAATTTAAACCGTTTTCTTTGAGACAAAAACAATTTTATTTTCCTGTGATGTGCATTATAGCTTAAAATGGTTTCTATACCTAATCTAAGTATACCTGCCTTCAAAGAAGCACCCTTACTGTTACAATAGGTAATATTTTTTCAAATGTTAAAGTTTCATTGCAAGCATATGACCTCCAACCTTCGGAGTGGTATGCTTTTTTTTTTATATGTGGCATATGCTTGCCATAGAAAAATTATTTTAGTGGCCAGACTTGTTTTTTTCTGCCGATGCTTTGGTTATAATGCTTTGAAAAACTACTGCTACATGCGATTTGGTTACCTGTACTGAGAGGTAGAACTTCCTGTTGATGCCCTAAATACTGAAATTTCATCCATTCTGTTGCAGTGTGTACTGCATCTACAACTTTATGAATTCTGAGTGCCTTGGAAGATCAGTTTGTAAATATTTCCTCATATCTCCCAAATATGCTAATAGTTTAAAATAGAGGAAGAATACTTTTTCGTCTACTACTTTTTGCAGCTGATGGTAGTCTCTATGTAAATATTTAAATTAATAGCCTTACAGAAATTTCTGCCCATGCGGCCATCTAAATCAAAGTTGCCCATCGTAGGTCTGCTACTGCCAAATCCATGCCAAATTTTCAGGATTACTGAATTTGCAGATAATTCTAGTTTCGAGTCATTGTGTTCATTCATTTATATAACTACTTCTTCCCACAGTTAAAGGTCATAAGTGAAAAAAACTGAATTTACAGATGGAGAAAAAACAAAAATCAAGTTATGTTATGCCGTTTTATATAGCGCACAGCTGCCCCAGCAAAGGGGCGTCCCAGCGCTGATAGCAGAAAACTGCAAAAATATAGACAGCAAAAGCAGCCTACAATGGAGGGAAAAGGGGAGTTTTGATTGCCTTACGGAATGCCTGGTAATTGTTCATGCTGCGAATGCCGATGGGGAGCTCATTCCAGAGTTTGGCTGCCAATATGCAGAAGGAACGTCCACCAGCGCGAACCCTCCTCACCCGCGGGACCACTGCCAAATGCTGCCCCATTGACCGAAGTTGGCGGGAGGGTGTATAAGGTGTAAGCAAGTTGGCCAAGATGCCTGGAGAGGAGAGATTTAAAATTTTGAAAGACATGCAAAGGACCTTAAACTCTATACGTTTGGCCACAGGCAGCCAATGTAACCGACGGCTAGCACTAGTAGCACAGGGGAGTGTGGCGCAGTAAGCAAGAGGGTAGAGGGTACATATCAGGAAGAATTTTACAAAGAAATGAAAGAAAAAATATATGGTGGGCATAAGATGGAGACATTTATAGGTGATGCATACAAAATGAAATCTACATTGGCCAGAGACTGATAACCAACATAAGTGATGGCAATGTGGAGTGATATGAGAACTAGGACATAAGGTATAAAGGTATGGTCATTTGAAATATTTTCAGATGAGTCATTCAAGTGTTCAGAAGACCAACATACAAAGAAGAACAGCAATTAAGTGGTGGTAGACCCTAGTTTGCAGAATTACTTCCAAGGCATGGAAGGAAGGAAATGATTTAATTTTACAGATGACATATAGAGGATAGCGGTAGGTCTTTGATGTAGAGGAGATTTGGGGGGGCAAGATCGAGGTAAGAGTCAGATAGAACACCAAGGTTCCTGGCAGTAGAGGAGAAAGGTGGCTGAGTAGGAGGCAGAGAATACATGGGGAAGAGGAGTAGATTACACTTTTTGTTACTTTATTCGATGTTATATATAACATCTAATAAAGCATGATTCACAGGCATTACATATAGACCTGCAATATTAATTAATCATTGGTCATGTAGCCCAATTTACAGTGAATACAACTACAACCATGTGTATTCATTTTGCAACCACTCCCATTGCAAACCCGTTAACTGGACTAGAAGAATTAGCTGGAAAACATACCTGTTATATTTAGGTTAGTTTCAGACCATGGGAGGCCATCCAGGATTCAAAGGCAGAAAGACAAGCCAACTCTGCATCCGGGAGGCAAGGCTGGACTGGCCATTTCGGCATTCTGATATTTACCCGGTGGGCTGCAGGCCAGGGGTCTAGTTACAGATCAGGATTGTCTGCCACGGCTGAACCATGCCCTCGTAGCCCCATTCCAGTTGCGTCTTTTGCAATGTAGGGCTGGCTTTAATCTTTTTGCAAGGACCGATTTTAGTTGCCAGGACCGGAAGAGTAGGGAGTGTAGGGAAGATGAAGCAGAGGTGTTCAGGAAGGCTTCAACAGAAATGTCAAGAAGAGGTAACTACGTTTTCAAGTTTTTCAAAATATCTCATATATATCGGGAAAGTCAGGCATGGATTTGGCCCTCATCGACCAATGTTGGACAAATTAATATTTTTTAAGAAATGGTTTCAAACTGGTAATACTATTGGACCAGGTGGCAAATCAACAAGTTTCCATAGCTCAAAGCACCACCTTGTGTTGCTGTCTGGACTCCGCCCGAGCCTGTAACTCTGTTCATAGCAGCTTTATAGTCCTACAAAGAGAAGAGATACATTTGAACAGAACTAATAGTACTTTCTTCTAATTTCAGAATGGGGATTCCGGCGCCAGGTTTGACTGAGGACCAGCTCTGGCGTGCAAAATATATCTACGATTCAGCCTTCCACCCAGACACCGGGGAGAAGATGATCCTTGTGGGGCGCATGTCTGCCCAGGTGCCTATGAACATGACCATCACAGGCTGCATGCTGACCTTCTACAGGCAGGTCCACACCCCACCCTGAACCCCTGCCATACCACTGGCACCACTTGAATCTGAAAACACCAGGCTGCATTCAGCACTTCTCAGGGATTTGCAAAAGAATATGGCTTTTTGATCCTGGGGGCCGGATTGGTTAATAACTCTAGATTACTTTTGATAAGTGCAATCCGATATACTGATTGTATTGATGGTATTCTCTATCCATAACTTATGTTAAGTGCTCCCTGCTGATATAGCTGATAATTGTGATTTTGTTTCAAAATATAGATGATCCGCAGTACTGATTTGTGGTCCTATTGTCATAATAGCAAATCAGTCGCTGTAGGTGCTCTTTTAAGCATCTCACACCACTTCTCCATCTTACAGATCTCTTCAGTTTTAACATCTGTGAAGTTTTTGCTTTGAGTCTAAGACTTTCTATGTGTGGAGGTGTCCAAGATTTCTGTAGACTAACGCTAGACTTTCCAACGTTGTGCTTCAAATTTTTGCATGATTAGTTTTTACAGTTAAACTTCCTTTATAAAATGTCTCACTTCCTTCATAATCACCAGGGGTGGGCGGAATTTGCGTAGTCGCGTTACGCAAAGTTCCGCGAAACGGTAAAAAATCTCCGCAAGCACGCAAAAGTTCCGCGAACACGCGGAATTGCTTGTTCTGCCCGTTCGCGATGCTTTTTTCCTGTTCGCGAACGCTGTTTGCGTGCTCGGGGGGAAATATCTCGCGAACACGCAGTTTGAAAGCGCGAACAAGCAAAAAATTCCGCGAAGCCGCGGATCGCGGAATTTTTGGCAATTCCGCGTTCTCCGCGGAACGCGAAATTACCCAAATTCCGCAAATTCCGCAAGCGGAACGGAATTTACCGCCCAGGCCTAATAATCACACACATTAAGCCACCTGCATTTGAAATGTTACTATCGGGATCCTCAACTGCAGACCACCTTGCTCTATATATTCCCAACACAAGATGTGGCACCTTAACAAAAGGTTTGTCTTTTTGTCTGCTAATTGTTCTACAATTGATGAGTTTTTAGTGCTGCAGGACCAGCTAGAGGACTTGTTTATGCATTTGTTCTCTATACGTCTGTTACCTTCACTATCCTTTTCCTCTGTAAAATTGCATTCTTTCTGCTGCTTTTATGATATTCAGTTCTGCGCTCCACGCCGCATCCTGGTGAAAAAGGACTTGTGTGGCAGCATCCGGATCTGCCACTAGCTTTTACTTGGTACTCCTGTCTACTTACTTTCTCATGATCAGTGGCCCTCTATTGGGATCTGGGCAACTCACAGCCACAACAGCTATTGTAGCCGGAGGTGTGATTTGCTTTGTGCATAGACTGTGACTGAAAAGTCACCAAGATATTGCGTGACACTTAATGTGACTTTTCTCATATAGAATATTTGCTAAAATATAGAAGGCCAGTCCAAAGACAAGACAAAGACAGTGATTTCAAATGAATCAACCCTATTTGAAGCATCCTTTCTATGTTTGTCAGTCCAGATCCACACTTACTGCCTTGAAATTCAATTTTATTTGCAAATTACATTCCACAATTCAGAACGGTGAAAAGGAAAAAGCTAGAACCCTGTGAAGGCTCTTCTTTGTTTAACTAAATTTGTGTCACAATAGAAACAATTTTCATTTGTGTATCATTTCAGTAAACATCTATTCACAGTTGGGGGCTGAGAAATGGAGGGGATAAGGGTGTAGAAGAAGAGAGTGTGGACCACTGATTTAAAGCACAGACTAAACAGAGCTTTGGGTTTAGTTCCTATCCTACTCACACCTCGCTATATGGGGTACTGGGCATTCATACAAGTCATACAGTCTGACTCTCAAGTGGGGAGAAGTCAGTCGCTGAGTCCTCTGCTCTACTTTGTCATGTGGGCTGACTCAAATTGTACATGAGCCTTTCCCTTATTTACGACCCATAGTTGAGCTGGATAACAAAGATGTGCATTTGTCTCTACTGTGTTCATTTCTTTTAAAAAAAATATATTTCACAACTCCTGTCTTTTCTTTTGGGGGTTGCATTATGGAATACAGTCAACAAAAATGTAGTAATACAAAATACCAGCCAAAAAATATTGAGGACACAAATATCAACTTTAAATAGTTTGTACGTAGAGAGCAAAATATCGGATACAAAAATATAGTAGACGAAGCTATCATCACAAAACATGAATATTGAATTTTAAATACTAAACATTATATTAACTTTAAAAATATATTAACTTTTTAAAAAATAACATTTAAAAACTATAGATATATTAAAAAAATATAAAAGTACATTTTATAACTTACAAACATAAAATTCAGAAATGTTAAAAAACATAATATATTAATAAATAAAATTGTGAAATAAACATGAATTAAACAAGAAATATTTATAATTAAGAATAATTAAAACACTACTTATTAAAAAAAGTAAAAATGCATATACAATTATTAAAATTACAAAACACAATTTAATAAAAATATTGCTTAAAAATTCTGAAAATATTTAATCAAATTAAAATAACTTCAAAATTAAATCATAAAAAATAAATCTTAAAAACTAAAAGCATAATATGTTTAAAAAAATATATATTATGTTTACTATTATATAAATTATTAAAATAGTTACAAATTAAAATGACTACATTACCAATTACAGTTAAAAATAATACTTGAAAATAATTAACAATACAAATTAATTTACAGAAATACTACAAAATGTATATATTACAATGATTATTAAATCAATGAAATGCTGTACAAGATCAATGATCTAATTAACAGTGACAAGAATTAATTGCCATTTTCTTTATAGTTATCTGTTAAATAATTTAAAAATTATATAATTTACATAATAATCTAATTAACAAATTAAAAATAAATATTTGAAAAGTTTCCCACCTTATTCCCTTACAACTCAACAACCCATGAATATATAAATTCAAATAAAATACAGAAAAATCGTTATAAAACATTGCCAGATCTAAAATAAAATAGACTATGCTAGAAATAAATACACACACTTAACATTAAAATAACTTATAACATAAAAACTAATAAAACACAACAAAAAATTAAAAAAGATACTATATACAGTTATAATTAAAAAAAAACCAATACAAAGTACCTAAATAGATGGCATTCTTGCCTGCAATTTATTGCCCTATGATATTTGTGACGTCACAATATTTTGAGACAATATTTGTGCCAATTGACATTTTTCCAACAAAATTGAGGTCAAAATTAAAGGTCACTCCCTCTTTTGAGTAGTCTAACTCAAAATGGGGATGGTCTCAGTATTGGTCCTTCCCATCGTTAGACCCATTTTTATTGGCTGTTACCATTTACCTCTGTTTAGAGTATCCAAGATCGGCAAGGAGCCTCCCTGGCCATTAGCACGAAGCGTAACTACCTTGTAGAGATCAAAGGGCAGTTCACCATTTGCTACATATTTTGTGGATTTTAATGAAAAACATTGGTTCTAGCGCAAATGCAAACAAAATAACTAAATAGTTGCCACATATTTTGCCATACAATGGCACACCCTTTGCAAAGGTTAAAAAGTCTCTATTCAGTTGTTGATTGCTGTAATCAAGATTCAATCTGGTTCTAATGAGATGATATATTTGCTCAGGCAACATGAATGAGAGGTCAAATGACTACATACCATAATAATACTGCCACAGATTGTGATGCTTTATGATGCACAATTTACCTTTTCTTGACACATTATTTAGTCAGCTGTCTCACATATTGTGTTCCTTATTTCAAGCAAAATTAATATGGTGCTTAGTTTGATCTTAGCTACGTCCGCAATATTTCCAAATATTTAAAATTAATCTTAAACTGCAAAATAGGAGATTTGGCGCAGTCTGTAAACTGTTCATGCTGTTGAGGGTCCTTTCCATGTTTAACTATGTGATATTACATGGAAACGATACTGCTCAATTGCACTGCTTAACTTTGTTCAGCACTTTGTAGAACATCGATATAAAACAGTAATACTAGCAAGTGCTGCTCTCCTGCCTGCAAGTCAGCACATGGAATGTGCCATTCAGTTTAACCACTTCCATCCATTTTCATCACGTGTTCAAGGCCGTGACCAGGGAGTTCCCTTGGCAGGCCACCCATATTTCCATGTCTTGAAGTAGTTCCATAAGACAGTTTCTCAGTATGCAACATGATATACACCCTCATTCATTTATCATTGGCTTTGTTGTGCTTATATGCAAATAGGCGATGGATGTGTCAAATCTGACTATGGATTCAGGACTGTCAGAAATGTGGTTATTAATTTGGGAGGGGGGCCCCCCTACCCACTTATTAAATGTCTAGCTATGTCGAAACACATCTCTGAGTGAATCTCTGCTCAAGCCCTGGTAACAATGGCACAAGCAGTACTAACAATGGTAAAGTAAACAACCCAACACAGAGTAAAATCCCCAAACCGATTTAGAATAATAGAAAAACATTTATTACATATAAGTGAAGCTGCACCGAAAAAGAGTAATACAATTTTGTGTTGGTTTGTTCTTCAAACTTCTATTCTTTATTCCAATTTCTTTTGAAACAGACAGCCAACGCGTTTCGTTCCCACTTTACAGTGTGTGGAACTTCATCAGGGCTTGGTTATATCAAATTTGGAAACGTCGTATAAAGGATGACCACGGAATTCCCAGAATACAGGGTTTCCGGAAGTAGGACTTGCCACCTCGATAAGGGGACCAGTCGTCAGTTCCTTGGATTCTTCGGTGCAGCTAAGAATCCAAGAACAAACCAACACAAAATTGTATTACTCTTTTTCGGTGCACCTTCACTTATATGTAATATATGTGTAATCTGTAAAACAGTGACACTGAAGGGTGACGAGTGTCGAAGTGTGCACAATAAAACACCACACGAGAAGGGCAGTTACAGTGAGGTGCGATCTCTTTGGGTCCGTCATCCTATTTGCTTTGCCTGTTAAAATAGAAAAACATTTAATGGGCAAAAAGACACCAAGATCTTCAAAATAGTATAAGGGGAACCGGAGATATGAATTTTGAATTAAGTTTATCGCAAATGTGCCGAAAGTAAACACGCAAAAAAGTAAAGTGTCAATAAGAAGCCACTATTCGTGGTTGATCGGGACCTAGGCACAGATTCAGGTAGACCGCAATAGGGTGGATGTCGGATACACAAAGCGGTTCATCCTGGTCAAAGGTTTTAACTTCAGACTTCGTCTCCAGCTGCTAGGGAAAGATTCTTCTGGTCAGTCCTGCAACCCAAGCTCCTCAGCGAAGGCTTCTGAACACCACGACTCTTCCAGCCAGGTCTCCCGTAGGAGTCAGCTGGGTCTTTTCTGAAGCAGGAATCCTTCTGCTTTATGCCCTGGAAGCAGGTAAACAGAAGGCCAACCACTTGACCCTCGGAGAGCTGTTTCCAGTCCCTGGTGCCAGCATGATTCAGGTGTTCTTGAGTTCTTGTGTGAGTCCTCTTCGTCCAGCAGGAGTCAGAAGTCAGGTGTCACTTTCCAGCATGGCCATTTTCAGATGGGGTCTTCCCAGGTGAAGGAATGTTCAGAGAAGTGATGGTTGAGGTGCCTGATTTATACTGTGTTCAACCAGAGATTCTAGAAAGTTTACCACCCAATCCTAACTATTTTCTTAGAGTTCACTCACCCGCTTTTGCTGCCTTTCCTCTTTGCCTTACTGTAAAATTACCCAGGAGGCTCTATTTCACAATATAGCTGCCACAAGGCAGGACTGTATTCATCTCCTAAGTAAGTCTCCTGCTTAAATGAGTACATTTCCCACCTGACAGGGTCAACATTGGTTACCCTCCTATTGTGCCTGAAGGCAGGGTGTCAAAAGAGTCCTGTGAATGAATAGGAGAAGTCCTCTGTGGTATCTTCAAGTCAAAAGAGGTTGTGCTAAAGCTGCCCTTTGTTCTTTCTGCTCCCAGATAGCTAATCCCTGCTAAGAGCCACACCGAAGTCCCGCTCCAGCACCACCAAACCTGTGTGCGCACCGCCCGCCTTATGACTTCTACAGTCACTGGCGGGTGGTTCTTTGGCGTTCTCACAGCAGTGCCTATGAAATAAGCCTGGCAATGGGAACGTCAAAGGCAGTACCTGCATGACATGGAGTGGTGCAGTCCATGCCATGCAGGTAGTGGGGTGTATGCACACAGGGGGGCACAACATGTGCTCCCCTGCATGCACCCCATGGCCCAGAGGCAACAGGGGGCCCTGTAGGGCTCCCTTTGTTTACTCTCCACCATGGTTTTCATGGAGGAGGAACCGCCATGAAAACCGTGGCAGAGAGGAAACTCGCAATATGCTGGGCGGAGCCTCGGCGATCCCACCAAGCATATTGTGTCCTCAAGCCCTCCCCTCCACCGCCAGGGATCTCTGATCCCTGGCTGTTGCGGCGGTGCAATGGCGGTCCGACCGTTCAAGTCGTAATAAGGTGGACCGACTGCTGGTGCAGAGGTGGCTGGACCGCCGCGCCACCTGGAGTCGGACCGCCAGACTCATAATCAGGCCATATGTGGTCAGAGGTTAACACCCATTGGCCCTTCCTGTGCACACAGACTGACTGTTGCCATCTGAGGCAGAGTTGTTAACTCCAAGGCCAAGGATGTGCATTCTAGCGCTGGGTGTGTGAGTGGTGTCAGAACTGGTTTTAAGCCACTTTTATCTCAGGCAGCCTAAAGTACATTTTTATTAAGCTACTTTTCTGTTTAGGTTGCAAAAAAACTTTTTTCACCATTAAACCAAATTTTGAATGCTTAGTAGAAAATTACTTTAAAGCATTTTCTAGCCTTTTTATGAGTGGAGAAAGGGAATTAAAATTTTAATCACACTTAATCACACTTAAGTTTATTCATTGACATTTTTAGTAAGGTCTACATGGTAAAATAGGTTTTGGGTTTCATTTCACTGTGAATTACGCCCTATTTTTATATATTAGCACCCTGCCCCGTGGCTAAGAAGAGACAGTTTAGGGAGACTTATCACCTTGTAAAATATACTTTTTCTAGATAGAGAAGGCATTTTTCCCTGCCATGTGTCCCTGCAGTGCATTTAAAGTGAAGCCCATGTAGAGCACTGTTGTATTGTATTGTATTGTAATTGCATTTATATAGCGCTTACTACCCCTGACGAGGCGGCAAAGCGCTTTTTCAGCGAGTAGCACGCTACTCCAGAACCCAAGAAGGATTAGTGTTGAATTAGTATAGTGAAATATGAAAGTAATTTGAGTGGTGGATAGGTTAGTCAGTTATTTGGATTCAGAAGGATAGCGGAGGGATAGAAGAGGGAAAAAGGTTTGCATTTATACGCTTGTTACCCCTGATGGGGTGTTGAAGCACTTTTTTTGGCGAGTAGCACGTTACTCTGGAACCCATAAAGGATTAGTGTTGAATTAGTATAGTGAAATATGAAAGTAATTTGAGTGGTGGATATTAGTCAGTTATTTGGATTGAGAAGGATAGTGGAGAGATAGTAGAGGGAAAAAGCGTTGCATTTATATAGTGCTTGCTACCCCTAATGAGGTGTTGAAGTGCTTTTTTCGGCAAGTAGCACGCTACTCGGAACCCATAAAGGATTAGTGGTGAATTAGTATAGTGACATATGAAATTTGATAAGTGGACATGTTAGTCTGTTATTTTGATTGAAAAGGATAGTGGAGGGATAGAAGAGTGAAGGATTGAGATTTATTTATTTTTTTTGCGCTTTTTTACCATATAAATACACACTGCTGCCCACATAGGACATTTAACTTTCCATGCATAGGTGCACTTTTGGCACCCTTTCCAGTGGACTTGGAGGGAAGTTAAATAGATGAGTTGGGCAAAAATAATTGTACAAATATCATTTTGTGACCAGAGCACATACTCTGTGGCTTGGCTTAGTAGGGTCTTGGATTTACCGATAAACTGTTTTGTGTGAAGACATAGACTACCTGGGCGTTCTCTTGGCACAGAGATTTAGAATTGCAAACAGTTTCGGGTTCTGTTTTCTTGAGATATTTGCACCAAAGTAAAAGGCATTCACAAATACTCTGTGAAATGAGGAGCACATGCTTATTCAATTCCATTTAAAATTAATACTTGAGTTGCTTCAAAATTGTTTATGCCCTTATTTCTCAGGCTTTGAATTTCCAAATATAAAGCTTGATGGACATATTGAGTACAAAAATAAGGTTGGTTGTACTATATTTTTTCTCCACAGAACAACTCCGGCTGTGGTATTTTGGCAGTGGGTGAACCAGTCTTTCAATGCGATTGTGAACTATACCAATAGGAGCGGAGATGCACCTCTAACAGTGCCGTAAGGATGTTCTTTAACTTGTCTTTGTGTGAATAAACTGTGTGTCAGGATTCTTGTGCATGAACTATGCCGATCAACCTAGCCAATCGAGCATCCATCTGTGGCAGGAAGTAGAGTTTGGGCATAAGGAAAAACATTGGCAAAGAAATATGTTGTGGATTTAATGTGACAATGCAGGTAAACAGGGGCATGCACAAATGCTGTTTTTATGTGTTGTATGTGTAAATGCTTTTTATCACATCAAAACCTGCCCTGGTGGCCCAATTGCCCTATTGGGTATGCCAATGTTGGTGAAGCAAGTAGCAAAAAATGATTCCTTTCTGTATATAATGCATGTAAGAGATGAAGACGTGTGTATCGAACAGTGTGATGTATGAGTTTGGTTTTCAATCGCCAAATAGTCCCTTATGCATTTCAATTGAAGCACTTCCTGGAAGGTTGACTGATGTGCCAAATAGCCAATTGTATGAGTTGAGAGAGTCATGTTCCGCTGGGTGGAGAAAAATCCCACTCTATATACATTTTAAAGAATTGGTAACAATATGTCTCACACACATCTATGGTTTATGCCAGACCAAAAAAGATGAGGGCAACTTTGGTGCTAGGTCTGGCTTCTATCTAGAGTCTTGGTAGTTCGCTAAATTGAATTAGCAATTTTTTGTGGGTGTATAGTGGCAAAGCCTACACAAAAACTAGTAAACTACCACTTGGAGCTTTAACTGTGTGTATTTGTGAGTAAGGAGACTAAGGGCCTTATTTTGATGGCGGTCGAACCACCACCGACTGGCCGTCTGTGGCGGTCCGACCGACAGGCCATCAGTCCAACAGCCGCATTGCAATACAGGCTGTCGGATCGCAGCAGTCGGGGGGGAAAGACCAATGCCTCCGACAGGATCATGTGATTCGGTGGTCGGAATCACAGTCCCGAATGGAGGTGGTGCCGAAGCAGGCACCGCCTTCGGGATAATGATTCCCATATCCGACAGCCTTTTGCTGTCGGAAAGACTGACATGGAAAGGCTGCCGGAAAGGGACTTTGGGGGCCCTAAACATCACCCCCGTCCATTGTGGGCCACTGCAAAGTGGTCCAGGGGGCACATGTAGTTCTCCCACGCAATTCCATGCACCGTGTGCCATGCACCACATGTTGCATGGCACACAGTGCATGGATCTGCACAAAGTGCTCTTTGACATGGAGGCTTGTGCTGCGGCCCTTTTTCTGGGCTGCAGCATAAGCCACCATGTTAAAGAGCACTTTCCGACCGCCAGCACGGTGGTCCTAACGTAATTGGGCGGTCGGACCCCCGACTGCTTGTCGGGTGGTCTCATGACCGCAGCGATATTGCACAGTGGTCCGATATTGGCCAACATATCCTTATGTGGCCCTAAATTCTGTAGTGGGGTCATGCTAACAGTTAGCATACTTCAACTAGTGGTAGAGACATATTCACCCTCTGGTGTGCACCCTCTGGAGTTACACTTGGAGAAGGGGGCTCTGAATCTGAAGTGGAGATGATGGGAAGGGTATTGCGCTGGGAGTCGGAAAGAGGACGAGCACACAGTTGACAATAAAACTATGCATGGTTCACTTCTACAAAAGACTGGGTTAAATATTGTTGTACATCAAGAGAGGTAGAACTGGTCAGCATGTCTGTGTGGATGTAATAGCTTTTGGTTGGACACTACGATGGCGGCCATTATTATCTAGCATGGATTCCATACTGCACCCAAAACTAACCACATCCTGTAAACAGCGATGGGGCTGCTTTGCAGCTGATCACTATTATACCAGCGACACTATGCAGGTTTCTTTGTTCTGTGAATAAGTGCATACCAATATAAGTTGTGAAGTGTGTCTTTTGTTTTCTTTCTATTGCATCTTTTGCAGGCAACTAGGAACAGCGTATGTAAGTGCAACCACTGGTGCTGTGGTCACTGCACTCGGGCTGAAGTCCCTAACCCAGGTAAAGAAAATCTCTTTTAAGTTTCGCAAAATCTATATTTACATAGTGGTTAAGCTTCAGCTTCAGCTTAATAAATTCTCATTACACGCAGTCTAGCGCTTACTAAAGATGCTTTTAGTTTACTTTAAAAGTTTGCAATATTATTTTGTGGTTTCAATATTTTTATTGAAGTTTTCAAGAAATATATGTAGTTTCACCCACTTCTGTTAGCAGGTGGTTCCATTTTGTAACTAGTTGCGGAGTGAAATATATAGAGAGCATACACAACACTTTCACAACCCCTCCTGCAATACATATCACCTCTAAGTCTGGGTCTTGCAGTAGCAGTTACAAGTATTCAGCAGTAAACAGCAAAGAGTAACAGTTACAGGTAGAATTGAGTGTCTAATTCACTAATTGTTTGTTTGTGTGGGTGTTATATAATCTGTCCTGTTGGCAGATCAGTCAGTTTAAGGGACTCTCTGTAGCTGAGACAGGTCTTCTGGGAGCACCCTTATAACCCACAAGTAGCATGGGCAGGACAACTCCTTAAAGTCAGAAGTATGGCGTTTGAAGATGGGACTCCAGCCTGTCGCAAAAGATGTCTCTCCATTATGTTGGGACATGGTCAATTTACCCGTTCCCAGATGGGTCCATATTTGATTGTTCCATTCAGCACCTTCTCCCAGTGTTAAGCTTTCAGCTAGTTTGCTGCAAGTATCTCCTGCTCCATCAACTCCCCCTTCTCAAACAAGGCAAGAGGACTTCTGTCAGTGGAATACCCGGAAGGATGACCTCCTGGGTTCTCAGCCTTAAACACTTAATCTACCCCCGAAGGACCTGCTTCCAAAAACCTTGGAGTTTCGGGCACTTTCAAAATAAATGTAAAACCGTACCTCTCCCCTACCACCACACCCACCAGCATCAATACTTTTTCAGCTTGTCCCAAATGTGTAGTTTCAGTGGGAGTAACACCACTAAGATATGCTCAGCATTATCCCCTGATATATGGCCTTCCAATCCGGATCTCGTAGTGGTCTCCCCAAGTTCTGTTTCCAGAATAGTGTGGGCAGCGGATTGTCTGTTGACCTCCCTTTCAAGCAAGAACCTGTAGAAGAATGAGACCAAACATTATTTCGGATTCCCAGAGATTAGCCATTTTTGGAAGTGGCTCAAGACAAGAACAAGAATGGCCTCAGCTTTATAGGTGAGGTGCATAATTCAGTAACAAAGCTCCAGGTATTGTTGACTCTGATTCAGGGAGGCCAATTTCACCTCTCACCTAATGAAAAGATGTAGTTACCCTCTGCACAAAGAGATGCCAAACAGCGAGACAATCCTTTTTCTTCCGTAAATTGAAGCCTTTGTCCTTTATGACCTGGGTGAAATGGGGTTGGATCCTATTGGAGTCATAGGAGACTGGAGCTTCGTCAGTCCTATCGCTACGCTAATCTCATCCCAGACATCCATGGGCGTTTGCGTAATTAGAGAGACTTAAGCATTTACTGATCTAGCTTTCCTTTCTAGCCACATAACCATCCCCAAGGACACAGACCCAAGGATGTGGTCTTTGAAACACTAACGCTTTTTGTAGGGGAACAGCCCTCCACTACAAAATACGGTTGTGTCTCCTAACAATATTTCAGAACATGCAGAACTACCAACCCCTCCTTTAATTGGGGCGGTGCTTGAGAAGCCTGCGAGCCAGTCTGGGCGTCTCACTTCCCCAAATGTAATTATCAATACATTTCTGCATATTGGCAAGCACCACACTGGGCGATCTGTATGGGATGGCTTGAAAAACAAAAAATCTTAAGCAACACCATTATTTTGACAACTGCAATCTGACCGGTTTATGACGGTGAAATACTGTCTCGGGTTTGCAAATCATGGTGGATGTATTGGCTCAAGCATGTATAGTTGTCCTGGAACGCCTTCATCAATAAAGGCGTCAAACATATTCCTAAATGCCTAATGGCAGGTGCAACCAATTAATGGGTGACATAGCTATTAAGTTAGATAGGGGGTTCCTGGGGATAGTCTGGTTCAGGGACTCTGATTTAATAAAGTTGACCTGGCAGCCTGAAACCTTCTGATATCATGCCAACTCGTGGCGTTAAGGGGGCAGTGATTGTGTTGGGTTCATCGGGGAATTTAAGATGTTATCTGTGTACAGCGCTAGCTTACAAACATCCCATCTGATCTGGATGCCCTGAATTGTTTAATTGTGCTGAATCTTGTGAGCCAAAGGCTCATTAATAAGGACAAAAAGGAGGGGCGGGCGATAAAAGACATCCTTGGTGTGTTCCCTACCCGGTGGAGAGGATGGCAGATTTCCTACCATTGAGCCTACCTACAGCCCACATAGAGTGGAAATTAGCTATTACCCAGAAGCAAAACTTTGGTACAAAACCCATTGCCCCCAAAATTATCCAGCAATACTCAAGAGCAAGGCATGTTCTTAATGAGGTATAACGCGTTCTTTATGTTATCCCCACCTTGCATGCCCGATACAAAACCAGTTTAATCTGCATTAGTTGGATATGGGTATTAAGCTGTTCAACTGTGTCACCAAAATCCATGTGAAAATCTTAACAACATTATTGAGCAGCGAAATCAATCTATAAGAGGCACAAATGGAAGGGTCCTTACCTAGCTTGGGGACAGTGCTTAATTTGTAAAAGAATAATTGTCGGTGCCCAAAGCTTTGCTCAGAAATCTGCGGCTGGTGCAATTAAATGCTGGCGCGCAGAATGCGAAAGCTGCATAGTCTGGAATTCACCTCATGCCTATTTATTCCACTACCAGACACTCCATAGCCCTTTATCTCATTCTTGAAGATTCCTGCTTGCTGTCTTTTGACGATTTTTCTCCGTCTTTTCTTCCTCCTTTTTTCTGTTTGTGTGTTTTTTCTTCTCTTTCTCTCTGTGAATGTCTGATGCAGAAAATGACTGCTGGTGAGTCCCAACAGCAACCACCGGCTCAAATTAAGCACTGCTTGGGGATTACTGAGATCATCATCTCTGGCACAGAGCGCTCGACCAAGAAAAGAGTTGTACAAATTCATTAATACCAGGGCCATTCTGCACATCTCCGTATAGAATAAAGGGGAAAAGACACCTGGCCCATATATTGTAGCCACTTTGAAACTCGCAGTGCTAGTGATACCCACTGCAATCTCAGTTGGTCTGTCCAGTTCTTCTGCTTGCTTTAGATAACTCTTCCTGTGCCTAGAAAGCCTGGGATCTGAATGTCATCAGCAATCATTGCTGTGTCCCTGTCCTGCACCTAATAAAGGTCCTGATATCATGGAACACCTGTTCATTACCCTGCTCTGAGGTAATGTGCTGCCCTTGCTCATCTTAAAACACTTGGATTCAAGACAGCATTATCATTTTGTTTCTATGTTTGCATACAGCCTTATTCCTCCGCTCGTAAAGTTTTTGTTTGTTTTGGAGCAACGTGTACTCTGCTTTGTCCATGTCTATGGCTTGGACGTGTACTCTAAGTGCTCCAGTATCTCGCCACAATTTCTGGGACAGTGAGATTGCGGATCCTCTCCTAGAGCAATAAGCGTCTGTTGAGATTGGCGCGTAGTAGCTTTCTTTCTGTGTTGCTGCGCGCCGAAGCAACATTCAAGGTATCTCTGAGGACTTCCTTCAGTGCATCCCATCTAACTGCCTTACTAGTGTCACAAGCACCATTTTCTGTAAGGTAGGGATTAAGTGACTCCTGTTGGTCTACCAAGACCACCATGTCCACTAGCAAAACATAATTCTATCTCCAGAAGCGTTGACGAAGAGCGCCATTTCACAAGCTCAAGGTGACTGCGACGTGGGCATGATCGGAAAGATTGACGTGATTGGCTGAAGAAGACTGGTGTGCTCCTCTGTGTCGGCCGTCTCATTCAGCAAAGAAAAGGCAAATTTGATGGATTTTGTACTAATGTGAATTTCTGGGGAGATGTGATCTTCTGGAGGTTATTCCTAATTATTTGTACTGAAACTTAGCGATGCCATAGGTGCTATAGACAGATGACATTGGTCCAAGATGAGACCCTAAAATTGAGATTGGGTCGAAACTTTGATACTCTGTTCCCTGGTTACCAAATCTTATGGAGGGAATATATGAATTAATATAATCCTCCAACACTAACTGTGTTCCAAACTGCTAATAACCAGGGCTATGTACAGGTACTTTATAGCACTCTTGTATATATTTACCTGCACCAGCGCTGCATCGTCTGCACTTTTCTATTGCATAGTTTGCACCTTGTATGCATATATCTTAAGAGAAGAACAATATCATTTCTACCGAGGAGAGAAGTGTTGGGTCTTGACTAATGTGCATATGATTATATATCAACATAACACTAATCATTGTACAATTCAAAGGAATACTTTGAAGGTAGACTACAGGTATTCCCAGAATGAGTCACTTTTAAAAATATTATATTGAATTACCTTAGTCCCTGTGGCATATAGGGTTTGCCATGTTTTGTTTATATATCAAATTAATATTAAACATATTTTATGTACATGATCTAAGCAGGCACATGTATGGCCCCAGTCTGCTACAAACTCCAGAGCAAATTACATATGTTTGCTCATCTAATTATAAACCTCCCAGCGTTTCTGTATAGCACATAACAGCTCTACTTAAATCTCATCTAAACCACATACTTAAACGTGTTATGAGCACATATATTTGTGAGATAAGGTATATATGTATATATAACCAGTAGCATAAGCCTCTTTAATGGATGATATGCATGAAGGCAGATTAATAGCTGTACTTCTCTCTATGCGAACCGGGGAAGAGAAGTTTCATGAGAGTATTCTGGGTGGTTGACAAACCTCTTCTTGTAAACTAGAGCCCCTGCGTGGTTTTATCTCTGCAAATTGGGATGTGCAGGGCCTCTCCTTGAACCTAGTGGGTTCCTGAACACCCAAGTATTTTGTGCTCTGGCTGTGCCTTTCGATTAATAAATACAACTCTTCTGAGGATGCTCTTCAGTAGGTAAATTGATTGCAGGTTTGTTTGATTTAAATCATAATAATTTACTTAAGCTGATCATTTTGTGGCATTTAAATCGCTGACCCATGAGAAAGGAAGTGTGTTTCATTACAACACTTAGACCTTTTACTAGGAATTACCTTCTTGGAAAAATGTGAGTACTTAATAGCTTGTATATGTCTTTTATAACCTGGATTTACATATATCTCAATTTTGTGGGAGAGTAAATAAAACCAAAACCTTCCATTATAGAATTAACTATTTGATCTAAGTGGTATGATCATTCATTTTGGCAGATGGATTGTGTTCCCTGGTCCTAAACTGTGCTCCAGATGTAGAGAAAGTAAGCTATCATGGCATTTTATATTGTGTTATGTTGTAATGTTATTTTGCTAACATTGTTTTACCACATTTTCGCGATATTATGAACTAGTGGCCTTCTGTGAAATCTGAGAACTTTTTTGACAGTTTGATCATCATAAACTTTGTAAATGGGCGAATGGACTGCATTTATATCTAAAGTCCATCTTGGTGCACTTCAACGAGCGCTGCATAGTGTCTACTTATCCCACGAATGCAATGGTACACAAAGAGGGTAATGATACAACTGCATCATCACACCTTAATTTTTAGGCCATTCGTGTTCTACATGCACATATGCTCAGTCAGGATGAACTATGCAGTTTCTCTCTGGGCCGATTTGCAAAGCTTCCGGGAGTATGTGTGAATAACTCCTGGAAATCATGCAGATACCAGAATACACTCTGTGGTGAGTGGATCAAAACATATTTTCATGTTTTTCTCACTAGATGTGGACACTTCATCTTTACATCCAGTGGAGAGCTAAATTGTTTGCCAATTGTAACTGGACAAACAATTGGTTAAGTAGAACAGATGCATGGCAGATTGGCAGATAAGGTAATCTCTTTATAGTTTACTCATGCCAAATTTGACCACCTACTCACACTTATTCTCACCTTCGATACATGTTTCATTCGCTCTCTGGTGTGGTTTTATTTATTACACTATATTATGAATATTTTTTCTATCCTTCAACACTTGTGTCTTAAAAGATGTTGGTTGCACTCTGGAGGCACATGGCAGGATGCCTAACTATGACTGCTAAGAATATTTCTATACAAAACCAACAACCCCCTGAGATTGGCCACTTGTGGGTTAGCTAAGCAAATCATAACTTGAGCTCCTGCAATGCATAGCATAATTCGGACGTCAACTGCAATGTTCATGACAAGTGACATCACAAGTTACTTTAATGACATCACTAGTGACATTGCATACCACTTTAACATTTGCGTTATCCAAAATGTCACTATAGAAGAATAATTTCTTTATTTGAGTATGTCTTCTTTAATGTCCTTGGGTACTTATTGGTAAAAATCTTCGCAGGTCATGAGCGTTGCTTCTGGGATTATGGTTTCCATGGCCGGGACATAACTGGCCAATATCAGGATGTTTTTGGTTTTAAGTAACCATAACTTCAGTTCAGCTATGAATTTTAGGAGAATTTCTGAGTTTAAAAAAAATATAGATTAATGTTATGTTTCATGAGCAGAAAACACCATAGTTATCTTTAGCATGGATTTTTTAAGTGATTTGTTTTGTTGATATGCTTCATATCTTTTTGTTGCATCCAGCACCCCGCTGAACGGGCTTTCGGCCAACCACAGCTCTGTTTAGCTGCAAGGCTTGCCCAGCAGCAAGGCACTACTTGTGAGCATACATACGGTATGTGGGAGTACCAACACTCTGCAGTGTCACGGATGGGAGTCGCTGTAGCGCATAGATCCTTTCGTCATCGCAAACGGTTGGGCCGGTGCTTCGTGATGGCACGCTCTGTAAGCAGTCGTGCCGTAGCAAAACAGGTGGTGTAAGGCAAAAGGTTAGGGGGAGAACCATGCCAAGGGTGCCAGGTCTAACACAATTCCATTGTCTCCCAGTGAATTATTGTACTGCAGGTCAGACATCCCTTTGGATATTTGTCCACTGTGATTTCCCTCTTTAGAATTGTTCTACTGTCCTCCATCAATCTTGGCATATAGATACTAGCCGAGGTGACTCTTCAGCTGCTATTTTGTTTGGGCATTCCAATATGTATAGCTTTTAGAAGAGTTTTTCCGGTGGGGGCCACCTATGGAAGAAACGCATTGATGGTTTCTCTTCCGTGCAGGCGAGTTGAAGAGGTGCTGATGCCACTGGTGACCTCTGCGTCACCTCTGCAACGTGTCAAGCTGGAGGGGTGTGTCAAGCACGCTCGCAGCCCCTAGGCACTTGGTTTTCCTACACAAAGTGCTGGTCCTCACAGACCGGACTGCTTGTCATTTTTGGGGGAGCGAAGTGCTGGGTTCCACAGCTTCGAGCTCCTAGCTCGAGCAGAGCACCGGGCTGCATTTCACGGAGCAGAGCGCTTGTGGACTGCAGGACGGAGCAATGGTGTTGAATTAATCAAAGCGCTCAATCTTTAGTATTACCAGCTGGCGATCAGGCATGCTTTCACAGAGCAGAGAGCTTGTCACAGGCACAACTGCTGGACTCATTAGGGGCAGAGTCCCACAGCAGCAGTAACCCGGTGAAGTCTTTGATGTCCCTGAGACTTTGAAAACAGGGGGAAAGCCAGGAACTCCTTGGAGAGCTCTCTGGAGTCTCAGGCACAGTGCAGAGGTAGCAGGCCGCAGGCCAGCACAGCAAGGCAGGTAGCAAAGTGGCAGTCCCTCCTGTAGCTCAACAACCACAGGCCAACACAGCAGAAATGTTAGCAGAGTGGCAGTCCCTCCTGGCAGCACAGCAGTTCTTCTGGCAATGTGCAGATGTAGAGCCAGAGATGGCTGGTTACAGGCCAAAAGGTTTCTGAAGGTATGGGGTCAGAGCCCTAGTACTTATACCCAATATTGCTTTTGATGTATGGGTGACTTCAAAGTAACTCTTTGAAGTGCACTAGGATCCCTTTCATCCCAGCCCTTGTTCCAGATGATCAGTAGGGGGTAAATCAGCACTTTGTGTGAGGGCAGGACACAACCTATTCAAATGTAAGTGTGAACCTTCTCTCCCTATCCAAGAAGACTGTCAGTATGCAGATGAATGCAAATGTATCCCCTGTCACACCCAGCCCTTCCTATGTTATGGCTGTCTAGTGAGAATGCACTACGTTTAGCTGTCGCCGTGCCCAGAAGTGTATTGTAGACAGGCTGCAAGCACAAAGAGTTATAAACGCATAGAAATGCCCGCTTTTTAAAGTGGCATTTCTAAAATAGTAATGTGAAATCCAACCTCACCAGTAAGTAGGATTTATCAGTACCATTCTAAACATACCAAACATGGCAGCGCCACTACTTTCTGATGAGGAATACCACTTAAACGTATATAAGGGAATTCCCAATGCTAGCCTATGAGAGGAGTAGGCCTCACAGTACTGAAAAACAAAATAGGCTGTTTTTCGCTACCAGGACATGCAAAACCTAAAGGTACATGTCCAACCTTTTACTTACACAGCACCCTGCCCACAGGGCTACCTAAGGCCTGCCTTAAGGGTGACCTATGTGTAATAAAAGGAGAGTTTAAGGCTTGGCAAGTAGTTTTAAATGCCAAGTCGATGTGGCAGTAAACTGCACACTGGGGCCCTGCGGTGGCAGGCCTGAGACAGGTTTGAAAGGCTACTTCTGTGGGTGGCACAATCAGTGCTGCAGACCCAGTAGTAGCATTAAATTTACAGGCCCTGGGTATATTGTATACCGTTTTACAAGGGACTTATAAGTAAATCTGATATGCCAAACAGGTGTAAACCTATCATACCATGTTTAGGGTAGAGAGCTCATGCACTTTAGCACTGGTTAGCAGTGGTAAAGTGCCCAGAGTCCTAAAGCCAACAAAAAGGTAAAAAAAAGGGAGGAGGAAGTCAAAAGGTTTGGGGATAAACCTGCAGAAAGGGCCATTTCCAACAATCTCTTAGAGGCTGGAGTTATATGACCCAGCTGTAGACTTAGAGTCACAGGTGTGTGGTCTGAGATTCTCCTTTCTAAGTTTGCACAATGTGAGATGATAAGTTGGGTTACTGGTTGAGGGGGTGAATCCCTCCTCAAGCAGCAACCGCAATCCTTGTCAGGGTGAAGGCACAAGCAAACCCCAAATTAGCTTGTGCTCAGTCCTCTAGTAGTATGGCACAGAGCAGTCAGACTTAGCTTAGAGGCAATGTGTAAAGTATTTATGCAGCGCTTCAAAACACTAATAACATGACAATATAACACAAGACGAATCCTACACTAAATTAGAAAAATAGAGTACATTTTAATATAAAAAATAAATCAAGAACAATATGATAAAAATCCAATCAGTAGATCCAGAAATATGCAAGTTTAAAGATTTCAGTGAAAATAACGGCAAAAGCACAAAGCACCAACTGTGGTTATCTGGTCATGCCGGACTTGGGCAAAGTCACAAGTTCAGGCCGACCGCAACGGAGTGCGGGTCAACCAAATGGACCCACTTGGGCCCTCTGAGCACTGTGCTTTTAACCTGGTTGCGAAGAGATGTGGAGTCCCATGTCAAGGATGTGCGTCACACAGCAGAAGTGATGCGAGGTCCAGGCGAGGAGATGCATCGCGCAGCTGTGTTCCATGGAGCTGCGTTGGGCGAGGTGATATCCTTGCGTAGAGATGCATCACGTAGCAGCGCTTCTGATGGGCGATGTGAAGTCCTTGCATCGGGGAAATCCGCACAGCAGACGATGCATCGGTTCTGAGGGCGATGCATTGAGCAGCAAAGGCGATGCACTGGTTCTGCAGGTGATGAGCTGCGCCATGGAGGAAATGCGTCGGTTCTCCTGGATCCACAGATGAGCTGGCAAAGCACCTTTAGACCCAACTCCAAAGCTCCAGGACTGGGCTGGCACCACTTGGGAGGGCAGGACTCACAGATGGCAGAGTCCAGGTGCTGGGTTAAAGGTTGTTGGAAGCCTTTTATGTCCCTGAGACTCTGATAGGATGCCAGCCAACTAACCCTTGAAGTCACCCTGGGGTCCTAGGTTTAGAGATGCAGGTGCAGTCCTTCACAACCAGGCAAGAGGGCAGCAGAGCAGAAGATCAGCACAGTAGGGCAGCAGTTCTTCAGGGCAGCAGTCCATTAGAGTGCCAGTCCTTTCAGCAGCACAGCAGTCCTTCTTCCTATCAGTCCACAGATTTAGAAATATACAGAAAAGTTGGGTCTAAGGGTGCAATATTTATACCTGATGTCCACTTTGAAGTGGAGGAAGCTTCTAGAGGTTTCCACCCCCTGAGGTGTCAGGCATCCCCTTCCTCTCTGTCCTGTCCCTAGCTTGTCTGGGGCCACAATAGAGCCATGATAACCCCTTTGTGAAAGTGCTCAGGCAGTGCTTTTGTGATGTGCAATTGTGGCAGGTGACAGCTCGTCCGCTTCATTAACTCAGAGTAGTCCATCCTGCAAACACCTATCTTCTCTTTGTCTCACTGTCTGGGACCAACACAAAAAGACCAACTGTCAGCAACACCAAGTCATGTGACCCAGGATCAGGCTGCAGGCACCAAATGGTTTGGACAAGAAAATGCCAACTTTCTAAAAGTTGCATTTTCAGAATTGTGATTAAAATCTGACTTTACCATTAAAGAAGGCTTTTAATTACAATTCTTTAGACACCAACCTTTACCTGTCTACATGCTCCCAATTAGGAGTTACAGCTTATTAAACGTAATAAGGTAACTCCAATGTTATCCTATGGGAGAGGTAAGCCTTGCAGTAGTGAAAAATGTTTTAAATACACTGCACCCTGCCCTCTGTGCTGTTCAGGGCCTGCCCTAGGGGTGACTTATATGTATTGAAAAAGGAAGATTTGGGCCTGACAATAGGTGTATTTTGCCAGGTCGAAATGGCAGTTTCAAACTGCAGCCACAGGCTGCAATAGCAGGCCTGAGACATGTTTAAAGGGCTAATTAAGTGGATGGCACAATCAGTGCTGCAGGCCCACTAGTAGCATTTTACAGGTCCTACGTACATGTAGTACCCCTTTACTAGGAACTTACAAGTAAATTAAATAGGCCAATTGGGTGTAGGCTAATTTTACGATGTTTAAAGAAGAGAGCACAGGCACCTTAGCACTGAATAGCTGTGGTAATGTGCGCAGAGTCCTACACGCCACCTAAAACAGGTTCAGAAAATAGGAGGGTGAAGGCAAAAAGTTTGGGGATGACCCTGCAGAAAGGGCCAACAATTCGCATGACAGCATTTGTGACCAGAAAATAACTGATTCTTTAACAAGAACCATGAGCACAGCACACATTATCTCTTTAGATCTAGTGTTAGATATATGCCACGAGTCTTAAAGACAATAGTCCGAAATACCATCTTTCAAGACGACTCTGTAATTAGTGTTACTTTGTCGTATGTACCAGTTCTGTCTAGTCCCGGGTCTAGGGCTGATCACATCTCAGACGGAGCTAAATTCTGTCAGCAACCTAGAGATGCTTGAAAGGAATGATTCCTTAACCAAATTAGGGGCACAGACTTGAGCCTATGATCAATTTTGTGTAGGCCGTAGCGAATTCTTAATTATATCAGTGTAATTTGCATAATTTTGGGAATTTTGTGTTACGGTTATTATTGAAAGTTTGTGAAATTTTGCCATTACGCCATGCTGTGTAATTTTGTGTGTTTGCTACAAAATTTTACAGCGAGCACATGGGAATAATGCGAACAGCCCGAACGCGAGTGGCTATTGTTCGCACCACACATTTTTCCTGCATTTTTTTTTCCACAATATGCATCCTTGTGTCAAAAATTGACAGAAGGACGCATTTCATGCTAAAATGTAGCGCTAAACCACAGCTTTGTATTTGACCTAATTTTGAGTTATTTTATTAAAATTACATGTAATTACCCAAAAGCATATTACGCAAATTTCCCACAGCCCCAGTTTTGATCACTGCCTCACTATCTTTGCAAAGGTGTAACTACCTACTGCATCAGTCCATGTCTATAGCAACCTGAACGATAGTGACTTTCTGAACATTATGGCGACACCACAGTTTTTTAAGAGCATTTAGGGTTGGAAATGCTTCTTTGCTGGTAGAGAATTGGGCTCTGCTGCTGCTGGCCTCTGCTTCCACCCAGCCCTCTGAGTTTCAATGATTCTGAAGGGGTTAGATGCGTCTTTTGTATGATTTGTATGGGGGCTTTGGAAGGTAGGTAGGAAAGGACCTTTTTTCGTTTTATGAAGTTGATGGATTGAGGTGTCACAGTGGTCTGTGATAGACCTGAATGATGCCTATGGTTATGCTTTTACTGCTATGATGTGCATATTGTATGGGCATAGTGAGTTATGGACTATTTAGTCTTTGGTGTATAGTTAGGGTGGTTGGCTTTATATACAGCCACAGGGGCATATATCTTACACCCTGTAATTTCACTATTTCGATAGGCCCATAATACAACAGAGATAGGTCAAAGTGGCACCTTAGCTTATGGGTCACATGGAGTAGTATGTCAACCTGTGATGGTATCAGATGTTCGTATTTTTCAAAGGTACTACTGGGCCCTCGCCAAGCAGAAATTTGGCTGCATGTCGCTAGTCTGAAGGGATGCTTCAACCTCCAGCGATGAATCATTGCAACCCAATATGAGGAAACCCATCCTGGGGTTCACTGCCAATCAGTGCAGGGACGCTTCTCTTTTTCTGGATCCTCTTTCAGGCCAGGTCACAAACCAGGTACCTTCTGTGAATCTGCTCAGAGAACACACCCCGCCTTGGCCTCAGTCGCTGTGGTGGTGAAACCGGGCAGCATGCTTCTCAGGCTGCAGGGTCACGATCTGTCCTTTTCATTTCACCAAAGGGGCATTTATCTGGACCTCGGTGTCCGTCTTTGGAGACTGTAGGCTCTGTGCTCTTCATTTCCAGGTGCTACAGGGTCAGTTAGGTCCTCAGAGCCTCATAATCGAGCGGCCATCTTAGCAGGCATCCGAGCCCCGCCTCCTTGGATCTCTTTTCTATCCTGCTGCTTCATAATTGGTTGTGATTAGTTCGCTTAACAAAGGAGATCTGTAAGTCTACATTGAATCCACATCAGTTATGAATTTGGATAAATAAGAGGCACCAAGATGTGGTGCAAGTGCGATTTGTGTGCTGGCTGGGTAGCATTTTCATACTGGCTTGTTTAAAACCGAATTGATAACCATTGCAATCAGAGGACTGTAGCCGTTGACTGGAACAGGACTTCCTAATCTCCCATGAGTTATAAACTGATCACCATTAATCATTTAATGTCAAGGAAAACATACTTCAAAAATGTCCTTCAACTGCTCTGCAATCGTTACTAAACTATGGTTGCACAGGTATAAAATGGTTTTATTTGGAGGAACGTTCAGTAGGATGCCACGGGGTGACCACCGGCGTAATTTGTTCCCTGGATTTTGTGATAACCTTATAATAGAGGGGATTCTGTAATCCCTGTATAAATGCCTGTCTCTAGTTTCTTTATAGTCGGCAACTTGTTATGCACCCATTCTCCATTAGGAAGACAAGACGTCAGAACTCGACCATTATAAGTTATTACAGTCGAGTTCTAACGCCAGAGCCAGCAGCTGAGATGAAAGGCAGGTCAGGTCACAGAGCATAACTGAAGTAGCTGTTTAAAGTAACCAAAAGAGAACTTTGCTTTTCTTTCTTCTGCTATATTTGTTTAGCTTACAGTGACAAGCAGAGGGAACATGTTTATTTTTTGCACTCATTAGGTAGTTAGACAAAAAGCTAGAATCTTTCTGCATGTTTATACACTACTGCAGCTTTTAATTTTTTTCTTAAAACTGACATATTGAACTTTTTTAAATATATGTTTGCACCAAATATCTAACAGGTTTTTGGTGTGTTTCATTTTGCACTAGAGGTGTTATTTTTAATGTTTCATGTTTGCAAACATGCTCACTCTTAGATAGGAAAGGGCTACGCAAAAAGGTTTTAAGTGGTTTGTGGGAAAGTATGGTGTGACTATATATTATATGGGATAAAGAACCCCCAGGCGTACATGATAAGGATATTGCAAGTCACCTCAGTGTTCCATAACCTTATAATGGAACTTGGCCTTCGGCCTCGTTCCGCTATATGATTATGGAACTCCTTGGTGACTCGCGTTATCCTTATAATGTACGGCGGGGGTACTTTATCCCATATAATACATGGTCCCACAATCGCCTTTCCCACAAACCACTGAAAACTTTGGTACGTAGCTGTTTCATATGAAATCTTCGCTTCAGTTTCCCGGAGGCCTTTAAACAGTGGTTAAATGATTACAAATTAGGGGTGTTCAAAATTAAAGTTTTGCTGGTGAAATTCACAACTTTTGCGATTAGTGAACTTGTAGAATTAGTGAACTTCACATAACTTTGCTTGTGGGTGAGCTTTCCCCAAAAATTATGGTATTTTTCTTGCAAAAACTGTTTGGCAGAAGTCTGATAAAAGTGAGTTTTTTTACAAAGTTTTTCTCTCACAAATCCAACTTTTAGAAAGTTATTTCTAGGGCTGGGTGAATTGCTTAATTGTGTAGAGGTGCTGGACTGCAATGAAATGACCGCCCCCATGTGATTTGCAGTTAGTTTGGGTATGAGCTGTTTTTATTGGCTGACGGGCCAATTAGACTCATCACAGGGCACTATTCTGATTGTTGAAAGGGTTCATGTGTTGTGGCCCGTCAATCAGAATCTCTGCAGGCATCCCAAATCTGGCTGGGCAGCAATTTACCATCCAAGGAGGTGCGGACAGCTAACATAGGCTCTTTTTCTGTGTTTGGGCAAACAGTTCGCACTTTTTGACTTAGTTCGGTCATGGAGCTGTTTATGGTAGCTTTTTCTCCAAGTTTTGCTCCATGGGCAAGCTAGAAAAGGTGTATTACACTAGGTTCACTTTTCGTTTATTTGTTCTATCCAACGTTCGATATTTCAGAGGCTTTTATTAAGAGTATATTTTGAGAAGTTCACAGAGTTGTAAGAAATTCTTTCCAGATTTGTTGTAGAGAAGTTCTACGGTTTTGCAGAGAAAAAAAACCTAACCCACTCTCCCTTAAGTACTCTAGGGCAGCAAAAGATGAAGACCTGAAATCCTTTTAGTGATGCTCTGATACCCCACCATGTTAGTTAATTGATATCAGAAGTACATTTTTGAAAAAGGGATGTTTTCAAGTTATCCATGTTTGTCCGGGTTAAACCTGTTGTAATAATTAACGATAAGCAGAAAAGAGGACTGTGCCGAGCTATTTTAACGATATCCTTTTATTGGAAATAAAATGGCATCTCTGTGTTTCTGGCTCATCCTCATAAATGCGGTATTCAGCTCATATAATATTTTTCCTGCACTTAGTAATGAAGTACTAAATTGAAATAAATAATTTGCGTTCTAGAAGGTGGAGAGGAAACACCTAGTATGCCTTGCGGGACAAGGGAGGAGCCAGAAAATGAAAGTACTCCCCACTTTTAACCGTGCCTTTAATGACTCTGAGTGGCCTTGCACAAATTTCCCTAGAAGAGTTCCTTTCACCCTTCAGTCCATCAAACCTCTGTGCACCCATTATTTCACCCACACCTCCATCTATCCATTCATTCATTCTTTCACAGGTTAGTTATTTCACCCCTCCATCCATCCATCCTCTGACCTCTCCTTTCACCCTTCCATCCTTTCACTCTCCCGTCCATCATTCACTCACCTTTCCATCCATGCTTTCACTCTTCCTTGCTTTCACCCTTCCACACTACATTCCCTTCTCCGTTGCTTCCTTTCAACTTTACTTCTATTTCCCCTTTCATCTACTCATCTTTCTTTTTCCTTCCTCATTACTTTTATATTTTATCTATATCCGTCATGCACACTCTATTTGCCTGTCGAATTCTGTTCTTTTCCCAAGTTTCATCTTTTGTCTCCACTGCGCTTAGCTCATTTGTCAGTGCTTACCCCACACTCTTTATTCCCCTTTACCTTGCTATTTTTGAGCTGCAGAAGGGGGGGGGGGGGGCCGGGGGGAATAAAGAACGAATCAATGTTTCAGTGGCCCAATTGCAACCGCTCCTGTAGCTGCTAAAATAGGGGTTCATGACGCCACTGGTTTGGGACCTTAACCAGCTGCGACATGTCATATGAAGCCTGCAGGAAGCAGTGAAAGCCTGTAGAATTTATTTGACTGTAGCATTGCTTTAAAGTCCCAAACCTGGTTTTGCCGCAGCGACTCCTAGTACACCACCTTTCTGCACAAGGCGCCTGCGGAGGGAGCGGGTAATGCCCCTGCCTTCTCTTTCTCCCATCAGTTTTGATTTCCAGTTATATAAAATGTGTGTTGCCCTCCAGTGCAGCATGCGCAGTTCACCGAGGTCGGAGGATCTACGTAGTATCACAATGGCCGCCGAGAGTCGCGTTGCACCCGCCTTGAAGGAGCGAGTGATTAATGTTGCATGCAGAGCTGTAGTGCGCCTTGTAACTCACCTGGAGAAGAACAGCTTCCTGCTCGTGGCTTATCTCCTGATCTCAGCTTTTGTTTCATGTCCTCCTAGCGTTTGCCCTCGCTCATCGGCCGCTTCGTGCCCTTCGCCGCGGTGGCGGCTGCCAACTGCATCAACATCCCTTTGATGAGACAGAGGTAAGATGCTGCCTGCCTGGAGCTAAGGTTACTGCGGGGTTGAGTGACCTCCCTCCATCGAGGGTGCAAGAGCAACGTGTGTCTGTCTTTGATCAGTGAAATTGAGGCCTAAAGCGTGCAAGTAAGTGATGTGGTGATGCTCAACGAGTGAATCTGTGCTTTTATGGAACCATCCGCTTCTGGAGACTATAAAGAGGGAGTGAAAGCGAACTGCTCCTGTCAACAATCATACTCAAAATTATATTTCCCGATCAAGATCAGCCAGTCGCAGTGTAGATCACATTGTGTTTTCCCCCAGTTGGAAGCCTATTGGTGGGGAGTGTCTCCCTTTACAATTAGATCAAAATCTGAATGTGTCTTTTTTCCTAACATTTTACCCTGGTAAATTATGGAAGGTTTAGCCGCCGAAATTCACTAGCAGGAAGTTGCAGGAACTCGTTAACTGCTGCGAAACATGCAATTCTGATCCCTGTGCACATAGTTGTGTGTGCAAGGATCAAAAGAAAAAACAGGCCACTCATAAGGAGGACCTACGTCTGGTATCACAGTGCCCAACACAGTACCTGCCAGCAAGAAATGCTGCTCAGAGACACGTGGTAGACAGAAAATCTCACATTCACGAATCAAAAATCATATGACATCCTAGTTAGAGCTCCACACTCATTCAGTGTTAACTAAATGACTGCAGTGTGAAGTATTTGTCTATGACGGTAACACTTGAATTGTGTATACACTTTGCTTTTCTCCCACAGGACATCCTAACGTTCCGCAGAACATGCTAGACGGAACATGCTACATGCATGCAGCACAATGATATGTCAAGGCTACCAAGATCACCTTATGCCAAAATACCCCACAGTCGGTGCACAGTAGCTAGGCATTCAGCACAATTCCAACATAACCAAATATGAGGCTGTTATCGAACCATCAGCACTCACCCTTCTTCGATCACCTTGAAGCTCTGTTGTAACCTTTGTCAATGTTGCGCATTATATATAAAATATACACTTATAATGTGCTCTGCCCCTGACAGAGCATGTCAGAAAGAGCTCTGGCCCCCATATTATATATCAGTCGCACTGTTTCTGTTTGCACCACTGCACACCTTTAAACAGGTGCGCCAGGCGCAAACATGAACAGTGCCATAAACTCGGGGGCTGCCCTGGGGGCAGCGTATTCAGTGTAATATGGAGCGGCTGCTTTTTTCAGCCGCTCCATGTTACACTGTGCAGGGGTCACCCGTCTGCACTTTAGAGAGGAGACAGAGATCTCCTTTCAGACAGGTGCAGTAAGTGACTGCACCCGCTTGCAGGCGGATACATGGAGGCGGGTCCAAAGAACACCCTTTGTCCCCTTCAGAGGACTGCCCTCAGTGTGCGCACTGACAGTGCGCAACTTTTTGCACCTCTTGACACCTTATTTGCCTCTGCGCCCACGTCCATAATGTGGCGCGGGTGCAAAGGCAGAGCTGCCCTCTTTTTCGGTGCCCCCATGCTAATGAGGGAATGCTCTCTTGAGATAGCGCTGGCACTACACGTGCACCAGTGCTATCAGTATTACCCTCCTTCTACCATCCCAAACATACCTTTTATTTGGAATGAATGACCGGAGAGGGATAGCAACATCTCTTTGTGTGGTGCTGTGAAATATTTTTTAAACATCATTTTGTGCAGGTTCTTTCTCCTCAGTTGACGAAGCTATTCTACCGGTCAACAAACATTTTCTTTTTCTCTCGATGTCCATTTTCGTTGCAAATAATATGTCACATAGAAGTTACTATTTCAAAGTTATGTATTGTACTGTTTGATCTCCGGAGGAATGAGTGAATGAGCAAGGGTTGGTTCTCTTTCAGAGAGCTCAAATTTGGAATTCCAATCACAGACGAAAATGGGAACAGACTGGGAGAGTCCACTAAAGCTGCTCAGCAAGCCATCACCCAGGTGGTGGTCTCCCGCATTGGTATGGCTGCCCCTGCAATGGGTAAGTACTTCCAGTATCAGATAGTGCAGCACATGCGCGCGGAAAGGCGTTGCTTTATGTGGCAAATAAACTTGGAGAATATTCTCTGAAAATTTAAGGACTGGGTTTTCAAATGGTCATGTGAGTGAGTGATGGTAGAGTGTGTGATCAGTGTTATAGCATTATAGCATGCTCTACTTAGTTCATCATTTTCTTGCAAAATAAAGAGCAATCACTCCTCCAAATTTTGAAAAACGTCTAAGATAATAACGGTTGCATGTTAAATCTCCTAATTTCCACAGAATAGTTTTCAGTCATGTAGTTTCAGTCATTCGCTCGCCTTCGTCATAGAAGGGAACAGTCTAAAAATCCTCAGATTTCCCATTTATAAATTCATTAAGTGATAATCAACATATATTTGTCCTGCTCTGAGTCACTCTGCCCCTTAGTACTTTCTTACACTGATTTGTCTCCAGCATTTAGATGTGTTCCACCTTTGAGCACGGCCAGGATGTTGGTCCACGGCCAAGATGCGAGTCTGTGTGAATGGTACCCAGGTCTGCACCCACAGTTACAGAGGCACATGCACTGTGATAGCTGAGGGATGTATGACACAATCACACATGTTTTTACAGCGCATGCCATTACAGCTAGGGCAATACAATGAACGCATTGTTACCACGCGTTCCATTACCATGCAAGTTGTTACAATGACTTGCCTTAGGGAAGCGCTGGACTTTGCAATAGTATATATTAGTATTCCAACTCCAGTCTGCAACAGTAGGGAAGGCGTTGGATTTAAAATCTAACAACACGTTCCCTAATGCAAGGGTAATGGAACGCGTGGTAACAACGCGTTTGTTGTATTGCCCGCGTTGTAATGGTACTGCGTAGTTCTGGCTGCGTAGTAAAGGCTGTTTCCCGATTTAGAGCCTTCGTTGGGACAGGGCTAGATGCAGGTATTTGCATGGTGAATATGCAGTCAATGCTGGCGTATTATGATATGTATTGTCATTCTTAAGCTGGCAATCAAGAACACTGCACCATTACCGGAAGAAGAGGACAAACTTCATGACTTAATCCACTGCTAGGAACCTTGTCCAGTGTGGAACATCGTCCCTCTTGTATGGTGACGTGGTCCAACACAGTATTGGCTCTTTGTCATAAATAAGCAGACCTGGATCATACATTGTGGTGTTATATGACGTCCTGCCTTAATTCAGTGTCAGGGACCCATTTACAAGCAGAATATTCTTGTCTCCATTCATTGGTACCTGTACTTTGTCTGACTGTTTGGGGGTAACCCTAAATTTCCTCTTGTACTTTTCATGCATCAGCCCACATTAGCTGTTTAGAGCCTCATTCACATGAGGATAATGTGGTAAATGACGTTAGACCGCACTCTTGAAGCCTTTTGAAGTTCTTTAATTCAGCCAACCGAAGCGTGACTGAAAAATTTCCTAGCTAACGTAAAGGAAAGTTTCAATTCTATTAAGGACCCAGAGGCGAGGATTAGGCTTGTCTCTCTTCACCTTTATTATAATTAGATTACTCCAGCAGCCATTTTAAGTTTGTAAAAGTTCATCAAAAAACTAGATCTCCCATGAACACTAGGGGGTGACATCAACATATTTCAACCAATGACACAACAGTCCATTATATAACATCCCACGTCGCCCTTCTAGATTCCTCTTTCTTCCTGCGACGGCTGTCAATCTCCATTTTTATTGTTCCTGTTTGTTAGAATCTGCCCCTGCAACAAAGGGATACCCTTTACTTACTACGGAAAAGACATTTCAAGTATCATAACACAACATGATTCAAAATTATGACAACAAATCCATAAGTCAAATACAAATCTTAAAGTCATAAATCATTCCGTAATAACATCAACTTATCTCCAATAATGGGAAAGGGAGAATTTTTCAAGAATTCTTAGGGTGGGCTAATCCTCGCTTCGGTGTCCTTAATAGAATTGAAACTTTCCTTTACGTTAGCTAGGAAACTTTTCATTCTATGTCAGGACCCGGAGGCGAGGATTAGGCTAGTTCAAAGCTTATCCACCACCACGCTTGCCAGAGAGAGAACTGGTCTAAAATAAAAGGTCTTGAAGGTGGAGTCATTTGACCAGTCTGCCGCGTTGAGGATATCCTCAAGGTGAGCTCCTAGACAGAATGCTTTTGAGGCCATGGCCCCTCTGACAGATTGGGCTCCAAAACGGGAAGTATCAATCCCCGCTTCTTGAATGACCACCTGACCCATCTGGCAATCGTAGGAGACGAAACCGCTTTGTGAGGTTTGGTGAGTGCAATTAGCAATTGTTTCGCCCCATGAGGGCGGAGTTCTTCAGTCACAACTTCATAAGCCTTAATAGTGCGAACTATACATAATTTAGGATTTTCTCGTAAAGCTGGATAAGAAACAGTTGTAGAATTACACTTCGTTCTGCGAGAAATATGAAACAAAACCCCTTCGGGGGTAAACACTCTATCTGTTATATCCAGGGCTTGGACATCCGAAACTCTGCGCCAGGATAACAGACATAGAAGCATGGCCAATTTTGCCGACAGCTGTTTTCTGGACAGATATTTATTATGAGGCCAAGATTGAAATAAGGACAGGACCTTGTTAACATCCCATAAGGATGTGTACTTGGGTTCAGGAGGAACTGAAAGTCTAATCCCCCTTAACAGTTTCCTGACCAACGGATGTTCCCCGGCTGAGTGACCATCCACAGGCAAATGACCTGCCGAAATCGCTGATCTATAAGTATTGATCGATCGATCGATCGATATGCGAAACCTTGTGAAGCCAGACTAGCTAGGAAGTTTACCACGTGGACAACGTCTGCCCCCAAGGGATCAATTTGGTGTTGATGACACCAACATAACCATCGCGACCAGGCGGAGTTGTATCGTCTGTTTGTATTATTTGCCCAGGCCTTAGCGAGCAAGGAGGAAGCTTCTGTTGAAAGGCCTGGGACTTGCCAACGTCGCCTGTAACCCTCCAGGCCATAAGGCAAAGAGACCCGGCTAGGACCAGCGGGTGAGGATTGTCTTGGGGATCCCGGAGGAGATCCAGAAATAGGGGAAGAGGGATTGGAAAATCCCAAGAAAGTTCCATCATCACTGGAAACCAGACTTGAGATCTCCAAGTTGGGGTTATCACCACTACTTTCGCCTTCTGCCTGCGTACTTGCGCTGTCAACCTGGTTATCATGGCGAAGGGGGGAAAGACATAATGCTGTTGCTTGCTCCAATCCTGTAGGAAGGCGTCCAAGGCTGTCGCCTGTGGATCTGGTCTCCAGCTGCAATACCTGTCGAGCTGGAAATCCAGTCGGGACGCAAATAGATCCATGGAGAAGGGACCCCACCTTTTCTGGATTCGCCAAAAAATCTGTGGGTTCAATTTCCATAGGCTGACATCTCTCCAATGACGGGAGTGCCAGTCGGCTACCTGATTGGAGCTGCCAGGAAAATGCTCCGCTGACAAGGAGATTTGATTGGCTAGGCAATACTCCCTAAGAGTTCGGGCTAGGTCCGACAGTGTCTTTGACCTCGTCCCCCCTAGATAATTGACGTAGCGTACTGCTGCCACATTGTCCATCTTGAGAAGGACGGAACACTTCACTTTCTGTTTGGTCCAACAGCGAATCGCCAAGGAACCCGCCATCAACTCCAAGCAGTTGATGTGTAGAGAGTGTTCGGTGGAGGACCATTTTCCGCTGGTGGAGAAATCCCCACAACGTGCGCCCCACCTGGAGCCGGCATCTGACTCGATTATGAGGTCGGGTTGAGAGCCGAAAATCGCTCTGCCATTCTAGGCCTCCATGTGGTCTAGCCACCAACCCATCTCTTCTTTCGCCTCGGGCGATAGAGGAATCACCTGTCAGAATGACAGACCTTTCCGAAGATGTTCAATTTTCAAACGTTGAAGGGTCCTGTAATAGAAAGGACCCAGAAAAATCGCTTGGATAGAGGACGACAGAAGTCCCACTATCCTCCCCAGTTGCCGAAGTGACACGTGGGACTTGGATATTGTCCTTCGCAATTCGTGTCGCATTTTGGACAGTTTTTCTCGTTGGTAGACTGAGAGCTGCCTCGGTTGCGTTCACCACGAAGCCCAAAAATTCCATTGACTGAGATGGGACCAGAGCTGACTTGCTCTCGTTTATTACGAAGCCTAAAGATTCTAGCAAATCTATTGCCGTCTGCAAATGCTTGGAAAGTCGAGCTGGGCATTGGTCCATAAGCAGGATATCGTCGAGGTAAACAATAAGTCTTATCCCTCGAGCCCGTAAATGTTCGATAACCGGCTTCATCAGCTTGGTGAAACACCAAGGAGCTGAGGAGAGACCGAACGGAAGGGCGGTGAATTTGAAAACCTGGGTCTCCCAGCAGAACTGTAGGAATCGTCTGTGCCGGGGAAAAATAGGCACTGCCAAATAGGCGTCCTTCAGATCCAGGCGGACCATCCAATCAGAGATTTGGAGCAGGTCTCGCAGGAGGTGAATACCCTCCATTTTGAAGTGACGATAAAGTAGCCAAGAGTTGAACTCTTTGAGATTGATGACCGTGCGTTGTCCACCGTCCCTCTTTTCCACTAGGAAAATGTTGTTGACGAAACCCCGAGGGTGAATTTCTGAACGAGCTATTGCCCCTTTCTGCAAAAGACTGTCCACTTCCTGGCCCACCAGTGCTCTCTGTTAGGGTGGGAAGATCAAAGGAGTGGGCGGGTGGGGTTGGGACGGGGCTCCATAAAATTTGATGTGGAAACCCTCTTCCGTCTGTAATTCCCATGCATTTGAGGATAGCATCCTCCAGTTCGACTGAAAAAGGGCCAACCGCCTCCGATGGAAATTCCCATAGAATCTTGAATCCTCACCTTGAGTATTGTTGAAGTTGCCTCTTTGGCCGCCTCTGCCTCCCCGATGACGGGGGTAGGATTTGGTTTGATAGAAATTCCCAAATTTGCCGGGATCTTGCCATTGGCCGCGTCTGGAGGCGCCACCTTTGGAGGCTGTTTGGAACGGGCAGCCGGACGATCGCCCCCACCCTCGTCCAACTGTGGCAAAAACACAGGGGGTAAAGATTCTTTAAATTGAAGATTGCGCCTTGTCCAAAGAATTGAAAGTATTGACGAATTTGCCCAGTTCCTTTATAAATTGGTCCCCGAACAAATTCCCTTGGGCTATCGTCCCTGCCTCTGATGTGGAGACCTCCCCTAGTTTGGGATCAATCTTAATGAGGAGTGACCTACGCCTCTCCATGGAGATAGCGCAGTTTGCGTTCCCCAGAAATATTATAGCCCGTTGGGCCCAGTTGCACAGTACCTCTGGGGATATGAGGGAGCCGGAAGCCTGGGCGTCCTCCGCCATATCCATGATCTTTGCCAGGGGGCCAGCGACATCCAGGAGCTTATCCTGGCATGAGCGCCAGGAGAGATCAATGCCTTTTTTAGGATCGCAGACAAATTTAGCGAAAAAAGTGGCCATTTTTGGGTCTATCTCCGGTGTTGTGGCTACTTTCACTTCCAGGGCGGGACGGGGACATGCTGCCTTGAGGCAACCCCTCACCTCCTTATCTAAGGGCTTCCTGAGCCGACTGGCCATGTAGGCCGCCACTTTGGGAGCCGGACACCATTTTGCTGATCTAGGGTGCAGGAGATCATCTGGATTTAACAAATCCCTGTGGGCGGTGAAGTTGGTGTCCGCAGGGAGGTCTGACCCTCCCAGGGGGTTGGCCGTCGGGCGCCATGGTCTAGAACCATCTCCATCACCATCGGAAGTGTTAAGTGAGTCATCTCCTTCCCCTAAGTCCGTCTGCGGTGGTGAGAGCGGAACCACCCCGAGGGGCCTGATGTCTGGGCATCTAAGATGGATTGGGCATCTAGAAAGGCCTTCTTAAGGCGTGCGAAAGTGTCTAAATCAACCCCAGGATCGTCCGTGCGTTTAAGCTTCTCCACACTCTGGGGAGGGACGCTAGGTGGGTTAGCCACCTGTCCAGGAGGTAGGGGGGCCAGGGGCCCATTTGAATCTTCCCTCACTTTGAGGGGTTGCTGGCGCTGCGCCTGGAGTGCCGCCAGTCTCTTCTACAGAGGGGCCACCACCTGCGTCACAGCCCTGAGGATGGATGCGTCCATGACCTCGCAAAACTGGTCATCTATAGGAAAGTAGGTAACCTCCTCCTCTTCCATATAGTCCCCAGTATCCTCGTATTCCATGAGGTTAAATTAATTAAGGGAAAGATTCCCACGTAAATTGAGGGGTTAAAGTCTTAAAGACAAATAGATTAATGTAAGTCTTTAAAGACAAATAGATTAATGCAGGGACTGCCCCCTTATGATAGTGAAAAAAACCTTACCCCGCAGGGTGTTTTCCCTTCAGGCACCGGCTCGTGTAATTTAATCACTACGCGAGTGTAGAATCAGCTGACTATTCAATCTATCAGCTCGCGTGTGTCTCAGTCAGTTTCAAATTCTTTGGACGCGCGCGCGCGCTTTCAAACCTTCCCCCGTTTCTGGTAATTGCAGCCGGAACAATGTGTCAGTGTCAATGACAGAAACTGACGTGTTCCGGCTGCTGGGGGGTAGAGGATGCGATGCGCGCGTAATTCAATAACGCGGGCCCCCTGCCGGTCGGAAGACCGCACCGCGTCACAAGCCTGAATGGAAATCAGGCGCGTAAGAGCGAGGGCTCCCGCGGCAATAATGACAGGCAATAATATACTATTAATAGCGGCCGCGAGCGGAAAGCTCCCGAGGCGCTCACAATTACTAAGGTAAACAAGAAAGAAACAAAGCACACTTATCTGATTGCTGCTGGAGCAGCGAAGAAAGAGGAATCTAGAAGGGCGACGTGGGATGTTATATAATGGACTGTTGTGTCATTGGTTGATGTCACTTCCTAGTGTTCATGAGAGATGTAGTTTTTTTGATGAACTTTTACAAACTTAAAATGGCTGCTGGAGTAAACTAATTATAATAAAAGTGAAGAGAGACAAGCCTAATCCTCGCCTCCGGGTCCTGACATAGAATTTCCCCTCGCCAGCCTCAGCATAAACTGCCTACACTTCAAACTATAACATTCTAACAGAAGCTTGGAACCAAGGTCCTGTTCTGGCAATACAAATATGACACATAACATTTGCGTTGTTCCACTTTTAGCCCCATCACAGTGGCAGTACAATAAACATGTAATTACCATTTTAAAACAACACTCCAGTGCACCTGTGCAATCAGGTATAAGGTGCATTTACACTGAAAAACAGTGAACAAGGAATTTAAATCATCCGCAGCCTAGATAGTTATCAGTTCTTTAGGAATGCACACCTTCAGTTTACCTCTCACCCTCACGTCTGAGCTGCTGGGAAGACTCTGTGTTGATTTTCCGAAGCTTCGAGGTCTGCACACTTCATCTATCCAGCATGAGAATAAGGAAACCTTTATTCTTTAAGGGCCATATCAACTGAAATGTCTTCTCAGGCCTGAAACTATCACTTAGAATACTTGTCCTCCAGTTGCATTCTCCTGGCTGGCCCTGGCCCTCTTGTTAAAGGACTGAATGTTTCTTCAGAGGAGTGAATGCTCTGGCAGTCCCTTTAAGTCTCATGGGTCTACTCTTTAAACACTTAGGGCTCTTCAAGCTCGCGAGGCCCTACATTGCCAGTCCACCTCTTGCCAAGCCATGAGAGCTTTCTTGTGAGTAGCTCGCTGAGAGCCTCGTCCATAAAGCCAGACGAGGAGCGCAGCTCTTCATCCATTTGACCAAACGTAAGAGTTCTGGGTATCACGCAACACCCAAGTATGATCCTGACTGATTTCCAAAAATGTACGAAGCTACCCTGTTAAACTAGTCAATAGAGTCCAGTTCTACAGAGACAGTCCAGTTTTCTTGTAGAATGTCCTAATCTCACATTTGGCAGCAAGTCTGCAACGTAAGGGAAGGGGAGGCCGTGTATTCTAGGATTTGTCTCTTCTCATCATATGTTTTTCTTAAGGGGCGTGAGAGTGCTAGATGATTGACAGTCACCATGGCAACGTCATTTCTTGCCAGTACTGCACGCCTTCTTACATTAATGGGCTGTGTGGTGCTTCTGCAGGTTGCCAAGGAGGGAGAAATGGCACACACGAAGGTTCCATCCTATCCAGAGCCACATGACCACTTGGTCTCGTTGAAGCAGGATTCCTCACCCATCTCGGCTGCCATGTAATTGACACTGTTTTAATTACTACATTAAGTAGTCCCTATTACTTTGGTAGAACATGATCTGGTGATCTCTGTGAAGTGAGGCAAGTGTAGGATGAAGTAGGTTCGTGGGTACCAGAATTGGGCATATCTGAAGTGGAACCAGAGTACCAAGGCTTGGTATGTCCGTGGGGCGCAATAGACAGAAATTGTGCAACACTTTAGGGGAAATCTCACTGTGCCACTGCAATTATTTTAACTCCTTGTGCCTCTAGTGCCGGATAGGTTTGACTTGAGAAAGGGTGGTCGTTATATCCTAAGAGAATAGGAAGCCATAGACAAGCTAACTAAATTTTCTTTGTGGCCAGACATTAACCTGTTGAGAATTTTGAGTCTGAATATTCATGATGGTTAAAGGTGGATTTTCTTCATTGCCCCCTTGTTATGTAGCCGTGGTTCATCAGAAGACCTTTCTTATCTTAAATCCTACTGAGGTTACAGGTGATGTAGCATTAAAGCGGACCTTGTCAGCCGTAGATGGCTATATCCACATGGATACCTATGCAGCCTATACCGCACAGTCCCTGCCCTATCTGCCTTTGCTGCTTATTTGAGGCTATGCACTAGGAGTAGGATGGCATTGATCTCCTACATTTAATTAAACAGCCGCCATGTACGTCAAGCTTCCCTTGATTTGATGGGTACCTATTTACACTTTTGATTTATCTCAGCCATCACTGATTTCTATGCCCTGCCTTCCGTGGCCTTTATTACCAATTTCCTGTCAACTTCTGGTCTCAGAACCTAGCGTCCCTCGAATCACATTTTGACTTACCTTTATCTTTGACCCTGTGCAGCACTTTCCTGCCTTTTGTCTACGTTCACGCTTATCTGGTTCCACATGCATACTTACACATGGATATTTTTAAATCTGTACTGATACCCAAAGAATGTATCAAACCTCTAAAAGCCATTTCTAAGCACGCATACCTGGTACAGGTAGGTGAACTGTTACACAGCTTTGGCCCTCTAGCAGACTGGATCTGATAGAGACATCTAGCCGCAGATTCCTTAACTTAGAATATCCCCAGGCGTCAGACTGGATCCGGAAAATTTTGCGCAGCAGTACCTCTGCGCGCCGGGGGGCGGCGCCGCCGGGCCTCGCCCTGACGTCGTCCCCGGACATGACGTCAGTGGAGCCATATAGGACCCTCCCGGCGCGCTGACGTCAGTTTCCTTCTTTTCCGCGTTACAACGCGGATCCGGGATTCAGCTGTTCCTCTGGCCTGTTTTTATTCAGGCCCTTTTTTCGACGTCGTTGGCGTCGGGGAACAGTGTGCGATGCCTTCGGGCTTTAAATTGTGCGGGACTTGTTCGCGTCAGAAGTCGGCGTCGGACCCGCACGCCATTTGCATGTGGTGTCTTGGGTCGCACCACGACTCCGAGGAGTGTGACGCCTGCCGGAAGATGCGTCCGAAGTCCCTACGGGAGCGGCGGATGAAGCTCTTGGCCGCCCGGTTGACCCGCCCGGCGTCTCCCCGACGTTCTCCAGTGGGTTCGTCTCTCCGCGCCCGCTCCCGGAGTCGATCCCGCGAACGTCGATCTGCAGGTAAGCACAAGTCACGGAAGTCGAAGTCCTCGCTTCCACGTGACGGTGGGGGCCATTGTTCCCGCTCCTTCGCGGAGCCGTGCCCCCCGGAGTCGGCCTCCTTTTACCCGCCCTTTTCGGGTACTGGTGCGACTCGGCCCCAGATGGAAGCCTATTACCAGGCTCTGCACTCCATCTTCGGGTCACCTCCACTCCCTGGTGCGCCTTCAGTTCCCACAGTGGAGGTAGGCATTCAGGTCGGGTCTCCGCCGGCGGGTTCGCCCTCGGCGCCGGCCGAATGCCTCGACTCCGGCTCCGGAGTCGTGCCGGCGTCGGTTCCAACCGATGGGCATTCCAGCCCCACGCCGAGCCATTCTGCCTTGTCCCCGCATAGCCCCTGGCGGCTCCCTGTGTCGACATCGGCACCGGCGGCACTCTGCCTGTCGTCTCCTGGACCTCAGGCACTTTCTCCGCACCTCTCGGTGGTGGAGACGTCGCCGCCCACTCGTCCAGCCGAGTCGCCCCTCATGGGGCTCGACGTCGCTTCGGTGCCGGATCGGCGTCGTTCGACGGCGGATCGGCGTCGGTCGACGCCGGAGGGGTCGCCGGTACCTCTTGGCTCTCTGCTTCCAGAGGACACGGAACCGCTGTGCTTGGGCTTGTCTCCACGCCCGTTGGCTCCGCCGCCATGGAGGCAGTGGCCCCTTCTTCCTCCTGCTGGGGGACGTGTTAGTTTGCAACCGTCCCCTACCGATGGGCTCTTGTCCCCCCCCCCCGGACGCCCACTGAAGCTGGTGCTTTATTTTTACGGGGTGTTCGCAGGGCGGCAGCTGTTTTGCACTTGCACCCTCCTTCTGTCCTCTTGTCCTCTGATCCGTTGTTGGATCTCCTCCACCAAGGTGCAGTGGATCTTGAGCCCTTGCTGCCTTTAGCGGCTTGTTGTTCAACGCCCTTCTCGGGATTTGGGCGCGTCCCTCTTCAGGAGATGCTGTCGACAGGGCCGTTGCGCATCGGCATCGTCCGGCCCCTGGGTGCCCATCCTGTTTGTCCCTTCAGCCTACTGCTCACGGTCTCGTGGTACAGGTGTCTTTCGCCATGCAGCCTTCTTCTCCGCCTCTACTGCAGCCTCCTACTAGGGAGTCTCGTTGGCTGGAGACATGTGGACGCGGCATTTTTGCGTCCGCTAGTTCTGCATTACGTGCTCTCAACACCGTTTGCGTTTTTGCCAGGGCTTCTTCTGCCCTTTGGGACTCCGTGGAGTGTCTTTTGCCTGCCCTCCCTGAGTGTCCTCGAGCTGATATGGCTCGTCTCATTCACGAAGGCAGAGAGATGGCGCGGTTTACGATTCGGTCCGCCGTTGATTCTACCGATTCGGTGGGTAGGACAATGGCGCGGTCCATTGCCTTGCACCGCCATGCCTGGCTGCGCGACGGGGGTTTCCCCGACAATGTCCGTGACAGTCTCCGGGATTTGCCTTTTGATGGTGTGTCCCTGTTTGACGCACATGCGGACTCTGCGGTTCGCCGCCTTCTGTCTCACCTTTCGTAGTTTTTGTTCCGGTTGAGGTCCTTGTCCTCACCCTGCTCTGTTGTCTTGACTCATGTTGGGCCGGGTTCATGCTGTACTGCCTGAACGGCCTGGGCGGCTCCTCGCCGTATTTTCTTTCATTTATGCAGCAGTTTTGCTGCTTATCCTTCTCCGTTCCAATAGCCTGGTGGTTCAGGTTGCACCCTTCCTCCACGGGTTATGTGTTCGGAGCCTGTGGTTTCTAAGTTCCACTTTTACGTCCTCTGTCTTGAGCTTCCGCTCCAGAGGAGCCCCTGGTTGGGGTTGATACTTACCCTATGTGGGGTATTTGTTTGCTATTGTATAGCTGCCTTCCTTCGACAGTTGCCCTTGTTCGCTTCTGTGGGGTCCTTTTCACTCGGTCCTCCTGCGACTGTGCCTGTGTGTTTTGCACGCTGCTGCTGCGGGCCCTTCAGGGGCCTTCTTGCGTGCCATTGGTGGAGTGTCGGCTGCTGGCCTGCATTTTTCCCAATCCCTTTCTTCAGGACGGAAGGGCTTTCTGCTCCTTCCCGTCCCCTCATGGTTCTTCGCTGCGGCTGTTCCATCTGTGGCCGCCCTATCGGAAGGCCCTGTCGTTGTCCCCGAGCACTCCTACGTAACTCGGCACTCTCCCTCTGTGTTCTATCGGCGTACCATGCCTGCTCCCTAGTGTCTCCGGCTGGTACGTTTTTCTCTGGTGACTTCTGTTGCCTCGTTCTACTCTGCTATATCCATGCTGCATAGCCCTTTCCTGGTGGACTTCGCTCTCCATGGTGGCGTTCTGGCTCCAGACGTGGTTGATCTTCCTTGTCTTGTGCCTTGCCTTTGGCACTTCCTCTGCCACCATTTCTCATGCCCCTGTTGCGTTCCGCGCAGGGTTGGCGTGCTTTCCTTCGGGCTGCGGTTGCTGCTCTCAGCGGGGGCGGTCTCCTCAGAGCATTGTTCTCTCATGGGGCGTGTTAGGGGAGCTGATGTGGTCTCCCGGCTAGATGCCGATTTTCGAGCTGGAGCGCGAGGTTCCGGTCTCGGGGTCGACTCTACATCCTGTGATTCTGGACACATCACGGCTGGCCTGGCCTCCTTGCCTCTCTCACGATAGCCAATGGGTCTGCTCCACCGTCGGTGGCTGTTGCTCTCGCTCTGGGCATTGTTCTGCCCAGTGCCGCTGCTGCGTGGCTGTTGGGGCTCTGGTGTTTTTTTTCTTTCTCACCAGTGTGCTACCCACACATACGCCTCCCACATGCTTACTACTCCGGGTAGTCGCCGAGGTCTGGTCCCTCACTTTTCGTGAGCGCCGTTCACACACTGCGCCTGGTCATGCGCCTCTTGTGTCTCAGCTTTGCTCGTGGCGCTTCATGGGGCCTTCTCCTTCCATGGTGTGGTTCTGGCGGTACATCCAGGTTTCTTGGTGTACTTCTGTTACCCACGTGCGTGGCACTGGTTGTTACCGTTCTTTTCTGCCTTGGGCTGTCTGCCCTTTTGCGTAACGGGTGCATTGGCAGGTCTTGTGTTTCTTGTAACACTGCCTCATCTTGGGCGTAGTCAGCATCTTCCCGCTGCTGTTCCCACTCTCACAGTGTTTCTTTCACTGTCATGCATGGCCCTCAGACTCGGTACGTCCTTGTGCCCTAGTTAACCCTTCCTCTTTCAACGGTCCATCGGATCCTGTGGGTCCCTCACATCCTGCATTCGTACCTCTCCGGCTACGGCAGGTGTCCACTCTTATTCCACATCCCCCTTTTGGGTTTGTGCTCATTTTCTCCGCTGTTGACCAACAGGGATTTCCTGCTGCCCTCGGCAGTCTTTGATGCCTTTTGCCTCTCATTGTTGGCCACTTCCTCCGGAGTATCCTGGTCCGGTGTTGGCCTTTCTGGCAGCGCTGTCCCCACTGTGTTTAGTCAGCTGGTTGACACTTCTGTTCCCTTGGGAACTTAGTGGGGTTCTGTCGCAGACCCGCCTCCAATGGGGTATGGCTTTGGTATCTATTCTAAGTTAAGGAATCTGCGGCTAGATGTCTCTATCAGATGTACGAGTTACTTACCTTCGGTAACGATGTATCTGGTAGAGAGGTTGTCTAGCCGCAGATTCCTTAACGCCCACCCATCCTCCCCGATCTGCGAGGACCTTTTCAGGTGGGGTTTCGGCTTCGCCTCCTTTGGGGTGGCTTGTCCTTCTACGGGGCGGCGTTTTTCGCCTTGCTCCCCGTTGGCCTCTTCCTTTGGTTTACTTGTTCCCCCCCCCATTTCCATGCTGGGGCGGTGGATTCAGGTGTCCTGCGTTTTTACGCATCAGTTTCTTCCAGTATGGTGCCTACTGGTGTTCTCTACCCTCCCACCCGCCTTCTCTGTTGACGCTCCTGCAGTCAATTAGTGTTCCGGTCTCTTTTGGGCCTGTTCCTATGACCGATAATTCTCTCACAGGGGACACGGTCTCCCTATTTCTTTCTTTCTTTTCTTAATCCTATGGGTGGGTGCTTTTTTGCCTGTCGCTCTCGGCTCATTATTGCCGTCTTGCCTCAGGAGTGGGCACTCTCTCGCTTTTGCGGGGTTGCTTCTCAGTTTACAGTTCTGCCCTCTTCATTTCCTTTCATCCGGTGCAGACTTTCTGTCGTCTGCCTCGGTCTTCTTTTTGTAGGTCAATTTCCCTCAGGGGTGACATTCACTTCGCTCTTGCGAATTGGCTTCTCAGAGTATTGCTCTGCTCTTTCCTTTTCGACACCTTTCAGTCGACAGTGCTTCTCACTGTCGCTCATGGTGCTTTCTCACCAATTCTCTTTTTATTCGCACACTGTTCCCATACTCTCACAGTTTCGCTGGGGGCTCCGCGTTGTAGCGCGGAAAAGTTCCTCCGAAGAAAACTGACGTCAGCGCGCCGGGAGGGTCCTATATGGCTCCACTGACGTCATGTCCGGGGACGACGTCAGGGTGGAGCCAGGCGGCTCCGCCCCCCGGCGCGCAGAGGTACTGCTGCGCAAAATTTTCCGGATCCAGTCTGACGCCTGGGGATATTCTAAGTTAAGGAATCTGCGGCTAGACAACGTCTCTACCAGATACATCGTTACCGAAGGTAAGTAACTCGTACATCACAACTAACATCCATCTTTTAAGAGACTGGCCTCAAACTTCGGTGGGTTCATTGTTTGCCCAGTAGATTAGGGTAGATTAGGCCTCAGAAGTGGTTTCAAGGCTTTAGCATCGAATACAGCATCAACCATGAATGATTAAGGAATCGAGTCTCAATAAAAGGGTAGAACGATGCTTACGTGCTTATTTTTTGAAGTCACACATGCTCGTGGAAACATACCAAGTTTGTCTTGTGCACAAGTGACACTAACCCCATTACTGCATATTGATTGCAGAGTGGAAAATGCATGGTTGTAAGTTTAAAGAAAAGCGTGGACTACCACGTTGTTTTTTTCCCCTCTTTTTTTCCCGCTAAATTTAATTTTCCATATGAAGGGTTCTCTTCCCCGATGCATGACTAATGGCGGTATATAGTGCACTTTGCCACATTCTTTGCAACACTTAAGGCCTGCTTGAAGAAGGACTAAATTTAGAAGCACAATTCATTTTTGAAAAGGCAGTGCTATTATTTCTGTATATCCACCATGTCACAGAGGAAGTGCCACTTCCCGTGAGAGTCCCCATTTTCCCACCCTAAACCCACAATTGCAGCTGCAGAAATTCCAGACATCTGGCGGCTCTCCTATAGTAACAAGCGCTGTGTATTTCCGGAAAATGTATACAATTCTGATATTGTGATTCACAATCTGTCATTTGTGGAAAACATGGAATTAGTTGCATGGTTAAGCTTTACTTCACTGTGCAAAGTGTTTGTAGAAGGAGGACCTGAAATAGATGACTGTGTTGTTTGCTTCAAAGAAATTGCTTTCTCTAGTCACAAGAAAGTCTTATTTGGGTCACGATGTGTTCATTAAAGCTGTTTGTGGCGCCTTCTTCCCAAGGATCCAGTTTCCCAGCTCCTTTGTGTTGGCAAGGGATGAGGTTTCTTAGTTAAAGTCTGAGGGCCTGTAACATAACTAATGGGGACAGTTCTTGAGCACTGTCTAACTGCAATGCCATTGTTGCTATTTAATAGAGATACAGACTCCCAGAACCTTCAGAAAAATGTCTTTATTGGTGCATTTGAACTCTCTATGATTGAAGGGCCAAAAGATATACCCCTGTGTTAAAACAAAGACAACATTTCATATCAAGCAAACCAAGACCATTTTTCTTGCAGCAAACACCACAAGATTTGACTATTTTTGAAAATATTTGTTTAATATTTTACTCAGCAGTAGTAACTTTTTGATTGGCTAGGCCATAGAAAATGATCTTTGCAAACAAATGTACAAATGTAAAACAAAATATCAAAAATTACCTCATCATGCACATCAATGTCTTGAATCATCCTTTCAGGTAAGCCTCTGTGCATCCCTCTTAAGGTACTGTACAGTTGAGCACTTTTACCTGAATGTACAGATCATATCAGCAATTGTTTAACTGACAGAATCAGGTCTAATAACGTGACTCACTCGCCAAATTCAGCAAAAGCATCCAACGAGGTTTTTCGCAATGAATCTTAAAAGCTTGAAAAGGGTCTGTACACTACATAGAGTAACCGTAAACTTAAATTGTCCTACCAAATTATACCTGACAGTAAAGGCCAGAATGATACCATAACACTGAAATCTTATGTTACACGATTTTATATAGAACACACCTCCAATGACTTGGCCTCTTGGCGCTTTCATTTGCAGACATGTGTATAGAGTTGATTTTCCCACATGTAGTCATCAATGTGTCTGTCCATGAACCGTACAGTCAAGGTGGTGTTGTGTTGGGAGTTTGGTTTGACCTGTGGTTGCGATCCAAAGGGAGGTGGGTCATTGCAATCTTCCAGGCCCAACCTGTGTGAGTTTGAGATGTTTCTGGTTTGTCTTTCTGGGGTTTATTTGAGTGCGGGTGCTGATCGTTTGAACCTCTGCCTAGTCTGTGTCAACTAGTCCATCTGTTTTGAGTAGACATTGTGCTGTGTGGGATACAAGTGTACTTTTCTAGGTGTTACCAGAATATTAGTACGATTAGGTGTGTAGGTTGTAGGGGGATGGAAACATTTCTGAGAGTGTTCAAGTAGATTCTACCATCAGGCTGCTGGGTTGCTGCTCAGTTTGACCCTGAAATAATGATATTTATTTGCCGCTTTGGTGGGTCAGTCTGTGGTTGTGGATTGCATACGGCAGTGCTCTCCTGGTAGTCTACCTCACTCCGTGCCCTTTGTTTCCTCTGTCTCTCTGTACTTGCGTATCTTTCTTGGGTCTCCTTTCTGAGGAACATGTGACTCTCCTAACATTCTTGAGAAATTTTGTATAGGGCAGAGATTGCCAATTACCCTTTTAAACCTTTGCATTCTCATGGGTCGAAGGGTTCCAACCCCATCTTTAGGTTGCTATGGGTTGTCCTAGGATGCTGGCCCTGTGTAGTGGATAATGTAAGCTGATCTATGGTGTTTACCCTGTTCAGAGGTAGGCTGCCCTCTGATCTAGAATCTGGCTTGGAGTTGTATGCTCTGTGCTCAGGGGTGCAGAACCTAGCTATATGTAGGCTTTTGAACCCAACTAGGTGTACTAGGTGTACGCTGTTGTATGATGCAGATGTGGGCGAATGGGAACTGGCTAGGAGTAGGCTGCTTTAGGATTCTCTTCCTGGCTCTGTGTAGGCTGTTCTAGGATACAGTACGTGACTAGGGGTACGCTGCCCATGGAAGCAGAACATGTCTATGGGTAGGCTGGTCTGGACTCGGGAACCTGGCTTAGGGGTAGGCTGCTCTAAGATTCTGAACCTGACTTGGGGCAGGCTGCCTTAGGACGAAGAACCTGTCTAGGCATAGAAGGCCCTAGGTTATAGAACCTACCTAGATTTGGGCTGCCATAGGATGCAGAAGCTAGCAACGAGTAGCTAAACCATGGATGCAGAACCTGTCTAGGGTTATGCTGCCATAAGATATTTTTCCTGTCTGCAGTGTGCTGTGGGTTGGCCTCGGACTCCTCTGTTTCTCTAATCAGTACGTTTTCCTGCAAGGACAGGCAGGTTTTCCTGCTCTATCTCAGAGGAAATAAAAGTACAAGGGCAAGGGGAATGGGAATGGTATTCAAGAAGTTATCAGATTATGAAAAACTTAATCAGCTTGTCGTTCTACATTTCACACACAAATCACATCTTCACAAGCAATTCCACCATTCTGCCCTCCTTATGATTGGCCTGGTAATCAGGTGGCAATTACTGCACCTAGTAACATCTGTGTTCCCTTGACGGGGTATTAGCTGGGTGCATGATGTGCCTCCTGCTATGAGTTCTCCATGGCCAGATGAGGCATAACACACTACTCTGACTTCCGCAAGCTGTGCCTTGTTTACAGCTTTTTTCCCTTGATCAATTTCAGTATTTTTTCTGGCAAAATCCATCTGGGTAAAATTACGTGTATGCTGTCATTCATTTTGTGGAACCTGTTTGCGTGTGGATTGGAACTCCCCATTTGTTATGTGGCCTCTCTGTTTTGCCACCATTTTACCATTTTGGGTTTAATGAAACTCAGGGAGCAGTGTGGCTGGCTACCTGTGTTGGGATTCTTCTTTTCTTCTAGTGATGTCATATCAAAAATCAATGATTGATCGGTTGTCCTCACCTCTTTCGGGCACCATTACAGTTCACCTTCCTCCTTCAGCAATCTTACTTGTACTTGAAAATCAAAATTAACATGTTATATACTTCATGCACCCCAGACTTCACCTACTTCCCTATATTCTTGCATCATCTTTATCATAATGATAATTTTCATCTTCTGTGGTACTGATGAACGAGTTGGCTAGTCTTATTGACTGCTATATCCCCTTGCATTGAGCTACTTGTTTGAAAGTCCGCAGGTCCCTGGGCCAGCTCCCCCACTGCTGCTGCCAGTTCGAGCTCCCCGCTTGAGGTCCGACACACCGAACCTGCCAATCGCTGCGTTTTCACTGTTTTCCCACTGTTTTTTATCGACTACTCTCTCATTTTTCCTCCGCATTCTTCACTTAACTCTTGGTTTTCACTCGGTTTTTTATCCACTTAACTCTCGCTTTTCCTCCGTTTTCTCCTCTTGTTTTCATCCACTTAACTCTCGTTTTACCCTCATTTTTCCCCAGTTAACTCTTGGCTTTCCCACTGTTTTTTAGCCACTGAACTCTCGTTTTCCCTCCATTTTTCTCCACTTAACTCTTGGTTTTCTCACTGTTTTTATCCACTCAACTCCTACTTAATGGAGGCTACTGCGCGGCCGTGCCGCTGTCACGCCAAAGGCAAGCCTGTCTGCACCCGTCCGCGCCTAGACCGTGCCCAGCGCTAGGAACCCTGGTTCTCCGCCCACCCACAGCACCACCAGAACCGAGTTGATAGCCCTGTACCCCGTATCTCGCAACAACGTCTGCAGCCGCCCATCTCCTCGCTCAATAGGAGGACCATTTTCCTGCCGTCACTTTCTCTTCTCCTGTGACGTCTGAACTCTCGCTCATGGGCCCCCGCCTGTTGCCACTTAGATGGGACGACTAACTGCAAGCGTCGGGAAAGGATTTGGCGCTCTAGCAAAGAGCCAAATAATCGTGCCAAATTCAAACTGGCACTCATCAAATACCACCAGCGGCTGCATGCGACGAAAAAGAACGCCCTGGTCGCCCGCCTCAAAGCCTGGTCTAACCACAGCAAAGAACTCTTCAACATCGTCAAGGAGTTCTCCAATACTGTTTTCCTTTAATGGATTTTTAATGCTGGTAATCTGTGGGGGGTTATTACAGACATTTTGCAGGGAAATGTTGTGTTTTTCACCACCATGCAACATCCATAAAAAAGTTTATTTTATATCAGAACGACCTCACATATGGGAAATAGGAGGAGCATCACAAATTATTTGCAATAACATTAGTGAGCTGCTGCTGTATTACACTATTGAAAACACACACTACAGTTCCTAAATATTAGATGGAAACACATTTAGAAGTTGGACAAATGTGCCCGTGCACTGTCGGTAACCTGGCCAAAGAGGGCATGAAAGAGCTGTAATTGAATCATAAATTCAAACCTTTTCCGAACAGGGGCCCCAAAGTACATGTGACCCAGTTCCCCCAAAATCTTTAAGATGTCCCTGTCAGCAACCAAAAACATCGTCACCCCTTCCTAAGATCTCTGCGACACCCTACCAGACTTCTTTCACAAGAGGATCGCCACCACAAACGAACACTTTGACCCCAAACACCAGCATTCTCAGCCTCCTCAATCTTACAGACTCCCACCCGAACATCAAAATCACAACATGGGACCAACTCACCACGCAGACAAATTCTGCCATCATGAGATCCATCCACTCAGGAGCACCCAGGGACCCCTGTCCCCACCACATGTTCAACCTGGGGAACAATACTATCAGCAAAGAACTCACCGCTTCAACGCTTCATCACCTTTTCCAATTTCTCAGAGGAATGGAAACACGCGAAAGTCAAACCACTCCTCAAAACACTACCTGCAGACCTGAAAGATCTCAAAAACTACCAGCCCATCTCTCTGCTCCCTTTCCCGGCCAAAGTCCTGGAAAAAGCCATTAACCGCCAACTCACTAGCTACCTAGAGAACAACGGCCCCCTGGACCCAAACCAATCTGGGTTCCACTTAAGCCACAGCACAGTAACCGCCCTAACAGCAGCTACTGATGACATCAGGACTCTCCTAGACCTGGGAGAAACGGCAGCCTTCGACACCCTTTCCCACTGCACCCTCCTAAAAAGGCTCGATCAGATAGGGATTCAAGGGGTCGCCCTCAAGTGGATCGCATCCTTCCTCACCGGAAGAACCCAGAGCGTTCGTCTTCCCCTACTCCTCGGACCCCAAGAACATCATCTGCAGATTCCCCCAAGGGTCTTCTCTCATCCCTACCCTGCTCACTGCCTACATGACCCCGCTGGCCAACATTGTCAGGACCCATGGACTGAGCATCATATCGTACACAGATGACACCCAGCTTATGCTCTCTCTATCCGCAGACCCCTCTGCCACCAAAGCCAACTTCCACCTGTGCATGACCAGCGACACCCACTGGATGCAAAACGACTGCCTCAAACTCAACATCGACAAAACGGAGGTACTCGTCTTTGGGAGCGACACATCCCCGTGGAATGATTCCTGGTGGCCTGCAGAACTGGGACCCTCACTCACACCCACACAACATGCCAACAACGTCGGCATCATACTGGACAGCAAACTCACCATGAGAAACCAGATCACCGTTTGAATTTCCTCCCGTGCTCCGCCACCCTCTCCCTCGCAGAGATTCCCCTGTGCAAGAGGACCCAGGCCCAATAATGAAGCAAGAGCAGTGAATGCTCTTTTTCCTACATAGCTACAAAGACCTGGAACAGAGTCCCCCTCCATCTCCGGACCTCTTCCTCCCTGCAGGAACTCAGAAAGGATCTGAAGACGTGGCTCTTCGGCTGATTCCATCCAGCAGCAGAAGCCCCCAGTCCCTGGATACTCGCAGGTGATAAGCAGCGCTCTACAAATCCCATTTGATTGATTGATTGATACCTGATATAATCCTTAGTGGTGCATCTGGACATAACCTCTTATATCCAGGGCACATTCTCCTGCAACCCCAGCAGCAACCTTAAAACCAGTATAACAGTAGTGACATTCCAAAGAATGGCTCACAGGGCTCTGTTGCCTGCACTGATGTCCTGCATTGAAGTCGGGAGGACCTGGCTGAGCCCGTCTCATCACTTTTTTGGTCATTATTGGTCCTGGGCCCCAACAAAGCAGTAGACGCTTGATGCTAATGATGAAGCTCTGCTGAGATGGGACTTCCTGGTGATGGGGCACAGTACCTCGACGGGGTCGCACAGGACTTGTGCCGAGCCACACGTCCTACACTGGTCTCACCAAGTGATGGCCACCTCCTTCAGTAGTACTACTGTGTGCATCCACAGTATATTTGTGCCTTCTACGTAGCAGCTGTTGATCCCGTTGGTATCACTGATTCTTGCGCTTTTGGCACTCATGCTGCTGGTTATATCAAAGGTGAGATTGAAGGCCTTTCACACTATACAAGACAGTGCATTCTCTATGATGGATGGAAAGTTGGCCTCCTAAGATGCCTTGATCCTTCAGCCAGCTTGATCAAGCAGTCACGGCCTAGCTCAATGGTGGTGATTGAAGGCTGTGTCGAGGTACAGTGCAACGCAGTTAATCACATTTGAAAAAAAGGTGGAAATATCCAGAGCTGTCATTCTATAAAGAGGTCAACTATTATACTCCTAACACTCTCAAATCTCTGTAAACAAACTCTAACTCTTTACTTATGTGTAGCTTTCAGAACATATTTACTGGTATAAAATGGCTTTACATGGTTTTGCACATCTTTGAAATCCTCTTTTAGTTATTTATGTATTAGTTTGTTTTCTAAACATCTGGCTTATGACATACTGCCACGTCATAGTGATAACAGAGAAAACAGAAGTTAATCTAGATTATTTATCCCCATGCAGTCGGGATCAACTATCAACATTGTTGGGGAGGGAATAGGGATTGTATCGCAAGACATTTCAATTTCAATGTTTGGTTGGGTCAACACTACTTACATGGAGTGAAGTCTCATGGTTTTAAGGAATGCCTGTAAAGGCTTCTTTGAATGTTGCCAAACGAGGTTGATTTCTGAGATTTGGGCACAGAGGGTAGCAGAACTGTGCTGCTATAATGCGGATGGACTTTTCACCATGAATGTTTTTTATTAAATTTAGCCTGGACGAGTAAATGTGCATCACTGGATTGCAGAGTGTGATTGAAAGTGCAACCTTGGAACAGCAACTAAAGATATTTTGGTTCAATTCCTCCTCGAGCTTTGAAGATGTAGGGAGAATTTTGACCTTTATTCTCTGTGCTAACAGCCATCAATGCAGTTATTTGTGTGTGTGTGTGGGCAGATATCTTTAGATTGGAGTCTGGGTGCTTGGTTTTGTAGCTCTTGAAGTTTCAATAGCTCTTTCATCGCACCACCGGCATCAACCATATTACAGTAGTCCAGTCTTGACACCAAGGCTCCAGTCAGTTCACTTTTTTCTACACATGGCTTTCAGAAAGCTGTGTGAGCTACATATTCTGAGGCCAGCTGGTAGTCAATGAAGTCTGCTCTGCAAATGTGTGAAAAAGCATGTTTTTCTTGAATGATTAAGACTGGGGTATGAGGCACACTGCATAGATACATGACTCCCCGGGAGCTCATGCAAATGCGCTACAATATAAAGAATATATGTGGAAATTTTATTTAGACGTGTATATAAAATGTATACTAGGAGACCAATAGGTACACCCTGTCTGCTTGACTTTGTGTCTGTCAGAGCTTTATTAGATCAAGCGCAAGTGACACTTGCCTGGAAATCAGCACTAGTCGTCCGTCTTTTAAGAAAAAAAATACCAGTTTAGACTCGACCAGCATTAACAATTTCCGTCCCATTTCCCGCCCGCCTATTCCAGTCAAGATATTGAAAAAGGAGACATCATAAAATTTCAAACGTTTTGGCCTTCAATAGCCTCCTAGACAAAACCCTCTCTGGATTTCTCCTTGCTCATAGCACTGAAACCGCCTTGTTCTTGGTGATGGGCGATCTTCACGCCTTGCTGACACAGTTACTTATTCAGTCCTAGTACTGTTGAACCTGTTTGCGACATTTGACGTGGTCGACCACCCTCTACTACCTGATCAGCTTCCGGAAGTCGGGGTTCAAGACTGTGCCCATACTTGGGTAAAATCCTACCTTCCAGATCATTCTAAGTACTTACCATGTCCCCTTCTCAATTCAATTTCAAACCTATAGTGCAGGGAGTCGGGGCTCCTCTCTGAGCCCCACCCTCTTTAACATATTTGTGTGTCCACTAATTCATCTTATCCACCCTTTTGGACTCCATCACCTGAGCTACACTGACGATACCCACATTATTTTTTCTCTCAGTGACACAGTCCCCTGAGTGTCGCCTAATTTCAAGGATTGCCTGACACTTCACTGGATGAATGTCCTGCAATTCTCTTAAAATCTATGCAGAAAAAACGGATGCTATGCTGATTCCTACTCAAATATCCCCCAATCTTGCCTCGCTAAATCTTTGGTCCCCCCACAGACTTAGGTGCTCAGACCACCCCTGCCACCTCTGTGCATAAACTAGGATTCTTTTTCGACCACAGTCTCATATGCTCCACTCAAGTGAAGAAAGTGGCCTATTTTTCACTTTTCGAAATTTAGTTTTACCTCCCCAAACCATCTCGTCCTGTGGTAGTCCGGTCAACCATGCCCATCAGATTTGACTACTGCAATTCACTTTCTTTACATGCCCCAGGCTATGTTCTCCAGCGACTCCAGTGACTTCAGAGCATTGCTGCTAGAATTGCGCGGTCTCTTCCCAAACACTCTTTTGCTACTGAGGTCCTAAACTCTCTCCATTGGCTTCCGATTAAAAAAATGTGTAAAGCATTTTAGTTAGTCTTCAAAGCCACCCATAACCAGGTTCCCCTATATCTCCAGAGAACGTTCACTTTCTACAATCACCCCCTCCTAGCTCCCCACCACCCAAGGAGCCGTATGCAGTCCTCGGCCAGACCCCTAATCATGCCTCGGTTCTACAGAACTAGATCTGGAGGCCAGGCCTTTTCTGTCACTGCAGCAAGACTCTGGAACTCCCCTCCCTCAAGCTTCGCTTACAAACTCACATTCTTCCATTTCATAAGCCCCTGCAAACATGGCATTACTCTAGATAATCTCTATGCCTCTTGGCAGACCTCCCCTCTGCTTCACCCAGCGCCAGGACATAATTGTTGGCATTTTCGTGCCCCAAAAATCCCACACAGAGCTTAACAGAACCTTAACATTAGTCCACTATGGGGGATTTGGTGATTCTAAAAACGTAGGTTTGCACAGTAGTCTACTGTGTGGCCAGAGGTTCATGCAGCCCTCGCACGAGGCCCCTTGGCAATAAAGTATTTTCCTGAGGCATCAGCCACAGTTACTGCCTTTCTGAACAGAATCTACGGTGATGTGTTGATACGCTCTCTGTTGTGTTTTTTTACATTTCATAGAAACGTTCTAAAAATTGTTTTATTTTTTTGACCCATATGCAATTTTTTTATGCAGTCCATTCAGTTGCTCACATTAATTTCTGGCAGTGCAACCAATTACTCCAGATGGAGTGCAAGAGGCAAAAGAGCACAGAAGGTCACCTGCCCTAATCCCTGCAGAATGAATCGCTTGACATTATGCAGCTAATCCCATTGCCGTAAATTTGGCTGGAATGAACCTTTGAAGCGCTCCAGGCGGCATCGGACCACCACTCTGCTTTCTGCCTTTTCTTGAGGATATCGTGTTCGCTTTTTCGGTGTTTGCTTGCACTCTCGATTCTCTGTGATTCACTGGTAAAAACTATGTAGTGCTCAAAAGATAAGGTGTGGAAATTGGAGTTTCAGCAAATACATCACCCAGTAAAGTGTATTGAGTTGTTTTGATCCTATTAAAATCTTTGCTTCCTGCTTCCCTCACAATTCAGAATTACAAAAATGTGCTTCATTTGTACTTTCCTAATTGCTGACATATTTTGAAAATATGTGTATCATTTGCCGGTATTTAAATGTTTTATGTTAGGAAAAATCTGACACCCTACAGCCTTTCCTTTCACTTGCTGTACTCCACCAAGACTGTCTCCTAGGCCATTTTACACAGTCCTCTCACTGTGCAGTCAGAGAATTAAAAATAAATACCAGTTTCCCAATAAGCAGCAATTTGTCAGAAGACGCATTCTGACTTTTGACCTTTGTCTTTGAACGCGCAGCAAAAATGACAAAATAAGCACAAATTTTAAAGACATCTTTATTGCTCATTCATCTTCTGAACTCCAGCAGCGTTATTTCTAGGGGGCTGCGCACTCGTGACCTATTGGATAGTATGGAAGCCCTCCAATTTTCCAAGAAAGTGAGAGGCCACACCCACTCCCAGGGTCATTTACTTGACCCTATTTTTACTAACGCCACAGATCTTCAGGTTGGAAATCCTATTTCGCTTCCTTGGACAGATCACTCCCTTATTCCTTTTTCTTGGACCCATCAAGCTAGTAGCAGATTGGCGGTAACATCTACCAAACTGTTCCGCTTATGGTCACAACTCCCAGTAGAACAATGGGTATCAATACTCAATGACACTAGACCAGCACCAGAGTCCAATCCGATTAATGCAAGTCACAACTTTGAAAAATGGCTGATCTCTTCTTTAGACATGGTGCTCCCAAAGAAACAAATTAAGGATAAAAGTGGCGCAAATAGAACAGCTTGGTATACCCCGAAAATGCGTAAACTTAAGCAGGCTTGTAAACGGTCCGAAAGAAAATGGAGAAAAGATGACTCCATTACTAATAAAATGATTTATAGGGAGGATATTAAAAGGTATAAGGAAGAAATTAAGTGTGCACAGTCCCTTTACTACGAAAACCAAATACTTTCAGCCCCCAATTCTTCTCGCGAAATATTTCGCATAGTGAAATCTCTTATTAAACCCCCTCCCCTACCTATTCCTTGAGATGATATGTCATCTCGTTGCAACCAATTAGCTACCTTTTTCTTCAATAAAATCCAAGATATTTATACCTCCTTTCACCAGACAACAGCTTTAATCAATGTCCCCCTAATCAACAACAAAGGAGGCATTAATAATCGTATTTTAGCTGAAATTCCTCTCCTGGATCAATCCGCCCTGCAAGGTATCCTTGGCCAGTTGAAGTCAGGTTCCCCCAGGGACACAGTTCCTCCCCTCATTTTAAATCGAATTTTTGATACAGTGTCTACTGTTATCCTAGATATGATTAATGCTACATTCCGGACAGGCATAGTCCCTCCCCCTTGGAAGCAAGCAATGGTTAAAGCTTTGCTGAAAAAACCGAACCTGGACCCTGAGATGTTAGGGAACTATCGTCCCATTTCACTATTGCCAGGGATCAGCAAAATTGCTGAAAAACATGTGAATAGTGCTCTGTCCGCGTTTTGGAAAGCAATAACTGTCTTCACCCGTCTCAAACTGGGTTCAGACCCCAACAGGGCACAGAAACCGCCCTTTTAGCTGTGGTTGAGGCAACTAGGAAAATCCTAGACAATGGGGGCTGCGCTGCCATTGTGCTTTTAGATCTGAGCGCAGCCTTCGACACAGTCAATCATCAGCTGCTCATCCAGAGGCTTAAAGATGTAGGAGTGACTGATCTGGCCCTTAAATGGATCCACTCCTTTCTGGACGACCGGTCATTTCAAGTGTTCCATGAAGACTGCATCTCTGACCCTCTGCCACTCAGATGTGGGGTTCCTCAGGGATCCTCCCTGTCCCCCACGCTTTTTAATGTGTGCATGAGTCCCTTGGCAGGTGTTGTGGAGCCTTTCGGCATCCAAATCATCACATATGCCGACGATACGCAGCTGATTGTCTCTTTTAATCAGCTCAACAACACTGCCCCGGAGTAGGCCATGTGTCTTCGAGAGGTCTCAGCATGGATGGAGGGCTCATTCTTGAAGTTGAACGGATCTAAAACGGAGCTGATGTTTCTGGGTAAACCTTCTGTACCCAATATAATATCATCTTGGCCGAGTTGCTTCGGCCCTCCCCCATCCCCCAAAGATTATATCAAGAGTTTGGGGGTTTGGTTAGATCGTAACCTTGATTTTGGGGAGCAAGCAAGGAAGGTTGCTGGTAGCTGCTTTGGGCTGATGAGGATGACACGGAAAATCATTCCTCTCCTCCCTTTCTCTGCAAGGAAAGTGGTGGTCCAGTCCCTTATTCTTTCTAGGCTCGACTACGCCAATGCCCTATACTTAGGAGCACCTTGCTCCACGGTTAAGAAACTGCAAATTGTACAGAACTGTGCGGCACGACAACTTTTGAATATTCCCAGCCGACAGTCAGCAGGGGCTGCTCTGGCCGCCCTTCACTGGCTGCCCATTCAGCAGAGAGTGCAGTTCAAGGCTCTCTGCATTTCACACAAGGTACTGTTAGGTTCTGGCCCACCTATCACACGCTCTCTCATTTCCTCTTACCATCCTGAGAGAACCCTGCGATCATGCAATAAACAGTTAGCAGCTGTACCTAGAATCAGGAAAGCACGTACAGGGGGTCGCCTTTTTTCATATAACGCAGCAAGGCTATGGAACTCCCTCCCCCTTGCCATTCGGTGTGAAACTAACCATCTGGTCTTCCGGAAACGTATAAAAACCTTCCTGTTTCCATAAATTGATATGTAGTTCATGAACTTCGGCCTCTAGCGCTGGGATGCCTTTGGTAACCATGCGCTTTACAAATGTTTTACAATTACAATTACTTCCGGTACCTACGCCCCTGTCTTCTATTTCAATTTATTTGCCCCCCTCATTTCATTTATTTACCCCTCACAATAATTTGACACCCGTGCCACAAGGTCTTCACTAGGCAAGTAGAAAGCAGGAAGGTTTCAGTAGCGTTCTCGCCCAAACCTTTAATTTTGGCATTAATCATGAAAAACTTGCCAAAGTTGTTTCCACATTTTCTTTTGTCCTTAAACACAAATTTCGCTAAATCTAGATTTTACACCTGGTTCTTCCCGCAGTATTAAAGTAAGGAGCACTCCGGGTATCCTGGACTGTTGCCATCAGAAAGAGCCGAGGTAGGAGTACAGTAAGGTGATGGTGGGGCTGGGGTAGACCAGTGCAGGCCCTGTGTGGGCAGCACGTGCCACCTCGTGCTGAGCCTGTTTCATCAGTGCTGAGGGCGCCAAAGCAGGAACCTTGCAAGAGTAGGAACGCCCCAGCAGAGAAGGTAGCATCCACTGAGCGAGCTGAATGTGTTATCTTTTTTGGAACCATTTCTGACAAGCTGGTCCATTGTTCCCAGGGCTTTAAGTGGGATGAAAGAACTAGGGCTCTCCCAGAGGGGCGTGGCTAATGTAATTAAGGGCGTGGCTTTATAACAAGTAAGCCAAAAGTCTGCCTAGCATACCCGACTGGTATTTTGCTGTGTCTGTCAATGCATCCAGATATATGATACAACAAGTAACATTACACCTACAACAAGCCAGGACTATTGACTTTGTCAATGGTTGTTAGTTGCATAAGATAAATAAGCAGCAGCTATGGCTTCGTTGTATATAATATTGAAAATGATTCAGTTCTGAAATGAAACTGTGAAAGAACTCTTTGAAGTTACATCAAAGGCAGAGAAGGGTGGTACGGCTGCAGAGTTAAAAAAAAATCCCAAAAACAACTTTTCACCCTGAGGGTGATGGCAAAAATGGAGAGCTCGATAGGGACCCGTCTCAGCACCTGCTTTTTAGAACTGCCGGTGCTGAGCACCGGCAGGACCCGGCTCACTTAACGCCCTGCTTCTTCCTCAAAAAGTGCAGTATGGAGCACACAGAGAGGTTTCATCTACTTCAGCAGCGGTGAGCGTGACGATGATGCTAATTTGAATGTTTATCGACTTTGAATAATTTGACCTCTCTTTGGTGTGCATTTCATTCAAAGTGAAATAATTCGGTACACGAATAATATGCACTTCGAATTCTGTGCAGAGGTGGTTTTGAAGTGGCCACAACTGTGATGTCTGACTGGAAGTTCACGTTCCTGATTGTGCTTCTGGATTGGCTACAGAATGAGTGTGAAAGCTTTTGAATTGACTTTGCTCCATTCTTGATGCATATCCAGTGCCTAACATTGTTATGGTGGTCGGTGAATTCAGGTAACTAACAACAGGAAAGGCGAGTGCATAATTTGTTTGAAAAAAAAGTGAAAGCCCCAAAGGTTTTCATGGAAGTCTGTCACCCGCACGGCTGAATTCCAGGATTGCGAACACCAACGCTGCCTATTATTCCACTTCATGCCTCATTCCGCCACCACCCTATGGTTCCTGTCTTTTTATCTTACTTTTGCTGGCTCTTTGTCCTTCTTTTCACATCTTTCAATTCCTGCTTCTTTCTCCCTTTCCTACATTTCTCTCTCTCGCTCTTGAGCTGGGGCAATGTCTATTGACAAACATTCCCCGTCCCCAACAATAAATGCTGGACCAGCCACCTGCAGTCACCTGCACAAACTAGCCATCGTGGTAGAGTGAGCTTGATGCAGAATAAGAGGTACAGGCTGCTGAACCCTTAATCCATCAGATTAGCCCTGGGAGGAGTGAACACATATCCAGGCACCTTTTCATCATGACCTCCGGACTTACCTTAATGTCAATATTGGTGATGCCCAAAGTGGGCCTGGATCGGCCTCCATAAGTGTTCTCGGAGTTTGTGGAAGTGAAATGTCCTTTACTTTATGTTCATAAAGTGTTCTGGCTAGGAAGAAACGAACACAAGCCTATGTAGTAATGGCAGACTGCATGAGCTCTGAGAGGAACATTTCTATAGTTGTTAAACCTGTTTGTCCTTTTCTGTTTTTTCCCCTTCAGCGATCCCGCCTGTCATCATGAATGCATTGGAAAAGAGAGCTTTCATGAAGGTAACTCCTGCGTTTTGAATTAATTGATCTTAACTTTTTAGATTTAAATTTGTTTTATTGATTTATAAAAAGATATAGAAATACAAACAGGTGTCTCACTCCTAGCCAGCAGCCGGTGAGGATTAATCTAAGGTGAGGGTAAATGAACGAACCTGGGTGGGGGGAGAGGAGAGGGAAGCCTTGGGGGAAACGTAGGTGTCTAGTTCAACGGAGTGGGGTGCAGGGAGGAAAGGGGGAGGGAATAGGAAGAGGGTGGGGGAGGGGAAGATAGCTTGACAGAGCTAGCTGCTTAAATAGACAACAGAATTAGGTGATGGGGTGGATCATGAGAGTGTTCATGCACACTTTCTCCGTCACTCCTGGTGGGTCTCTGTGGTCATGAGTCAAAGGTATGCCGGGCGGGTGAACTCACGGAAAGTCTTGGAAAGGAATCAGATGCATGGGCCCCATGTCTTGTCAAATCGAGGGAGTTTGTTAACTCCCACTGCCGACAATTTTTCCATGCCTAGTAAGACCATAGCTTATGCAGCCAGTCGATATGCGATGTTGCACTCTCTGTGCCCCCCTTGGTCAAGAGGACTTGCTTAACTGCACATAGTGCTAGGGTTATCGCTTTCCCTGTCAGTGATTGCAGAGGGTAAGTCAAGGCATTGGGGAGCCCCAACAGGATGTAGCTGGGAAATTTAGGGATGTCTGTGCCATATATGTCAGTAATATCGACTAGTACCTTGGTCCAGTAGCGGTGTAATTTGGGGTAGTGCCAAAGAAGGTGGGTTAACATGCTTGGGTGGCCACAATTGCACCAACAGGTATCAGTAGTGCCATGTTTCCATTTAGCTACCCTAGCTGGAGTGTAGTACCAGTAGTGTGCCAGTTTGAGAAGTGTCTTTTCCCAGAATCACTGTGAGCAGAGGTGTGAGCTCTGTGTAAAATATCATATTTTTCCTTGGAAGTAAATATACTTTCACATTCAACCTCCCATCTCTTCTGGGCTGGAGTTTTATTGGTGGCCGTAAGGGTATTTAAAAAGTTGCAGATATCAGAGAGGAGGCTGTTGTCATTGCGGCGGGTAAGAAGCCATTTTTTAAATGGCGTAAATGGTCTTATGGCATAGGGGCGTACGCTGGGGTGTGCTACCCAGTGTCGAATTAAAACGTAACACCAGTACATTGCCATTTGTCCGACCATATTTGCTTTGGATTTGCGGGAAGTACATAAGGTCAAAGTAGTCAAGGAAGTCCCCTATCCTTTTGCAATTTGCGTCTTCCCATGGAAGGTATGCGGTGCCTTGCGTGGCTGGGGTGAAGGCAAGTTTCCCTACAATTGGCGTTACTGGGAAGATGTGTGTGGGAAGTCCCTTTGCCAGCTTAATCCTTATCGCATATTCCGATTGTCGCCCGAACAACTGAAAAGACATAGAGCCAGGCAGTCGATGTTTTTCCTATATGTGTATCCCAGCGATGGCTTGGTCAATAAAGCACTAGTGTTTTTCGGTGAGTGTCCTGCTCCATTCTCCCATGTATCTCAACTGGGCTTCTTGATAATAGCGGATCAGGTGAGGAATGCCTAGTCTACCCTCTTTTAGTGGCATGTTGTGCTGCTTCTTAACCATTCGTGCCTTCCTACCATCCCAGCTATAGGTTTCAATCAATGTCTGGAGTTTTTCAAGTGATACATTGGGGGGTTGTAGGGGAAGGGTGTGCATGACGTAAAGAATCTTCGGGAGGAGTGCCATCTTAATGGCTGCAATCTTACCCAACCATGGAATGGGGCCTCCCTTCAAAGATTGTATGCTGGAGCAAGCTGTTGATAGCAGGGCAGCATCGTTGTGTTCTGCCGTCGTTTCAACTGTAGAGTATATTTGAAGTCCCAGGTATGGTACCCCTTGCATGGCCCATGGGAACAGGAAGAGGGGCTCTAACTGAAGCTGAGCAGTGTGAGGGATGTTAAGATTAAGGGCATGGGATTTCTGCAGGTTAACCTTGAAGTCCGAGGCTTTGCCAAAGGCTTCTAGCTCTCATGACGAATGACGTCGTCCGCATATAGTGCAATTTTATGTTCCTGGACACCCATGTTGATGCCTCTGATATGGGGATGCAGGCGAACCCGTTCTGTGAAGGTTCCTTATATAGGGCAAATTGAAGTGGAGATCAGGGGCCCCTTGCAGTCTGAAAGGTTTGTGAAGTTATTCCATTAACCCGCACTGTGGCTATGAGGTTTGCATAGCTACACCATATCTATTTGTGGAACCGGGTGCATAATCCTGCCTTGGCTAATACAAGTTGGAGGAAGGGCCAGTGTACATGGTCGAACGCTTTCTCTGTATCAATCGAGAGTAGGAGGGTTGGAACCCAAGAGGGGTGTGTTTTATCAGTGAGATGCAGTAGACGTTTTGTGTTGTCCCTGCATCCCCTTTCGGGTATAAATCCTGCCTGGTCTGGTTCTATTAACCCTTGCATATAGGGGCTAAGACGAGCCGCTAGGATGCAAGTAAAGATCTTGGCTTTAACATTAAGCAGAGAGATAGGCCTGTATGGTGAGCAAAGGGTGTGATATTTTCTGGGCTTGGGGATTACTATAACTGGCCTCCCTCATTGTGTCCGTGAGTGTGCCAGTTTCACCAAAGGAATTGTAGAAGTGAGTGAGGATTTGGGCCAGTTGGGCAGCAAAGACTTTGTAAAAATCTACGGTGAATCTGTTGTATCCGGGAGCCTTACCTGTCTGAAGCCGTGTAATGGCTGCAAGGACTTTGTCCTCTCTTATGTCCTTCTCGAGGTGAATAGTATCTGTAGCTGGGAGGCTTGCGGCAGGGGTGTGAGTGATATACTCTTCGGCATTAGTATATGCTAGTGTGTCAGCAGAATGCCAGTAAGCATAGAAGCATTCGAATGCGTGTGCTATAGGCGCGTCGTTCTGTGCATGCGGTCCCAAGGGTCCCCGAATCTCAATTTGTGTGTCTGGGTTCTTAATCTGTGGGCAAGGAGGCGACCTGCTTTATTGCCCCCCGCATAGTACATTTGCTTAGTGTGGAGAAGTGCATACTCTGCTGTGTCCATACCTAATGCTTCCAGTTATTTCCTAGTCAATGTCAGTTGCCTCCTTACTTTGTGGGATCCTGACTGTGCATGAGCCTCCTCCAGATCCTTCACTCTGGTCTCTAGGTGGGTGCACTTGTCTTTTCTGTCTATATTGAGCTTGGCAGAGATAGATATAAAAAAAAACGTAAGGCCGCTTTTAGAGTGTGTCAGATGCGTTGTTGGTGCTGAGAAATGTGTTTATAGCCTCCTTAACTTCTGTCAAAGTGGAGTCATATGTCAATAATTTGTGGTTTAGGCGTCATGTGTAATGTGGTGCGGGAGTGCCGGGATAAAGTGTTCAGATAGGGCTGCTGCACCAATATCTACTTGGGTAGTGGCTGCTGCGAAGCGGGGGGCCGGCAGGAAATAGTCTATCCTGACGTATGTCTGGTGAGAGGCAAAAAAGTATGTAAACTCCTTTGTGGTGGGGTTGCGCTCCCCCCATACATCAGCCAGACCTGCATCTCTCAGCCACCCTGTTAGAAATGGGATTTCAGGTTGGCTAGGGCATGCGCCTAAGCCAGGCAGAAACCACCACTATAGTCATGGCAAGCGAGTTACACGCTGAAGATAACCCCTGCTCACCCCCTTGGTAGCTTGGCACGAGCAGTCAGGCTTATCCCAGAGGCAATGTGTAAAGCGGTTGCGCAACACACTCACACAGCAGCAACACACTAGGCACACCACAAAAGAAACTTCACACAAGGTTATACAAAAATAGCCTTTGTATTACTCATAAAACACATTAGAGCATAATCATATATATACACTGTGCCACCTGGCACTAGGTATTACTTTACAGGGGATTATATACATTACAGGGCCACTCGGGCCACTGACATCACCATTACTACACACAAGTAGTGAAAATCACAACCAGTAACTACTGGTAAAGGCAGGTAGCATAAACACATTATGCATCACATCTTAGGCATACATCCCAAATTACCAGTGCACCACAGTAACACTCAGGAGGTGCACACATCACCATAGGGCCTTACGCCCCACCAGAACACAAGGCGATCCCCAGGCCAACTGGCCTTCTTCGGGGGCCCTTCTTGGGCTGTCCCGTAATGCCCTCTGTCCCAAAGTCAGGGCTCTATTAGCAGGTGGCCTTGTAACTAGCCACCAGGCTGCCGATGCAGCAGAGTACTGGCCCCAATGGGCCGGTACCGAAATGGGGGCAAGGGTGCAGCTCACCCGTGTCTCATTATGGACACCAAGATGCCTCCCCCACGTTGCAGCTGTCCGCAATCCGGCGGGGCAGCTGTATAGCAAGCAAAATAGGCACCAACAGTGTGCCCTCCAAGCCCCACTCACCGGGGTTTCTTGTGTTGGCCAATATGCACACCAGGACGGATGCGGTCACCTGGGGAGCCCGCGAGGCTCCGGTCCTCTTCTCCTGGGGCCCGGTGAGCACGCGAGGCTCCGTCTCCAATTGCAGGCATGCGGGGGTCGCCTCAGTACAGAGCGGCATCTCCGTCGACCCTGTCTCCTTCTCTGGCAACACGCGGGGCTCTCACCGGCACACGGGAGCCCCGCCCTCCTCCAGGCACAATCTTGCCTGACTTCCGGCGGCCACGTCCACTTCGATTGATTCGCCGTGCGTGGCGCGGCCCCGCCCACAACCAGGCAGCCCGTCTGGCTTCCTGGATGCCGCGATTTCACAGAGTTAAAAGTCTCCATCGATTGAGCTGTTTTCGGGCCACGGCGCCCACCGCGCTGTGGCAGGTAGAGCCCACTCCTTGGGCTCAAAACTCAGGCCCACGCTACCCTGCACTGGGTAGGCCACCAGACCTGCCTCACACAGGAGCGCTCCTCCACAGGCAAGGTTGGAGCCTACCTTTTACCTACATTGCACCCTGCCCATAGGGCTATCTAGGGCCTACCTTAGGGGTGACCGATATGTAGTAAAAGGGGAGTCACAGATGTGGCACCCACTTTGTGCCACGTCACAGCGGCAGTACGCTGCGCGCGCAGGCCTTGCAATGGCAGAGGCTTGAGACAGGTTGGAAAGGCTGCTTTGGTGGGTGGCGCAAGCAGCGCTGCAAGCCCACCAGTAGCATTTAATTTACTGGCCCTGGGTATATGAGATACCACTTTACAAGTGATTGATAGGTAAATTAAATACGCCAAACAGGTGTAGACCAATCTTACCAAGTTTACCATAGAGAGCACATGCACTTTAACACTGGACAGCAGTGATAAAGTGCCCAGAGTCCTAAAACCACCAACACCAGGTCAGAAAAAATACCAGGAGGAAGGCAAAAAGTTCAGGGATGAGCCTGCAAAAAGGGCCAAGTCCAACACAACCCCCTTGCAGCCAAAAGCCAGGGTAGACCAATCATTACCTTGATGGGCTTCCCTGCTTGGGGCGATAGAACACGGACGCGGGCCCGCAACTGCAGGGGCACACTCCAGTTCTACGCCAATCTGAACCCATGTGGTTCCCTCTGTCTAAGCTCCCAGGACCAATTAAGTTACTCCACTGGGACTCCCTAGCTGTCCGCGGCAAGGACCAGGCCCTAGGCCATCCAGATGTCTCTGGTCCTTGCTATCTCACAGAGTGGGGGGCAGTAATCCCGGGTACATAGTATCCATTCTCCACTCTTCTTCTCATCAGTGCAGTTCTAAACTGCCACTGATCCTCCAACCCAGGGTCTGCACCCTCAGGCTGACCAGAGGTCACAGGCAAGGCTCTCCTCCCCCTACCTCTCCTTCTTGGGTTCTGCACTCTCCTCCTAGGAGAGGCACCCTCAGAACACAACTCTCCCACCAGTTCAGGACCTCTCTCCTGCAACTGGTCTCCCAACCTAGGATCTAAACCCTGAGATTGAACCGGGATCAGAGGCGAGGACTCCCTCCTTCTGCACCCCCTTCCAGAGTTCTGCACCCTCCCACCTGGAGTGGTACCCCCAGAAGACAAAAAGGTAGGGACACTGGTTACAGATGTCCTTCCCTCCAGGTCAGGCAGAACCTGAACCTGGCCTCCCAACCCAGGGACTACACCCTGTGGCTGAGCACCTGCCTGGCACACCAGGACTTCATGGGGAGCACGCATGCCCCCCCAAGGGTAACACATAACTCATGTGTTGCGTGACAGTCTGCCTGGCACTGATCTCCCGACCCCTGTCCATCTGACAGTGCGCGAAGAGCCCCAAAACAGAAGTGGTGTCACCATGGTCACTCCTAGGAGGCTCAGCCCTTATGTCTGGTCTCTGACCCACTGGTTCTCCCACTGGGGACTCTCTCCCCCTCTCACCCCTCCATCTGGACTTCTGCACCCTCCACTTAGGAGTGGCACCGCCAGACACCAGAACTGATGGAGCTCTGCTTACAGATGCTCCAAGTTCTCCTGACACTAGGAGATCCCCCTCAACGGACGGCCTACCAGTACAGCCTAGGCTCCCCACCTGGTGTTCCCTTAGGGAACCCTCCAGGTCCTGAGACTGGGTTTCGGGCACCTTGGGACGCATCCCATTCTCACTCCTTCTCCGCGGAGACAGGACGTGAGTCCCTACACCCCTCCCATTACACCTGGACCTGTCTGGGCTACTAAGAACCTTTCCCACCACCCTGGGCTGGGAAATACCTGAGCCACTCCTCTTAGGGTCACTCTCCAATGCCTCCTCAGACCCTCTGGCACTCACCCAGAGGTCTGCCTCCCGCGCAAGTTCTCTGGGATCAGAGAACTCACACTCCAACAGGTGTTGGCGTAACCCTGGAAAACAACAACGGAACATGTGCTCTCTGACAATCAGATTGAACAGCCCTTCAAAAATGTTTGCCGTGCTACCCATCACCCAACCTTCCAGTGCATTACAACACTCACCCACAAACTCCCCCCAAGACTGGTGAGGCAGCTTCCTGCTGCCCCTGAACCTCAACCTATACCCTTCAGTTGTGACAACCTCTTCCTGGGAACTAGGTACCACGCTCTAGGATCTGGGAGTGGGACTTCCTACACTGGACTCACTTCTGCTGCCACCACTGGACCCCACCCTCACTGGTGAATCCAGACCACTAAAACTACACTCAGGGGACATATCCTTAAGAGCTAGCTTTTCTCTGACGAAGGCCCTCTCTGCCTCCGCCATTCTCTCCTGCGCTAAGACCCTCTCAGTCTCTAGCTTTTTCTCCTCCACACCCAGCTGCGCTAGCTCCAACCTGAGCCTTTCCAAAGCCAGCTGATGCTCCCTTTCTTCCCTCCTATCCACCCACTCCTCTGGGGACAGGGAAACGGTTGGTGCACTGCCCCCGGCACTGGACCCAGTCAGGGACTCCCTCTCTCTGGGGTCCTCACTATCTACTGGCGTCCCTGCCCTGTCATTTTCTCTCTCCTGCTTGAACTCTCCAGGGCCACTGTCCTCTAGGGGTGCTGGTCTGGGTCCCTCCCTCTCAGAGACCTCACTGATCTCGGGGTCCTCCTTCCCAGACTCCTCTCTCACCCGGTTTTTGGATGTCCAACAGGCCACATGGCCGCCTGCAGTTCCACCTTCCTGGTAGACCTACTCACTTGACACCCAAGATCCCGACAGAACCTCTTTAGGTCCTTCACAGTATACCTACGCAACATCCTTACATTAAATGCACTTTCCTTCATAACAACTCCTGGATCACCGAGGTGAGACATGACTGACACTTAAGGGATGTCACCACAAATTTAGAAGAGCAGGAAAACACAATTCAAAATGACACTTTTGTGGAGAAATAAAAAAAAATCAGGAAAAATCCCCAAACCATGTGATTGTCTAAATGCAGAGTTTGTAGTGCAACCATGCGTCACTGTGGTACTGCGCAAACGCAAGTCCTATCCTCACCGCTGACAACCAATGTTAGAAATGGGATTTCTGGGTGGCTAGGGCATGCACCTAAGCCAGGCAGAAACCACCACTCTAGTCATGGCAAGGAAGTTACACGCTGAAGATAACCCCTGCTCACCCCCTTGGTAGCTTGGCACGAGCAGTCAGGCTTATCCCAGAGGCAATGTGTAAAGCGATTGCGCAACACACTCACACAGCAGCGATACACTAGGCACACCACAAAAGAAACTCCACACAAGGTTATACAAAAATAGCCTTTGTATTACTCATAAAACACATTAGAGCATAATCACATATATAGACTGTGCCACCTGGCACTAGGTGTTACTTTACAGGGGATTATATACATTACAGGACCACTCGGGCCACTGTCATCACCATTAGTACACACAAGTAGTGAAAATCACAACCAGTAACTACTGGTAAAGGCAGGTGGCATAAACACATTATGCATCACATCTTAGGCATACATCCCAAATTACCAGTGCACCACAGTAACGCTCAGGAGGTGCACACATCACCTTAGGGCCTTACGCCCCACCAGAACACAAGGCGATCCCCAGGCCAACTGGCCTTCCTCGGGGGACTGTCTTGGGCTGTCCCGTAATGCCCTCTGTCCCAAAGTCAGGGCTCTATTAGCAGGTGGCCTTGTAACTAGCCACCATGCTGCCGATGCAGCAGAGTACTGGCCCCAATGGGCCGGTACCGAAATGGGGGCAAGGGTGCAGCTCACCCGTGTCTCATTATGGACACCAAGATACCTCCCCCACGTTGCAGCTGCCCGCAAACCGGTGGGGCAGCTGTATAGCAAGCAAAATAGGCGCCAACAGTGTGCCCTCCAAGCCCCACTCACCGGGGCTTCTCGTGTTGGCCAATATGCACACCAGGACGGATGCGGTCACCTGGGGAGCCCGCGAGGCTCCGGTCCTCTTCTCCTGGGGCCCGGTTAGCCCGCGAGGCTCCGTCTCCAATTGCAGGCACGCGGGGGTCGCCTCAGTACGGAGCGGAGTCTCCGTCGACCCAGTCTCCTTCTCTGGCAACACGCGGGGCTCTCACCGGCACACGGGAGCCCCGCCCTCCTCCAGGCACAATCTTGCCTGACTTCCGGCGGCCACGTCCACTCCGATTGGTCTGCCGTGCGTGGCGTGGCCCCGCCCACAACCAGGCAGCCCGTCTGGCTTCCTGGATGCCGCGATTTCACAGAGTTAAAAGTCTCCGGCGATTTTGCCGTTTTCGGGCCACGGCGCCCGCCGCGCTGTGGCAGGTAGAGCCCACTCCTTGGGCTCAAACCTCAGGCCCACGCTACCCTGCACTGGGTAGGCCACTAGCGCTGCCTCACACAGGAGCGCTCCTCCACAGACAAGGTTGGAGCCCCTCTCCTTGGGCTCAGGCAATGAAGATGGATCGCTCACGTGGCGCTAAGTCTAACGTTCCCTAGGGCAGAGCTGGGCACAGGCAGGCCAGCACGTAGGGACCCCCACGAGACAGCAGCTGGGTCCCACGGTGGTTCCTCCTGACGCCCAGCAGTCCTTCAGCTCCAAGCAGGTACACAAAACATGGGGTCACAGTCACAATTTTTATATCAGTTAGTGTCTTTGTTCTTTCCCCTGGCACAGGCCTAAGCCCAGTCCAAACCAGTTCTGGGGGGCACTTAACATTTTATTTACAGTGCACAACAACCTCCTTTGTAAGTGTAGGCTCTGGCCCCAGACACACCACAGGGGGGCGGAGCCAGCATTGTGTAAGGCAGGCACAGGCCTATTCAGGTCCAGGTGCTACTCCTCCTACTACTCCAAATGCAGATCGGCCTATTCAGCCTAGCGCTGACACACCCAGCCCCTCTGGAGACCCTGCACCTCCCCAGCCCCTGTCACTCCAGAGCCAGACATGCAATTCACATCAGGCAGGCACAAAGACACATAGCGCACAGAAATGCCCAATTCTAAAAGTGGCATTTCTAACATAGCAATAATAAATCTGCGAACACCATTACGCAGCATTTATTACCACTATTCCAAACATACCAAACTTGACCACACTACTCCTCTCATGTCAGGGATTACCACTGAAACACATATCAGGGATTCCCCAATGCATTCCTATGAGAGGGCAGCCTCACAGTAGTGAGAAACCAAAATGGCTGCTTGTCACTATCAGGACATGTCACACAGTTAAGGCACATGTCCTACCTTTTACCTACATTGCACCCTGTCCATAGGGCTAGCTAGGGCCTACCTTAGGGGTGACCGATATGTAGTAAAAGGGGAGTCACAGACGTGGCACCCACTTTATGTTCCACGTCACAGCGGCAGTACTCTGCGCGCACAGGCCCTTCAATGGCAGAGGCCTGAGACAGGTTGGAAAGGCTACTTTGGTGGGTGGCGCATGCAGCGCTGCAAGCCCACCAGTAGCATTTAATTTTCTGGCCCTGGGTATATGAGATACCACTTTACAAGGGACTGATAGGTAAATTAAATAGACCAATCTTACCAAGTTTACCATAGAGAGCACATGCACTTTAACACTGGACAGCAGTGATAAAGTGCCCAGAGTCCTAAAACCACCAACACCAGGTCAGAAAAAATACCAGGAGGAAGGCAAAACGTTCAGGGATGACACTGCAAAAAGGGCCAAGTCCAACACACTCCAAACCTGTCTTGGTAAAAGCCCATGTCTGACCCGTCCTGTGCGCTGAGAGGTCCAGTAGGGTGTTTGGGACTGGGTTGAAGTTGACTCCTATGAGAATCTCTGCGTCGGGAGACGTGAGTACCCTTCCCACTGCTTCTATAATTAACCTTTCATGGTGTTCATTGTGGACATAAATAGTGGCTAGTGTGAAGGTGCGGGCAAGTATCAAGAGACTTACTGTAAGTAGTTGACCAGGGTAGTCTGCCTGAATCTGAAGGACTTGTCCTTGGAAGTGCGTGGCCAACAGAATCGCTATGCCAGCCTTTTTTCCTAATCTGGAGGAGAAATACTGTCAGTTGAACCAGCGGTACCTCAAACGCTTCCAGTCATCCTTAACATGATGGGTCTCCTGCAAGAGGCATATGTCGCATTTGTAGTCTCTGAACTATGTGAGTAGTGCTTTACGCTTTGCAGGAGCATTGAGTCCACAGACGTTTAAACTCAGGATCTTAACCATGGTACCTTAGAGGAAGTAGCATTGGTGATGGAGTAGCCTAGGAGTCTGATTGCAACAGATCCCTATTGGTGTTTAAGCTTCCACACCGTGCCAAAGAGGCTATCCATGTAGCAGCGTGTGATCGGGGCCTCTCCATCAGGGTTGTCTTGATTACTGTCACAAACTGGGTATTTGGGGTCCTCAGGAGCCAGTGGGATGAGCTGTTCCCAGCAAGCTCCTCCTTTAGGATGGTGGGGGGGCCAATTATGCTTCTCTGTTTCCCCATATATTAAGGCCATCCAGTTACTATGCACCTGTCAAACCCCCCTGCAGTGTCCGAATATCTAATGCAGTGGTGCCCAAAACATGCAGTTCTGGTCAGGCATCCACCACCTCGCGCTGTAGGGGGGAGGACAATCAGGCTTTGGGGCCGCGTGGCATGTCCCCACCTCATGGTCTCTTGGGACCTTCAGGTCCTGCATCGGTCGCCCTCCAGCCTAGGCATCCCTGGGTGGTGTCATGCTATGCTAGGGCACCTTGAGGCAGGGAATGATTTTCTGAGCATGGGCACTCTGTTGCAGTTTCCGCCCGATGCCTCGGTGTGGGGCTAAGTCGCTGTGTCGGTCCATGCCGCAGGCACTGCTGTGGTCACCATCTTCTTTGTGCTCGTGGCTCTGCGGCATTATCGGTGGTTTCTTTGATGGCTGCCATCAACAAAGGGCAGCTCCAGCCTCTGGAGGTTTTCCTGGTGTGGTCTCTGCAGGCGTAGAGGGTCGAAACATCGGGGGCTTCGCCGGGTCCACCCGCTAGCTGTCTTTGGCTCCGGAGCTCCATGTTAGTGCATCTACATGGGCGCCATGTTGGACACGCCCCCCAATTTAGATTTTTTTTCTCCAAATTTCACTATTGAAAAATTCTCCAGGCAAAGTATGCATCAGAGAGCAGAAGTGCTGTACATTTAAGACAAAGCATACAACAGCAGTGCAGCATTTGGTATGTTGATCAGACGTAAAATGATTTCTTCAGAACACAAACATTTACATAATGACCAATGAGTTGATACTACACCTCCCTTCAGTTTGGTTAAAAAGAATATTTCTGATGGATACTTATAACCACACATTTCTCACCTTTCAAATATTCCGCTGGCGCTGGACTGGATCTGGAAATTTTCAGTACTCATGCACGCCGCTTGGTGCCTCTGTGTGGCTCTGTATTGACTATGCTCCTCTTCTGGAGTGACGTTGCGGAGCAGCGCATAAGCATGCCCCTGCGTGGCAATACCAGTTCCTTTCTTTCTGTGCCTTTGTACATGAATCCGGAGCTCTGCTCTCTTTCATTGGTTGACGAATTCCCTTTTAATTCTTTTCCAGTTTGCAAAAGACCAATGGACTATCATAGTGCTTTGCTGTGACTGTCTAAAATAGATGTCGGTTACGGACCTGCATGTCGTATGCCTCTGGTGTCTGGGCTCAGGGCACGACTCCATGTTGTGCACAGAAAGTGCCCTTATGCACCCAAAGGTGATCCGGGACCATGAGGTGAAGCTGTATGTCGATGAACACCGAAAAAAAGAGATGTCATATACGTTCCTGTTCCGAAATACACATGTACGGACTCGTTCCCCCCTCGAGCCTGGTAAGTCTATGCGTAAGAAGTAGCATAAGAAGTCGAAGTGAGTCTCAACCCCATCCCACTACTCCCTGTCCAAGGAGAATTCAGGAGGGCATCTGGACGCTAATCGATCCTTCTCTAGGTCCCTGATTGTGGAACCGGTACCATAACTGGTTCTGCTGTGCCCTTATTTTCCCAGGCCATCAGTTACGCCACAGCAGTTTGAGGCCTTTAAAGAGGCCATGCTATGCATTATTTGGCACTTTTTTGGTTCCCTCTGGCAAGCGATTCAGGCCCCAATGATCTGCAGGGGCCAGTCAGGTTACCGCTGGTGGATCCGTCCTTGGCAACGGCTGCACCTTTCAAACCCCTTGGGTTCTGCACCAACTCTCTTTCATTCCGACTCCAAGATCTGCACTGGGTTCTTCTCCACCAATGCTGGTCCCGACATTACCCGGAGCTGGAGTTCACACTCCTACTGACTGCAGTGTCCAGCCAAATAAACTTCGACTTAGACTGATGTCACTCCTTGACTCCACTCCAGTTCACCTGGTCCCCATTTGTTCTGACTGAGACGAAATGCATCCTCTCCCTTCTGGCTGAGATTCTTATCAACCTGATAATGAGGATGGATTGATAGGGATGTTTTACACCCACACGATGATGATGCTCATGTTTACATGGATTTACAGGAGGCCATTTAGTTTTTTAACTCCCATTATACGGGCCTAGTTTGCCTGTTGGACCCCCTATGAAGGAAAGCACTTCATTTGCTGTGATGATTAGACATGCAGCTGAGCTCCTTGACCTACAGCTGCCCTCTGTTGAAGTCAAACAAATGTTCTCACTGAAGTTCCAAGCCATGGGCCACCCTCCTCTGAGCCTTTACTACCATTTAATGAAGTCCTTAAAGGTACCCTTAATGGCACTTGGGAAAAACCTTGCTCTTGCTCTCCAGTGAACAAGCAGGTGGACAGGCTTTATAGACAGGTGCCAGGCAACCCCGATTTTCTAATGCAGCACCTGACTCCTGAGAGTTTGGTGGTCCAAGCTTCCACCAGCAAGGCAGGGAGCCATAAAGGACTGAGGCATTTGGAAAGTGGATGTTCTATCCACCAGTTTGGCTCTGAAATTGGTGAGCTCACTCTGCCTCTTAGGCTGTTATACACACATGCTTTGGTACATGGCCAGGAGATACTGCTGGGGGTTCTGGGGGAGTTCCGGCCCTCTTTGACCCAAACCATTCATGACAGCCAGTACGCAGCCAATAGGCCTTCTGGGCTGGCCTGGTCACTATTTGCTGCTTGGGGTGTGCGGCGGGCACTAGGTGGTGCTTCTCTGCCACGAATGCGTGAGATCCACTGGCTTTTCTAGAGACTTGCAGGCATCTCTAGTGGATAAGCCTTTTGATGTGCCTCTCCATTTTAGCAAAAAGGCTGATTCTGCCCTTAAATGCTTTAAAGAAAGCCGAGCGACAATGTGTTCTTTGGGTCTCAACTCCTGCCCAACAGTTTCCCCAGCAAGTTTGACCCTTTCAAGGCTACTTCACAGAGCTAGCATGTATGCACCACCACAGCAGTCACTTCAATCCTTTTGCAGATGGGGATCCAGCAGACCTCGTGCAGGTTAGTGAGCAACATTCCACTCAGCCCTCTGCCTTTGCCGCAGCAGCAGCCACCAAGCCTCATTAGTTTGCCCTTGGCGGAAACAGAGCCACCCAGTGGGAAGCAAGAGAAGATATTTTCTTCCAGGGTAGCAGATCATCTCATCCGACATAAGGGTCCTCCAGATCGCCCAACTACCATTCCTTCCCGACTCGCCTCAACTTCCTCCCACATCAGAGTGGCTTTTGGAAGAGTACCTTCTCCATCTTGCTGCAAGAGGTGCAGGCTGTATTGGCCAAAGGGATCATTGAGCATGTGCTGGCCTCTAAAATAGGGACTGGATGCTCCTCCTACTACTTACTCATCCCGAAGAGGGACGGAGGCCTTCGTCCTATTTAATGTCTTCGCCTTCTTTATGTTTTCTTATGGAAGGACAGATTAAGAATGCTCACTTTGGCTCAAGTCTGCCTTGAATCCTGGCGAATGGATCGCTGCTTTGGACCAGCAGGATGCGTACTTTCACGTGCCTGTCCTGCAGTTCCACAGATGCTACCTGTGGTTCAAGGTCAGCCAGGAGCATTGTTATATTCCCCTTCGAACTTCTCGGCACCTATTGGGTATCCACCAAAGTGATGGTCGTGGTTGCTGCACATCTTCACAGGCTGGGGATTTCAGTTTTCCCCTAACTTGACGACCGAATGCTGACAGGGGGGATCTCCACTTCCAGATGATGGTGAATCTCCTAACATCGTTGGGGTTCTTGATCGATGAGCAGAAGTCACACCTGACTCCTTCGCTGAGGCTCTCCTTTATTCCAGTCATTCTGGACACAGTGCTGATCAGGGCCTTTCCTTCACCGCTGCACTCTACACCACCATGCATGCAGATTCTGCGGCAGCAGTTCACTGCGTTTGATCTACCATCGGAGGTTGTGGATGACAACCTTGTGTCTAGGCATCCCTCTACAAAGTCTGTCAATGATGGGCAATGGGGCAAGATTGTAAGCTGGTGCGGAGTCTGCAACACAGACCCCTTACAAGCCAAACTGTCACATGTGGTGCTGTTTGTTTTGTCTCTAGCCCAGCAAGGCCTTGCCGTGGGCACTATAAAAGGTTAGTTGTCAGCCCTTTTAGCATTTTTGTATTTACAGGACCAATCATCCTTGTTTGAATCAACTGTTGTGATGCATATTCGGAAAGGTTTGACACACTTGTTCCCTTCCAAACCATGTTTGTTGCCACAGGAAGGTCTTAATTTGATGTTCACATTCGTCATGTGAACTTCCTTCGGGCCCATGCAGAGCTGTTTTCTGCATCTTCTGACTCTCAAAACTGCCTTTCTCACTGCGATCACTTCAGCTTGTTGAGTGAGTAAGCTCCTGGCACTCTCAATGTGGCCATCCTACTTCACCTTTTTCCCACTCAAGCTGGTGTTGAGGACTAGGGCCAACCTTTTTGCCGAAAGGTGTGACGCTGTTTCACATTGGGCAATCCAGTACCCTCCCACTGTTCTTTTCCCCCATCCCGCGAAAGAGGAAGAGAGGCTCCATTGTTTAGACCTCAAAAATGGCTTAAGCTTCTACATAGATCCTACCAAAGACCATCTGGTGTATGATCAGCTCTTTGTGGGGTTCTCTGGGGCAAAGAAAAGTAAGGTAGTGCAGAACAGGACTCTGTCAGGTATATAGTCCTCTGCATTATAAGACCTGCTACACTCTGCCCAAAAAACAGCCTCGAAGATCTGAGAGCTCATTCCACCCGGGTCAAAGATGCTACCACTGTGTTGGCATGTGGAGTGCCTGTTTTTGACATCTGTCAGGCTGCGACGTGGGCGTTAGTCCACGTGTTCACGAAGCAGTATTGCCTTGAAAGCCAGGTCTGACTGGGAAGGCATTTTGCCCATTTAGTCTACCAGGACTTTCTGATCTAAGTCCACTCCAAAGACCCGCCACCTTAGGAAGGTACTTCTTTCATATCTATCCTAAAGTTGAGGAATCTGTAGTATCCATCTGAACAAGTTACTTACCTTCAGTAATACTATTTCTGTTTGGATACTTTAACTGCAGATTGGTCACTGCCCTTCTGCCTCACCATTCTGTGGAGTGGCCTCTTTTTAACATCTTAAAAAGTCCCAATTTAGAGATCTGCGCACTGGTATCTCCAATTCTGTTGTGCCCGAATACGAGTGAGTGGAAGGAGTCAAGCAAGAAACTGAGGCACTTACAAGCATCTCTGCACCATCACTTCCAGGGCAGGACAAAGTCAAAGTGGTGCCACACTGTGCCACCTAGCGGCACGTGGGAGCACTTCTGTGAACATTTCCGGATTGAGTCTGGAACCTGGGCAATATTCTAAAGGGATGAATCTGCTGTTAGATGGAGTATCCACCAGAAAGAGTATTACCGAAAGTGAGTCGCTTGCTATTTTATTTTTCTCCTGAAAGTTAGCAGAAGGCTAGTGTCTCTTTTATCCCTAGAGAGAGTTTTCCCTGTTTAATGTAAATGTATTAAGTTTCTGACAAAAGGCAGATATAACCAAGTGCAGAATGGAGCACTATACATTACAATCAAGAGAAATTACAAATAACAAGCAATAGTATAGAGTATTATAGATCCAATAACAGTGACAGTAGCTTGCATTCAAATGTATGGCTCAGTTGACAACCAAAATAGCCAGTTAGCTAAGAGAGACAGGGTTCGAGTGTTAATGTGTGGGTAAGTCAGTTCAGAGTTTCAAGAATTTTTATGAAGAGATTAGTCATTACTTTTTGATTTACTTATCCATACTCATAAGATTCTTTCCCTGGAGACTCTATGCCTCCCTTTTCCTGTTCTTCTCATATGCCCAATGTGCCCCCTCCCAATTCCAGAGCAGACAGTGATCACATAAGGCAAGCAGAAATATCTGTGTCTCACAACACCAGCTTAACAGCATGGCACCCAAAAGCCCAAAAAACCTCTTAGATGTATTTATTGAGAATTAACCTCAAAAACCCAGAGATGAAGTGATTTACTAATTTCACAGCACATGAACTACATACCAGCAACTGCACATAAAACACCAGCTGACCTATAGAGCAGATAATTCCACAAAACACATGATGAGGACTTGCGTCACACAAGTGTGGTTTGTGCCAATCAGTAGTCATCTTACCAAGATCATCTTCCCCGTCTACATATGCACCTACCAGCTGCTGCAGTTTGGCACGCCAGAGTTGCTTGTAGAAGTTAGAGATGGAAAGCCAATAAGCCCTTTCAGAACTGCTATCAAAGGCTATTTCCTGAGCTGCATCTTTCCTAATTTTGTAGACAGCCTACCCTCTCAAACCCTAAATGCAGACACTCCATTCCCAGTTAGGTCATACAGACAGTCTACAACCTGCCTTGTCTGAATCCTGGCTTGATATCCACTGGCTTCAGACAAACCAACAAGCTTCCCTCTTCCACAGGGGGAGAGAGCAACTGACATCATGCTGATATTTATTTATTTTATTTATTTTTATTTTAAAGGTTTTATATAGCGCTGGCTAGACCCGGAGGTATCAGAGCGCTTTACATGAGTATCAGACCACAGTTGTAGGTTACATCGTTATAAAGGTTACACAGTTATTAGAGCATGGCAACATAGTTACATGTAAGGTCGAGATAAACAATAAGGACATATATGTAAGGGAAAAAAGCAGGCAAGGGGAGAGATTCAGGGGAGGGGGGTAGGAGTAGGGGAAGTAGAAAGAGAATGGAGGAGGGGAGGGTGAGAGACACAGCCTGGAAGGAGGAGGGGGAGGGTGATGGGGACACAAACCGGTAGACGAGTCAAAGCTGCGTCCAAAGTCCAGTAAGCTGTGATCCCAGGGGAAGTGGTATCATTTCCCCATCTCTGTTGCGAGAGGTTCCCTTTACGCAGTGGACTCTCTCAGAGGGGTCTCTGAGACTCCAAGGCCTACAAACTGGATCCTTCCCCAAAAAGGGAGAGGGAGTGCTTTGGCAAGGGGCACCATACCATACCTCAACTGTGAGTGGCTCCCTTGGCACTGTGGACTCTCTCAGAGGGATCACTGAGACTCCAGAGAATACTTATTGGATCTTTCCCCAACAAGGGGAGAAGGAGTGCTTAGTCAAAGGGCGCAAGGGACAGGGGGCAAGGCGGCGTCGCAGGCAAGGGGAGAGATTCAGGGGAGAAGGGATAGGAGCAGAGGGAGTAGACAAAGAATGAGAGAGGGAGATAGGACATTGCGTAAGAACATTTTTATATAGTTACATCTGTTATAGTTACAGTTAACAGTAAATGCTAGGAAGGAAAACGCTTAACAGGATAAAAAGATATTAGAGCATAGCATAACCAGGACACACGTCATAGGAGTGGTAGAGGGGAAAGGAAAGCAGGAGAAAGGCAAGTGGACAGGGTCGGGTAGATCAGAAGGGGGAAGGTACTCAGGGAAAGCAGGCAGTAGAAGTAGATTGAAGAGAAGAGACAGATAGAGCCGTGAGAATCAATGTCCGATGTCCGGTTGGGTAGGTGACGGCCAATGGGGTGAACCAGAGCCCAACTCCGCTTTAGCTGCATAGGACAGCTCCACCGGGCAGTATGGTGATCAGGGTTTATTTAAAGAAGGTCAAGTTCAAATGGGGAGTAGGAGAGATGAGAGCCGCAGTCAGATCAGAACCCAGGTGTGGGTGGGGGGTAAATGTTTTGATGTTATCAAGGCGCAGTCCAATCGGGGGCTCGACGTCTGGTGGTGGCAGCCGCCTGAGAACCGGTGAAGGCTGCGGGCAGAACGGAGTTAAAAAGGCGAAGGCACCATCTTAAGGTCAGGCGTTGTCCAGGCCCGTCCTAAAAGATGATACCCATGTCATAAAATGCCCCCAGAATAGAGCGCCATCGCAAGGGGGTATCAGCTGGAGAGCCCCTACTGCTAGGTTTGGGAGTGTCCCGAAGTCTCAGGAGCCCTCCGCGGTGGTAATCAGGGATGGCCCTAGCCGCCATCTTGAGGCACTGCCCAGAGAGGGCTTCTCGGTGATAAAATTGGCCTCAAACAAAGTCCCCAGGCCAGATCACTAAGTTAGGAGGGATTCCCTATACAGCCCCCGTTGCTCCGATACAGAGGAGCTCCGGAGCCACGCTCACCTCCCAAAACTGCTGGCAGCGCCGGGGCTGTCAGTCACTGCGGTGGTAGTCTCCCCGGGGCAATTATCACGTCTGAGGCTCCTGCTGGGGCCCAGAAAACACTGTGCAATCTCCTTGGCAGCGAAACGAGTCCGTTTTGCAGGGGCCTCTTCGGGGCGGCCGCCATCTTAAGGTCAGGCATTGTGAAATCAGTGCCTCACATCAGACCTCTTTGTTTTCAGCATTGCACAGTTCTTATGTGGAGCTGATCATTAGGGCCTTCAATAACGCTTGCGGGCGGCAAAGACGTACCCCGCCCCTCTTCTCACCGGTCTCGTTCCAGTGATTGTCCCGGGATCGATCGTGGCAGATAAAGATGAAGTCGGGACGTCCGATAGGGAGAGGCAACAACCAATGAAAACCACGAGTCCGAGGACATCACAGACAGTTGTTGACCTCATCATTTAAGAAGAATCTCCCCTCTCCTTCACATCCTCATTCAAAACTAATGCATCAGTCCCTCTAAAGTGAGATTGGCCGATTCCTACCCTGGGTAACTAATGTTCTCTTACTCTGATTGTGTGGTGCACTACCACCACCCCTGTGGGTCACTAAAATCTTAAAAACGGGAATCCTTTTCCGCCATCAAGTCCATGGCTAAAATATTATGACACAAAAATTCCTCACAGAGAAAACACCATACACTAAAGGCCAATTAAAAAGAAAGTTCTTTTGAATCGGATTAACACTGCCCATACAACCACCCATCCAAGAAACAAACCTTAATCATGCACTATCCATTATGGTCAAAAGCACATTGCCCTTTTGTGTCCTATTTGACATGATCTGGGTAGCCAACAGTTTCAAAGAAGTGACCCCACTAGACACTGAGACTGGCCACCAAGAGTAAGCATTGACAAACCACCACCATCTGCAAAGAGTTCAGCCTGTCTTGTAGCAGGGCTTGACAGATTGTATGGATATCTCCAGGTTCTGCTTTCCATCAAGGACCTCAAATCCCACCGTTCAGCCCCTGCTGCAAATTCTGACTAGGGTACCCCATGCCCATTGAGTAGCCCATAGTCCACCGTGGTGTGATATAAGTTTCATATGGCTCTCTTTCAGAACCAAACCCACAAGCTAGGTAACCCTCAACCGAGTATCGTACCCTCATCTGTATGTCCTCTTGCCTCCATGGATAGCTCCCACATCATTGCTCTGCCCTCAGCTCAGGAGACACTGGGGCTAACGCAGGATCTAATTGGAGGTCTATTAAGTTCAGTCTGGATATATATTTCACTTACTGTATTTTTCCAACTACTCTACTCTAAGAGCACAACAATAATCCTATGTGTCAGCTTTGTGGGAGAGTTCAGCCACACATTCCGCCCTAAAAAGCAGCAGTCGTGTTTCCCAAGGGTCTGCAGCGTCAGCTGGGGCGTCTTCCATTTTGTAGACGTTGCAAATTTATAAGCTAAACCGTCGTGCAAATTGTATTATGTTGCGCACGTTAATTGTTTTTTTCTTAACTTGCATATTTAATATCCTTATTTTAGTATTGCATTTTAAACTACAACAGAGACTAATATTCCCCTGCTCTTATTTATTTTCCGATTTCATAGTGTCTAATAAATGATGCGGTTCAGTTATGTGGTCATTTTCTACTGATCTGAATAAAGCCCATGGCTAGCTTGAAGTCATTTTTTTTTAATGTTCATAACATTTTTTATTGTTGTGAATCAGAAGTTCCATTTCGGTAAAGAATGTAATAAATAAGTACTCTTTTTCTGTGGAGAAATTTGAATGTGAGAGAATCTGCCACCTTTCTTGAAAGGTTCCTCAGGGGTATGTAAGGGCCTCGTGATATGTTAGTATTATCAACCTATGTGAAGGCAATTTTCGCAGAACTTCATAATGGCTTGCAGTATCCCTTTCATGACCTGTTGGGTAATTTATTTCATACATTATTTTGTCATAAAAGATATGTTTTCCTGATAGATGACTGACAGGATGTGTCTTTTGACGTCATTGCTACTGTGTGCCCTCTTGCCTGTGTATGTGGCACATCCGTGACGAGTCGCAGTTGACTCTAACCCTGGGCCAGGGCCGCACCCATCCATCACTCCCACTTACATCTGTGTTTATTTGTTTGACAGCGTTACCCGTGGCTGAACGCTCCTCTGCAGGTCGGGCTTGTTGGACTGTGGTGAGTAGCTTTGTGGATGTGTGATCAATGGTTTGTAACTTCCTATTCGTTCATGCAAAGGCCTGAAGAAAAATACGCTGTTGAACTAGTTTTGCCAAGTTGCAAGAATGTGTGGGGTTCGACCGTTGTGAAATTACAAAAATGTTTAAGTTTAAAATGTTTCATGTAATGACAAGGTTTTTTTATGTGTATTTTTTGTATTTAAAAGTATTTAACCAAAATCCAGGATGCAAGGGTCACATTTGTGCATAAGGGTAAAAAAAATTGAAGAAGCCTCTTAACTATTGCAAGAGGTTTCTTCCTTGTGTAAACACATCGCAACATGCAATCTTTGAGGCTGTAAACAGCGTTTTTTAAATTAATTTCGTTGTACTGTGGTAAAAGCAATGACATTGACATTGCTGTATAAAAATAAATGTATGAATGTGCATTTATTAGATCATTCACTCCAAATACGTTTTATAGCACCATTGAATCTGTGAGAGCATCATATGTGGTCTGCTAAAGCGGTTAGGTTCCTCCATCCTACAGGTCCGCTTTATCCCCATGTTTGGTGTGGGGCCAGTAGGAGGCGCTGCAGAGCGGAAGGACCTGTTCTGGGACCTGATTCTTGCCCCCCTGCCATTACTTTCCTTTGACTGACATTCCGTGGATAGAATTCACCTGACCCAGCACACTTGCTTGCTCATGAGACGTATTCCGAGAGCTTGATTTAAGGAGGCCATCCAAGTCTGGTCTTTTGTGGAAAGCCAGAATGTATTCTACTTCCCCCACCTCTCTCCTTTAGTAATGCTTAGACCCTCATTACGAGCGGCCTTTTAATTCCTATGGGGCTGGTAACAGCAGGTACTGGTCCCGTTGGAATCATGAGATCCACGGGAACCCTGCAGATCTCTTTACTTTCACCCAGAGACTTCAGCTGCTGAAAACAGCCACAACCTTCATATAAAATTGCAGGGGGAATGAGGAATTACTAGGGGAACTGGACCTGGAATTACTCATTCCCCAGGTAATTTCATTAGCGGACCCTTAGAGTCCAGCTTGTAATGGGCCAGATTTCCACACCTTTACCCCAGTATCATTAACTCCGGGGTGGTAAATCAGACCCATTTACTGAGCCAGTCATGATGAGGGCCCTCAGCCTACAGCTGAGAGCGGGCCGATGTGTCCCCTGACGCCGGGTTCTGTGCAGTACTCTGGCAAGGACTTCATGTAAGAGAAACTTCTTAACACCTTTTGCTGCCCCAAACTATACTGTTGAATCAGTGCTAACTTGCAGTATCTCGGCACAACGGACTAGGTCTGTGCAGTGGAATTAAATCCTATTACATAAGCATCCCCTTTGAGAATCTTGATCAACCATGGCTGTCTAAAAATGATCCTTGGCCAGCATGATCAGCGTCTTCCAGTTATAGTGGCTCATCTTCACTTCGCAGAGTTGGACGGCTACTCATTGACGAGAACAGCATTTATTATAAGTCGAACCCCTTTTTTATCAAAACCTGGCCCTGTGAATGTTATTAAATAACGGAACTGAATTTATACGCGTCTTGAAACCAAAAGGCTTTAAAAATGTGGTAAGCTGCACCTTAAAGGATTACATGTTGCAAACAGAAAACTTACATCGTGGAAAACTTAGATTGGTAAATTGATTCGCTTGTTTAGCTAATAGCTTACACACTAAAACATATTTCTAAATGCTAAAATATTTTTTTCTTAATTTGACTCGTACAAGCATTCGATTACTAAAAAGGCATTTTCTTGTTAATTTTCAGCTTGGTGTTTGCAACTCCCCTTTGCTGTGCACTTTTCCCACAAAAAAGGTAAGGATAGATCTCAAAAGGACATTCTCATGATGTACACTAACAGAGGGTGTAGAGTTAAAAACACTACAGTACTGTAAGCCCCTGCATTTCTAGCTGCTGGACAGAGGGAGCATAGTTGTCCGAAGTGCGTTGAGAGCTCTAGCTCCTTGGTTAATGTTTAGTGTGGGGTTCTAATCTTCCGGATACCGAAGCGGTTCCACTGAGCAAATCCTTCCTGTGAAAAATGATTCTTATTTCCGCCATGGAGTGGATGATTCTGATGTAACCGCTAAAATACAAAAATACATAAAATAGGGCTTTTGTTGACCCCATTTTTATTATTTTTACATGTTGTGTTGGCCCATTGGTGTTAGTTTGGCCCTTTGTTTATATTCCTGTTTTTCTTTGCTTTTTTGTGTTTTGGCTGATGAGTGAGATGTTGCTTTCAGTCGAGGGAGATGTTTGCTTCTTAGCAAGAACTTGTCTGACTCCTTGTTCTGTTTTCCATTTCTTTTCGATACATGTGTTTAATGTTGTTTATCCACTGCTTTTCTGGTTGATTGGTTCCTTTGTTTTTAATTATACCCCTCTGGTTTTTATCATTTGGCCCCTTCTTTTTATATTTGTTTTACTAACATTTCTTTTCAATGGATGTGATTAGTTCAACCTTAGCTAGCATAGCTTAAACTGTTTCCCTGCTCTGGTTGCCACTGCATGCCTTGGGTACGGTCAAAAGAAACTAAACAATGTATTCCAGAAATGGCAGGGTTTTTAAAGACAACTGTGCATTACAGGAAGACCTTTTACGTTTGGCCCATAGGAGACAGCGAAATCTAAAGATGGATACAGACTCTGCTTCTATTCCGAACAGATATATAGAATTACAGCAAGGTATACTTTTTTAAAAGATGTCCCAAAGCTTCCCAGGTAATCCTGCTTGTCAGAACTCCTACTTTCCCACTAGGATTCCTCTTCTGAGCATTCCATGACTACCTATTGCTGTCCAGAGCATCTCCTGTTACTGTAACTCTGTACTGTAGGATCACGTGGTGGATAGAGAGCAGAAGCAGGACAGGATTGGTTGAAATTATAATAGTATTGGGCAGGTTACACACGGAGCAGCCAGTTCCATGTTCTGTTAGATGCGTGAATTACCCCATATGATAGTAGGACACCTGATGCTGTCCAAGGCATGCAGGGCTAAGATGATCTTCTCTACATCCAGACTGCCTGTGTGTGGCAGTGCCAGACGCTCTCCTCCATCTGGTACATCACTAACAGTAAAGGATCGGCGACTGGCAGCCATCTTAGGGCTGAGAGCCAGGGCGTTAAGTCAGAGTCCCAAGACCTCACAAACTGAAGTAAAAAGTCCTATGGAATTGGCATTGGGTGGGGTTGGTTTGGGTAGACGGTCCTCTACAAGCCGACATCCACAGCGAGCTCTTCCTCTCAATGCATCTAAGGGTTAACTGACAGAAGACACTAACACCAGTGAAAAACCAGAGTGTATTGTTCTTTCTTGTGAAAGTATTACTCTTCCTAAGCTTACACTCCTGGGCAACCACCATTTCTCCAGACACCATGTAGGATTTCTAAGCTGGAAGACTAAAGCACATTGCTTTTTGGGCTGCGCTAAAAAGAATAATTAAAAGATGAAAGGCAAAGTATTTATTATAATATCAAGGACATCAATAAGCTATAGGCAATTCGTGTGACATCATTTTCCCCATTATAACACCCAGCATTCTTTCCCTGGAAATTACGTGATAGCCTAAGGTAAATATTCAACATCTATAAAAGTCAAAAAAGGCATTTGTTTTCCGAGCTACCATATCCGTCATCTATGTTCCTTTTCAGACAACTTCTGAAGCGGTCGCATTGAAAGATAGTCTGCATTGTGGCCAAACATGATGAATTATTTGACAGTTGTTGAAAAGCCACATGCAACATCACTTTGGCGCCATACTAGTGGCAGCGAAGCCCCTTGTTAATGCAGTGATAATGGGAAGGTGCTAAAATGTTACTAACATTTATTTTTATACATAATTTTCTGATGCCCTGAAATGATTACTTCATTCTGCCTAGCATTAAGGTGGACAAATCCTCTAAGAGAATGTTTCTGTAACCCCTGTAAAATACTAAAGTGAAAAAAAGGCAGACGTGCAAGTTGGGTTGGGCTTGGTAGCTGCTCAATAACCAGCATGGATTTACACAATAAAGTATCAAAATCGCTATTTTATATTTCCGCAAAGAAACTTCCATCAGGATAATCTCAAGAGCCCAAAATGTATAGAATGTCTCAGTTCATCACCTACTAAGTTTTTGTAATGGGAAAACTTAACTTGAACTTTGAGGTCCAGCTGGATCTGAGACTGACATGAAGGTAGTCAGTCAGCTAAGTGTACTGTGCTGTAAGCACTCCTTATTCGTTGGCATGTAATGACAGCTGTCTCCCAAGGGGTCTAATCAAATTGAATGGAAGTGAATTTCAAAATCTCCTTCCTCAGTGTTATGCATAGCCAACCTCTGGCGTACGTGTATATTTTCCCAAATGCGTAGCCATACTTTAGACTAGTGTGATATCCCAGCCTTGATAAATAAAAAGGATAGATTATACTTTCTGTTTTAAATTTTTGGTAAAATTTGTAACTGTCCTCAAGCTTTTGATTGATTGCTGCATGGATGTCTTCTTGTAATTTCTAAACTACAAAGCAGTAGATATTCACATTCCTGATGTGTGCCAACATCGTAAGGAGCTGCACTGGCTACCTATCAAAGAGAGGGTCAAGTTCAAATGTCTCACATTGGCTCACAGAGCCTTCTATTGGGTCGACCCTATATATCTGCCCAATAGGCTCACTCCGTATCATCCTGCCAGATCTCTCAGCTCCTGTGGTGCTGTGCTGGCAGTGGTCCCACGATTTAGGAGGAAGCGATGTGGTGGCACCTCTTTCTCCTTGCTCGCTGCCAGGGCTTGGAATGCTCTTCTCTTGGACTTAAGTGCTGTGAAGGATGAACGCTGTTTCAGACGCAATCTTAAAACCTGGTACTTCCAATCTGCCTATCAGTAGCCTTCCTCTTGCTCAAGACGGCATCTAGTCTGCCCAGTGCTCGGCCAATCTTCGAGTAGCCATGTGCTATATAAATTCTTTGATCGATTAATTAATTGTTCCAAGTTTGAGTTAATGCTCAACTGTCCTTTGTATCTCTGGACTCTCAAAACAGAGTTTCTCATTCTGGTAACTTCATCCCGTCGTGTGAGTAAGCTTCAGGCTCTTTCAGTCCAGCTGCCCTGCACCACCTTTTTCTGGACAAATTGGTGTTACAGACCAGAGCAGCGTTCCTGCCAAAGGTTGTGAATCCCTTCCATGTCGATACAATCCATTACTATTCTGGCTTTTTGCTTCACCTCACCCCTTGAAAGCGGAAGCGAGTCTCCATCGTTGGGGCCCCAAAAGAGCACTAAGCTTTTACATCAATCGTACCAAGGACCATTGGGTGGAGATCAACTCTTTGTGGGTTTCTCTGGGGCACAGAAAGGCAAAGGAGTGCAGAAGCGGAACACATTGCGATAGACCCTGCCATCGTTCTTTGCCCAACCTCACCCCTTGGAAAAGGAGGAAAACCTCTATTGACTGGACCTTCTACATCATATCATATTAAAGACCATCAAGTGGACGATCAGCTCCTTGTGGGGTTCTCTGGGGCAAAGGCTGTGCAACAAAGGACTTTGTCATGATGGGTAGTCCTCTGCATTAAGCTATGCTCTGCATTGGCTAAAAGCAGCCTCCAGAAGGTCTTAGGGCTCGTTCCTTCAGAGCCAAGGCTGCCACCACTGTGTTGGCACATGGAGTGTCTATCCTGGTGATCTGTCAGACTTATACGTGTGCTTTAGTGCACACATTCATGAGGCACTATTGTTTTGATAGTCACGTTCGTAGACATGGGCATTTCGCCCGTTCAGTCCTGCAGCTCTCTTTTTGTCTGAGCCACTCCACTGACTCACTACCTTGGGAGGTCCTGCTTTGGTATCTGTTCACAAGGTGAGAAATTTGCGGTTAGAGGTATCCATTAGAAGAACAAGTTATTTACCTTTGGCAAAGCTACCCAACTGGTACTTTGTTGATTTGTTTATAACTTAATGTGGCATTCTCCTCATTCATTAATATAAATTGTAATTTAATTAACTACAGCTCACATTTAATAAGAGTTCCGATTTCTCGTCATTTGTTTCATATTTCTGGCCATGATCCCATCTGGTGATCCCTGCTCCATATTTCAAAATTAGATCCCCATCTTCTCTATTTTTTTAATACAATAATTTTGAAATATTTGGGCCCTCATCCTGACAGTACTCCATTTTCTCTTAGTTGACGACAAATTTGCCATAGTATTTGTAAGCAGTCATTAAGTTTTCTCTATCTGTGCTATTGCAACACAATAGCTAGCAACATATCAATTAGGGATACTTGTAAAGCCCAAATGTAGGCAGCAAAATTCACATCACCATATACACCAATGTGTGTTTCTTTTTTGTTGTTGTAGAAATGTAAACCTGCCAATACAATGTATTCAACTGCATCTTTCCTTTGCTCACTGGTTCACTCCATTTCCGTCCATGTGGCATCTGTTTGCAAGAGCACCTGGACATAGATTTTTATTTCAGTTGGGCTTTGGGCCTGCTCCATGTGTCTGTGGTGCTCAGTGTGCATGGTTGTGTTTATGTTTGTTGGTTAGAGTAGATGCAAGTAAGTGTCTTGCTCTGTGTGTATGTGTGTGTGCGGGTGTAGATAGTATACCAAATCCAAACCTATTGACTCTGTCAGTGCTTGTTAACCTTTGTACTTACCCTGCCTTCAAGATTTCCATGGTGTTCAATCAACAAGACAGACTAGGATGTGGTGAGAGGTTATAGGGTGGAGGGCTATGAGTAGGAGATGCAGTGATTCAGTTGTGTGGGATCCATATGCAGCAGCGACCTCCCACATGTGACTCTTTAAGCTGATTTAACTCACTTGCTCAGTAAGATCCAGATGCACTTGCTGTGGAGACTAGTTCTGATTGCGCAGAACAACTTGAAATAGGTAGGTTGAATCGTAGTTAATTTTCTGGATATCATTTCTAGCTCTTGTCTATAGACAGCTTTTAGTTGTTTGTTATCAAGGACTATTGTTTACATACCAATACTTAGAGTGGACTTAAGTTAGCACATTGCTTTCCATTTTTTGCCCTTCTTGTGAATCTCATTTGCTTCTTATACAAAATCTTTCGCTCCTCTTTTGTGTTTGTGTAAACCTTGGAGGACAACTTCTTTGCCATCCTTTTGATTGAATGTGTTGTATCCTTCCATGGCTCCACATCAGGCAACCACTTTTTTCTTTTGATTTGTGCACTCCACGGGAGTGCATGTCATTTCTTGCTTTTGCCTCCTCTCCTCTTTGTGCTGGTTGACCTTCACATCCCCGACCCACCCTCCACTGCTTTTGCCATGGTGCTTCCCCACCCTTCCCTGGCCAACTTGGCTTTGTTTTTTCCATTAATCCCTTCAATCCCATCACTGGCTCCTGCATTGCACCTCTGCCCCTCTCGGCTCAACGCCGCTCAAAGGCAGTGTTCGGTTGATCCACCACCACACTCCTCTGTTGTCCCCAAGCCATCCCTGTACAGTATTTTTTATTTCATTTTTTAAAAACTTATAGGAGGGCCTGGCAGCTTCAGTGTGCTACCGTACCACTCCTTTCAGTAACCACATTTTGGACATCTTGGAACAGTTCAATAAAATTAAATAGTGGTCACCACGTCACTATGCATGTGTGCGCATACATCATCATGCTGGGGCCATAATGCCCACTGCCTCATGACAGACGCACTTGAATGCTTCATTATGCTGGAGGCAGCTTTTGGATATATTTTTTATTTTTTTTATTTTACATATGTTGTCTATCATTGGCGACAAGCATTTGCAAAGTCAAAAGCTAAGCTAATGCCTTTCAAAGACACAACCTATTGGCTTTGCCAATGTTTGTTTAAAGTGTCATGTTTTATTCACTTCTGAGGTGTACAGCATGGGGGCATTCTCCACTAGGTAGTCTTCTATAAGGAATTTCTGGATTGACGAACACTGCCCTTACATCTTCCTTCTACTTGGCCTTTCATGTTTGTCTGAAGTCCTGTGCAATCTCTAAAGAGATCTTTTGGGTTGAAAACCAGCCTCTGTCTGAATATCATTTTGTTGCATTTGTCACTTCACCTATACCCATGCACACAAGAAGGCAGAAAGAAACAAGAATTTGCCAAGCCATTCAGTCTCTGCCATGAACGCCATTGTCTTTGCCAGTGCTTTTTGATGTATTCTAGATGACCAAGATAAATGTGTGCCTAACAATGGCAAAATCTTTAATGAGATGTATAAAAACAACGTTACTCCACAATGGCCATCTTTAAAAAGCATTTCATTTTATTTTTATAAATCCATTCAAGTATGGCCACCATGGATGCAGGTACATTCACAGTGGCCATTTTTAAATGCAGTTTATTTTTACTAATCTTGTTTAATGATTGCTGATGTGGATGCATGCACAGCTATAGCATCCATCTTTGAATGGGATTTGTAAAAATAAAACAAAGCCATCCAAAGATGCCCGCTGCGTATCCTTGTAGATGTACAAGTGTGGGCTGCCATGTTGAAATGGTCAAAGAACTCCTTTAAGATGTCTGCCCACCCATAGAACAGTGGGTGGTGGAAAAGAAAAAGGTGGATGGGTGGGCAAGAGGGAACTGGCAGGGGGTGAAGAAGGAAAGCGGTTTAAAAAATAAGGGGATGGAGCTAAAAGATAGAGGGGAAGGGGGTAGGTGGGAGGGAGATAGAGATGTATGTATAAACATATATATGTATATAGATACATATATATGTATATACATACTTATATATGTATATACATACTTATATATGTATATACATACTTATATATTATTTCCTGCATGGCCCCATTCTCTGACCCTGTGGGCGCATCTTTGGTGGTGCGTTTTGAGTACGGCAGGACCAAGCCGTTTCAAATCAACAAAGTTCTCCCAAGGGAATTCCTCTCCGCACTCACAGCTTCGTCCTCTTTGCCAAATAATTTTGCCAGTACTCCAGTGTGGTACAAATCCAGGGTGTTTTTATTATTAACAGCAAGTCAGCACCCCTACGCGTTTCAGTCTCAGCCGAGACCTTGCTCACGGAGATACAAAACACAACCAAAAAGAAGAGAATTAAGGAAAGGAAATTGTAGCAAAAGTGGACAGAACAAAATAGTGGGAAAATTAAAAGTGTAAGAAAAGTGATAGGAAAAACTAAAATAACCAAAGCAAACCGAGAGATATAAAACTGAGGCAGAAGAGGAAAATCAACACGAAAATAAGACAGTAGAAAATGATCAAATGTCGTTGCATCAAAGGACATAATACCTGCTGAATGGAGGAACAGCTAGGCAAGAGGAAAAAATAATATACTGAAAAGAAGATAATTAAAAGAGAAATACATCAGCAAAAATAAAAAGAATTGAATTGGAAACGCAGTAGACAAAAAAGCAGGATCGAGAAGTCGAGTAAACACAAAAGAAAAAAGAATGAATGCATAAGGAAAAGTAACCATACCGTGCTTTTTATGTTGTGGTTTAAAACATTAGCGAGCTATCTGGGCAATAATGTACCTATTGCAGAGTACTATGCTTATCTGCAGACTGCTGTTTCCAGTCTTTGTGAAAAAGTTCAGTGGGTTAATATACAGGCTGCAGAGTATATTGTAGCCTTCAAGTCACAGTTTCTAATCCCAGTCATCAGACTGCAAACATGCATCTACTGCAGGGAACTGTTTGTGTCCTTCAGGTTGAACACTGCAATCTGAGTAAGAAAGCTCAGTGGGTCAATACACTGCTGGATAGTTTTGTGACAAAAATATAGGTCCCATGCTCCATGTGAGTGTGTGTGTGATCAAACTGCGGGTCGATGCAGCTACTGCAGGGATTGTGTTAAATTGTATGCCACAGGTTCCATTCGTAGTGAGATAGTTCCTCTCTAGTATTGCATTGAAACTTCATTATCAGGAAACTCCTACAATTAAAAAGAAGACTTAAAAAAAAAATACAGGCAAAATGCAACATTTGTTCCTAAAATGTACCAATGATGCGATAAAAACCTCCTCAGACTCCGACCACAGTGAACCCTGACCTTTCTCCAAATTTTGCCCATCTCCAGGGCTCTGTCTCAGTCCTCCCACTCTTCCCAGAGGTATCTGCCTTAAATCTGAGGAAGCTACACATTATCAAGCCTCTGTGACATTTAATAAATTCTTGTGCTTGTTGATGTCATTACTCTGAGGTGCATTAATAACCCTTATGAAGGAGGGGTCAAGGTAGCCTGTCTCCAAATCTTCTTAGGGAATGACTCTTGCATATTTCTTTCACTTCTAAGTACTGCCTTTGGTTACCCTTGCATTTGGTGACTTTTCTTGGCTGAAGGAATTTGACACGTTTTGAAAGGAGTTAATTTTTTATTTTGTTGTGTTTTTGTGTCCTTTACAGTTCCATGCGAGTCAGTCGACTGGAGCCAGAGATCCAAGCCCTAATTCAAGAAAAAAGTCCTAACACTGAAATTGTGTACTTTAACAAAGGTCTCTGAAGTACAGTGGGTGAAGTCGTAACACCATTTACCTCAAAAGATGCAAATGGCTAGTCCGGGTCTGGGGAATGCTTCTTTGGTGGTATATATGTCTATTCTGAGCTGCCATAACGTTTTCAGGATTTTGGTGATCTGTATTTTACTGTGCCAGTGAGTTGGTGCTGTCTACACTCCATTTTTCTTAACCATTCCAGCTTAACCTTGCTGGACCCTGTTGCTTTATTTCTCTTGTATCTCAGTTCTATGATTTAGACGAGCTTTCTTTGGCTCCTGCCATGAAGTTGGTGTTTCCTTATGTCATGGATTTGTGTGCATAGTATTGAATATAGTTCTGTTTCTGTGAAATTCTTAGGAGATAAGCAAGGTGTTCACCTTTTCCCTAATGTTTCAGAAAGGAAGGCTGTAAAAATGTATTGAGGAAAATATGCGTTTGTATCATAAAGTCCCCCTTAAAAGGAAGAACATGAGGATTAAATCTAATACTGCATCAATCTACTTGAAAATAAATACTGGTAGACTAGGATTGTTCAACAACCTGTATTGAGCTCAGCAGCCTGATTTAGGGTTTGGCTGACAGAGAACACTTTTATCAGGATGGGGGAGCACATTAGATCCCCCACTCTGAAGGACTACCGTCTGCCAAATTTAGAGATGGCAGCTGGTCCAGAGGTCATTTTTGTACATTGAAAGGAAAAACCGTCACAGTTCCTTTCAAGGTGCAAAAAGTATGGTGAACATAGGTTCAGCAAACGTTTCCAGTGTTTTTGTTTCTGAAAAACAAAAAGCTAATGACCATCACACGCTGGGAGTTTTCTCCCAGGGCTTATGGGTCATTATTTTTCTGTCCCTCCCTGCAAGGTTTTGCCTGCTCCTGAGGGACAGAAAAAAGGACATCACAGTCCACCCTAAATAGAGAAGGGTGGTGTAATGCCCTTACTCCAACGGCCCCTGCTCCATTGGTCTGTTGGAGGAAGCTTAGGGATCACTAGTCCATAAATGAGACAGGTAGGCAGAGTACTCTGTTGCGTTTGTGACGCAGTCCCCTGTCTGCTAAACACTAAAATCAAACCCTATGTCTCTGAATCGCTTGTCAGTGCCTGCACAAGAAATTAGATTGTGACTTCAGCCTAGTCACTACTGTTCAAGTATCTACATCATTAGACCTATCAGCATGCCTCCTTTTAATTGGCAATATAAACCAAGACAAATTATTTAATAGTCCTACATTTGAAATTCCCTTTTCAATTTAATGGCAGTGGTTTTGAAAGACATTTACAGAGCTTGAGAGCCTCCACTTCCCCTTAACCCTGTTAAACTTGCTCTCTGAATATACAACAAAATTACCTCACCATTTCAAAACCATGAAATTTGAACATACGAATCTTAAAGAATAATGTGTTCCTATATTATACATTTTTGATTGTCATGCTGTAAAAGGGCATTCAAATTAAGAAATACAAATTTATAAACTTATTTCTTCATAAATCTACAAGCATTGAAGAAGAGCGGTCAAGCTATGAATTTTGACCTTTCTTAAATTGCATCAAGTTCCCATAATTGACTATGTCAATAAAGGGCCTCTACTTATGTTGAGATCTTCAAAGCTAGCTCGTTGTGGCCTGTAGGTTTGGGATGGGTATTAAAGAAGCATACATCTGTCTCGTCAGAGCAGAGATATCCGTTTCTGAAATGCAGAAGCAGTTTCACGGATAATGTAAACTAATTTGAATTAGATCAGTTTGTCCACAAACTCTTACAAAGGTTTAGTCACTCCTTAAAATACTTTCTTCTTAAAGAGGCTAACATTATGTTTTATCTTTAAGCTCACACAAAGTATGACCGCATAGTTCTCTGAGTTCAGTGGAGTTTCTCTTCGTAACTATACAACAATAACTGGATCCTCTAGTAAGATATTTCTTTTGAACATGTTTATGCATTGTATGATTATCTACATTTAAGATGACTTCAGAATAAAACAAGTCTCACTTATATATGTTAGTAGGCCACAATAGCTTGGCATACACATTAGATATTAGGTGAGATGCTAGGAACAGAACATCTCGATCTACCATTGTTTTTGTCATTCTTTCTTTTCAGGTAATATGTTTTCACTCGTTGCTCTACTAACTCGCTCAACACTCCTTTACTATGCTTCATTTTAAACTATATTTCCTTCTTTATTTTCTTCATGACTTTCCATTTTTCTTTATCAACTTTATTATTTTCATTAATTAGGTATGCACACCATAATTCGTTCTTCACCACCTGCACCTTTCAGGTCCTGGTTTCTTTCATCCATTTTTTTTGTATTACTTTCTTTCTGCTTAGCTCTCTTTACAATATTATTGTCTTAATATTTATACACATCCTTGCCAATGTACACATTGTTAAAACAATTAAGAAAGAATATATACCACATTTATGATCTAGTATAGTGCAGATTAGTTCTTCTGTATTAGAAAAGTGTTCTGAAATACACTTGATAGCTTTAAGTCTTATTTTGGGAACATCAGTACCGTATTATTGTGCAGAAAATGGTTGCATGTGTACAAATTTAACCTTTGAGCGGGACACTAACTAAAAGTTTGCACTATTTCTGTGAAAGATGCCCAAAACATGTAGATCACTGTTTTATTGTCATTTCTCACTCCGTACTGTTTCCTTCAGAACTGAATGTTTTGTAAACAACCCAGTGAGAGACCTTGGCACAACTCCAGTATAACATGAACATGTTATAGTTAAACTCAGGAAGTTTATTGCACTCCATCTACGATCTCACATTAGGAAATGAATGTACAAATATTTGAAAATATAACCCTTCAAAGTATTTATAACAACTAATAGACAATCACACGGGTTGGACAAGTAAGACAAAATAAGAATTTGTCTGCCCAGTTAAACAGACATGGTAACATGCCCATGAAGTAATCATTTAAGAAAATTTCATAGCCATGTAACATTTTTTAAATTGCTTTTGGGTGTAAAAAACAAAAACGCTCATGCACTCAACAATATTTTTTGACGCCACCTCGGTTTCAAGAAACATACATCTTTGCATTTTACTTACACCGAGCAAGCACAGTGAACTAGACAGTGTAGATCTTACTGCATCTTTTTTGCTAAAAAAAAAATGTTTATGCTCATTGAGTACAGGCTGTGCTATAGCTACCCCGTCTCTCAGAACAGTTAAAGTGCTATGTACTGGGAGTAGACACCAGTGGCCTCGTTCCATGATAATTTAGAGCAGATTAAACTAGCCAGTAATCGTCTACTTGTTTTGTTATTTAGAGGAATAGAAAATAAGTTGCAGGTTTGTTTGGTTCACATTTTTAGTCCTGTCTTCCAATTTTGCAGCAATCGGCCAATACTTGAATGCTTATTTTTTTAATGAAGAAGAAAATTGTGTAACGATGGGGTCCACAATCGTAAAACAACATTTGAAAGAAATCAGGGTTTCTCAAATGACCCCTCCATGCAAGCCGCCTGGTGGCTGTTCTGGAATAGTATACTATTACCTGAAATTGGTTGAATTGGAACACATATGAATTTCAAATATTTGTTTTTAAGAAACGTGCATCAAGAAAGTTTCAGGTTTCTTTGTATTTATGAAGGTTATTGTAGTTTATAGATGATGATAGCTTATTGTTGTACTGCACTAAAATGTTGCACTGAAGTTCTTCCCCACTTATCGATATGCAATGTACATTCATTAACTAAATTTCAATCTGATTTCAATAAAAAAACTCCAGTCCTCAAACACCGACTTTATTGACATCAAAGTTTCTTTCAAATGTATGAATCCAGTTCTTCAACTACAGTGGCATTGCTGGTCGTTTAAGGTGGGTTTTTCTCAAGAATTGTCCAGTACAGTTACCACACTTACTGGCTGTGTACTATATTGTTTTCAAACTCATTGCTTCACAAACTTGTAGCAGAACAATCAACACCTATATATCCATATGTATTTATATATAAACTATACAGATTGTACAGATCGAGAAAGACCAACTTAATTAACATGTACCTAATTTTTTTAATTAAAGATTTGTGGAAGGATTTATATAACAGCCATGGATCTCAAAACCCTGATTGGCCAGCAATATGGTATTGCAGACTTGATGTTCTTTTTATTTACCTGCTGCATTGAACACATCTTTTAGCAAACTCTAATTTCACCAATTTAATCAACCAAATATTACGGTCTGAGGAACTGTGGGTGTGGTTTCATTAGATTTATCTTTTTACTTTAAATTACAAATTAAATTGCCTTTTTTACATCAAGTCAATCCACTTTAGATCTTGACCCAGCATACCTTTTTGTCAGGACCTATGTTAAGGGCTTAAATATTTAAATTAATTTGAAAAATAAAGTAAGGAACAGCAGCAAGGCATCTTATTTTCCTAGAGGTATACACTGCATTCAGTTTGAGGGTAAAGTGGAAGAACCATAATCATTGTGGCAGCGCCGACAAAACGAGGATGAACTCTGTGTTCTAGCAGCAATACTGTTTAAGAAAATAATCTACTCTGATATCTGTCACCAGACACCTGGGATTTCGTATGCTCATTTTAATGCACTAATAAATATTTTCCTGGCTCTACCAACTGATTAAACTCAGGTGCAAGGCAAATCATTAAATGGGTATAACGATGGATGAAGTATCAAAACCAGTGAGTTAACTTTATCTTGCAGTGAGCTGGTGGAACCTGTAACTTAATTTGTCTGGGCTCTTTGGCAGTCCCCCAATGAAGCTATAGTGATAGTCAGATATGTGCATGTGTTCTCTGGGCTCTACTACAGAGATATCATTTTGCCCAAAATTGTTGTTTAGCTTTTCAGTGTATACAAATCTAAATTGACATTTCTCATCCACTCGTTTTATTCTTTGAAATCTTACTGCGCTTATGTTGTCCTGTATAGGGCTGCTTGTCCTGGCTAATTCCTCATCAGTAAATATTTTTGGACCAGAATATTTTTCTTAGACCTGGTATTTCACTTTTCTTCTGTCCAATTTGACTCCTCTCTTGTGAATCAATAAGCACAATCCTGTTTTGCTTTAATCTTCTCAGCACATTGTGATTTCTTTTACCTCTTTTACTGATGGACTCCACCCTGATCTTACTGGTTTGTAATTAAATATTTATTTCTGTGGCCAGTGAAAAACTAGATGTTATGAATAATGTTATGATAAATGCTATTCCAATTTAAATTGTGGTTGTTTTTTTCTAGTTAAATATTGTACTAGTGCACCATCAGAGCATGCATTTAATCTAAACTCTGATTGTATTTTTGTTGTACACTGTGATTAGCAAGCTGATGAAGTAAAAAACACATACTGTACTGGTGGCCCTATTTGGTTGGTTTATTTCCCAGTTTAGAGTATACATCTTCCGTAAACAGTGCCTCCTGTTGTTCTGATATGAAGTGTTGTGTTTGTATATAGCATATAAAGCCAAGACTGCCAGAAGAGTGTAATGTAAATTGCTTACTGTACATAGGTCCTGCTCCTTTATAGTACAGGTATTGTGAAATATAAAGAAACGCTGAAATGGGCCACACTCATTACTTGGAATCCTCTTTATAAGCCTGAAAGCAAGCTTTGTAGCTGCATTTAAAGTCACCTGTATTTTCGAAGATCCCGGAATTTGTCAACAAATTTGTACTAGGGGTGTGCAAAGTTTCTCTGTTGTAAACTTCATATAGTTCTCACAGATACTATGATTACTACTTATATTTATATCTCTGTTGTTTTTTCAAATTAAAACTGTGACTTTTGTACCCCTTTTAAGTTGTTTTGAGAAAAAAGAATCTCCAACATCAATCCAATCTCAATGTTGCAAGAAATACATTTCTAAAGATAACTTGCAAGAAACCAGCACTTCTTTTTCAGTAGCAACTAGCACTCACAAGAAAATATTGTTATGTTATGTGGAATAACCACAGAAAGTGGGAAACACTGACAGCTACGCGAAGGTCAGTATTTAGGATCTATTCAAGACACTGTTCACCTATTAAGAACTTTCCACATCACTAGTTTATATATTATGTGTTTAGGCCCTGTCACACTCAGACATGTGAAGAAAATCCATTTTGAAGCTTTTCTTCCTAAACCAGCTTTAAGTCTAGGATGCATCTCCAACATCAGCTGAACCCTGAACAGCAGCCTAATATTTTTCTTATTTGAATTCTTTAATTAGGTAAATGATCCACAAGAGCCTTTCAACAGGCATTTTAAGCTTGTGAGTGGCCAGCAGCAGATGATTACTTGTTGTGGGCACCTGCCCACCTCAAGGAATAATCTTAAAGTCACTAAATTAACCTGAGCACAATCTCCTGGTAGCTATTACACAGGGCAGGCAGGCTTAGCTTACGGTAGGTAATGTAAAATGTATTTATGCATTACCAAAACAGTAATAAATTCAAAACAATGAAAAAAGAGCGAATTAGAAAAATAGTGTAAAGTGTAATAAACAAAATTACAAAAATCAAATAAGGGGAGCCAAAGATATGATTTTTTTTAAAGTAGAAATAGTGCCAAAAAGCACAAAGCACCAATGACAGTCAGTGACGGCAGTAGACCAGGACCTAGACACAATTTAAGTTTGACCGCGTTGAGGTTTTGGGAGGTAGGGAACCACACATTTTTCACAGATTCTATAACTCCCAAGTTGTAGTCCCTAATACTTGCTGACACTTGGTGCAGCACTACTCTGATATTTTTCGAATAGGAGAGATAGAATCAGATTTAAAAGTTTTGGAGCTATTATTTGAGAAAGAACTTTGAGCGCTCAGTAACACAGTAAGGGGCCGATTCCGATCTCGGTCGGAGGCGCACCCAATACCATTCGGTCGGGAAAAAAGCCATGCGAAAGCCTGTTTCCCGACCGATCCGTACAACACACCGAACGAGCAAGTACGATGCGCACAACAGCAAAAATCCCGGCCGAGCCGTACTCACCCAAACCAGGTCCTGTTCTCCGACCGAGGCGAATCCGGAAACGCCGAATCGAGTCGCACGGAAGGGAAAATGCAGCCCCGTCCGGCCGGACAAGTACGATGCGCTTTCCGTACGCGCCGAACCCGTCGCTACGCACGGCACGTCAAAGCATCCGGGAGAGGCGCACATAAGCTCCGAATCGCGCCACAACACGATCCACGGCTACGAGACGAACACAGCACCGACGAGGACGACGCGAAGCGACGAGGACGAAGCCAAGCGACGAGGACGACGCGAAGCAACGAGAAGGACGAACGACACGAACCAACCATGAATCCCTTCGTCCCGATCATACCAATATTCTACATCTACTACCGGAACAGGCACGGACGCGTACGGCGCAGAAGGTAAGTCAGACACCAACCACAAAACACATACAACACGTACACGACACATCACACACATACACTGGGAATCTGAATATACTTACACCAGCAACAGCAGCACCATAGGGGCGGGATGCCCATCACCAATGCCACATATGCACACAGGGGCCTGAATGCGCGCCACCACCCCAACCCAGGGGGGCTGGATGCCAACCACCACAACCACCCTTAGCCAGGGGGTGCCAGATGCCCACCACCACTACCACCCTTAGCCAGGGGGGCTGGATGCCTACCACTACTACCACCCTCACTCAGGGCGGGCTGGATGCCTACCACCACCCTTAGCCAGGGGGGCTGGATGCCTACCACTACTACCACCCTTAGCCAGGGGGGCAGGATGCCCACCACTACTACCACCCCCACCCAGGGGGCTGGATGCCTACCACTACTACCACCCTCAACCAGGGGGGCTGGATGCCTACCACTACTACCACCCTCACCCAGGGGGGCAGGATGCCCACCACTACTACCACCCCCACCCAGGGGGGCAGGATGCCTACCACTACTACCACCCTCACCCAGGGGGGCAGGATGCCCACCACTACTACCACCCTTAGCCAGGGGGGCTGGATGCCTACCACCACCCTTAGCCAGGGGGGCTGGATGCCTACCACTACTACCACCCCCACCCAGGGGGCAGGATGCCTACCACTACTACCACCCTCACCCAGGGGGCAGGATGCCCACCACTACTACCACCCTCACCCAGGGGGGCAGGATGCCCACCACTACTACCACCCTTAGCCAGGGGGCAGGATGCCCACCACTACTACCACCCTTAGCCAGGGGGGCTGGATGCCTACCACCACCCTTAGCCAGGGGGGCTGGATGCCTACCACTACTACCACCCCCACCCAGGGGGCAGGATGCCTACCACTACTACCACCCTCACCCAGGGGGGCAGGATGCCCACCACTACTACCACCCTCACCCAGGGGGGCAGGATGCCCACCACTACTACCACCCTTAGCCAGGGGGCAGGATGCCCACCACTACTACCACCCTTAGCCAGGGGGGCTGGATGCCTACCACCACCCTTAGCCAGGGGGGCTGGATGCCTACCACTACTACCACCCTCAACCAGGGGGGCAGGATGCCTACCACTACTACCACCCTCACCCAGGGGGGCAGGATGCCCACCACTACTACCACCCTTAGCCAGGGGGCAGGATGCCCACCACTACTACCACCCCCACACAGGGGGCAGGATGCCTACCACTACTACCACCCTCACCCAGGGGGGCAGGATGCCCACCACTACTACCACCCTTAGCCAGGGGGCAGGATGCCCACCACTACTACCACCCTCACCCAGGGGGCAGGATGCCCACCACTACTACCACCCTTAGCCAGGGGGCAGGATGCCTACCACTACTACCACCCTCACCCAGGGGGGCAGGATGCCCACCACTACTACCACCCTTAGCCAGGGGGGCAGGATGCCTACCACTACTACCACCCTCACCCAGGGGGGCAGGATGCCCACCACTACTACCACCCTCACCCAGGGGGCAGGATGCCCACCACTACTACCACCCTTAGCCAGGGGGCTGGATGCCTACCACTACTACCACCCTTAGCCAGGGGGGCTGGATGCCTACCACTACTACCACCCTCAACCAGGGGGCAGGATGCCTACCACTACTACCACCCTCACCCAGGGGGGCAGGATGCCCACCACTACTACCACCCTTAGCCAGGGGGGCTGGATGCCTACCACCACCCTTAGCCAGGGGGGCTGGATGCCTACCACTACTACCACCCTCACCCAGGGGGGCAGGATGCCCACCACTACTACCACCCTCACCCAGGGGGCAGGATGCCCACCACTACTACCACCCTTAGCCAGGGGGCAGGATGCCCACCACTACTACCACCCTTAGCCAGGGGGCAGGATGCCTACCACTACTACCACCCTCACCCAGGGGGGCAGGATGCCCACCACTACTACCACCCTTAGCCAGGGGGCAGGATGCCCACCACTACTACCACCCCCACCCAGGGGGCAGGATGCCCACCACTACTACCACCCTTAGCCAGGGGGCAGGATGCCTACCACTACTACCACCCCCACTCATAGGATGGACAATGCATGACACAACAAGCACACCACAACCTAGGGAATGCAAGATTAAGACATCCCCCCACCACCATGACAAGCGTGTGAGCAGGCTGTGTCAAATGCCTACAACACCGAACATGACATTGAACATACAATGTGACCCCCTAGCACATGTGCCACACATATATGTGTGTGGCACCCACAATGCAAGCAGCCCATGACCATTGTGGCAATGGGGCCTAAACCCCCATCATCACAGTGACCAAAAGGCAAGTGTGGGGTCCATAGCTGAAGCACATTTTGACCATTGTGGCAATGGGGTCTAAACCCCCATCATCACAGTGACCAAAAGGCAAGTGTGGGGTCCATAGCTGAAGCACAGTTTGACCATTGTGGCAATGGGGTCTAAACCCCCATCATCACAGTGACCAAAAGGCAAGTGTGGGGTCCATAGCTGAAGCACATTTTGACCATTGTGGCAATGGGGTCTACACCCTCATCATCACAGTGACCAAAAGGTAATTGTTGACAAAGAAAGAGCTGCAACTGCCAAACTGCATGGATCATTCCTGGTCACAGAACCAAAAACTCATCTGTGGCAAAGTAGTGTATGTGTCCCATTGCAACATAAATTGGGGGAGCCAAATACTGCAGTGCAAATGAAACATTCCTTTGGCCATGTGCAGACAAACAACACCCATGGGGGCTGAGACCGTCAACAGTCATCAATGACACAATGACAGAAGTGACCATCAGAATGCAGAACCACATATTTGCACCAATGGGCACACAAATGCAGATACCCTGTGGAGACAGCAGATGTGAGGTGAACAGATACCATACCATGGCAGCAATGGGACACACAAACCATGATCACTGTGCTGACCGATGACCTAGGAGTCCCAGGGACAGCAGGGGAAACACACCAAACAACATACAGCCAATGGCACACCCAAGATATGCCAATGCAGTGGTGCAGATGCACAAACACAAACAGGCAGACCAACACTGTCATCATACACAGCAGGTGAGGGGTGGGGGTGCCATTGTCCCCAGGCAACAACACAACACATGAGGAGAGCTGAATACCAATCATACAGATGTGCATACACTGCCACACTAAGGTAACTCATGGATCCAAATCCCCTATGTGGGCAAGCAGGCATTGACAGGTGAGAGGGAGCACAAAACACACATGTCACACAGGCACGTAGGAACAACAACTGACACAGCAAGTCACAGACACACCACAGCACCACCCCCAGGGCCCCCACAATGTGGTGACCCTGGGCTGAAGAAAAATACCACTGTGATGACAAAGCTAAATGTCGTTCCCACTGTGAACCACAGTCAGGTGTCCTGAGCAACTAACTACCATCACACCTACACAAGCACAAATCAATCAGCATGGCCAGTAAGCCAAGGCCAACATGGAGGCAGGGGACTAGCCGGGCAACAACTCTCATCTGCACACACTCAAGACCACACCCCTCGACCTCCAACAATGTGCAGCAGTGAAGTACACATGCACTGGTGACATTGCACATGCACCCATTACTATTCCAGGGTGGTGGGTGGGAACCAAGGTGTAGAAACACATCACACATGGACACTCAACAAGACTCCTGAATGTCTGACACACTGCACACTACGCTGTACATGGACATGACGGCAATACCACACCGACCAATGGGATCCCAGCCACAGTCACACACCAATGAAGAAGCCAAGGTCACCCACAAAGAACACACATAGACAACAACCAACATTGCAGCCCGGACCCTAAGGAGTGCCAGCAGTCACACACACAACGTGTCACAATCACTGAAAGATAACACAAACTGGAAATCACATGACAGGGGCAAACAACAAGTGCCAAAGGGAAACCTGACTGTGACCCATCTGCGTCAGCACACAAACTCTGCCCTGACAGCAAACACACCTATGGGTGACACCCTGATGACCAGTAATGTGCCATGCATCCACATCACAGAGAACACAGGGAGAAGACTTTGGGGAACATAGCTCAAGTCAGCAAGCATCACAAACAGGTACAACACTAGGGATCACAGCATGCGCAGATGAATGGAAGTGAACACACAGACATGCACATACAACACACACCTTGGGCGCAGGCAATGTCACACGTGTACACACTGCCATGAGGGGACTCCACTCCTGTGTGAGGAAAGCTGTGCCATATGTTGCCTCAGTAGGGCCCCATCATGTCAGCTGAGCACTTGGTCACACAATCAACAATTAGCACCAAATGAGGGCTCCCATCACATCAGCCTGGTCATGGATGTGCCAACGGAATCATCAGCACAGATCCAACACACTTGTATAGCAATGTTGCACTGACTACACGGATGAGTCCCTCCCCATTGATGCCCAAACCTGCATGTCCACTGGAGATGGCAACACGGTCAGGGAAGTAGACAAATGCAACGATGGCAGGCACAACAGATGTGCAGGGGTGGAAGCCACAGATATGAAATTGCCAATGTAAGTAGGAAACCCATTGCCAAATACTGAACACATGACACCCTCAGATGCTGCTATTGATGACATGGATACACCACATGATAGGACACATTCCCCCTGGACCACATGGGTTCCTGCACAGTAACACTTCATAATCATGAGACCAGATATCACCATCACTGCAGCAAGGGCATGGTTAGCTGCACCAACAACATGTACATCTGAAGCATGAGCACTAGAGAAAAGAAAGTTGCTTTATTCAGCATATGTGTTGAGGCCAAACGAAGTCCTGAAAAAAGAGCAAAGGCCAATGGCCAGTCCATTGTCAAAGTTCAAACAGGGTGACACTGGCAGATGTCACCCTACGCATGCCTACACAATACCAGGGACAATCCACTAGGAGGGGCAACCGGGGGGCAGGCCAGGCACCGCAGGGACAGGATCAGGGCTCACCAGGGGGAGTCAGGGAAGGGGTGGTGGGTGCTGGAGAGCCACTGACAACTGCAGTGGAGGTGTCTGACATGGTGTGTGCCGGCACAACTGGGGGGCATGACACAGATGTCGTGGGTGCCGGCACAACTGCAGTGGACCCTGCAGATGGGGTGGACAGGTCCGCCACTGCAGTGCCCAAGTCAGACAGGGCGGTAGTGGACTCCACTGCAGTGCCTACCTCCAGGGGAGGAGAATGGGGAACAGGCAAGGTGGGTTGGACAGAGGGGGGGACACCCTCACCACATCAGTGGCACAGACAAGCGCAGCGGGGGGTGTGGTGCTGGGAGAGCAAGTGGCAGGGGGAGAAGGCCAGAGCATCTTGGGGATGGTATATCTGTGGGTGGGGGAACCTGGGGCAGGGTGTGGTGGGGGCACCTGTGCAGTGGGGGCCTGAGGGATGGAGGACGGAGACCTTGTGCCTGAGCTGCAGGGCGGTGGCGGGGTCTTGCTCTTAGCACTCCGGGGGACTTGCGGGTGGGGGCCTCAGTCCGTCTGCGCCTGGGGAGGGTGTCCGGGGGCGAGGGGCACTCTGCTCCGTGTGGGTGGGCTTCCTCTTCCCCCGGGATGCTGGAGCAGCTTCATCGGTGGGGAAGAGGCCGAGGTCACAGAGGAAGAGCTGCTGTGACTTTGGGGTTGCAGGTGAGGCAAGGGAGGGTGCTTTGGAGGGAGAGGGAACTGAGGACTGCGCAGTGCATGTGGATGCGTGTGTGTGTTCCAGGGCCCCATCCCCTGTGAGTCTGGCTTCAGTCCCCTGAATGTGCTTGCGTGTGCGTTTTGTCATTGGCGTGTGTGTCAGTGTGCTGGATGTGTGTGTGCTGGTGTGTGCCAGTGTGTGTGTGCCTGGGATGGGTAAGGTGCTGGGGAGTGTGGATGGAGCAGAGGCAGGAGGGGTGAGGGACCGTTTGAGGAGGGACACTGCTGCCGTCAGGGAGGAGTCCATGGACCTATTGCCCCTCTGTAGGTCAGACATGCCCGATGAGATGCCCTCCATGAACGACACCAGCTGAGTCAACAGCGCGGTGTGCGCATGGAGGACACTCAGCATGGCTGTCTGCCCTACATGGAGCTGGCGAAGGAGGTACACAGACTCCTCACTCAGGGCAGCAGGGGACACAGGGGCAGGGGGTGCGGTGCCTGGCCCAAAGGAGACACGCTCCCGGACATGGGAGCCTCCACGGACCTGGGGAATGGGAGCCGATGGGAGGGCGGTGGTGGTGCTGGTGGTGGCGGGGACAGCAACACTAGCTGGGGTGTGGTGGCTGCTGACACCCGCCTCCACAAGGGAGTCATCCTCCGAGTTGCTCTGGTCCTCAGCTGAGGTGGATGCTGCTGAGGACTCCTCGGTGTGGCTCCCCTCGCCCTCCGTGCCACTGGGTCCCTCCGACCACTCCTCGGCTGCTGACCCAGTCTGGCTCTCCGGCTCCTCCTGGTCCGTGGAGCTGTCCCCTTCCGTGGCCGTGGATGTATCTGCAAACAATGGGGAAACAGACAGACATCAGTCACCTGCACATAACGCACACACCACTGTGAGCACAGCACATCACAGAGCAAGCCCTGGCATCATTAGTTGTACATTGCTAAAAGTGCACTAATTGAACAGGAGAAGTCAATTGTCAGTCTGATGCCAAGCATGGCACTCACATCCCACATGGCCTTGCACCCATCTGTCTGGTGTCTGTTGGATTGCAACACCCCAGTGTTGACACATGCACCAAGTACACAGTAGTTGGACAGTGCAGAGAACACGGTGTGGACACATCACAGCTCTTGCCACTGAGTCAGTACAGGTTTACGGATGTAAGGGATGCCCAGAGTCAAATAGGAAATGCATGTGATGCATACCAGCGACAGACACCATGATGCACCCATGTCCTGATAGCCAGCGCCACTATGGTGTGCATGTAGCACATGTCACTCCCCTGCAGGATCACCAATCAGTAGACACATGCCATGGCGGAGGCATGACTGCAAAGTCATACATCACTGTCTCAGTGATGTATGACTTTGCAGCCAGACAACAACACTCTGCACTGTGTCACAATAGTAGGTCATGGGGAATGCAAGTCCTGGAGCTGCACAAGTGCACATGTACATCCCCCCACAACACATCCTCTTAACCCTCATCTGTCCAGGTCATACCTATTGGACATATGGGAGACCTGTGACACTACCCTCTGAACCTGAGCCCCTCACACTCTGCTGTGCATGGGGAACAGCTGCCTGAACTTCACATTTACATGCCCCAGTCTGCATGGGCAGCTGATCAGACACCTATGTGTCACACAAGTATCGTCTCCTATGGTCACATCTCCAGTGGCATGCTGAGCCCCTACCAAGAAACTCCACAGCAGTCCTGGCGACTAATCCACAGCACACTGACACAGAGGCAGACACATGAGGGGCAAATCACTGTGCACAATGTGTCCTCTGATACACGGGAGTGGGAGTACAGAGTGTATTGTATGGCCTGGAGTAGGCATGACTGTCCAGCCCCACATGAATGAGGGATGAGCCCTGGACTGTAGGCAGCTGGCTAAGTATGTGTGACACACGTCATATACATACTCCTGGGGCCCAAACATTGTTCCCACCCGCAGCATGGGTGTGTGCCAGGTACCCCAGCCACATGTGGTGGATCAGCTCAGCAATTGGACCACAGATCAAAGTAACACGCTGAATACATGTCAGAATACAGGCATTGTGTAAGCAATGGACCCACCCATGATGCCCACCACAGAGTCAGGGAAACAGATGCTGTCTCCCACCTTGAGTCAAGCAAACTGCAAGGACACAGTCCTAAGTGACAGAATTCCCTGCATGTAAGGGCCACACCTGGGTATCAGATGAGGAGTGGGCAGTGCACAATAGAGGGACATGGCTCCTGGACAACATGACTGCTGTACTGTGGCAGTTCAACCTGGCCCGAGGAGGGCACATAACATGTTAGACAGAGTACACAGTGCAGTCTTTGACTCACCCCCTCCTTGCTGCTCTCTGGCCTTCAGCTGCCCATCCAGGTCTGGAAAGACCACCGCCAGGATCCTGAGCATGTGGGGGTCAGGGTCCGTGTTCCGCCCCTCCTGCGAGGAGGCGACAGCTTCAGCTGGACCCGTGCAATCCTCCGGGTCCAGCCCCGAAGGTCCTGCCACCTCTTTTGGCAGTTGCGGATCCGGCGCTTGTAGACCCCCACGGACCGGACAGCCCGGACGATGTCCTTCCAGATCTCATGCTTCCGATGGGCAGAAGCCTGTCAGGATGACAAAGTGATAAGGACATTACTACACATGCAACATATCCGTGCATGACACAGTTGCATATACATGTCGCAATCACAGGGGCACATGGTGTACCCAGGCAGTGCACGGCTGCCCATGGACAGTTTTCCAGAAGTCACTACATGGTATCATAGCATGGGGAGTAAAACCCTGTTCAGAAGCACTGTCACTGCACCATACCTGTCCAGTGCAAGTCACTACACACTATGGGGGTGACAACTACTCAGTGAGCCTGCTAGCCAGTGGTGTGCTGACTCTCAGCCTTGCTAGTCAGACAAAATGCACATTCAGAAAGGCAGTGCACAGAACACTCACCTGCTCCCCTGGTGTCCCATACAGCTTGCTGTACTGTGGAAGTAGGCTGTCCAGCAGGGCCTGGTTCTCTTCAAGGCTGAAGGCTGGGGCTCTCTCCACAGTACGTGCCATTGCAGGGTCCAGAGGGGCATAGACAGCAGCAGTGCAGTGGCAGATGTCGTCCTGGAGCATGTAGTGCAGGCAAGTGGGCTCTCAGGGGAACATGCAGCAATATATATGTGCTGGAGAGGCAGATACTGTCCCTTGTGTCCAAAGTGATAGGTCCAAGTCGTTTGCATCTTCTGAATCTGGCCAATCCATGGAATAGCAGCACCAAAACACGCCCACAGCATCCTTCAAATCTTCAACTTCATGACATACATGATTTTGCAACATTGTTGTGGGTGACCAACTGATTTTCCAGCAACCGACTCGTTCGAATATTCGAAAACGCGTCCGTTGCCAGGCAAGCCCATTGTCAATGGGTGCGCACCGATCGGTCCATTGCTGTTCAACGCGCACAGGGGTACAACGCGTACCCGCACACATTGAAAGCAATGGGCCGGCCGGAGGCACCGATCGGTCCATTGCTGTTCAACGCGCACAGGGGTACAACGCGTACCCGCACACATTGAATGCAATGGGCCGGCCGGAGGCACCGATCGGTCCATTGCAGTACAACGCGCACAGGGGTACAACGCGCACCCGCACACATTGAATGCAATGGGCCGGCCGGAGGCACCGATCGGTCCATTGCTGTTCAACGCGCACAGGGGTACAACGCGTACCCGCACACATTGAATGCAATGGGCCGGCCGGAGGCACCGATCGGTCCATTGCTGTTCAACGCGCACAGGGGTACAACGCGTACCCGCACACATTGAATGCAATGGGCCGGCCGGAGGCACCGATCGGTCCATTGCTGTTCAACGCGCACAGGGGTACAACGCGTACCCGCACACATTGAAAGCAATGGGCCGGCCGGAGGCACCGATCGGTCCATTGCTGTTCAACGCGCACAGGGGTACAACGCGTACCCGCACACATTGAATGCAATGGGCCGGCTGGAGGCACCGATCGGTCCATTGCAGTACAACGCATCACTGTACATGTGACTGGCATATGTCAGCATGCCTGTCTCAGATGGACATATGCCAGCCACAGATAGCTCCCAGGGAGTGAGGGGCACACCTACATCACGACAGCCTGTCCAAACCTTATCATAAGGCATGTAAGGCTGCATTTCCTATTGTGTGTATGTTGGTGTACATGTTGTCCTGTGGGTGTCACCTGTGGGCAGCCACCCCCAGGCTGTGCACGTGTTCATGGGGACAGGATCATGGGTGTTACGTGTACGTGACCACTGTGATGTGCAACTGTTCATATCTGTGCATGTGCCATGGTCACATTTCACAGTGGTGTTTGTGTATGTCATGTCACATACCCCGTGAGTCCCATGTGGGACGGTATGTTTGAGCCAGGGTGTCCCAGTGGCACAATAGTGATGGCCCTCCACAGTCTTTGTGCATGTAGTGTTTACAATGTCTCTGATTTCATGTGCACAATGGGAGACAGTCTCCACATCCACGTTGTGTGTGCATGGACTCTGATGTTGTGCGTGTGTGTCACAGACGTCCATGGCTCTCCTGCCATGGCAAGTGTGGCCACTACCTGTGGGGGTCATGTTTGTTTTGTTGTGGTGTACACATGATACTCCAGGTGATGCCAGTGTCCATGTGGCATTACAGGGTCCCTGGGAATGTGCCTGTCGTTGAGCTGTGGTGCCTGGGGCACATCTGTCCTCACATGTCACTGGGGGTGACTGTGACACAGCATCATGATATCCAATGGGCCAAACAGGGACAAATTGATGCCACCTGTAGGACCGTGTTGACAGATGTTGGCCATGTATGTACCATAAATGTCGTTCCGGTACTGCACACTTCATGTAGTTGTGCCTCATGATGATGTATGTTGGGATCTTGAGTGTGTTCAATGCCGCATATGTGGGGTGACTGACGATCTTGCTTACTTCTCCTCTGCACTGCAGGGCTCCTGCTGTCCATCGGCCATTCCCAGACCTGGCAACGATGGTGGAACGGGACAGCATCCGACGGTACCGCTTCACCAGGCAGCTGATTGAGGATTTTGCAGTGCAGTTGTCCCCACATTTGCAGCCTGGCCGGCCGTATCCTACAGCGCTGACCCCCAAGGTGAAGGTGATGGCAGCCCTACACTTCTTTGCCACCGGTACCTTCCAACATACTGTGGCGTCTGCTGGTGGGATGTCACAGACCATGTTCAGCCGTGTGCTCCGCGATGTTTTGGCGGCAATGTTGCTCTTCCTGAACCGGTACATCTATTTCCCTAGACTGCGACGACTCACTGACGTGAAGAGTGACTTTTATGCCCTGGGGAGGATGCCGCATGTCATTGGCTCCATTGATGGGACACATGTGGCTTTGGTACCACCACAGGCCCAGGAGCAGGCCTACAGGAACCGCAAGCACTACCACTCGGTCAATGCACTGGTGGTGTGTCTTGCAGACATGACCATCACACACGTGTGTGCCCGTTTCCCTGGTTCAGCACACGATGCCTTTGTGATGAGGAGTAGTCGCATCCCCAGGTTGATGGCACAGATGCAGAACCAGCGTGCCTGGCTTGTCGGTGTGTACTGACTTTGTGCCATTGTGTGTGATCTGATCTGTAGTATTCCGCCCACTTTTCCAAGTCAGCTGACGTGCACTTGTCTGTCCGTAGGTGACTCGGGATACCCCAACATGCCGTGGTTGCTGACACCCCTCAGGAACCCTGTGACACCTGCCCAGATGCGCTACAATGAGGCACATGGTCGGACCAGGAGAGTGATTGAGCGGACCTTTGGTCTCCTGAAGAGCCGCTTCCGCTGCCTGGACAAGACCGGAGGGTCCCTCCCATATGCCCCTGCGAAAGTGTGCAAGATTATCATCGTCTGCTGCATGCTCCACAACCTGGCAGTGCGGAAGGAGTTGCCTCTCATCCAGGATGACGATGACCAACATCCGCCACCTGTGGAGGATCCTGGCCTGGACCACGATGCCAGTGACGATGATGATGATGATGGTGATGGTGATGTCCGCACACAGCTCATCACCAACTTCTTTAGCTGAATGTGAGTATCCTGAGGTGTCATGTGAATGATGTGAGTTGGCATGATGTGTGGGTGGTGCTCTGGTGCTGTTGGAGTGTGTCCATGGGCTACTTGACAGGATGTGTGTTGCGATGTGTGGTGACAGGTGGGCTGTACTCCCCAACAGTGTTGACATGCTAACTTGGTTCTGGGTGGGTATCTTGTAACATGTATTGTGCATGAGTTTTGCTGTTCTGTCCTGTACTGCATTGCTTTTGACTGTGTGTCATTTCTGTCCTTCACAGGGTACTTTCAGATTCGTTTGGTCAACTGTGTCCACCGACGACGTGATTGCACATCCAGGCTGGTAGCTGTTGTGTCCCTACAGGTGATGTGCGCCACACCCATGGACTTCCTTCTGTCTACAGTTGTTGACTGTGTGCCCGCTACCAGGTGGGGTTACCTTGCATCTGTAGTGGTTACGGCATGTTGCTACTGTGTAATAAACCTGTGCTTCACTTAGTGATGTGCGTTGTCTGTGGTCACACATTTGACTGCCATTTGCTTACTGCACCTGTGGGCTACTTGACTACAACTGGGAATGGGTGTGGTGTCTGTGCATTGCACCGTCTTCCCTGGCAACATCAGTGTAGGCAATGAGTCAGATGGCCTAGGTGTGTATGTGTTGTGTAGCCCTGGTGGTGTGTCTCCCTCATATGTGTCACGTTGCCTGTACTCACATGCCTGTGTTGTCCTTGCTGTTGCAGTTCGCATACACTGTGTAATTTTGCAGTTCATCATCCCCATAACAGCACCCACGTTGGAATCACGACAGAGGCAAGTATGGTGTATTAGTGTGTTTATTGTGATAATAGTGCATAGGATGGATTGTGCTGTACATGAATCTTGCAATCCCAAGTTCCTAGATGAATAGAAAGTCCAGGTAGACAGGATCCCCAGTATCGGGGCCACTGTTGTCTGACACATTGTTCCAACTTATACTCCCCATGCAATGTGTGGGAGTAGTGTTGCCATCAACAGGGTGAACAGTCTGTGCACAAAGGCGAAAATCCAGAACAGGTTCAGGCTTCCTGGGAGTTGCGCTTGGCCATCAGCCTCTCACTTTCCCCTCCTCGGACGACCCCTCTTCTTGGGGGGCCCTCAAGTGCAGGCTGCTGCGGTGCAGGGGACTCTCCGCCAGAGTCCTCCTCCCTCCCTGTGGCAGTTGCAGTTTGTTCGGTACCAGATGTTGTTGGCACACAGGGAGGTGTGGACTGGTTGCTGTTCATCTGGCGGAGGCATTGTAAAATGTCCCTGTGCACCGCCGTCATCTCATGTAGTACATCCCACTTGGACTCCACGCGGGTCATGTGGGAGTCCACACGTGACATGTGGGAGTCCACACGTGACATGTGTGACTCCACTTGGGACATGTGGGAGTCCAAGCGGGCATGATGGGCAGCCTGCTGCTGTTTGATGTCTCTGAGGAGCCCCACTACCTGGCTGAGCTCTCCGGTGCTGGACTGGTACGCATCAGCTATGCGTACCAGTTGTGGGTCTTCATGCACACCAGCAACGTCTGCAAGCAGCGACCTCTGTCTCCCACCCCTCCCACCACCCCTGCTGACATGTGCAGTGTGTGCAGTTGCACGCACAGATAACCCTGGTCCACCTTGGGGGTTGGTGGTGGTGGTGGTGTCCATGGCCCCAGGTTGGTCCAGGGTCACTGCGCTGGTGTTGTTCCTTATTCTGTCCATGTCGGCAGGGATGGTATTCGTGGTGACAGTCGTTGGAGGGGTGGGTGCAGGGGTGCAGCTGGTGGACCTGCTGGTGCTGCAGCTGGTGGTCCTGCTGGTGCAGCATGTTGACTTGCACCGGATGTGCCAGGTTGTTCATCGTCCGAGGAGGACAGAGGCTGTACGACGCCAGTGAGCTCGGCATCCTCTTGAGCCTGGGACTGGGACTCCTCAGCGTCTGCTGCTGTGTCCCTATCATCACCTGTTTTTGGGAGACACAAACAATGTATGTCATGTTTCTGCAGGCATCAGTGGTTGACACACCTGACAGTTGTGACTGTGCCTCGGGGTGCGGGCCTGTACATTGTATTGTCCTAAGTCGTCACAGTCAGGGGTTGATATTGGTGTGGCACATTGTCCTGCATTATTTGGGCATTTCTATGTATTCTCTGGGGTGTGAACATGGTCTGCATTGATTGTGTTTGGTTGACAGCCAGACCTCCTTCCCACCCACCCACCCACCCACCCAGTCAGTTATCCCACCATGGAACGTGCTTGCATTGCAGGGAGTGTAAGTTGTCTCTCAGGATGTCAGTCAGTGGTGTCCTGCTGTTTGTTGGTGCACAGTTGGCAGCAGGGCCTTGTGCTCCCCACAGCAGTAGCCAGTGTCAGCCATCTTGTGAGTCCTTCTCCACTCCCTGTGATGTGAGCATGGTTCAGGGTGGTGTTGATGGGCCAGTTGTGAGGCTGAGCAATGTCTGTGACTACGACTCCCATCATGCTATTGCCTCCACCCCCTTCCCAGCATGCCCATGCTTCCTTCCTTTTGACTCTGCTTCCCTGTGGGGTGGGCTGGCTGTGCTGACAGGATGGCTGGGAGTGTTGTCCTGGCAGTTGTTTGGCTAAGAGTCCCAAGAGTGTCCCTGTGCTTCACACAACATAAGCCAGGGTGGTGGTGCTTTGTGGGATCTTGTGTTAGGATGGAGGGCATTGCATTCTACCAGGTGGGTACTGTGGAGTTTGTGTTGGGGGGGTGTGAGGGGAGGTGCTGGTGACTATGGTCAGTGCTGCAAGTCCCCCTTCCCACCCAGCCAGCCAGATATCCCACCATGGAACGTGCTTGCATTGCAGGGAGTGTAAGTTGTCTCTCAGGATGTCAGTCAGTGGTGTCCTGCTGTTTGTTGGTGCACAGTTGGCAGCAGGGCCTTGTGCTCCCCACAGCAGTAGCCAGTGTCAGCCATCTTGTGAGTCCTTCTCCACTCCCTGTGATGTGAGCATGGTTCAGGGTGGTGTTGATGGGCCAGTTGTGAGGCTGAGCAATGTCTGTGACTACGACTCCCATCATGCTATTGCCTCCACCCCCTTCCCAGCATGCCCATGCTTCCTTCCTTTGACTCTGCTTCCCTGTGGGGTGGGCTGGCTGTGCTGACAGGATGGCTGGGAGTGTTGTCCTGGCAGTTGTTTGGCTAAGAGTCCCAAGAGTGTCCCTGTGCTTCACACAACATAAGCCAGGGTGGTGGTGCTTTGTGGGATCTTGTGTTAGGATGGAGGGCATTGCATTCTACCAGGTGGGTACTGTGGAGTTTGTGTTGGGGGGGTGTGAGGGGAGGTGCTGGTGACTATAGTCAGTGCTGCAAGTCCCCCTTCCCACCCAGCCAGCCAGATATCCCACCATGGAACGTGCTTGCATTGCAGGGAGTGTAAGTTGTCTCTCAGGATGTCAGTCAGTGGTGTCCTGCTGTTTGTTGGTGCACAGTTGGCAGCAGGGCCTTGTGCTCCCCACAGCAGTAGCCAGTGTCAGCCATCTTGTGAGTCCTTCTCCACTCCCTGTGATGTGAGCATGGTTCAGGGTGGTGTTGATGGGCCAGTTGTGAGGCTGAGCAATGTCTGTGACTACGACTCCCATCATGCTATTGCCTCCACCCCCTTCCCAGCATGCCCATGCTTCCTTCCTTTTGACTCTGCTTCCCTGTGGGGTGGGCTGGCTGTGCTGACAGGATGGCTGGGAGTGTTGTCCTGGCAGTTGTTTGGCTAAGAGTCCCAAGAGTGTCCCTGTGCTTCACACAACATAAGCCAGGGTGGTGGTGCTTTGTGGGATCTTGTGTTAGGATGGAGGGCATTGCATTCTACCAGGTGGGTACTGTGGAGTTCGTGTTGGGGGGGTGTGAGGGGAGGTGCTGGTGACTATGGTCAGTGCTGCAAGTCCCCCTTCCCACCCAGCCAGCCAGATATCCCACCATGGAACGTGCTTGCATTGCAGGGAGTGTAAGTTGTCTCTCAGGATGTCAGTCAGTGGTGTCCTGCTGTTTGTTGGTGCACAGTTGGCAGCAGGGCCTTGTGCTCCCCACAGCAGTAGCCAGTGTCAGCCATCTTGTGAGTCCTTCTCCACTCCCTGTGATGTGAGCATGGTTCAGGGTGGTGTTGATGGGCCAGTTGTGAGGCTGAGCAATGTCTGTGACTACGACTCCCATCATGCTATTGCCTCCACCCCCTTCCCAGCATGCCCATGCTTCCTTCCTTTTGACTCTGCTTCCCTGTGGGGTGGGCTGGCTGTGCTGACAGGATGGCTGGGAGTGTTGTCCTGGCAGTTGTTTGGCTAAGAGTCCCAAGAGTGTCCCTGTGCTTCACACAACATAACCCAGGGTGGTGGTGCTTTGTGGGATCTTGTGTTAGGATGGAGGGCATTGCATTCTACCAGGTGGGTACTGTGGAGTTTGTGTTGGGGGGGTGTGAGGGGAGGTGCTGGTGACTATGGTCAGTGCTGCAAGTCCCCCTTCCCACCCAGCCAGCCAGATATCCCACCATGGAACGTGCTTGCATTGCAGGGAGTGTAAGTTGTCTCTCAGGATGTCAGTCAGTGGTGTCCTGCTGTTTGTTGGTGCACAGTTGGCAGCAGGGCCTTGTGCTCCTCACAGCAGTAGCCAGTGTCAGCCATCTTGTGAGTCCTTCTCCACTCCCTGTGATGTGCGCATGGTTCATGGTGGTGTTGATGGGACAGTTGTGGGGGGCAATATGTGTGACTGCGACTCCCATGATGCTATTGGCTACACTGACTTGGCCAGCATACACAGAATTCCTTCCTTTGAGTGGTCTTCACTGTGTGTTGGTGTTGTTGTGGTGGCTACATGTGTGGATGTGTGTGTTAGTTCTATTTGTGCCACTGCCTAGCTGTAGTTGTGGTTGTGTTTGTACATGTGTTGGCACAGTTGGATGTGACTTTTTTGATGGCATGTGTTGGGTTTATCTGACTGACATACACATTTTGGGATGATTCTGTTCTAGTTGCTGTGTAATTGCTATGAGTGCATGGTTTGACTCTCCCCTTGACAGTGATGTGTGTGTGTTTTGTGGCAGTATATTGTGTACATTTGTTGTGTACTCACCAGGCTCTGGGATGTCCTCTAGTCCATATATGCTCACTGGCGGTAGGATGGCCCGCACCTTCTCCTCCCAGGGCCTGAGGTATATTGGCTTGGCAGGAGGGCCACTGCCGGTGTGTTGGCTGTTGATGTAATCTTGCTTCAGCAGTTTCCGTACCCTCCTGCGCACGTCATACCACCTGTTCTGGATGTCGCTCTTTGTGCGCCGACATGGTGATTGTGCGTTCACCCTGTTGATGATCCTCTCCCACATCTTGGTTTTCTGCGACATGGGGGTCTGTTGGACCAATGTGCCAAACAGCTGTGGCTCTACCCTGAGGATCTCGTCTACCAGGACTTCCAATTCACAATCTAGGAACTTGTGATTCTTCTTGGGGGCATGGTGATGGGTGGTGATGGTGGGTGATGTGTGTGTTGGTGTGCAGGTGAGGGTGTGTGGGTGTGTGTTGTGCTGGGTGTATGTGAGGTAGGTATTTGTTGGTGTGCTGCTGGTGTGTGGCTTGTGTGAGGGATGAGCTGTGGGTGTGTGGTTGCTTTCTCTTGGGTGCTGGCAGTGGAATGGCATTTGCAAAGGCTCATGGTAGTGATTTGTGTCCTTTATATAGGTGGAGTTGTGGGTGTGTCTTTGTTCTCTGTCCCCACCCCCCCAGTATTTATTGGCTTGGTAATTGCTTGTTTGGCCTTTTTTGGTTGATTTTTCCTTTGTGCTGTTTGTGTATGTTGGAAACGTTCTTGTGACCGAGTCGGACCCTGCATTGGTCTCGTACGGTGTTTTCCGTTTCGTTCACGCTGTGTTTGTGCAGTTTTGTATGCTGCGTACGCGTCGGTCGCGGTGTATTGTGTTGCTTCGGCTCGGTTTTGTATGCGTGTCGGTCGTGACGGCTTGTCCTCCGTCCGACTCGGTCGTGTTTTTCGCGCCTTGCATCGTACTTTGCGGGTTGGAGTTGGCGGGTACGATTCGGTCGGATTTGTTCCGGGTGCGTGTCGGTCGGTTGGATTCGCGTGTTTTTCCGGCCGGATTGCTATTTTCCGAGCGGCTCGGTCGGTCGGCTTGGTTTCCTGACGTGTCGGTCGGATTTATCGCGGCTTGCATCGTACTTGGCGTGTCGGGCGCCACTGGTACGTGTCGGTCGGTATTTTTTCCGGATCCGAGTCGGTCGGTGCTTTTTCCGGCCCGAATCGGAATCGACCCCTAAGTGTGGAGGAAGTGGCTGAGGCAATATCAAGGATCATTGGTGGAAAGGCCCTGGGGCCCGACGGAGTTCCCATAGACATTTTTAAAACTAATATTCCCTTATGGGCCCCATTATTAGCAAACATATTTAAATTTGCCATAATAGTTCAGTTGCAAGATTCATGGAATAAAGAGATTATCGTACCAGTCTTTAAGACGGGTGATAGAAGTCTGCCCAGTTGTTACTTTCCAATTTCTTTAATAGATTAAAGTGCTAAGATTCTAGTCCGGGTTATTTTGTCACAACTGGAAGCCTGGACAAAAGAAAATAAGATCTTATCTGAACTCAAGTTTGGTTTTCGCCCTGGGAGCGGTACGATTGAATAATGTCTAAACGTGTATCTTGTGATGGGGAAATATGTTCTAGCAAAGAAGGGGGACCTCCATTTACCATTTATGGACCTTTTCAAGAGCTTTCGATTTGGTAAACCGAACAAAATTATGGAATATAATGGATCAACTGGGGGTAGAAAAAGAATTGTTAATAATGATAAAACACCTCCACGTTGATACCCAAGTCTCAATCCGATATGGCACTTCTGGCGAGTTCTCATTCGTTAGAACATATAGAGGTGTTCGCCAAGGATATCAAAGCACCTTTCCTTTTTCTGCTATATATAAATAAAGTAAACAAATTATTATTAGAAAATGGTATCGATATGCCAAAGATGGAAAATCGCTTTATCCCCATCTTATTATATGCTGATGATGCGGTCCTCATTTCAAGAACAGCTAATGGCCTCCAAATTTTATTGAATTTTTAAAAATCTTTTATGGAAAGTCTGGATCTAAAAGTAAACTTCACTAAATCTTTTGTAATGATATGTGGCACAGCTAAGACAAAAATCATGGACTTGATGGAATTAGGTGAGGCAGAACCAAGAATTTTAACTACCTAGAGATTCTATTAAATTGCTCTCTGACACGGGCACCTATGATAACATAAAAAAATCAACAATTTAGTAAAACCAATTGTGATGGTTTGCCCCGATGGGAGGTCCCCCACACCCTCCTGGACTTGCATGAAGCAGTGACGCCGGAATTGCTTCAAGGGATTCTTTTATTCAAACGTTCAGGTCCTTCTGCCATATAACACAGTGATTCCAAGACAAGGCGTTCCTCTTCCTCTTCAGTCAGGTTGTCTCTGGCCGGTTGGGGGCTTCTTCCTCCACTCCTCCGTGGTCCCGGGCTGTCTTGTCTGGGTTGTAGTACTCGGGGACGAATGGCAGGGCAAAGAAAAAGAAAGAAAAGAGAACCTTTAGGCAACCGTCCTGTTGCAAATAGTGGGGGGGGAAGGGGTTTGTGCACCACCACCAGTGTCCCTACTTGTGTAGTGCCTGGGTGAGGGGATTTCAAGGTGCCGAGCTTGGTGTGGCCCTTAGCCCTGCCCACCAGCCCCTAAAAGAAAACGGGTGCGCAGCAGCCACTTGCCTGAGTCCACGACCCTCCGGGGCCGTGGTATGGTGAGAACCCGCCTCCTTGTCTCTTCTCGGAGGGCCGGTCTCGCTCGCAGCAAACGGGAAGTCGTCTCCCGGGCTCTGAGGTCGGTCCGCCTCGCTGTCCTTGTCCGTGGCGTCCTTCGATATGCCTTCGCCTCCACAAGCAGCGTCGTTCCTCTCCTCGTCTCGCTCCGTCTCCGTGGTCAGCATCCGATCGCGTGCCGCTGTGTCCTCACTCACCGTGTTTTGTCCGGTCTCGAGGGGTGTGGTCCCGGCGCTCCGAGCCGACGAGACTGGGCCGTCACTGCTGCTTCCTGTTTGTGACGTTTCGGCGGCCATGTTGGAGTGCTCGGAGTTCCTTTCTTCGTAAAGGGATGGGACCTCGGTGGACTGATCACACTGCCTTCCCCCTAGGAATGGACGTGTGGGCCATTCGGCCATGGGGCACCTCGAGAGGAAGTCCACATTGCCCTGCAGTCTTCCCGGAACGTGGAGGGTGTCAAATGAGAAGGGCTGTAGGGCAAGAAACCACCGGAGAACCTTAGGGTTAGTGTCCTTATGAAGGGACAACCAGGTAAGGGGAGCATGGTCAGTAAGCAATACGAAGTGGCGACCGAAGAGCTAATACTGAAGGGCCTCCACCGCCCACTTTATGGCCAGGCAGTCTTTCTCAATGGTAGCATAACCCACCTCCCGTGGAAACAACTTATGGCTAAGGTATAGGATGGGGTGGAGATCACCAAGGGCATCGGGCTGGGATAGGATGGCCCCTAGACCCCTGCCAGATGCGTCCGTCTGTAACACAAAAGTGGAGTTGAAGTTCGGGCAGGGAAGCACGGGGTTGTGGCAAAGGGATTCTTTCAACAAGCGGAAGCTCTGTTCGTGTGCCTCGGTCCACTGAAATTTGCAACTGGACTGTGCCTTAGTGAGGAGGTCTGTGAGGGGACTGGCTACTTCGGAGAAACCTGGGATAAACCGTCTGTAGTACCCGACTAGCCCAAGGAAGGAACGTATTTCCTTCCGTGAGGTGGGTCGGGGTACGTGGGTGATGGCTTCTATCTTGCTCACTTGGGGTCTGATTTGTCCAGCCCGGATGTCGTATCCTAGGTACTCAATATGCTCAGCCCCTAATGTCGTCTTTTTGGGATTGATCGTGAGGCCTGCGTGTTGTAACGTTTTTAGGATGTTCTCAAGGTGTCTTAGATGGGTCTCCCAATTTGGGCTGTGTACAACGATGTCATCAAGGTAGGCCATGGCGTAAGTCTGGTAGGAAGAGAGGACCGTGTCCATGAGTCTCTGAAAAGTGGCGGGGCCCCATGGAGACCAAAGGGGAGCACTTTAAATTGAAATAGGCCAAAGGGTGTAGAAAAGGCGGTCTTGTCTCTGATGTCAAGTTTCAGCGGTATTTGCCAATACCCCTTTGTGAGGTCTATGGTGGACATTATCTTGGCGTCTCCGAGTTTTTTGATAAGTTCATCCACCTGTGGCATAAGATACGCGTCGAACTTAGACACCGCATTAAGTCTGCGGAAGTCGATGCAGAAACGTATGCTTCCTTCGGGTTTGGGGACTAAAACAATCGGAGACGACCAGGCGCTATGTGAGGGTTCGACTATATCTGCCTCCAACATTGCTTTTATCTCCTGTTCTACGGCCCCTCTTCGGGCAGCGGGGATACGATAAGGCCGTTGTTTGATCGGTTGGGAGGTGGTGGTGATAATGTCGTGCTCGACTAGTGATGTCCTTCCGGGAACACCGGACAGGACAGACGGGTAAGACGCACACAGGGCCTTCAATTGGTTTTTCTGTTCCTCTGTGGTTTGGGGCCCCCAGTTAGGCTGGGGCTGCTCCGTGGTTTTCTGGGGTATCAGGGATACCTATGGGGTTTGTTCAGGGCGACATGGTGTATACGAGCAGTCGTACACACAGACACCGGGAACGGTCCCTCCCAAGCCTTCAATAAATTGACGTGATATATTTGTCTTGTCTTGTTTCTGTGTGGGACGGCTACACGGTAGGTAACTGGGGTAACCTTACTTAAGATAGGAAAGGGGCCCTGTCAAGTGGCTAACAACTTTTTCTCGGTGGTGGGCAGCAGGATCAGAACCTGGTCTCCTACTGCGAATTCCCTCAATTTGGTGTTTCTGTCATACCACCGTTTCTGTTGGTTTTGGGATTTCTCCATGTTCATGTGTACTTCGTCCCACAATGAAGTCAAGGTGTCCCTAAGGGACGCACTATACTGCAGCAGAGGCTTCGCCTCATCCTCCTCCTCGGTCCATTGCTCAACCGCCATGTCCAGGAGTGTACGGGGTCTCCGTCCAAACAACAACTCAAATGGCGAGAACCCCGTAGACTTCTGTTCATGTGTTCTTATAGCAAAAAGGACCAGGGGTAATTGTCGGTCCCAATCCCTCCCAGCTCGATCGATACTCTTCCTCAACATCATTTTGATGGTTTTATTATACCTTTCCACAAGGCCGTCCGTTTGTGGATGGTATACCGCTGTCCTTATTTGTTTAATTCGTAACAGTTCGCACACCTGTTTCATTAACCGGGACATGAAGGGTGTCCCCTGATCTGTTAGGAGTTCGTGTGGGAACCCGACACGTGAGAACAGAGTGATCATGGCTTGGGCTACTGCCTTTGTGGTGGTAGTTGTCAAGGGGAACGCTTCCGGATACCGGGTGGCGTAATCCACAGAGACTAGTATGAACCGGTGGCCCCTGGCAGAAGGTACCAGGGGGACTACCAAGTCCATCCCTACTCTTCTGAAGGGGACATCGATGATCGGAAGGGGTTGGAGGGGAGCTCGGGGTAGTAAGGGTTTGTTAACTAACTGGCATCTCACACATGAGGCACAGAACCTGGCCACTTCCTGATATACACCAGGCCAATAGAACTTCTCCAGTAAATATTTGAGGGTGTTTTCCTTCCCATAATGGCCTCCCCCGGTTTGACTATGGGCTAGAGACAGCACCTGTTCACGAAACGCTTTGGGGACCAACAATTGCTCCTTCCCATGGTTATTCTCATGTGTGAGTCTGTACAGAAGGCCCTTTTTGACAGAAAAATAGGGACCTACCTTTCCTGGTTGTTCGTCTTGGACTTGTCCCCAGGCATGTTGCAAGGTAGAGTCGTCCCTCTGGGCCTGACGAAAGTTTTGAGGAGGTTCTTGAGGTGTCTCTGGGGAGGTAAGGATAGGCACGGGTAGAATACTTTTAGACAGACTGTACAACGCTCTCTCCTCTCTCTTTTCTCTACGTGTTTGTGCTCTTTTGGTAGTAGGAGCCCTTATGTCGTTGTTAGAAAAGGGTGCGCTTTCTAACCACTCTACTAGTGAGGCAGGAGGACTCAGGGAATGGAGGTATTCGTGGAACCTGGGCAAGTCGGTTCCTAAGAGAGCCAACTCGGGTAATGCGGGAACGACCCCTACCTTCCTCAGCTGGGGTTCCCCATTGATTTCCAATACTACTTCGGCCAATGGATATAGCCTTTTCTCCCCATGAACGCATGTAACCTAAACAAATTCTCCTGCCACTATTTGGGACTCGGGGATAAGCTCTCGGGAGATGACTGTGTAGTGGCAACCAGTGTCCAGGAGGGCTGTTACCGCCTTCCCGTTTACATGGACCTTCATTTTGTATTGAAGGGGGTTGTCTCCTGTGACCAATACCCGCCCGCGTGTGTATCCTACCTCCATGGGTTCCGGGGCGGGGGTGCATGTAGGGCAGTGCCGGGCTATATGACCCCACTCTGCACAGTGGAAGCATTGTAATCCCTGTGTCGGTATTGTGACGGGAGAAGATCTTAAGGGGGCCTTTGGCAAAAAGGGACCCTTGGGTTCTATCTGGTGTGTGGGGGTTCTGGCTAGGGGTTTCGGGGAAGAGACAGAGGGCCGATGGGTTGGGGTTTTGAAATCGGGTGAGTGGTGGTATGCGCAAGCCAAATCTACTGCCAATGTCACGGAAAGGTTGGGATGCTGTTTGATTCATGCTCGGGTGTTATAAGGGAGAGCATCGAGATATTGTTCCAGGTAGATTTTCTCCGTTATTTCATCCGGGGTTGATATAGTGGGTTGCAGCCAGCGGTTCCCAAGATCCCGGATACGGAAATACAGTGCTCGGGGGTTATCCCCCACACTCCATTTCTCCTTCCTGAACAGGCTGCGATAATATTCTTGATCGCATCCGAGCCGCTCTAGGATGGCTTTCTTGACATCGGGGTAGCTGGTTGTCCCTGCCGGATTGGCGGCCTGATAGGCTGCTTGCAATTCTCCGGAGAGCAGGGGAGCTATATACTGACCCCTTCTTTCCGGGGGCCAGGAGGCTGTCGTTGCAACGCGTTCAAAATTAACGAAAAAATAGTCTGGATCGTCCCCGCTTTGAAACTTCTGTAGGACTGACCCAGAGATAGCGTCCGTGAGTCTCAGTATAGCCGTGTCCTGTACCTGCTGGTTATTGGTCAAGAGGGAGGCCTGGTCTTTGAGCGCTGCGTGAAACTCCTCCCGGTCTTGCTTTGCCTGTTTAGTCTGCTGCTCGATGACCAGTTGCAGGTGGCGTTGTCCCTCGGCTAGTTGGGTGATGATGGCCTCCATGGTCCCAGGTTGGGTCATTGTTTCAGGACCGGTATCCCACTTCTGACACCACTGTGATGGTTTGCCCGATGGGAGGTACCCCACACCCTCCTGAACTTGCATGAAGCAGTGACGCCGGAATTGGTTCAAGGGATTCTTTTATTCAAACGTTCAGGTCCTTCTGCCATATAACACAGTGATTCCAAGACAAGGCGTTCCTCTTCAGTCAGGTCGTCTCTGGCCGGTTGGGGGCTTCTTCCTCCACTCCTCCGTGGTCCCGGGCTGTCTTGTCCGGGTTGTAGTACTCTGGGACGAATGGCAGGGCAAAGAAAAAGAAAGAAAAGAGAACCTTTAGGCAACCGTCCTGTTGCAAATAGTGGGGGGGAAGGGGCTTGTGCACCACCACCAGTGTCCCTACTTGTGTAGTGCCTGGGTGAGGGGAATTCAAGGTGCCGAGCTTGGTGTGGCCCTTAGCCCTGCCCACCAGCCCCTAAAAGAAAATGGGTGGGCAGCAGCCACTTGCCTGAGTCCACGACCCTCCGGGGCCGTGGTATGGTGAGAACCCGCCTCCTTGTCTCTTCTCGGAGGGCCGGTCTCGCTCACAGAAAACGGGAAGTCGTCTTCCGGGCTCTGAGGTCGGTCCGCCTCGCTGTCCTCGTCCGTGGCGTCCTTCGGTATGCCTTCGCCTCCACAAGCCGCGTTTGTTCCTCTCCTCGTCTCGCTCCGTCTCCGTGGTCAGCATCCGATCGCGCGCCGCTGTGTCCTCACTCTCCGTGTTTTGTCCGGTCTCGAGGGGTGTGGTCCCGGCGCTCCGAGCCGACGAGACTGGACCGTCACTGCTGCTTCCTGTTTGTGACGTTTCGGCGGCCATGTTGGAGTGCTCGGAGTTCCCTTCTTCGTAAAGGGATGGGACATCGGTGGACTCATCACACCAATGAAGCAGTGTTCAGATTTGCACACACACTGTCACAAACCAATTAAAGAACTGATTACTATTTATAAGAGCAAGTCTATTCCTGTTGGGACATATTGAGCTGGCATTTGGGGCTATTGTAATGCAGACTTTCTGCAACACACAGAAAATGGTTTCATTTGTAGACTATTATTGTCCGCCCCAAGAAGTACTGCATCCATTATTGGCCACCAAGAAGTAGGCTTAACCTATATGGAGGACGTGATTCGCCTTGCCCCGTTGATTCTATGGATAAACTGCTGGGCCAAGCAGGAAGCAAGCTTTGTCAGAGATTTTCTCGTAGACTGCTTATCACTTGATAATTTGCATCGTATACCATGGTTTTTATATATTAAGAAAATGTTTTACCAACTGGGAGCTCCCGAAATGTATAATAACCCTAGGGAGATTGACTTGTGTTGTAAAAAAAAAGTCAAACACAACTTCCTAGAATACTGTATGAAGCTAAGGAGAGAACGTGCGACAACGATGTCAAGTATACTTGAATATTCAGCTATTTGTACATCCACAGGGATGGTACCTTATCTATAAATTATAACAAACCCCAGTCATTGTGTAGTTTTAACTCGTTTTAGTTTGAGCACATTGCACTTTATGACAGCCTTTCCTATTCAGGGTACCTTTTTCAAAACACTACCACCATGCCCTTCTGGCAGCATCTCCAGCCAAAGCACATGCCACCTTATGCTGTTTTGCACACTATATCTAACACCACATTATTCGTTTTTGGCTCCAATTTTTCTCCATGCTAATATTAGACCATATGAGCTAGCATTGATATTTTTACAGAAGCTATCAATACAGCAGATATCTGCTAAACTGTCCTAAATTTTATAAAGAGTGCCAATATTATAAGGCAAAGGTATGAATCAGGACTGTGAACTTTGTAAAGCTCTATCTTTTGAGATTGAAAAAAATGGAATCTACTGAATTTTTGTACAGTTCTCGTAATGTGTATTAGACTGCCGAAACAAGTACTTTTAATCATGTAGTGCTATCATTTTATTTCTACTTCTTTTTGTTGATATAATGGGGTTTTATCTGAGTTTAGTGATGTTGTGTACTAATGTGGTTATGTTCTTTTATGGCTGTTTTCAGATGACTAAAGATTGATGTGACTTGGCTTGACTTGAGGCTAACCACGATGGAACGTGTGTCTGATACATTAACCAGATTCGTCTTGGCCAAAGATTTTACCTCCTGATTTATGTTGTGTTATGTTACGTTAATGAAATGTTTAAAACGCACGTATACCCAAAAGGTGTCTTCGCTGTCTGCTCCTGAGTCAGAGAGGCCTACTTATTGAAAAGCCAGGTTTTTAGCTGTTTTCTGAAAGCGATGAGTGGGAAGGGCTCTGATATGAGGTGGTAGGTTGTTCCACAGATTGGTAGTTCCTACCACAAAGCTTCTATCTCCACAGTTGGTTCTGTAAGTTCTAGGTATGGTCAAAAGGTTCGCCCCTAGGGAACGCAACTGTCTGCCAGGTGTGTAAATCCGCAAGGGGTGCTTCAGAAAACCAGGGTCTATATTGTGTATTGCCTGATAGGCAATGCACAGCGCTTTAAATTTTATTCGGCTTCTGATTGGCAACCAATGTTATTGTCTTATGACCTTAGATACAGAATTATATTTGGGGGTCCCAGAGAGAATCCCTGCAGCTGCATTCTGTACCATTTGAAGCTTATTAAGAATTGTTTCCTGAGCGTTGATCAATAGACTATTCCAGTTTAGACATGACTAAGGCAGTGATTATTGTCCTTCTTCCTTCCGCCTGAATAAAAGGAAACAGTTTTATTTTTACCATTCTGAGTATGTAAAAACAAGAAGAGACCAAAGAGTTGACATGGGGTTTATAGCTCAGTTTGTCCTAGTATGACACCCAGGTTTTTTGCTGTGGCCACTAGGATAGGCGGAGGCCCAGTTTTTCAGGCCATCGACTAGAAGACCAGATAGGGAGTATATTTCCAGACACAATCACCTCAGTCTTCATAGAGTTCAGTTTGAGGCAGTGTCTGGACATCCATGAGCTAATTGCTAGCATACCATCATGGAAGGTAACCGATACGTCTGACCCGTTTTTATAAACGGACAAAACTATTTGGGTATCATCTACATAGAAGGTAAGTGCCATGCCAAAGAATTTGACTACGTGCGCCAGTTCTGTGATGTAAATATTAAACAGCGTGAGGCTACTGGATGAGCCCTGTGGCACCCCACATGGAAGAGAGAAAGTGGCTGATTCATAATTGTCCAAGCTTACTGATTGTATGCGCTCAGACAGAAAGGATGTCAGCAGAGATTTAGCCCTATTCCTGATGCCAAGCGTGGTAATACGGTTGATCAACAGCCCGTGATCAACTGTATCAAAGGCCGCTGATAAATCCAAGAGAATAAGAGCTGCCGCCCCTCCTCTGTCTAGGGCGACCCTTATCTCTTCAGTGGCTTTGATCAGTGCTGTCTCAGTGCAATGGCTGGCTCTGAAACCGAATTGTGTTTCATCCAGCAACTGGTTATCTTGAATGTATTGTGTAAGTTGACTATTCATTAATTTTTCAACCAGTTTAGCTGGCAGAGGAAGACGAGAGATGGAACGATAGTTGTTAGGATCAGTTGCATCTAAGTTGGGTTTCTTTTACAACAGAAGAATAGAAGCCTTCTTCCATTGGGTAGGGAAGACTCCTGGGATGAACATAGTGTTAAAAATATTTGCCAAATTAGCACCTATTAGGTCCGGAATGAGTTTCAGGACAGACAGTGGGCAGGAATCAAACGGTGAGCCTGATTTGGCTTTGCTCACCACGGCAGCTATATGTTCCGAGGTGACCGGAGAGAATTCCGTAAAAGCAAAAGACTTGGACTGTTCCTTATCTAAGTCAGGTAGAGTCTCTTTAGAAAAGGAAGCCTCGAACTTAGAGTAAATTTGATTTACTTTTGCCTGAAAGCCCTGGGCTAGAGAATCACAGAATGCTTGAGTTGCAATGTTGGAGTGATTTTCTGTTGGTGCCACAAGTTTGGACACCATCTGAAACAATTGTTTTGTGGAGTACTGGGCGGATTCTATTTCTTGTGTGAAATAGTTACTTTTTTCCTTTATAAGGAGGCGTTTGTAGTCGGCCAAAGCCTGCTTGTAATGCATTCCTCTTGGGGATCATAGTACAGTCGCCAACATCTTTCCTGTCTCCTACATTGCTGTTTTTCAAGACTAAGAGCTTCGGAAAACCATGGGGCAGATGTTTTTTTCTATTTTTGGATACGTTCTTGTATGGGACCAATTTAGAAAAAGTGGCTTAAAGCCAGTCTATATAACTCTGGGAGGCTTGATCTGTGTCTGGAGAAAACTCCGGTTGTGTATTAGATAGCTGTTGCGTGAGGAGAGAGCCGTTTATGTTTTTCCAGGATCTAAACTGTCTAGAAGGCCATGGTCTGGTATAAGACGGTCATGCCAGTAAGTTTAAATCAAATAATTTGGTGTGGTGGTCAGACCAAGCCAGAGGAAGAACCTCCTTTATAATGATCTGCTCATTATTAGTAAAAAGGCTGTCTAATATGTGACCAGCTGCGTGAGTGGATGAGTTGATCTTTTGTGAGAGACCTAAAGATCCTAAAGTGACCATGAGAGTTACTGTGTCCTTGTCGTCCGTAATGTCTAAATTAAAATCCCCTAATATAGTGAAACTATTTTCACAGGCAGTGGTCTCTAGTATGTGCCCTAAATTATCCAGAAAGCCTCCCATGGGTCCAGGAGGATGATAGAGGAGCATGCCTTTAAATGATTGTTGCTTTGAAAGAGCTATATTAAAACTAAATGCTTCGCATACCGTACAAGTGACCATCTCGCCTTTCACTGAGAAAATGGCACGGTGTATAAATGCCAGCACACCACCTCTTTTCTTCAATCTATTGTGTCTATACACTGAGAAGCCAGCGGGGGTGGCTATGCAAAAATCAGGGCCTGCAGACGGGTCAGCCCAAGTTTCCGTAATAAATAGGAGACCTAGTTGTTTATCTAACAGTTCTGCAATTTCGTATTTATGCTTAGGAAGGGAACCTGCGTTAATAAGAGCACCACTAACAAGGGCTGTCTCATCCTTCCAACTGGAGACGCTACTAATGTGCTGTGTATGACCTGGATGAGGGGAGTCTATTAACGCCAGCGAGAAGTGTTTTAAAACAAGAGTACACTTCTAACGCCCCACATGACCTCAGGGGAGGCACTTAGAAACTCATACTTAGAAACTCACAGGATGTCAGGCAGAGGCCAACAGCAGGGTCCAGCGGAGGTCCAGTTGCTACTGGTCAGCTGGGTACATCCAGAAAAAGGCCTCTTGAAGCTTGTTGTCTCCCTGCAGCCATACAGGACGTCATCAAACTGACCCTTGGAGTCCACTTCTTTGCCCTGGGTACAATAGGGAGCAGGTCCAGTCCTTCAGGGTTCCTTTCAAGTCACAGACAGCAGGTTTTGTCCTCTTCTCATCTTTTACAATCAATGGGTTAAAAGTTCCAAGGGATACCTATTTTTGCCTCAATTCCTAGTGGCCTTACTTCAAACATGCCCAAAATGACGTGCCAGGGCATTTTCAAGATGGCGAAAGCCTTCGGCCACACTAAACTTGGGCTCTGGGAGCTTTAGGTGTGTGTTTGGGGAGCGTACTATGGTAATCCTATTATCCTCCCACATCAAACTTTAAAATCCAGTTTGAGGTAGGCACTGTACCCACAACAAGCGCAGAGGTAGAAGTCTGGTGGGACAAGCAACCAGACAATGGATACACAAGAATTATCTTGGCATCCTGTCCTCTCCTTTTCAAGTGGGCCCCAAGTGTTGACTAAACAGACTTGTCAAGCAGGGTTAGACACTGTGGTGTCAAAAAGCAAGCCCCCTCACTGCATAGTCTGTGGAGTTCGGAGGAGTCATCTCTGCCCATTCAGATCAGCCTATTGTTTGCTCCTTTGAGGCATTTTTGCACTTTTTTCACGTCTATTCAAGACTGAGCACAGGCTGAGAGCTGGCAGAGTCTTATGCTAAATAGCCCTCCTACAATTCAGGCAGGTCAAATATAACTCTCCAAAAGGTAATTTCTATAATGTTTATTAAAAATCCGACTTCACCTTTGAATTGAATTTTTAATAACTTTTAAAAATAGGTGTTTAATTATTTTTCTAGCTGGTCCCATTCCTGAGGTACAATGTTAGTATTTGAATCTATACCCTGGTTTTCTGCATAGGACAGCTTGGCCTGCGAAGAAGAAAATAGCTTTTTCGGTCCTTGTCACTGTAGTGACACTGCAATATTAATTTATTGTATGTTCTGCTTTTAAATACCATGCACCCTAATTTGTGGGCTGCAAAGGTCACATAGTGGTAGGCCTCAAGCCATGTTTACACTGCCACTATAGTGGATGATACAATGAGTACCACAGTCCACTAGTGACCTTCCCAGTCCAGGCCCAGGGTACATTTTGTACTATATACTAGGGTTGTATAGGTAAGTTAAATATACCAATTAGAAGTATGACAATTTGATCATGCTTAAAGGAGGAGCACAGCCACTGTACTACTGGTTAGCTGGGGTAAAGTTCACAGGGTTCTAATACCAGCTAAAATATAGGGTCCACCACTAGGTGAACAATCTGGGGTGGCCATGCAGAAAAGACAGATCAGATTTCCAACAGCGCTACATTACGGTTAGATAGTATTCCTCAAAAACAATAGTTCCCATTTTGACTTTCCTTGAAAAAACTTGTATTTCATTTATGCTTGCATTTTCTTTCTGTGCCCCATCTATGAATACAGTGCAAAGTATAAATGACTGTTCCTTCATTTTCTTGTTGCCTCAAGTTACATAATTGTGCCAGAAACTGCAGGTTGAGCCTCTTTTCTGTTTGCCTGAAAACAGTCCCTGCCACGCACACTGCTGCTTCTGTTTGTACTACCCTGGGTAGGAGAGGGTATTCTGCAAGGGAAATACAAGCAGTGTCAGTGGTGTTGGAACAATTTTCAGAGTGGGGGTGCTGCCTTCAATGTTACGTCACTAAAGTCATAGGGATTGTGAAAAATTCAAGCATCAGGCACAGAAACATTGTAGCAAATGAGCCACACCCACTCAAGAGAGGGATAATGATGTGGTATGTAGCTGGTGGTGCATTTTGGAGCACACTGTTGCAAATATATTACTGAAGCGTGGTATGATAGAGCACTATCATTTACAGACAGCATGTTTTCCATCGTAATGGATAATAAATTTGTACAGACGTGCAGTTGTACTGATAAAACACTATAGCGCACAAACAATAATGTTTGTGGAAATCGATTTTCAACTAAACTTTATCATTTGTGCATCACCAAGTAATGTCTTGATTTGTTTTAATCCTATTACAATTTGTCTTTCCATCATGCTTCAGAATTACAAATAAAGTGTGCTTCATTTGTGCTTTCCTAACTGCTGATATATTTTGAAATATTTATACAGTTTATTTGCAGGTATTTATATTGAGTTTTGTTTAAACAAAAAAATAACATCCTACAGCCTTTCCTTTCTCACTACCTTTACCCCAGTAAGATTGTTACATATTTCACTTTCCGAAATCCTCTTTTTTTGCTGTGAGAGAAAGAAAAGTAAACACCAATCTGCATGTTTAAAGAATAAGCAGCAATTTGCCTGAAGACATAGCCTGACATTTGATCCTTGTTTTTAAACACACAGCAAATGTGACAAGATAAAAACCAAATTTAAGCATCTTTATTGTTGATTCACCTTCTGAACTCCAGCGTGGTTATTTTTGGTTTTCTGCTGCCTCCCCCCTCTCCCCCCATACCAACTTTCAGCACCTATAAACAGTGTGGCCAGAAAGCAGAAGCACTTCCTGAGATTCTGCATCTAACAAAAAACCCTGAGCCAAGGAGTTTAGAGTTACTGTTCTGAAATATGCTGATGGAGTGCTATGGCTCTCCGCTACCCTCCTACTTTCAGCGCAAAACACACTGAAAATTGGGTCCTAATTGGTAACAAGGCTGATACCAAAAATCCATATGAGGCAACCATTTTACACCATATATTGCTGCATTGCACAGTCCCAAACTGAAACCAAACTTTCTGATATGTCTGTTTTGAAAGGGAAACATTATGTAGCTAATTGATGTTATAATATGTTTATGTTTCATTTAACTTGAACCTTACCATTTGGCTTGTGAACCTGCATAATATGTGCAGTGTTCCTTTCTACAATGTTTTTGTGCTAAACATTATTCAGAGAAGTGCCTGCAGTTATTCAAGTGAAAGACTGCTAATGTTCAGTGCTTGATTTGCAGATGCTACTGTTCAATATATATGGTCTAAAGATGCCTTCAGAACAAAGTCAAAGATAGCTCAAAAGACACCTGGCCTGTTCAGATTGAGCAGTAATGAACTCCATGAACAGCCTTGCAACCGCAGGCCACCTCGACTTCTGGTGGCTGTTCTGCTCAGAACAAATAATCAAGGGAGGGACCATGAGCGGCTCTTTAGAGAGGTCCGGCACCCATGCTCCTCCAAGAACAGAAATAAACACGCAGGGGTGCGGGTCCTCAGTCACAAGGAAGGGGGAAGCCCCAACAGATGGATCGAGAGGTGGTCTGGTCAGGAAGATCCCAGGGATGGGGGATCTGAGTGATCAGATCAAGGTTCCCTAACACACCCAGAAGGGTGTCATGATTCATCATAGGGTGCTCCTCGTCAGGCCGGCGCTGCAATGCCCGATGGGCCCCTCAATAGGGGCTCTTTGATGGAGATCTTTTGATCTTAAAGCCATATGGTGAGTCTGGGTGAGGGGTTGTGGGTGTAGGGTGGTGCAAAAGTGTTTTAAAAGAGTCTAAGGGATCCCTAAAGGATTTATTAATGGAATTGTGGTTCCCTTGACACAGTAAAAACAGGGGAGCTATTGTGGGTAGCAATGTACTGTAATAGCTTTAGTGCGCGTTGAGTGATGTCAACATGTTTCTTGCCTAAATGCCTGGAGGGCCAGTGGCATTTCATCAGGACCAGGTAAGTACCTACACTACTATGGGGTGGGGTCCACGTAAAGAATAAGAAGCCTCCACTCAAAAAAGCTAAGCTGCACCTGCTGCGGTGCAGGAAGGGGAATCCAACCTGTAAGAAACAAATGGAGTACAGCCATAAAGAGCCTGCTGCTATAACAGTTTTATTTCAATACGTTAGCAGAGGTGAAGAGATTGCAGCCAGAACCTGAGAGGAAGCAAAAGGGCGCACAACAGGTAGGTAACAGCATATTTACAGACATAATTAAGTGTGCCGTACAATCACACTGGTGCAAGTTTGAAACTTAAAATAGACTGTTCAACAATATCAGAGTATGTGCAAAGGTAGGTAGCAATCATCATGTGCCACAGAAACAAGGCCCATTAGACCTCAAAAGTAACAAAGAACTAGGACAGTCCCATAAGGAAGTGGGGGAAATTAGGAAAGGGTAGACTTACCCATAAGTTAGAAGAGGGATGCCCCTTAGGGGAGACAGAGGACCACGCCTTGCTGCAGAAGAAAAACAGGTACATGAGACAATTACCGGTAAGTGAAAGTTTGCCTTATGTAGGGGACAAGAGACACAAACGTAAAAGCAACAGAAAACAAACGTCTTAACTCATGTTAGTCTCGCTGTGTATTAGCCAGGACTTACCCTCCTCTGTCAACTTGTAGGTAAGGAGGTCGCATTTTATAAAAGGGCATATCAAGAGTTATCAAGGCCCCTTGTGGCTTGCCTGATAATGGACAGTAATGAGAGGCAGCTGCAGAGTTTCAGGATGGCTGAGCGGGCCGGTAGAAGTGATTACAGGTGCGCTCTGTAAGGCGTGTCAACGTTGACAAGATCCCGGGATAGCCTGCCTGTGAATGATGCAAATGTGTGGCAACTACGGTGTTGTCAGGATGGCTGAACAGGCCAGTAAAAATTAGCCACAGGTGCGGCGGCCATGTCAGAGTGGTGGCCGTCATCATGTATTTATGTGAGTCAGAGTGCCTCAAAGCACTTGCCACACACTGATGTTGAGAGTAGATCTGCAGTGGGGTCTGTGACTGATGCGGCTGCGCGAGTGGGTTGTGCGCCTCACAAATGGTGCCCCCTCGTGTGCATATCATGTTAGTGCTCTGCCGCGTAGAGGCCCAATTCCTCATTAACCCAACTCCCAAGATACCCTACGTCTACGACCTATCAAGATCCACAAAGGGATCAGCCATTCGCCAAGCAGACCCATTGTCTCCAGTAGAGGAACTCTACTGGAACCCCTCAACAAGTTTTGCGATTACTTTTTGAAACCCCTAGTCAAGACGATTTCCTCCTTTGTTACTGAGTTCCAAAATTGCTTTCACCATGGAAGGACACAGAATAATCCACACTATACATTTTAAAGACTTCATTAAAATGATAGTTCTAATCTAGTGCAGATAATATGTATAGGTGTAACTATAGAAACAAAACATTGGCAAGGATAGCAATTAATAAGGCAAATATTACAAATAGTTGCAACATTGTGATGGTGTTTCAGTAATTAATTTCATTGAATAGTGGAGCCAGTCTTCATTAAGAAACCCCTCCCTTCAAGCCCCTAGCTAAGCTATGTTAGCTGTGAAAATCCCAGTCTGAGTTTCTTGAGGTGGCATCTAGATGCATACTTAGGTGAACAACAACCCTGTTGGTCTATTCTTTGAAAAGATTTTAGTTTTGGCATTCCCAGAACTTATGCAGTTGAGCTGGCTCTAATGAGCTGATGGCATTCCCAAGGGATGTTTGCAGCTCTGCTAGCACGATATGTCACTCTCCCAGGAAGTTGAAGATTCCTCTCTAATACGTCTGTTCTGGGCTTAAATACACTCTTCTTGTTTTTTTTTTTTTTATAAAAGGGCATGTCGTGATAAGTGATGTTTAATGTAATAAATAGCATATTCATTGTATTGCACCTACAGTCAAATCTGTCACACATTAAAAGCCACATTAAGACATATATGTGAATAATTGATGTGCTATCAATCTATTATAAAGCAAACTTTACGTTTTGTAAATGTGCAATGATTACTATATGCAGCACACATTTAAAAATGAAAGATGTACATTCAGATACATAAATATGCACATGTATGAAATGTAAAGGGAATGCATAAGCAGAAAACACAAAGTTCACACCATACCTTTGCTCCTGTTTATTGAATAGCTTGTTTTCATGCCTAGGAAAGTTGGGCATTTCACTTCGTTTTGTAGAGTTTGGAGGTTTGTGCAACCTACATTTTTGAGGAATTAATACAGCGTGTCCTAATGTATTATTCTGGGAAAACAACTTACCCTGAAGTGTAGCTCCAAGCTGGGGCAGTTCTCAATGTAAAATGTACTCTGCTAAGACCACTTAGAGGTCTACTTTTTTATGCCTGGCAAGTGGAAAACTCGGGTTAGTAGCTGTAAAAGATGCAGCCCGTTTCTGCCAGTGTAAGGCAGTGGCCACGCCGTTTGCGCAGCAGAGGCATTGGGCCAAGAGTGTGGAACATGCTTACTCTGTTTGGCAGTAACTCCCTGGGAGGTTTTATGGAGAGAAGTTTAGGATTTGAGGTGATGTTCAAGTCAGGAGAACAGGTATGGCAGTGAGTCTTGGAGAGCTGGAACTCCAACATTTGTGAGCCTATCTGAAGGGAATACCAAGGTTGATAGTATGATACTTGAGGAAAGTGCGCCTGCTCTTATTTTTCAAGGCAAATCACCCTGGACTCTTTTGAAGCAGTTTTAATCAGCAGAGTGTCTGACCAAATGCCACTCCAGCCACAAGACGTTTGTAAGAAACTTGGCTTTAAGAAGCTCACTTAAGCAGCAGTGTTGAGGAGCAATGCATGTCGATTCACCAAATGCCAGCGGAAGGGACATCTCTATGGCCTCAATGACTTCAAAACAATTTATATTACTGCAGTCAAGTGTATACCTCGAAGAGAAAATGTATTTATGAAATCACAGGGAGATGCACACAAAAGTGATACAAAAAACAATATTGGTCAGGTCCACGAGTACTAATTCATATCGACCATACATTGAATATAATTGTTATTGGCTTAATTTGCTTTTTATAGTTAATATGTTTCAGCTTATGATCACTTATAAGCAGTCGCGGCTCCTGGTGGGAGTGCGGTGGGGCGGGGGAGGGGCAGGGTGGGGGGTAGTAAAATCCGGCATACGGCCGAACGGAGTTAAGTACATAAATAAATGAATAAAACGAATTACATTGCGCCGCTGCAACGCCAAATGGCGATGCGGCGCGCGCAATGTAATTCGTTTTATTTATGTACTTAACTCCGTTCGGCCGTATGCCGGAGTTTACTACCCCCCACCCTGCCCTCTCCCCCGCCCCGCAGCACTCCCACCAGGAGCCGCGACTGCTTATAAGGAACTGTAAAGCACAGAGCTGAGGGTTTTGCTTAAAACGTCATTGTTCATGTAATCAAAATAATGAAACATGGAGCACATTTAAAAATATACACTTTAATGTATTTAATGCTACGATGTACTCTGTAGAGTGTGCATTGCACTGCTGAATATTATTTATTTCACAAACGTTTAAAGTGCAATTTCTTGAGGGGGCTGTAGAAAGAGAACTGCTCCCAGGACGCTGTTTACCTTCTGATTTTATCACTGCTTTTGCCACGTCTAATGCCAGGGGTCACAAGGACAGTGTGAGGGGTAGCAGCTACTTCTGGTGGCCCCACCCCTAAATGATGATCCTGTGGGAAAATGGGCGCATGAGCCGTGACAAGAGTTTGGTGTGGGAGGAAAAGCAATTGAAACAAATGTCCATTTCGAGTGCTTTTGCCACCTCTATCGCTGTTCATGAAGGAGCTGGTTTGGCGAGAAGTGTTAGGAAGGCCGTGGTGCTGACTGTGGCCACCCCTGATTGGGCAGTGGTTAACAGTGCCGCAGAGCACGTCTACTGAGGAATATCGAATAAAAAAATACCCACACTTAAAATGAGAAGCCCAGTGAGCAGAATTTAAGCATCCTTTTTATAGAAACAATGGGTAAGAGATAGGTATTTTTATTTTTTTTATTTCAGAATATAACATTTGGAAAAATGTACAAACTGAACACTTAGTCAGATGTTACATTAGATCATAGCATAAACTTTAGCAATATTTCACAATAATTATTATTATTCCAACAATATGTAAACCAAAGAAATGAAAGAAGGAAACAAACGAAAAGAAGAGAAAAGAACAGATAAGAAACAGAGGGAGAAGGAAAAGAAGCCTAATCGAGTATTGAAAAATAGAGAGTACATATGAAGAAACTAATAGGGTTTATATAATACAATCGAGAGGCCTACTGTAGCAGCAAAACATTATGATCAAATAAATCAGACACTGTATATACATCTTTAACAAAAAATCATACTATGCATGGAATAAGAGCTAGGAAAAACTGTACCTTAATAATATCTATAAACAAAAAACCTATGAGAAATAAAGCGTTCACGGAGGTTTATGTGTGTTGAAGTAAATGTCCAAAGAATTCCACAATGCTCTAGATGAGTGTTTCCATGGAGAATTCTGCAGCGCTATATTATCTGCACCCCTGAGATGAATGACCCAGTTCATCCAACCTTTATATGAGGTCTTATGTGTGTCCTTCCAATTGTTAAGTACCATCTTTATTGCTGACGTGAATAAAAGATCTAAAAGGGCTTTGTCTGTATCACTACATGAATCAACTGCCAAAAAGCCAGTAGTTAGAGTAGCAAATTCTCTTTTCAACTTACAATTGAATAATTTAGAAAGAAAACCAAATACGTTATCCCAAAAGGCCAACACTGCCTTACAGTGAAGAATAAGATGGGCTAAATCTCCAGTTTCCTCATTACAATTCCAGCACAACGGGTCATCACGAATATGAAGAGTGTGTAATCTAGCAGGTGTCCAAAATGCCTTATGCAATAGCCAAAATTTAGTTTGAGATAATACTGGGGATATTTTATTACTTGTTGTAGAGCTCCACACTAGTGGCCATATAGATTCGGGTAAAGGAAAAGAGGAATGCAGGGGCATATTAGCAAGGGCGGTATCGCCGCTTTAGCGGCACTTTTTGCCGCTAAAGCGGCGATATTTCTATCGCCCTATTAGCAAGCTGTCGCTAACAGCTGTTAGCGACAGCTTTATGGCGAAAGCGACCGTTTTGGTGCCGCTTTGCATGTCAGCGATAATTATCGCTAATGACATGCAAAGTAGGCGTTCCTAACTAAAACTAAAAGCGACTGGAAACAGTCGCAAACACAACTTCCCCCTATTAGCAATGCCCGCGAAGCGATAAAAAAAGTCGCGCTAACCGCGATTATCGCTGGAATTTAACACCTGCTAAAAACTTGACTTAACCATTCTTGTCAATGGGAGGTGGATTGTAAGGTTAAGTCCTCACCTGCCTATTAGCGAGCTTTTCAGTAGCGCAGTGATTTTATCGCTGGATTTCTCGCGCTATTGCTGGGTTTCGCCGCTATCGCTGGATTTTTTATCGCCTTGGAGATAAGCGTTGTCGCAAATCCTAGGTAATATGCCCCGCAATTCCCAAAAAGCTTCCAGACTGTTGGTGAGTTTGGAGGTTTTGGGGCAAAGAAGTTTGTAGATATGTGAAACTTGGTGACCTAATTTGTTAATCTGTGACACAAACACTGGTAAAGATGGCAGCGAGTTATGTAATTTGGCTTTAGTTAGAGCCGCTCTCACTTTTAAAAAGTTAAAAAATTCAATGTTATCTAATTTGTATCTGGTTTGAAGTTCCGCGAACGTAATGGGATATGAAGAATGTTCTAACTGATACTGAAAAAATATACCCTTATTAATCCAAGAATCAAAATTTAAACTTTTTCCTTTATACAAAACGCTACGATTATGCCATAAAGATTCCATCTTAGATCCCTTAATACTTGACTCAAGCTTTTTATCTATCTGTAGTAATGCCATTTTCGTGTTTTTAAAAATAGATTTAGACCTAATCGGGTAAAGTTGACTAGAAGTGAGCAGGGCCAAAGGATTAAGGTTATCTAGGATAGTTTTTTCAACTTCCAACCACACCGGGGTATAATGGGCCAGAGGCGAAATCCAGTAGGAGCCCTGCTTTGCCAAAAAAGCTGATTGATATAATTTAAAATCGGCCAGGTTAACTCCACCTAAGGATTTGTCGAGCCTCAATTTTTTATTCCAATTCGAGCCTTCTTGCCTTGCCAAAGAAACTTAGTAAGGAGGATGTCTAGTTTATGGTGAAAGTCTTCTGTCAGGAGAAGTGGGAGCATGTTTATAAGATAGTTAATCAAAGGTGTAATCATCATCTTTATGGTTTCTATTCCCCCCCACCAAGTGATGAATTTAGGTGACCAAGAGTCTAAAAGTTTTGCGACCTTTTCCAAAGTTAATTTCTCATTGTGGTGAAGAGTGTCGATTATATTGCACCCAAATTCGATCCTTAAATATTTTATATACCCTGACTGCCATGCCAGGCCTGAGTCACCTAGAATTTCTTTGGTACAGTGAACATTTAAGGGTTTTACTTCTGATTTATCTCTATTAAGTTTGTATCCTGAATGTACAGAGTATTCACCAATCGTAGACATCAAGGCCTTAATAAAAGGACCCGGATTTTCAGTTACTATTAGAATATCATCTGCGTAGGCAGCTAGCTTAACATAAGTATTATCAAATCCTACACCCTTTATCTCTGTATTCAACTTAATATCTTGAATTAAGGGTTCCAACGCTAACAGAAACAGAGACGGGGATAAGGGGCAGCCTTGTCTAGTGCCTTGTTGCAGGGTGAAAGGTTCCGAGAGCGAACCATTGATCGCAATGCGAGCCGAGGGCGTCAAATAAAGGGTCATCACCATATTTATATATGCTTCCCCCAAATTAAACGTATGCATACATTGTTTTAAAAAAGACCATGAGACCCTGTCAAAGGCCTTTTATGCGTCCAACGTAATTGCAATTGCTGGATCTAGTTTACTCGCGGCATTTTCTAAAATATGACATAGCAAACAAGTGTTGTTGTTAGACATACGACTTTTAAGAAAGCCGACTTGAGAATTACTTATTAAATGTGGAAGAACAGTATTAAGTCTTGTGGCTAACATTTTTGCATACATTTTGCAGTCAACATTGATAAGAGATATTGGCCTATAGTTCTTTGGAAGTATGGGATCTTTCCCTTCTTTGGGTATGACTATTATGTTAGCTTCAGCCATGGAGTCCGTCGTACGCCCATTATTAGCTATATTGTTAAACACTCCCAACATAGTTGGTTGCAACTGATCTGAAAAAGTTTTATAGAAAGTGGCTCTAAAACCATCAGGACCCGGAGTCTTATTATCTTTCAAGGCTTTAATCGAGTTCTTTACCTCTAATGTGCTGATTGGTTTTCCTAAAGCTAGTTTATCTGTTTCGTTTAATTGGGGCAGATTCAATGTATTCAAGTATTGGGTACAATCATCTAAACTAAGTTCCTGATCACTTTTATATATATTCTCGTAGAAGGATTTAAAGGTGTTTAGAATATCTTTTTGTTTTGTGTGTGTTTGGTTATTGACATCTTTGATGGATGAAATAACATTTTGGTTCTGTTTATGTTTAAGATATGAAGCCAATAATTTACCCGCTTTGTTGGCTTCGCAAAGGTTAAGGGCTTTAAATTTATTCACCCATACTCCCGCTCGTTCACTCAGAATCTTATTATATTCATATTTCTTTTGCGTAAGAAGGGTAAGGATAGTATTATCTTCCAATGAAGTGGCATGGGAGAACTCCAGGGTTTTAATTTCGTGTTCTAATTGAACTAGTTCGGAATTAAGGTTTTTATTTATTTTTGTTTTAATTTCAATAATTATCCCCCTGATGGTGGCCTTTAGTGCGTCCCAAAGGGTATTTACATTAGTTTCTGCAATGTCATTATGCTTAAGATAATCTGCAATAGCCACTTCAATTTTCTTTTTGTCCTCAGGATCTGATAAAACATCGTTATTAAAGCGCCATCTTTTTGGCGAAGGTTCATTGTGACTGCCAGCCAATTTAGCACTGATACATGAGTGATCGGACACTAACTTGGGTAATATATCTGAGTGTTCAATTAAATGTGTGAACAAACCGGAAATAAGGATGTAATCTATTCTAGTATATGAATTATGTGGGGCAGAATAAAAAGTATAATCTCTAGAATCTGGGTGTTGAAGGCGCAAGTTATCTTTGAGGTTAAATTTAGAGCATATATTACGAACTATGGTGTGCGATCTTGTGGGGTGATATTTGCATGTAGATTGTCGATCGATTATCGGATCTAACGGGATATTGAAGTCTCCACCAGCTATGATAAGGTCATCCTGGGGAAGATTTTCTATAGTGTTCGAAACACCCTCCCAAAAATCTGGATCGTCTATGTTGGGGCCATATATATTCACAACATGTATGAGATCTTCACCTTTCTTTAAATGGGTAACTAGTAATCTACCATTACTATCATGAGATTGTGATTCCAAAGAAATATTGGCTTTTCTAACCATCAAAGTTATCACACCCTTTTTTTTATGATCTGCCGGTGAACAGGCCACTTGCGAAATCCAGTTATGCTTAATAAAAGTAGCATCATCCCCCGACAACTTTGTTTCTTGTAACAATATGATGTCCCCTTTAGTTTTGGCTAAATAATCAAAGATTTTTCGGCGTTTAAGTGGGTGGTTAAGACCTTTGACATTTAATGATACTATGTTGAGATCCTCTGCGATATTGTATGACCTAGTTTGAGCCATCACATATATAGTTGAAAACAGGATGTACTAGACACATGCGCTGTATATAAAATATTGAGTGTCATCATAATCCCTAGAACATTTCCTAAAAACACATTAAGGACAGAGAGATGACTTGTATTGGCAATGAGCAGACTAAATATATCAACAGCATTTATGAAAAAAATAGCACGTAGGCACTCTTGTATAGTAGAACCGTAATACTTCCAAAACCATAATAAGTAAAGAACAAAAAACAGAAAGAAAGAAAAGCGAGAAAGAAACAAAAGACAGCAGGGAATACCCAAGAAACAATACCCACTACATCCAATGTCTTTCCATAACTCCTGGGAATCCCCTCCCAACCTCCCCACACCCCCCTCCCTCCCCACCCTTCCCTGCAAACCTCAAATGTAGGAGGTGCGACGGCAGGAGCGTCGAACTGTCGAACGGAGTTATACTTCATTTAACATGATAAAAACTTCTAGAGTATATTGTATAAGTCAAAACGAATTATATGGTACAAGCAAACAAAAATCGTAAGCTAGACTGTTATCAAGGTAGAAAAATAATCCCTACAATTTTAAACCTATTCGAAGACGGTGACCATAGCATAAGTAGCCACTCCCTATATTAAAGAGAACTATCTGTGAACATAAGAACTAACTTCAAAACTCATAATACTCACACAGTGGTGGCTGGAACATGTAATACAATAACCCATCAAGGACCATCAGAGATCACTGAACATAGACACAGAAATAATTAGAGACATGCGTATCATGACTTCCTCTTATTGGAAGAGGACTGAGAAAAATCCATGACCTGAGTGGGTGGGCCTTCTAGAAAGTTTGATAAGTCCATAGGGTCCGTGAAATAATGATGACGATCATTAACTGTGATTCTGAATTTAGTCGGGCCAACAAAGGAAAACTGAATATTTTTATCCCTTAGCTTATCGCGTAGAATAAGGAAGCCCCTCCTAGTATCCACAGTAGGTTTAGAATAGTCCTGCGTGAAACTTATTTTGTGGCCGTTCCAGATAAGCTGTCGATTTTTGCGGGCATAGTTGAGGATAGCTTCCGTGTGTTGAAATCTCAATGGTCTACAGATGATAGGACGGGTTGTTTGCCATGAAGCAGAGTTAAAAGTTGGAATTCTGTGTGCCCGGTCTAGTTCTAAAGGATTTGAAAATTTTAAACCAGTGAACTGAGGTATCCAGTCTTCCAGAAAATCTATACATCATCCCGCGGCGTCCTCTGAACCTTCCGGAACACCTAGAATTCTAATGTTGCCCCTCCTGTTTCTATCTTCAAGTTCGGCTGTTTGTTTTTTAAGGCTGGTTGTCAGATCCTTAAGTGATTTCAGCTCTTTACAGGTCTTAAAAGAAACATCCTCAACATCGCTAATTCTTTGTTCAGCAACTGCTATTTTAGAGTTAATTGTATTCTTGTCCGCTCGAATAGCAGTTAGTTCTAGCTGCATAGCGTCTGTATTCTGTTTGGTGGACTTAGCTAGATCATGAACGTCCGCTAACTTTTTGAGAATCATGTCCATTGTACTATTAATATCTGCTTTGGCCTTGATGGGAGAGTCCGACGGTGAGGGATCACCTTTGTTTCTTTTGAACTGAACTTTAGTGTCTTTTTCTGCCATTGTAACGAACTTGCAATGAAAGGGTGTAGACTTACATTTGCTAATATGACCAACTTTAATGATGAAGTAGGCGTTATCCTTAAGCGAAACACCAACTTATTTATGAGAACCAGAACACTTGGACCGAAGCAAGAAGTAGATGGCACAAAATGGGCTGGAGAAATTACCCAGACCGAGGGAGGACACCAGTTATATGATACTGAGAGTATGCTATCAGGACACAGAGCGTTGAGTGCGTAAATTGGCCTCAGCTATGAAACAAACGGAAAAGACCAGATCGGCAACAACTGGTAGGACCAGCAAGTTTGGCTGATAAAATGCTTACTAACAGAGCAATGGTGAAAAATATAGAATTAAGCCAATTCATTGCGATTTAATGAAGATCCACACCCCACTGGCCAGCTATTTTAACCTCTTCGATGCTCATGACGGCACCACGCCGTCATGAGTCACGGTTGAGCTGTGCTCATGACGGCGTGGTGCCGTCACAACCACGCCCGCGATTGGAATGTCCAGCACCTGGCTGGAATTCCTGCCGCAGGCAAGCGGATAATTGAACTAATAATACAGTGATCGGAATAAGATCCCCAAACAACTGTATATTACACTGGTAGTGGGTGAAGTCTCCACAATGCAGGAAGATGGGAACCTGATGAATGAAATAAACAAGTCTCCTCTCAGCTTAAGTTGACAAAAAAGAAGGGAATCGACCACAACCACCCTGCAGGGCTCCACTAGGATGAGAATCTTCACAGGAGCTGAACAACATCAAACTAGCACTAATGGGCTATAGGCTTTAAATGTCACAATGCGCCAGCTTATATTTGAACATCAGCTCCCCTGGACCAAGACAAAGAGTAGCTGGTGAAAACCGATCGGGAGCACGAGCCCTAATCAGATGCTTAGAAGACCACCCTCGGCATTCCCAGTGATCAATTTACATCGTCGTAACACGGCCGCCATTACAGGGTCAGGCATCAATCAGCTACAGAACGCCAGCAAGTTGGTATTGGCCCCGCTCCAAATTACTTTATTCCTCAGTCCACATAGCAGTCAAGACAGGTTTCATGCTTCTCCACCTGTTCCATGACTCACAGCACAACAGTCTCAGTAACAGCCATACGGGCATCGAAGGGCATTAGGAGCCGCCATTTTAGGGTCAGGCTGCACTATCGAGAAAAACGCCACCGATCACTCATTCAGGCAGAAAAAGGTATAAATACCTCACCGGAGAGTGAACACAGTGATCAGTTCATGGGACCAGCATTTGTAGGGATCCTGGGTCGTAGATGGCCTTAAATAAGCTTCAGAAGTCAGATCGCACGAGAGCCGCCATTTTATTTCCACGGTTCGCCGATCCCAGCCACATTATCGACGGTGTTTTCATTATAAAACGCAGCTCTTAAGCAGTAATCATAGCATCCACAAAAGCAGCGCTTGCTCCGAAACAGAAGCCGCTCCTCTCGGGACTCCAGCGATTCCAAGAACCTCTGGAATACCTTTATTCCATCTCCGTGCACGACAGAGCGACGGGATCAGGCAGCCATCGGCTCTGCCGTCCAAGCCACGCCCCAGAGATAGGTATTTTTATAGTGTTCCTATAATGATGTATATATCAAGATGCTTAGCATTCTGCTTTTTGGACTTTCCTATGAGCCTGCTGATTTATAATATTTTTAATGTTTTACTTATTTGTTTATGTTTAAAATTTGCATTTACCGCATAACGAAATGGAATTTCCTAATAAACATGTTTTATTTACATATTGCAGCACTTTATGCGCAAGAGCAAATCGCCTTGCCAAGACCCAGGCAAGATGGATGCTAAAGCAGTCCTATTTGCGTCCCTTTCAGGGCAGTCCTACATGTAAAAGGCAACATCAAATCCAATAGGCCTGGCGTTAATTTACCAAAGCATGTAAACCCAGGCATTGACAAACACTGCATGCATTAATGCTGTTTATTCGATGAAAGCCAACCTTATTGCCATTTCCAAAGCTGAGAAACGGTAGCTAAATATGATTGCTGTTTGATTTCAGTGCATATATGATAAAGAATTGAATGTTACAAACACTGATGTAAAATGCTCCCTCATTTATTCCAGTGGAAGCAGTTTCTGGAAGGTGGAATGATACACGAAAGCAAGAAATACTCCTCTGGGAGGAGCCTAAGCTCTCTTTATGTATTATTTAAAAATATTGGTACCAACAGGACTTTCAAACAGCTGCGTTATCAAGCCATGGCTAAAAACGTAACAAAGAATGACCAAGTCCATCATAGGTGCTCCTCCCCCCATCACCATGGATCTTTCCAGAGTCAGTCTTCCTGGCCATAAGTCCGCAACAATGACTACTCCAATATAAGGTGGGTGGCATTTATGTGTAAAGTGAGATTACACATGCAAGTTTAAAAACAAACATTGGCAAAGCCAATATGCCACCCTATGCGAGATCTATGTTTTGTCAGTGTTTTATTTAGACACTTTCACAGCAGTCCCAGCTGCTGTGCAACATGGCTTGAAGTCAAGAAAAAAAGGGCTATGATGCAACCAGTTTTGCCCGTATCATAGCGCATTTTTTTAAGGCATGTTGCACAGCAGCCAGTGCTGATGTGTAATATGTTAAAAAATAGCGGACAGGGAGGGTGGGAGCAGCAACAGCGGGAGAGGGGAGAAGCAAGGAAAAGCAATAAGGGGAGGAGCAGGTGAAGGGGAGGGAGCAACAGACGTTTAGCCTTTGATAAAATAAACACCACGTTTGGCAGTAGAGCATTCCGGAGAAGGAGTAAACTTTGTGGATATATATATATATATATATATTTATATATACACACACACACATGACTAAAGATAGATTAGGGAGCATTTCTATATTTTCTGCCAAGGGTGCTCATAGTTTAAACTTAAAATCAAAAAGAAAACTATGGAAAACTAATGAATGGTAATTTAATAAAGTGGCACAAAAATGGTGCTAAAAGCGCAGCATTAAGCCGCAAAATTTCCTTGTCTACGTCGCAATATCCTGGAGGGTCTGAATACTGATTCCTTATGATATATTATGGTCTTGATTGTGTGCAGTCATATTTAGGTCGAGCTTGCAAGCAGTACACATGCACTGTTGCTTGGCGACCTAATGTATCTAAAAAAACAAACTCAAAAAGGGCTTTTAGCCTGCCCGTTACTGTTCGTTGTCATCAATATCACTCTTCTTTTCTACCTTCTGATAGGGCAGCGCATGCGAGGCGTCACTTCCTGCGTGACTTACTTTTCTTTATGTGGCGCATGAACCAACTACAAATTGGTTTGTCTTTAATTAGTGTCTGCACCTGCCCATGCTGTGATTGAGGTACTATTTTTTCTTTTTCTTTTTATAAAGCTCGAACTCGAAACGACCCACAGGTATTGGAGCACTTTACGTGAGCACTAGTTACAATTATGCAAGCTCACGTTAAGTCGCACACATCATAGGTGGCAGAAATCCGTGTCAGTGTGTGTTCCGGCACACGTCTGGTAAACCTACTGTGTACACGTGAGTAGAACAATAATTTAATGCAAACAGCAGCTGTCATGGACACTTCCGCGATCAAGGGGTTGGAGACTTCATAAAATTGTAATTTAGTTTTTAATCAATTCTATGGAGCAATGTTAGCTGGAAGGAGGCTGATTTTACGATGGCCCCTGTCCTTTTGTAGCCCGAAGCCTACCAGACAGCTCAGCTGTCTGGTTTGCTAAGATATCTTAGGGACATTTGGAAAACTTCCCTGGGAATGCATTCCACCAATTGCTTATCATTGGTGTTGTGGTTTGTAACTCACATTTGCTTGCTTTCTGTTTGCTGGCTCCATTTGTTTTAGGCTGTCCAGCTTGAGTTTGTCCCTTCCATTGCGGAAACCCTTTTTACTGTATTCTTCTACCGGTACTGGATTTCTGTAAACAGGCCTTTAAATCTTGTTCTTATCTTGTCACATTTGCTGTGCATTCAAATACATAGGTCAAATGTAAGGCTCTATCTTCCAGGCAGCTTGGTATTTACTTTTCTTTCTCTGAGTTCAAAGTGAGAGGATTTAAGCGACAATCCTGATGGATACTGTGGGTGTACTTGAGGAAGACTGTGCAATGTTATTGTTTGTTTTAGCATATAACAAAATATAAATGTCTGTAAATGAACTATATAGAAATTTCAGAACATATAAGATTTAGAAAAGCACAAATGAACCACATTTTTTGGTAATTCTGAAGAGTGGTGGAAACAAATATTTGAATACGATCAAAACAAAGAAGTTACTTACCTTCGGTAACGATATATCTGTAAGAAACATTAGTAGTGATAGATTCCTTACCTTAGAAAATCCCCAGGCGTCAGACAGGATCCGGAAAGTTTTCGTCAGCAGTACCCCTGTGCGTCGGTAGGTGACGTCGTGCGGCTCCGCGTCCGTCGTTGGCGTCGTGGTCGCCGAGATGACGTCGCGGGCGCTACTTAGACGCCGGCCACGCGCGCTGACGTCAGTTCTGTACACGACTTTCCGCGCCAGGAACGCAGAGCCATGCAAGATACTGACCACTGGTGCATTGAAACTAGGGCACTGAAAGGGATGACCTTAACCCTAGAAATCAGTTCGCAGAACGGGGAGGATGGGTGGGGCGGTAAGGAATCTATCACTACTAATGTTTCTTACAGAAATATCGTTACCGAAGGTAAGTAACTTGTTCATCTGAAAGAAACACATAGTGATAGATTCCTTACCTTAGAATAGATACCCCAGCAATACCAACCCCGGTGGTGGGTCTGCGAACCAAGATCACACCAGAAAGTCATGGAGAATAGAACGGCCAAAGAAGCCGTCTCTCCGGACTTGGCTGTCCAGGCAATAATGCTTGGTAAACGTGTGCAGCGAGGCCCACGTGGCTGGCTGACAGATGTCTTGCAGGGGGACAACACGTCCCAATGCAGTAGTGGCTGCAGTAGCTCTGGTGGAATGAGCACGCAGCCCCACAGGAGGTTCTTTTTTAGCCAAAGAGTAACAGGCTTTGATACACAAGGCAACCCATCGGGAGATAGTTCTCTTGTGTACTGCCCGACCTTTCTTGGTGCCAACGTAGCCAACAAAGAGCTGGTCATCCACCCGGAACTGCTGTGTGCGGTTGAGATAAAAGGAGAGCGCACGTTTTGGGTCCAGACGGTGGAGCCTCTCTTCCTCTCTGGAAGGATGTGGAGGCGGAAAGAAGGTGGGCAAGGTAATAGTCTGCCCAATGTGAAAGGCCGTAACCACTTTTGGCAAAAAGGAAGGACGGGGCCAGAGCACAACCTTGTCCGGATGGACTGATAGGAAAGGAGGCTTACAAGAAAGAGCCTGGAGCTCACTCACTCGCCTAGCAGAGGTGATGGCCACCAGGAAAGCAGTCTTCAAGGTCAAGAAACGAAGAGGACAGTTATGAAGTCAAAGGGAGCACACATTAAGTATGTAAGAACCAAATTCAAGTCCCACTGAGGCATCACGAAAGGAATAGGAGGAAAAAGGTGTGTAATGCCTTTGAGAAATCTATTTACAACAGGGGACTTGAAAAGAGAGGGCTGATCAGGGAGCCTGAGAAAGGCCGAAATAGCAGAAAGGTAGCCCTTGACAGTGCCCAGAGCAGATCCCTGCTGGGCTAAAGAAAGAAGGAACAGTAGAACTTCAGAAAGAGGGGCAGAAAGGGGATCCACAGCCTTTGCTGTGCACCATGCCACAAACTTGCTCCACCTGCAGGCGTATACCACTTTAGTGGAGGGACGCCTGGCTGCCAGAATGACATCACAAACTTCAGGAGGCAAGTCGAAAGGAATCAACTGCCGCCGCTCAATCTCCACGCAAAGAAGTGGAGGCTGAACAGGTTCGGGTGGAGGACCTTCCCCTGCGACAGAAGATCCTCCCAAAGAGGCAGTCTGATTGGGGGATCGATGCTCATACTGAGTAGCTTGGGATACCATACTCTTCGAGCCCAGTCCGGGGCCACAAGGATGACTTGTGCCCGGTTGCGCCTGATCTTCTTCAGCACTCTGGGCAGAAGTGGTATAGGCGGAAAGGCGGAAAATAGACCGCAACGCCACTCGCGACGAAAAGCGTCGCAGAGCGAGTGCCGCCTTGGAAATTCCAATGCGCAGAACTGATGACATTGCGCGTTCTCTTCGGTGGCGAATAGATCGAACCAAGGCTCTCCCCACTGCTGAAAGAGACCTTGCACCACCTCCGAGTGCAGATGCCATTCGTGATCCAGCATGCATCTGCGGCTGAGTTAGTCTGCCCTGGTGTTGAGAGAACCTGCCAGGTGTTGAACCACCAGGGACATGCCCTGATGTTCCAGCCATGTCCAGAGACGCAGAGCCTCCTGACAGAGGGTCCACGACCCCACCCCGCCTTGCTTGTTGCAGTACCACATGGCGGTGGTGTTGTCTGTGAACACCTGCACTACTCTCCCCTTGACAGAGGGAAGGAATGCTTTCAGTGCAAGCCGTATCGCCCGAAGCTCCAGAAGGTTGATATGGAGCTTGGACTCCGCCGGAGACCAGAGGCCTCTGATCTCCGCCTTTCCCATGTGGCTGCCCCATCCCAGGAGGGACGCATCCGTCACCACTGTAAACTCCGGTTGGGGAAGGGAGAGGGATCTGCCGGCGACCCAATGCCGGTTCGTGAGCCACCACTGCAACTGTTGTGCAGTGCCCTCCGAGATCTGGACGTGATCGGACAGGTTCCCCTGATGCTGCGCCCACTGGAACTTCAGGTCCCACTGCAGAGCCCGCATATGCCATCTGGCATGATTGATCAGCAGGATGCAGGAGGCCATGAGACCCAGCAGCCTCAGTCACTCGGACCAAAAACCGGGACAAGGGTTGAAAGATGGGAATCAGAGCCCGAATATCCCGGACTCGCTGTTCGGAAGGATAGACCCGAAACTGCGCTGTGTCCATAACCGCTCCGATAAAGAGAAGCTTCTGAGAGGGAATGAGGTGCGACTTCGGCACATTGATGGATAACCCCAGCAAGTGCAGGAGGTCGGCCGTAGTCTGGAGGTGGGAGACGACTGTCTGGGGCGAGCCCGCCTTCAACAACCAGTCGTCGAGATAGGGGAAGACTGAAACCCCTGATCTGCGCAGATGAGCTGCGACCACCACCATCACCTTTGTGAACACCCGAGGGGCGCTGGTAAGGCCAAAGGGGAGCACGGTGAACTGAAAGTGCTCGTGGCCTACCGTGAACCGCAGGTAATGCCGGTGGGCTGGCAGGACGGGGATATGGAAATAGGCATCCTGCAAGTCCAGCGCTACCATCCAGTCTTGTGGATCGAGAGCAGACAAGACTTGAGCTAGAGTGAGCATCTTGAACTTCTCTTTGCGGAGGAAGCGATTGACATTCCGGAGGTCTAAGATAGGATGCAGGCCCTTGTCCTTCTTGGGCACCAGAAAGTAGTGGGAATAGCAACCACGACCTACGTCTGGCGTCGGAATGCGCACGATGGCCCCCTTGGCCAAGAGGGCCGCAACTTCCTGCTGAAGAAGCACCAAGTGATCCCCCGACATGCGGTGGTACTGAGGTGGCATGGCTGGAGGGGTAGTCTCGAAGGGGAGGGAGTAGCCCCTCCGGACTATCTCTAAAACCCACCTGTCCGAAGTGATGGTGCGCCAGTGGGGGAGGTGATGGCGAAGCCTGCCGCCCACTGGCGTTTGATGGGCCTGAAAGTTCGGACTAGGAAGGTTTGGAGGCAGTGGTGGCCGGGGTGGTGGTGGACTGACCCGCCCGCTGGCCCCTTGGTCTGCCACGGCGGAACCCGCATCCGCGCTGGGATGCATGCTGCGCAGGCCTGTGGCTCTGTTGCGAACGCTGCAGGGCGCCCCTTCCGGTACCACGAAAGGAGCGAAAAGCAGAAAGCGGAGGAGGGCGGATTGCAGAGAGTCCCAAGGACTTGGCCGTAGCCCGTGAGTCCTTAAACCGCTCCAACTCGCTGTCTGCTTTGTCTCCGAAGAGGCGACGGCCATCAAAGGGCATGTCCATAAGTGTGTTTTGGACATCCCCCGAAAATCCAGTGGTCCTCAACCAGGCGTGGCGGCAAACCGCCACCGTTGTTGCAATCGATCTGCCCAGTGAGTTGGCGTGTCTAGGCCACAACGAATCATGAACTTAGCTGCATCTCTCCCCTCTGCAACCACCTGAGAGAGAGCTGGCCGGGCCTCCTCCGGACAGTGGGGCAGCAAGTCCGCCACCGTATCCCACAGAGAGTGGGAATAACGGCCCAAGAGGCATGCGGTGTTCACGGACCGCAGCGCAGAACTGTTGGAAGAAAATGTTTTCTTTCCAAACTGATCCAGTTTCTTGGATTCCCTATCCGGTGGTGCGGAAGGGAAGGCGGTGGGGGAAGCAGAGGCTTGGACAACCAAGCACTCGGGGGTGGGATGTTGGGAGAGGAAAAGGGGGTCACCCGGAGCCGGGCGATGGCGTTGGGCCACGTTCCTATCCACAGGAGCCCCTGTGGTGGGCCTGGACCAAGTGCCCAAAAGAACACCAGAAAGGGCTTCATTAAAGGGAAGCAGCGGCTCCGCAGAAGTAGCTGCTGGCTGAAGCACCTCTGTCAGGAGGTTAGTCCTGACGGCCACCGTAGGAAGCTCGAGATGTAGGGCCTCGGCCGCCCTACGCAACACCACAGCATAACTAGCACCCTCCTCCGTAGCCACGGTAGGAGGAGACACCATGCCAAGGTCTGGTGAGGTATCCAGACCACTGGCACCCCCAACTCCTCAGCCCAGTCCTGTTCAGACTCGCAAGCCGCTGCGAGAGGGTCCTCAGACCCCTCCCAGTCCTCCCCTGGCTCCTCAGGCTGTTCAACAGGTGTAAAATAAAGAGCCTGGACATGGGGATAGAAATCCCCGAGCAACGTCGAGAACAGCATCGATCGACGCCGGCTCGACGCCGCGTCCACTTCGGGGCTGAAACCGGGGTCGACGTCGTCCCGAGGAGCGGGCGACATCAAAAGTGGTGCCGGTGGGGTCGACGTCGGTGGAGGCATTATAAGGTCAACCGGCGTCGACCGGGATCCAGGCCTGGATCCAAGGGGGTCCAGCGGCACCGAGGCCGGAGCCGACAGCGACGCCGGGGCCGGAGCCGCCGGCGATGAAAGGCGAGGACCCCCAGTCAGGACCGCGGGACCCGAAGGCGCACCGGCGGGACCCGACGGGCCAAAGAGACGAGCCATGGCCGACACGAATTCCTGTATTTGGGCCGGAGTCGCCGACGAACCCGGAAAGGGCGGGTAGTCCGTTGGCGACTGCATAGGCTCCGCCGGAGCCGCGGGGGAGGCACCACCCGCACCCTCAGCCGCGTCGCGTTACCAGCGAGGGGTAGTCGGAGAACGATGGCGTTTCTTCGACTTCTTGTGCTTCGCCTTACCTGACCTCGAGTGCGAAGACTTGGATCCCGAAGACCGATGGTGATGACTCCGCATACGGTCCTCGACCTCCCATGGGACCGGGACCTCGAACGGCACGGAGCCGACTGCCAGGCTTCCAGCAACTTTCGGGACCGCTCCCGCAAAGTCTTCGGCGCCATGGCTCGGCAGTCGGGGCATGACTTGGGGTCGTGATCGCGCCCCAGGCAGAAAAGACACACACGGTGCGGGTCCGTCACCGACATCATACGGTGACAGTCCCCGCAGGATTTAAAACCGGGCATCCTATCTGCACCAGGAGTCGAAGACTCGATGAAAAAACAGAGACAAAAAGCCTCAAAAAGTCAGTCAAAAATTGACTGGGGGTTCCTGCTCTTCCCGGATCTGCGCTTGCTGGCGCGGAACAAGAAAGAACTGACGTCAGCGCGCGTGGGCGGCATCTAAGTAGCGCCAGCGACGTCCTCTCGGCAACCACGACGCCAACAACGGACGCGGAGCCGCACGACGCCACCTACCGATGCGCAGGGGTACTGCTGACGAAAACTTTCCGGATCCAGTCTGACGCCTGGGGATATTCTAAGGTAAGGAATCTATCACTATGTGTTTCTTTCAGATATATCAATACACTAGGTGATGACATATCCACACATTATTGCTTGTGCGCAGTAAAATTGTATGTCTGTGGAACTGTAATTGTCATTTCAATTGAAAATGTATTGTCTGTAATGGCAACGCTCCACCACACCATACATACTTCACTTTACCCCACCCCACTGCACTCTACTCTGCACCACTTCACACTACGCCGCTCCAATCCATGCCACCCCACACAGCGTCATTGCACTCTACTCTGCACCACTCTACTCCATTCTATACCACTCTACTCTGTGCCATTGCACTTTACCCCACACTACTCTACTATGCACCACTGCACTCTTCGCCACTGCACTCTACACCACTCCACTCTGCGCCACTCCACTCTACACTCTGCTCTGCAACACCTCACTCTATGCCAATATACTCTACTCTGTACCACTTCTCTAACGCCAGTGCACTCTATGCCAATTCACCCTATGGCACTCTTCTACTCTGCATCAGCCGCCTCTACTCTATGCCACCATACTCTACTGTGCACCACTCCACTCTACTCTGAAGCAATCTACTTTATGCCACTGCATTTGGCGCCACTCCAATCTACGCCACTCCACTCTGCATCACTGCACTTTTCGCCAATGCACTCCACACTACTTTACCAAAGCCACTGCACGCTACGCCAATCTACTCTGCACACCGCATTCTACACCACTATACTCTACTCTGCACCAGTGCACTGCACTTTACGCCACAGCACTCTACCCCATTGTACTCTACATCACTGCACTCTACACCACTCTGTTATACTTTGCACCACTGTACTCTGCACCACTGCTCTCTATGCCACTCTTCTCTGCACCACTCTATGCCAATGCACTACAAACCGATGCACTCTACTATACACCACTGGACTCAATGACAGTCTACTCTGCATCACTGCACACTGCCACTGAACTCTGCGCCACTCTACTCTATGCCACTGCACTGTATAGTACTGCACTCTAATCTGCACCACTCTACACTGCAACACTGCAGTCTCCGCAACTGGACTCTACCCCAGTCCACTCTAATCTACTTAGCACCACTGCACTCTACGACACTGCAGTTTACTCTGAAACAATCTACTCTAAGCCACTCTGTTACACTCTGCGCCATTCCAGTCTGTGCCTTTCCACTCTAAGTCATTCCTCTCTACACCACTGCAACCTACCCTGTGCCACTACACGCCCCTCTTTTCTATGCCGCTGCACTCTACGCCACTGCACTCAACGCCAATGCACTCTACACCACTTTACTCAAAACCAATACACTCTACGCCAATATACTCCACACCATTGCACTTTACGCTACTTCACTCTAGGCCACTCCACTCTATGACGCTACACTCTACGATACTCCACTCTATGACGCTCTACTCCATTAACCTCTACTCCACTATACCCTACAACATTGCACTGTACTTCATTTTACTCTGCACCACTCTATGCCACTGCACTCTACACCACTGCACTCTACAACACTCTACTCTGCAACGCTGCACTCTCCACCATTGAACTCTGTGCCACTCTACTCTGTGCCACTGCACTCTACTCTGCAGCATTCTACTACATTCTATGCCAATGTACTCTACACCAATGCCCTTGATGCCAATGCACTCTACGCCACTACACTCTATGCCACTCTAATCTACTGTGCGGCCCTGCACTGTGTGACACTGCACTCTACGCCACTTCACTACGCCTCTCTACTCTGCACCACTCTGCTCTATGCCAGTGCTCTCTACCCCACTCTAGCACTGCACTCTTCACCACTGCACTCTACACCACTCCAGTCTAGGCCACTCCACTCTACTCTGCACCGCTCCACTCTATGCCACTCTACTCTGCAACACTGCACTTTATGCCACTGCACTCTACACCATTACTCTATGCCACTGCACTCTACCATGCACCACTCCACACCACTTCACCCTACTCTGAAACAATCTGCTCTATGCCACTCTACTCTGCGCCACTCCACGTCACTGCTCTCTATGCCACTCTACTCTTCTCAGCACCACTCTACTCTATGCCGCTCTACTCTTCTCTGCAACACTCTCCTCTATGCTACTGTGCTCCATGCCACTGCGCTCTACCCAACTCCACTCTACCCTGCACCACTCACTCTACTCTGAAACAATCTACTCTATGCCACTTTGTGCCACTCCGCTCTACGTCACTGACTCTGTCACTGCATTCTACGCTGTGCCACTCTACGCCACACTACTCTACTCTGTGCCACTCTATTCTAAGCCACTGCACTCTACGGTACTCTTCTGTAAACCACTGCACTCTAAGCCAATGCAATCAACACCACTTTACTCAAAACTAATGCACTGTATGCCACTTCACTTTACGTCAATTACTCTGCACTACTGCACTCTACACCACTATACTCTACAACACTCTATGCCACTGCATGCTATGCCACGCTACGCCATTGTGCTCTATGCCACTGCACTCTACTTCACTTTATTCTGCTCTGCACCACTGCACTCTACGGCACTGCACTCTATGACACTACTCCTCAAGACTGCACTCCCTGCCACTGAACTCAATGTGACTCTACTCTGCACCACTACACTGTGCATCACTACAAGCTACTCCACTCTACACTATTGCACTCTACATCACTGCACTCTACGGCACACTATTCAACTCTGCACCACTGCTTTCTGAGCCACTCTACTCTATGCCACTGCACTTTATGCTACAACACTCTACTCTGCACCACTCAACTCTACCCCAATATACTACACTCTGCGTCACTACACTATACACCACTACACTCTGCATTTCTCCATGCCACTCTAATCCATTCTGTACCACTGCACTCTTTTATCACTCTACTCTACGCTTCTGCTCTCTACACCACTACTCTATACCACTGCACTCTACCCTGCACCCCTCCACTCTATGCCACTTCACTTTCCTCTGAAACTATCTACTTTACTCCTCTGCACTCTATACCACTGCCCTCTACGCCACTGCAATGTACTCTACGCCACTGCACTCTATGCCAATGTACTCTGCACCACTGTATTTTATGCCACTTCACAATAGGCCATTTAACTTCACTCTAAGCCACTCCACTCTTTAACACTACACTTTACGATACTCCACTCTCTGACACTCTGTTTCATTAACCTATACTCCACACTATGCCACTCCACTGTACAACACTCTACTCCACTCAATGGCACTCTACAACACTACTCCAATCTATGACGCTCAATGCAACTCCCTCTATGCCACTCCATGCCACTTTACTCCACTCTATTCTATGACACACTTCTCTACTCCTCCACTCTATGCCACTCCACTCCACTTTACGCCACTTGACTCTACAACACTCTACTCCATGCCATTCCACTCTCCTACACCAGTTAACTCCACTCCCCTCTAAGACAATCTACTCCGCTCTATGCCACTCTATTCTACAACAATCTACTCCACTCTTTGCAACACCCTCTATGCCACTCCACAACACTCTACACCACTCTATTCTATGAATCTACTCCACTCTGACACTCTACCTACTCCAGGCAATGCCACTCAACTCTACTCCACTCTATGCCCTTCCACTCTATGACACTCTACTCCCTCCATGACACTCCACAATACCACACCACTTCATGATACTCCACTTCACTCCACGCCACTCAACTCTACTCTACACCACTCTGCGCCACTCCATAACACTCCATTCGCCTTTACCCCACTAACTTTTAGCCATGCCGAACAGCAGCCACGCTGGTGTACAATATGGCTAAAACATTGGCCAAGTTGATAGCTCTTGAATAGGCGAGATCTATTGGCTTTGCCAATGCTTATTTGACTAATTCATTGAACCTGAACAGAATAATAGCAATGGGAACCATTGTGATTGATAAACGGCCAATTAGGAGGCAGCAAAGAACAGTGGCACTGAAGCAAACAAATGGTAAGCAATGGGTGGACTCCAAGCCCTTCATTGTAAATAATAAGTCTTGCAAGCGAGAGCGCATATAGTGCATGCGCTGTCGCAGGCTCGACCTGACACTCCTACCAGAAATCACAAAGAAAAGGCAGAGGCGATGAAATGAACTTCCTTCGAGGTATATAATGGGTAGTTGCCATTTTGCTAAACATATCCCATAAAAGTATAAAAGAGTGTAGCATGAATTTATTGGCTTGTTAGCCCATGAATATCCAATCAGAGTTTGCTGTGCTTTACTGTCCGCCAGCAATCAGCACCTCAAATCCAAGGCTGCTGGTTTTGTGAGCTTTTAAATGTCTGTGCTGGGAAGGAACTAGTAGCTACGGCTAAACTCCAGTCTCTGCTTTCCTTCCAGTTGCTGACGTTTGCCACAGACGTGTATAAAGGTCTTCTGTGTGCATGCTGCTGGAAATAGGTTATGGTTAATATAGCTAAACCTTAAGTTTCGACTTGCAAGATTTTCGCCATGTTAGGGCCAGGCAGTACCAGTTTTATGCCAATACAAAAGTGCCTTTGCATCTGCACAATGGGTTACATATTTTCGATTTTCAATGTGCCAATCATTAGGATTGATGCAATAATTGCACTGTAGGCCGTGCACGGAAGCCCAATACTAGAGGACGTCATCCACTGGAGATGGGCAGGCTCTGAGACTTAGGTTTTCATAGCATTATACATGCTTCTACCACTGGTACTGCATGCCTTTAAGAAGCATAACGACCAGGCTCCCCTCTCCTCTGGTTCAAGCGGGGCCCCCTCCAAAAAAGCAGGGCACAGAAGCTGTTGGAAACTAACTTTGTAAGGTCAAAGCTAAACAATACAAAATGCCTCCTGTTAGCGCAGCACAGCCGTGAAGAAGCTGTCTCATCAGGTATGTCAGTGAACTGCGCAATTCCCACTTGCCTACAGGTGGATTGAAAGGAACTTCTTAAGAAACAAAGCCATGCCTATAACAAAATTAGTAAACATGGTATGACAGTTCTGAGTATTGAAGGCACACACACCCGAAGTCATGCTGGAGGGAGTATGCAAAACCTGTCTCGGTAACAGAAACACAAGATGGCTGAAGAATGTTCTCATAGGAACTTGAAAGGGTGGGGGACGTACATAAAGAATGGAAATAATTCGGTTTTTAGAGGGGCAATCAAGTCACCTCAATAAGTAAGGACTGCAAAAGGGAAGAAGGATGAGATGATAATGGAGCTTAGACGATCATTGACATAAAGGTGTATGATCTGCAAGTATTTTAGATGAGAACTTTAATATGCGATCATGGGTTGTGAGTGTTGTCTGGGTCGCCCTACACTGTCTCCAGGGACTCTGTTGAATGGACCAGTTTCTCTTAGCCCATGACTCCTGGTCCTTGGAGCACCAGCGCTGTAAGAGTTCCCTGTATGCAGAGCTCTGGCTTGGCTTAGGGAGGGATCTCCAACTTCAGCAGAACATGACTGATGGGAAACTGAGCAGTGTCTTTTGCTTCAAACATGTCCACCCCACTGCAGCACAAACTCCTGGACCTTTATAACCAATTCAAGGTGCTATGTGCTAAACATCTTCCTTGTGAATCTACTCATGGCATCTGCTGACCAGTTTGACTCCCCATGCAATCAGTCTTTACAAATTTCAGTATCGGATAAATTCATCTTGTCGTAGGTTTATCGCCCATGTCAGTCATGGATGTGGTAGCCAGGAGTCGCCGCTGTGACTGTTGACTTGCCATCTTTACCCTAGCACTGCTGTTGCTGCCCTTGAGCCGATGGAAGTTCTGCAGTAGGAACACAAAATGTAAGGGCTCTGAGACCCTTGCTTACCCTCTGCAGTTTCCAGTCTTTGCATTCACCCTGGAACCTCAGGTGCAAATAGGAGAGACTGATAGTGGGACATGGGGTCAAACCTGTGATGTCTTTCACGTCCAGAAGCTTCTTGTTTTTACTTGACAACTAGCGAACCAAATGTATACGTGGGTCCAGAAAGGCAAAGACAGCTGTCAGTCTCCTGATAATTAGTGCACACTGCACAGGTTTTCCGTCTTCCTCCAGCATGCTCAATACTTTCAGGTATATGTGTAATTTCTCTTGTGGTTCTGCATGGAAATATATAGGGGCAGATTTACAACAAACTGAAGCATCTGCAGAGATGCATCAGTTTCCCTGCGCCAGCCTGCGATACCCTTGCGCCACCATGGATGTGAAGTATTTACAATACGGTGCACCATGGCGCACGGATTGACAGATGCTTCAGAAATTCTGACGCATCTGTTGGCCCAAAAGTCACGCATTGCTGGAGTCGTGTCGCAAGCACGATGCAACTCCAGCAATGCATGTTGAGGCATATACTAATTGTACTGCGTCACTCATTACGCCTGCTTCAAGCAGGCATAAGATTTTGACGCAGTGGCGTCCTAGAAGTGGTGCAGTGAAATCTTGCAGATTTCACTGCAACACTTTTACGAGGCTTTCCTGCCCACCCACGCCCACCCAGCAAACATTATACCTAACGCAGGTATAATGTGACGCAGGGCTTTACAACGTGACGCATCTCCTTAGATGCGTCACGTTGTAAATGGGCCGCAATGTGGCGCATTGATTATGCCACCGCTGAGTCACAAAAAGTGACGCAACGGCGGCGCAAAAGTGATGCAAGAAACTTGTAAATCTGCCCCATAGTAGTTACATACATTGCTCGTATATGTCGGTTTTTCCTCACCGGTGTGCACTACGTTTCCGCGAGGCCTTGATTCCTGGGGCCGTATTATGGGAGGTGCCCCGGGGGCGCAACGGGCGTTTGCGCCCACTGTGCGCGCCCCCGGGGCACTTTGATATTATAGAAGGGGGCGCAGACGCCTGAGCGCCCCCTTCTATGATACCGATAACGCTGGCGCACTTAATGCGCCAGCGCTATCAAAAGAGGGTGTTCCCTCATTTGCATAGGGGCGTGCCCTATGTAAATGAGGGAATTCCTTTGACTCTGCGCCCGCGCCATATTACAGACGCGGGCGCAGAGTCAAAGAAGCCCTCAGGAGGCGCACTGACAGTGCGCCATTAAAAAGGTGGCGCACTGTCAGTGTGCCTCTGACAGAAGCCCTCTGCAGGGGTAAAGGGGGTCCCATGGACCCCCCAGACATCCCCTTACAGGCGGGTGCAGTCAGTGACTGCACCCGCCTGCAAGGGGATCTCTAATCCCCTTTGAAAGTGCAGGCAGGTGCCACCTGCACTGTGAAAACACAGAGCAGTTTCTCCGTGTTTTCACATGAATGCGCTGCACTGGGGGCAGCGCGAGTTCGCGGCTGCCCTGGGGGCAGCACATTCACCATAATAGGACGCATTGTCATTGTTTGCGCCCGGCACACCTTTTAAAAGGTGCGCCGGGCGCAAACAATGATAATGTGTAATAAGGCCTCAGGTGTGTAGTGTTGGTAAATTCAACCAATTTAAAACATCTTTTAATTTGCTTTTTGTGGAAACATTTTTTGCCATGAAAATGGTTTTTCTTTCTCCACCATCGCTGTGAAATTGAGGAACATCATTGCACTTTCCCAAACTTTCTGTGCCACCTTCCACTTGGATAATTAATCCATATGGTATAGCATGCTTACACGTGTAATGTCATTGTCTTACCCCAAAACAAATCGCAGTTCTTGAGACAAATCAGAGTCAAGGGCAACTTTTTAGTATTCCAAGTAGGACAACACTTAATTTTACGTACACAGCCTCACATAAAACGTTGTTAAACGTATTCAGATTTGTAGAGTAATATTAAAACATATATTGACACACAGTATTGCTTTGGTTGAACCGTATTGCTTTTTAAAAAAAATTTTTTTATTAGTCCTCATTCTACCAATACTCTTGTTTGGATTTCTCCTGTCTCTCTATACCAACCTATACCAACCCTCGGGGGGAATAGAGAGATCAGAGATTCCTCACAAAGATAATGCTGTTTCCATTTCCATCTCCTATTCACTTTTGGGGGCCCCGGAGTGTTACTAAGGAGGCCAGGACCAACAGCGTGCTTGGCTTAATCATTGGACTCACTTGCCTTCTCCCTCTAATCCATCAGTGCAGACCAAATCCTAACTCTGCTTCTTCGATCACACACCATGTCTGATTCACTGATGTAAATAATGTTCTTTAAGCATTCAGCAAAAGTTGGGGGAGTTTCTGATTTCCACAGCCAACATATCTCCCGTCTCGCCACAATTATCACATAGAACGTAAACTTGGAGCTAGGTGCATTCAGCTGGTAACCATTCGTAAGTCCAAAGAATATCAAACTGGTACTTACTTCCATTGGTGTCCCCAGCACTTCTTCCAAAAAATTGCATACCCCCATCCAGTAGGCTTTAATTCTTGGGCACTCCATAAACATATGTAAGTCCTCTGCTGCGGAGTACTTACACCTTGGGCAGTTATACGTATTACCTGTGACTTTAGATAACTTTTGTGGAGACCAGTAGACTCTGTAGGCTGTATACAAGTGATTCCTCTTAAGTGATGCTGGTTTTACTACAGCCTGTAACATGCCAAACGAATCAAACCAGAGTTTCTTGATGTCCTCATCTCTGTATTCTCTACCCCAAAGATTTATAATTTCAGTTTCTACATTATCCTCCGTTTCCAAAAGGGCCCAATACCAGAAAGATATTTCCTTCTTCCACTTATCCGTTCTAGTTGCTTGATCCAATTTCAAATTGTCCTCCTCCTGAGGCCAGCTTTGAGTCGCCCACCAAGAGGACAGCTGATAATATTTAAACCTCGTCAACGTCCCTCTTGTAAGGTTATTAAGCACTTCCCAACTTACTAAATTGGATTCCTTTTTTAGATCTGCCCAGTAATTTATACCTCCCATTCTCAAAGGCTGACTGAGTTGATCTCTCAAGCATTCAGGGGTGCCTGGAGAGTCCCAGATAGGGGCACGTGCTGCATAGAATGGAATCTTCATTCTCTTTCTTATAAAGACCCAGGTCTCTAAAGCCGCCCTTAAAATCTTTAACCTTACTTTCTTATAAAACTTTGGGTCTCCATATTTAAAGAGAAAGTGTTGCTGACCCTGAATCACATCTTTTAACATGGCATCAAATAGTAGTCCCATTGATGAACTATCAGTCTTACTAGCCAACATTCGAAATTTTTTGAAGTGGAAGGCATAACAATAAGTAAGTAAATCCGGTAGCGCCAACCCACCCGCAGGGAGCCCTCTTCTAAGCTTTTTCCAAGCTATTCTTGGGCCTTTCGTCATCCAAATAAAGCTACCTATTTTTCCCTGTAGCTGGGCTATATCTTCTTTCCTAAAAGACAGTGGGATAGAATTATAGAGAAAAGTAATTTTTGGTAAGATAATCATTTTTACGAGATTTACCGTCCCGTAGATATTTAAGGGGAGGTTTGCCCATCGTAGAAGTAAGCTCATTACCTCCTTACTGACTCTCTTCCAGTTCACAACAGGAATATCCTCCAGTTTCTGAGTTAACTGTACCCCTAAGTATCTCATCTGATTTTTGGCTCCCTGGCTTCTCGCCCCCTGATTCCACTCCATAATTTCTGTTTTTCCCCTATTAATCTTGTACCCTGAGACCTCGCCAAATCTCACCGCCTTCTCCATTAAACTAGGGATTGCTTCTTGAGGGTTTGTCGTGTAGAGGAGCAGGTCATCTGCGTATAAAGCTAGTTTAATTTCTAACTCGCCAAAACTAAAAGGAGAAATTAGCATCTCTGCCCTGAGCCAGTTGGCGAAAGGCTCAATATACAAATCAAACAGGAGCGGGGACATGGGACACCCCTGCATGTGCCTCTTGTGATGCTAAACCAATCTGTTAGGTCCCCATTCACCAGCACCTTTGCCTTGGGGCTAAGGTATAGATTTTTCACCGTCTTAACTAGGTTGTTCGGGAAGCCAAAACTTTTTAAGGTCTCCCACAGGTATGCCCAGTTGATCAAAAGCTTTGGCAGCATCTATTGCCACTACAGTTAGTGGAACCTTTCTTACTTCCGCCATGTCTATGGCCCCCATTATCTGGAAAGTTAATTCATTCAACTGCCTCCCTGGTATAAAGCCCCTCTGGTCTGAGTGAACAACCCCCTTTATTACCTTTGCAATCCGTGAAGCCACTATGCCTGAGAATACCTTATAATCTGTGTTTAATAGGGATATAGGTCTATAGGAGTCGATCGCCTGGAGGTCTTTATTTGGTTTTAAAATTAGCATGACTGTAGCTTCTGCCCATGAGCTAGGTGGATTCTCCCCATCTATATATATTTTATTAAACATAATTTTTAAAATTGGCACCACTTTATCCAAGATGCATAGATACAGTTCTACTGGCAGACCATCCGGTCCTGCTGCCTTTCCCCTTGCCATTTTCTTGCACTGTGCCCTTATTTCTTCTTCTGTAATGCCACCTTCTAGGGAAGCCTTCTGTTCCTCTGTCAGTTGGGGGATTGTTGTCATTTTTAACCAATTCTCAATATTCTCTTGCCCTGGCGTTATATCCTCTCTATAAAGTTCGCTCATAAAACTTCGAGCTTCTTCACGAATATCTTTGTCCGCTTGAATGATTTCTCCTGACCCTCTTTTAATTAGATTCCTTATCGTATTCCTTGCCCTATCCGCCTTAGCTTTCCACGCCAATAAAGAACTGCACTTCTCCCCATATGCGAAATGCTGAAGCTTACTTGTTTTCCATCTGTCTAGAAGCTTCTTATCTAATTGTGCCTGAAACTCAGCCTGCAAGCCCTCCAACTCTTTCGCTAATACTGGTACTGTTCTTAGGCCTTCCATTGATGCGTTCTGCAGTTCTCCTTCTTTTCCCTTAATCTCGCTAATTTTTCTCTCTTCGTCTTGTTTCACGGCATTTCTCCTCCCCACCGTTATGGACCTGATTATCCCCCTTAAATACGCTTTAAAAGCCTCCCAGACTAGCTGATCCTTAGCTGTGCCCATATTGAATTGGAAATACTCATCCGCTTTTCCCCCCACATCGCAGATCACTTCTTCATTTAATAATATCGTCCTATCCATTGTCCAACTCCTCTGTGCCGCTTTTTGCTGTAATCTCAGAGTCATAGCCACTGCGGAGTGATCTGATAATATCGCGGGGATGTGATTAACTATCTCCACCTCTGTAAATAACTCCTGATCTATAAGAAAATAATCTATTCGTGAATGGTGCCTGTATTTCTTGCTATAAAAAGTAAAATCTCTGGTTTCCCCCATCTTACTACGCCAAATATCCAGCAAGTTGAACTCTCTCATCATGTTCTTTAAACTTGCATATGTTTTTGGGGGACTATTATATTTTACTTTCGAGGTGCGGTCTATTTCCTTATTTAAAACTAAGTTAAAGTCACCTCCCATAACAATCGGTGCTGTTGTGTCTAACAAGCAAACTTCAAGTTTTGAAAGTGCTCCCGGATTATCTTCATTTGGCCCGTAGTATACTGCACACACCAAGGGTCTGTCCTGAATCAATATAGTAGCCACCAACCATCTCCCTGACTGGTCTGTCTCATATTTAACTACTTTTATTCCTGCATTACTTCTTATCACTAGTGCCACTCCCCTTGTACTTCCTCTTTGCTCAGAGCAGAGCACCTCCTGGACCCATCTTACTTTGCTATAGCTCTGTTTGCATTCTTGTGCTTCCAAATGGGTCTCTTGTAAAAAAATAATGTGTGCCTCACTATTCCTTAAAAATTCTGTTACCCGGGACATCTTTCTCCTATTCCTCAGCCCATTCACATTCCATGTTAATAGTTTAATTTTGTTAAACCTATCCATATTTAAAGCTATTGTCCTTATAGCCTCCTGACTTCTTCAATCTTGGGCCCAACTCTTACATGAGGACTACATTTTTTCTTTTTTTTCCCTTGCTCCCCACACCCTGTGCTCCCCACCCCCCCCCTCCCCCAGGAAACCCCCTTTTTACTCCTCCGGCGGTTCAAACCGCCATTCGTGACCCTCCCGTCCCAGCAGGAAGCATTAACACAAAAATTGAAGAAACCCCCTATTTTTCTCTGTTAAATAAACACAATATCTATCTCTAACAAAATTCTATTTCTAACCTCAAATGTCTGTATCAAACTCATCTCTACATCTGCGCCAAGAAAATGTCCACTTCCTCTGGACTACTAATGTTATGCATTTTATTTTGCCACATTATTTTAAGCACCCCTACTTCTCAGCTCACCCATTCTGGTCCCAAGCTCCCACTGCCTCTGAGCTGTTTTTCACCCAAGATCTGATCTAACTTGGTAACTGAATGCCTCATACTTTAAGCATGTTTCTTTCAGAGCTCTCCCCAGTACTAGCTCTTTTACCGCGTAGGTGAGGAAGTTTATCAATATTTTCCTCAGAGCCTTTCTGGCCGGGTTTAGCTTAAAGGGGTCTCTGTGGACTCTCTGGATCTCTTTCTCCAGGTATATATCAGGTCTGTCCTTCAGGATTCCTTCTTTCAACATTTTACATATAAAGACCTTAATATCTCCCCCTTCTGCACCCTCCGGGACTTTAAGGACTCTTAGGTTGTTTCGTCTGGCCTGCATCTCAAGCCTCTCCATATCCTCCTGCAAGGTTCTGTTCTGTGCTTTTAATTTTTCTAAATCTTTAGTATTTTCTGAAACTACTTCTGACAAGATCTTCACCTCGCTCTCCAAAGCCCCAGTTTGTAGAGCAATATCGTCCAGCTTTTCTTCCAGGACATCGCACTTATCATGGATCCCTTTCTGATTAATCTCAGAAATCTAAAATTTCGAGAGAATATCTTGTTTTAGGCTCAAAAACATCGATTCCACCTGACTCTTTGTCCCCTCTACTCCTTGTATCTTTTCCATATTAACCCCCTCCAAGGTACTGCCACTACCTTGAGGTTGGCTAACACCTAAGGTTGACACAATGGGGGATGTGGCTGTAGTATAGAGGGAATTTGCAGTTCTATCTGCCCCCTGGATTTCACACTGGTCCGCACACTGGCCGCCTCCGCTTTGTTCATTCGTTAGTAAGGCAAATCGATTTTCCAATTGCAGGGGGGCCGCATTTACCTGGGTGACCTTATTTCCTCCTCCTTTACCGCCTCTGTTTTTTGCCTCGGGGTGAGACCTTAGCTGGTATCTGTTTTTTATCTGATTTGAGGGGGCTCCCTTATTGGTTGGCGTGTTAAAAATGCCCCTGTCTGCCTCCTCCAGTGCCTCTGTCCCCGCTCGTACACCATCTGTTTTGTCTATGGCTGCAATGTCTTCCCTCTCTCCCTCCTTCTCCCTCTCTTTATCACACTGCAATGCCTTTGAGAGCGAGGCCGAGTCCTTTTCCATCGACAAAGCCACTATTCCCTTAAATTGTAAATTTTCCCAACTCCTGTGCCTTACTCCGTCTGTTCGTGAGTCCAAGCTAAATCTCTCACCACAGCGTCTGCCCCGACTCTTCCCAGGCTTCTCCTCCCCTCCTACCGGCCAGTGTCCTGTTCTGACACTGCAGCTCCCGGCCCGGAAACCAACCAGTGCTGAGGCTGACCTCGTCCTCCTCCAGAGGTCAGCCACACGTCTCCAGGTCCCCTGCTGATACGCTGTATCCTGACCCATGTAACCGGCCAAGAAGGTTCCAATTATTTTCAGAGGTTAGTCCTATTAATTATTATCTCATCTGTTCCTTTCTGCTCCGTCTCACATCTTTGGTGGGCTGAATCTTCGTAGAAAAATCGCTCAACTCAGCTCATGCTTCACGCTACTCTGGGAGCTCCCGCGACTGGCGTCAGCCTGCCGCCATGTTTCCCAGCCCATACCCCACCATCTTGACTGGTGCTTGAACCGTATTGCTGTGGGAATTCAAACATTTTCTTATTTACATTCCCACTGGGGGGCAGGCACAGAAAGCCAGGGCCACTGGAATTATGCGATTTTACGGTACGGAGTTTTCCAGATAATTATGGAGCTGCTGCATTTGCCATGTATTCTGTCACATGCTGTATTATCTGCAGAATTTTACAAAACTGCTGTTTTTTGTGCAAACGGATAAAAAGCTACTAAAAACATGGCAACGCATGTAACTGCACAGTGAAAACCCTTCACAAAGGTTCACTGTAATCTTGCTGTTGCTTATTACAGTACTTGGGTGTAAGACTGGTTCTTTTTTTTGAGTTTAGAATGCTGTATTGAAATATTACACAAAGTAAAACATCAGTATAAATTATGCAGACAAGGATCAAGCAGTAACATTACCAAATTGGAAAAAGAATAAGCAAAAAGGAGAAATAACTTGAACCGCAAAAGGGTGAAAACCATATAAGGAAGTATATAGTCAAAACCACTTTCAACCTTCTAAAACCTGTACTAAGACAAATGCAATTTAGAATTTTGAAAGAGGGGGGAGGAAAGGGAAGGAAGGGAGGAGGGGAGAGAAAGGGGAGATAGTACAAGGCAACTAAACAGTAAAGTAGAAATAGTAATAAGAATTAAATGAAACTAATATTATTAGGAAGGTACATGACAATATACATACAGCATAGATCAAACGGCCATCCTGGAAAGAAATGTGGTGAGTGGTAACCAAAGTAAATCTTTTTTAATCAATAAAGGCATAGAGGTAGCATGTGCACGATCTAGTCTATGATGAAGGCATAACAGGTTCCACTAAGCTTGGTACGAGATGCTAGTAGCATCCTTCCAGTTGGTGGTGATGATCTGAAAGGTAATAGCTATAAACAAGTCAATAAATTTACCCACGCTTCCCTGAGTACCCTAAACAGGAGAGGTACCACCCAGACATACGTGAACAATATCAAAAGGAACATTGGAGATAAGATTTCATTCAATTTCTTCAAAATAAGTGACCAAAAATTCTTAACTAGAGGGCAGAGAAAGGACATATGAAGTAAATCACTGTTTACATGAGTGCAAGACCAGCATTTCATAGAATCCAACAAGTTAAATTTGTGGAGATCTGTAGGAGTGAGAAAAAGCCTACTATAAAAGTAATATAGAGTCTGCGTTGTACTTGCTGAGCATGAGGAGGTATGGATTTTTGCCCAAATGAGACCCCAAGTTTGAAACGAAAATTCCTGTGCCAAATTTTTTTCCCAAAGAAGTTCTATACTGGATTTGGTTTTAGGATCAGTGGGGTGAGATAATATCTTGTATATATCGGATGCCTTGAACTGAGTAGAGAAATCTAGCGAAAGAGTGGATGTCTGATTGTGTGAGGCTAAGGAAGAGTTCTGGGAGTGGAGTTGAATTATAGATAAACTGAGGTGAGAGTGGTGAGGAGCATGTAAAAGAGTTATGCCATACTTTTCTTGGATCTCTGTGAAGTCCCTAGGAGACCCATCAATCATCAAGTGCTCAAATGTGATAATGCCTTTATCAATCCATTCTTTCCAAAAGAGAGCTCTGTTTTTAATCTTTAAATGTTTGTTGTACCAAACAGGAGTGAGAAAAATGAGTTTTAAACAAACAAGTTACGACTGCAGTAGAGTGCGTGAAAGTGGGTGATAAGAAACGTTTGGGGGGCTGAGATAACCGCGTGGCAGCAGAAAAAGAGAATGGTGCATATTGGGATTGTTCTAATGAGTTCCAGGCTGTTAAAGGTGTATGTGAGGAGTCAGATAGAAAGGTCCAAACTTGTTTCAGGGTAAATGCAGAATGATAACGTCTAAGATTAGGAAAATTAACCCCACCTAATTCTTTGGGCTGTTGAAGTCAAATAAGTGAAATCCTAGCCTTACGGTTATTCCATAGGAATTTGGTCAAGGAGTGGTTTATAATATTAAAGAAAGAGAGCGGGAGCGTGATTGAGAGCATGGAGAGAGAAAAATTGATAATCTTGAGTAGCATCATTTTAATTGTAGCTAGTCTACCCCACCAAGACAAATAAAGTGGGGACCAACTGTCAATGAGTACCGAAAGTTTTTAAAGTATATCAGCAAGGTTTATTTTAATGGTTTCCTTGATACCATTAGTATAGAGGATACCTAAGCATTTATTATTCCTGGAGTTCCATTTAAAGCCTGTATCTTGAAACATATGAGAAAAGCAATGATTATTCAATGGCATAACTTCGGATTTATCAATATTAAGTTTGTAACCAGAGACTAGAGAATATTCTTTTAGCAAAGAGAGAAACGCCGGCAAAGAGGTAGTGGGGTTAGAGATGTATAGTAGAATGTTGTCTGCATACACAGTAAACTTAATATCAATATGTTTAGATTGGAATCCCTTATATTGTGGAGAGCGTCGAAGTTTTTCCAAAAAGGGTTCTAGGGCAAGAATAAATAAAAGTGGAGATAAAGGGCATCCTTGTCTAGTTCCTCTGTGGAGTGGAAAGTATTTGGATTGACGTCCGTTCACCCAAATGGAGGTAGAAGTCAGAATATAACAATTGGATGTATCTAAGAATAGGGGGACTGAAACCATGCTATTTCAATGATCCGAAAATAAATTCCCAATTTACTCTGTCGAAGGCTTTTTCAGCATCTAACGTAATTGCAGCAACCGGTGAATCTACCTTGGAGGCTAAATGAATAATATTAAGGAAAGTCCTGGAGTTATCTGTAATAGAACGCCCCTTTACAAACCCTGATTGATAAATGTTAATAAGGTCCGGAATTACCTGATTGATACGAAGGGCTAGTAATTTGGCGAAGATCTTACAGTCCATATTAATTAAGGAAATGGGTCTCTAATTTTTACAATAAGAGGGGTCTTTGTCTTTTTTAGGGATTAAACATAGCATCGCTTGAGTGAAAGAGCCCCGAGATTCACCGGAGGCTAGGAAATGATTTATGAGGACTAACAACTGCGGGAGCAGAAATTGTTTAAAATGGAGGAAAAAACATACAGTAAAACCATCCGGACCAGGTGTTTTATCCTTGGGAAGTTGTTTGATAGAGTTTGTAATTTCTTGTTCTAATATTGGATTATCAAGGGATGAGATCAGTGTGGTTATCAGAGGGTTTGGGAATGGTCTGAAAGAATGAATCAATTTGATCAGCGGTAGAGGTCGATTCAGGGGTGTAGAGGGAAGTGTAATAATCAGTGAAGCATTCGAGAATCTTAGTATCTGTAATGTGTTTAATTCCTGCACTATCTATGATGGCAGCAATCTTGGATTTTTGTTGTTTAATTTTAAGATAATTGGCTAGGGATTTGCCAGCTTTAATTCGGCCACCATACATCTTAGCGTTAAATTTAAGGAGATTGTTGCAGGCGTTATCCCAGGATTGTTTATTATAGTGCATTTTAGGTTTAATGATTTTGGACAAAGTATCAGAACATTCTAAGACCTTGATGTGTTTTAGAATTAATGTTGCGTCTGCAAGTGCTTTCTTCTTTTTCCGAGAAACAAAATCTATTATAAATCCTCTAGCGGTGGCTTTGAAAGCGTCCCAAACAAAATGAAATTGTGAAACAGAGGAAAGATTATTATTAAAAAATTCCTGCATTAATTGTGCAAATTGTTCAACAAATTGAGTGTCCGAAAGAAGGGCATTGTTAAAACGCCATTGGCGTGAGGTAGGAGCAGAGGTGGGATAGTCCATATCTAAAATGACTGGGGCATGATCAGAAATGAGGATGGAGCCAATCTCCGCATTTGTCATAAATTAAAGAGATGACTGTGTGAGAAATATATAATCTATTCGGGAATGAGACCTATGAACAAGTGAGAAGAAGGAAAATTCCAAGACATCGGGATGGGAGACTCGACATGTATCCAACAACCCTCTAGATAAAATAGCCTTGTGGAAAGTCTTTTGCATTTTATTGGGAATGAATTTGTTTTGGGATTTCCGATCCAAAAAGGGGTCCATAAGTTGATTGCAGTCACCTCCCAAAATCAAGTTATCGGAAGCATGAGAAGAAAGTAGAGTAGAGAAATCATTCCAAAAAACTAAATCAATACCATTAGGGCCGTATACATTACAAATAGAGAATTGAGTATTGTTAACTTTAGCATTCAATAAAAGCCATCTACTGTTATTATCTTGAACTTTTAGAGATTTATGAAACAAAATTACTACACCATTTTTGTTATTAACAGCTGGGGAACAAAAAACATCTCCAACCCAAAATTTGCGTAAAGAAGACAAGTCTTGCTCTTTAAGGTGTGTTTCTTGCAATAACGCTACATGACATTCCAATTTAGCAAGGTGGGATAATACACGTTTTTTAACTGGGTTACGGATACCTTTAACATTCCATGAAATAATACGTAGTCCACTCATCAGAAGAACTTATTTAAAATTAAGCACGAAAGTACATGAAACTTAAAAATAGTATAATAGATGAGTTGAAAAAGGTAGAGTGACATTAAGCGTTACAAGTCTAGAAAGGAAGTAATTCCAGAGAGGAGAAAAACAGGTAGAGGCCGGGAAAAAAGATAGGACAAGAGTTAAAAGATAGAAGGGAAAGTAGAACAGTAAGCCAAATGTACCCAATTAAACATACAAGATAAAAAATGGAAAAAGACCATAAAAAGAAAACATAGAGACAAAGAGAAGCTGCAATAGAATAGAGGAAGTAGAGGAAGGAAAAAAGTGGAAGAAAAGGAAGGGATAGAGGGATAGGAAGGAGAAGAGAGAGGAGAACACAGTCTCCCTTGAAATGTAGCCGAAGAGAGGATGACAAAAAGCCAAAAGACTTTAGTCCTAGTATGTAAAAACAAAAAGAACATTAAAATTGGAGGGGGCGAAAAGGACAGAGGCCACCCCGGAGAAGGACACCGAGAAAGAACAAGTTTACTGACAACAGAAAAAAAAGAATAAAAAAACTGTAATCTAGAAACGTAAACATAGGCAACAAACTGGAAGGGAACTTACCAAACAATGGGGGAGACAATGCAACGGAGTGAAACATGCACAACAAAACAGAAGGGCAACGCAGGGAAGGACATCAGCATCGAACAAGTTACGTAGGGGAAACCTGTGGAACAAAAGAGAGAACATATAAGAAAAAATTAAGTTTTGCTCAGTTCCATAGCTTCTCCTTTGTGAACATGAATACATTTCCTAAGCTCTACAGGATCCTCAAAAGTGAAAGTTCTGTCCTTGTAGGTTACTTTGAAGAAACATGGATGAATAAGGCCGTAGCGGGCATTCATGGATCTCAGTGATGGTCTGAGGTCCTGACACTCTTTTCTGCGATTAGCAGTAGGCTTAGAAACATCTTGACTGAAAAAGATTTTTTGGCCGGACCAAAGCATCTGTTTATGTTGCTTAGCTGCGTTGACGATTGCCATGAGATCAGAGTATAATAAGAAATATGCAATGATCCCCCTGGTTTGTTTGAGGATGATGCATTCTGGGGGCCAATCCTGTGTGCCCTTTGAATATTGAGATCGGTAGATTTCGGCAGACTAACTATCTGAGGAACGTGAGTCTTCAAAAAGGAGATCATGTCCGAGCCTTCCGGAACTCCATAAACTCGTAGGTTGTTGCGCCTGTTTCGATTTTCTAAATCTTCCGTAGTTTTCTTCAGTTGCGCTACCTCACGAGAAAGAAAATCCACCTTGGCAACAACATCTTGTGCGCCACAAATTTTTTGTTCTACGTCCGAAAGCCTTGCGTCCAAACCAGACCATTTCTCCTCGAATCTTTGAAGTGTTGCAGTGGTTTCCGACATAAAAGGTCGAATGTTGCGCAGTTCATCCATGATGTCCTCCAAAGTCGAAGGAAGAGGGGATTTTGTTGGGGAGGACGGGTCTTTCTTGACTCTTTTGTTGGTATTTCCGGCCGAATCCTTGCGACCACTGGTATTGGGTCCAGCAGCCCCATGAGGCTTATTTGGATGCATGGGATCCATGTTCGAGACAGTGAATGTCCACAAGAAGATAAACCTCACTCAAGGCGCAAGATTCCAAGTCCACACACACCACTATATAGCTGGAGGTTGTGCTAACAAACCAGAAGAGGACCTGACTGAAGGCGTTAGCAAACGTAGCCTGAATATCATCTGAGGAGAAAATGAAGGCACGTAATGAGGAGAAAAGACATCCGTTGATAATTATATATTCACATTGAAGAGAAGCAATAATAATGCTGAAAAGAGCAAAAAAGGGCAAAAAAGACTGAACATAGAGGCATTACCGCTGCGTTGTCTGCCATGGAAAGTGCAAGAAACAAGCGCACAAAATGGCCGCCACAATGCAAGGCAACAGTGAGGCAGAAGAAAAAGAATAAAAAAAGTATCCAAATAGACCGTTTTATGGTCTAAAAAACTTGCCCCAGTGCTCCACACAACTTCCGACGACAAAATCCATAATTATAATCCCGCACCAATTGCGGAAAAAAGACCTTCGACTCGGGCCGTTCCTTGACGTCACGGAGCTGTTCTACGGGGCGGCCATCATGAATCGCCCCCACCGCGCGCCCTCCATGTAAGACTGGTTCTAATGAGGCGTAACCTTTGCCCAGAGAGTGTTGGCATGTGTAAAAAAAAAAAAATGACAAAATTATGAGGTAATACTGTTACAAAATGTGCCACATTATGCTGCTTAATTCGGTTTTTCTTACTGCATGCTTTAGTAAACCTAGCCACATAATGCTCATGGCCCTGCAGACAGCAATTAAATATATTCACAGAAGGCCTAGGCCCCCAGCAGGTAAGTCCTCCCTCTAGCCAGCTCGATACCCACCTGAAGCTCTCATGAGAGAGTTCAGACACTTGGCGCTAGGTTATAGAGTTGTAAGTTTTGGCATTCTTTCTACTTACTCTGGGTTGAATATATAACAATAAGGGATCAGAAGGGTGGGTTTGAAGTGGCCTGGTGCACCTTTGTGAGACAAGAATGTTCCCAGGATGCCTTGGGTATGCCCAGACGTGGGTCCCTTGCTCACTTTGCCACTGGATTCAAGCAAGCCTGGCTGATGACGGCTGAAATGCCAGAAACCGGTCCTAGGATGCTTGTTTCCGGTCCAGGGAAGACATGGCTTGGCAGTTCGGGCTGGACTGTTCCCATGAGGCACAGGGTCAGACTGATTTGCATATGGCCATGTCTGAACTGGGGTGGTGGAGTGAGCTAAAGAATGATGATGGATTAAACCCAGATCAGTGGACTGGGGGTGAGTGTTTGATTGGCTCAAGCGTTCCGTCCATCATCCCCTTTTGTATCGCTTTGTTCGCCCTAAGTTGGCGGGGGTATGCCCAGACGTGGGTCCCTTGCTCACTTTGCCACTGGATTCAAGCAAGTCCTGGCTGATGACGGCTGAAATGCCAGAAACCGGTCCTAGGATGCTTGTTTCCGGTCCAGGGAAGACATGGCTTGGCAGTTCGGGCTGGACTGTTCCCATGAGGCACAGGGTCAGACTGATTTGCATATGGCCATGTCTGAACTGGGGTGGTGGAGTGAGCTAAAGAATGATGATGGATTAAACCCAGATCAGTGGACTGGGGGTGAGTGTTTGATTGGCTCAAGCGTTCCGTCCATCATCCCCTTTTGTATCGCTTTGTTCGCCCTAAGTTGGCGGGGGTATGCCCAGACGTGGGTCCCTTGCTCACTTTGCCACTGGATTCAAGCAAGCCTGGCTGATGACGGCTGAAATGCCAGAAACCGGTCCTAGGATGCTTGTTTCCGGTCCAGGGAAGACATGGCTTGGCAGTTCGGGCTGGACTGTTCCCATGAGGCACAGGGTCAGACTGATTTGCATATGGCCATGTCTGAACTGGGGTGGTGGAGTGAGCTAAAGAATGATGATGGATTAAACCCAGATCAGTGGACTGGGGGTGAGTGTTTGATTGGCTCAAGCGTTCCGTCCATCATCCCTTTTGTATCGCTTTGTTCGCCCTAAGTTGGCGGGGGTATGCCCAGACGTGGGTCCCTTGCTCACTTTGCCACTGGATTCAAGCAAGCCTGGCTGATGACGGCTGAAATGCCAGAAACCGGTCCTAGGATGCTTGTTTCCGGTCCAGGGAAGACATGGCTTGGCAGTTCGGGCTGGACTGTTCCCATGAGGCACAGGGTCAGACTGATTTGCATATGGCCATGTCTGAACTGGGGTGGTGGAGTGAGCTAAAGAATGATGATGGATTAAACCCAGATCAGTGGACTGGGGGTGAGTGTTTGATTGGCTCAAGCGTTCCGTCCATCATCCCCTTTTGTATCGCTTTGTTCGCCCTAAGTTGGCGGGGGTATGCCCAGACGTGGGTCCCTTGCTCACTTTGCCACTGGATTCAAGCAAGCCTGGCTGATGACGGCTGAAATGCCAGAAACCGGTCCTAGGATGCTTGTTTCCGGTCCAGGGAAGACATGGCTTGGCAGTTCGGGCTGGACTGTTCCCATGAGGCACAGGGTCAGACTGATTTGCATATGGCCATGTCTGAACTGGGGTGGTGGAGTGAGCTAAAGAATGATGATGGATTAAACCCAGATCAGTGGACTGGGGGTGAGTGTTTGATTGGCTCAAGCGTTCCGTCCATCATCCCCTTTTGTATCGCTTGGGTTTATATAGCCACTGTTCGTCCCCTGCTGAAGACCACATCCATGTCAGATAGTGCTTGCTGAGGTGTGGTGGGAAAAGGACAATAGAGACTCAGGAGAGCAGTGCAGATGTGAAGAGAATAGCGACTCACTTTAGGTTAGAGTAAGTAATAGTGGCCCTACGGGGGCGTGACCAGACGCGGAGGAAAATGGCAGCTGGAGCCAGAGCTCCATCCCTCGTTGCTGCATTTTCTCCAGTAGAATGAGTTGAATACCCCATCGACTCGTTAAAACATTCGGGAAGGGTGCCAGAACATGCAGGGTCTGAGGCTCGGGCTCCGAAATCTCCCCTAGTGCCTCTACCACACTGGAATACCAAAGCCTGCATTGAGCGCCCAGCAACCCCTAACATGGCCGCTCTATTTCCCGCAATGAGGCCGGCCTATAATCAAGGATCCAGTCCAATCTCCACAACCCAGAGCACGGGAATTCATCCTCCTTTAACTACCAGCATAGATCTGCATGAAACGTGAGTGTTTTTTGTGAATATCAAGTTTGTTTTGTTGGCAGCCCAGCCCAGCCCTCTTGCTAAAATTGTCTAGCCTAGCAGTTTCTGGGACAGGGCCGTAACACAGAGGAAACCCCCCAAGCATGCGCCAATGCTATCACAGCAACTGCTATAATAGTCAACCAGCTCACGCTGTGCATACCAATAAAAAGTTGAACATTCCGTTTCATGTGTGTGACTGGCCGTCAAGCTGTCTGTTCCCGAAAAGCGGCCCCTACAGCTTAACTGTAAGGTCTGTGATTCCCAGTAATCTCCGTGACAAAGGTTCGATACTCTCCCTGACAAACAGTAACAGCAGTAATAAGAGCAACATGCACTCACCAAATGCCGCCACCACTGCAAACATTGGCCAAAACACCAAGTGCTCACTCTGTGGTAAGATCCCCTGTGGCGGCGCATCGGAGACACTATGAGCTTCCCGTGCGATGTGCAGGTTTTTTCCGCTGACGCCTACGTGTGTGCACCAATGCCGATGTCTACATCTAGACTATTGCTCTGGACCAGCTATTTGGATCTGCACAGGCGGCGGCTCGCGTGCGCCAGAGCTCAGGTCTGCCCTTATTCCCTGGTCCCATAATCCCCAGTCGGGGCTGCTCCGAACATGCATTGGGACTGCAGGTGTTACATGTCTGCCCACCTCTTTATAGTGGAGCCCACAATTGATGGCGAATTTCTCACATGGGTACCCGACTGGTGCCTCGGACCGAATGGTGCATTGCATTGCACTGGACTGATTCATAACAGTCCCAGTCTTTAGCAGTTTTCAGCCTTGTCCTACCCCGTTGGTGAGGCAGTGCTCGATCCCTGCTCACATCGACCAAGGAATTGCCCTATGTCGACACACATGAAGTGCTACCTCGCTCTATTTGTCCACCCTGAGGCCTACTTGGCTCCCTCAGATTAAGTGCCACCTATCGCAGCATTAACACGGAGCAAAAGAGATGGTACACGATTAGGAACAGGAGAATCCCTGCTCTCATCTGCTCGTGCTCTAGATAAAGCTATCAGACAAAAAGCCACCTACAAATACAAGCCACAAGTGCAAGTACAAGCCATCTACAAGTATTGTGAATTCAAATAACTCATACTGCCAACTAGGTTCTTTGACTGATAACAGCCAACTAGGCAATAAGCCTAAGCAGTAAGTCTAACAGTAAGCCTAGTAAGTCAAGCAAGACACAGAACTATCAGCAAGACACGCAAGACTGTCAATTGTGACACATGCACCTATCCTGCCCCTACCAATAATCAGTCCATAAGTCAAAACATTGAACGTCACACAGATCACTTCTGCAAACAGCTTCTCATGTTTGATGGTGGTATTGGCCCCAAAGCTTTAACTCCTTACTCCTGCAGTGGGGCGAGCCGACAAGTTACATCCGTGGTATCTACAAACTCTGTGTCATTCCCTCTGGTGGCTTACTACCCCAACAATATAGACTTGCTTTAGTCTGCCCTCATCTGCTTTGAGTTAACGATCTGCTACTGCAATTCAGCATAAACTCCCACAACAAGCTGAAAGCACAAATTCTCAAGATGGCTGAAAAAGACTCCAAATCTGCTACGAAGAGAACAAAGTCGGAACCGCCGACTCCAGACACACCCATCAAAAGTAAAACTAAACTCAAAGACAAGATGGATTCCATCCTTAAAACACTCTCCGATGTCTTGCATCTTGCCCAAACTACGAAGGTTAGCATGGACATAATGCAGCGAGAAATTGCAGGAATGAGATCTGACATAAGGGAGTTACTTAGAAACTGTTAGTACCTGAACAACGCATTAGCAATCTGGAGGACAAAAATCTTACTGTGAAAAAAGACCTCAGCTCTCTCTATAAAACGTCACTCCTGATGCAATGTTCCATTGCTGAATTGGAAGATAGAAATAGGGGGGGCAACATAAGATTCTGGCTTCCCGGAAAACTGTGGAAGACAACATGGCTCCTGCATCACCTTCCTGGAAGACTTGATCCCTCGCACTACCGACATCTCTTTCGACAATCGGTTTGAATTGGAGAGAGCACATCGCATTCCAACACTACAAAACAATCATGCTGGGCCACCCAGACCGATAATCTGCAAACCCTTCATATACCAACACCTGAAGCTAATTTTAGAATTCATAGGCAAACATAAATACATCTCCTGGGAGGGCCACCGGATCACCATCTCACAGGACTACTCCAAACCCACGGTCCAAATGAGATAAGGCTTTCTTTCCCTCAGACCAAAGCTGCAAAGCATGAACATTCCTTTTTCATTTTCAGGTCCTGCTAGATTTCGTATTGTCTACAAAGGTGCACCTCATTTGTTCCACGATCATCGTGACTTGGCCTCTTTCCTCATCAGTATACAGGAGGCCGAGATGGACACAGCCTCTCTAAGCACTGGGTCGCTGTAACTTATTAACATCTGCTGTCTCACTCCTACTGCCATATTCAATGTAATATTCCTCTTGTAGATTGCTGTTTTAGACCCCCATGGTCATAGGTTTTTCACATAACTAGTCGTTGTTTGATGGTTCTCGTGTCTGAAAAGATGTGCTGTTACCTAATTCTTGGTTCTATGATGCTTTTTATACAAATGCAATTGCATGCGCCCAGGACGTTCTTAGGTCCCATCCTATTCCCGTTTTCACTCATCCTTAGAATCACTCTTATGCATGCATAATTCCTTCAGTCTATATATTGCTACTCTGGTTGTTACAGAGATTATAGTTCTTTCACCATATTAATCTGGGCCTACTATATCTAGGACAGACATGGATTGAGGTCTGTCTATAAGTGGTCTCACTATTACGTTATGGTACTATGTTTCTCGCTGATGCAACACTGTTTCGAACTGCTAACCGATCTACATTACTTGATCTCTATTGATCTGTATTGCTTTTCTATTGCCATTTGTCATATGTTTTCCATGCCGTGCTTTAAAATGTTTCTCGTTGATGAAACACTGCTTCGAACTACTAACCAATCTAGATTTGCTGATATCTATTGTTCTACATTGCTTGCCTATTGCCATTTGTCATAGGTTTTTCAGGCCATGTCTTAAAATTCTTCTAACCTTTCAGCAAGGGCACATCAGTACCTCGCTGATACTTTTTCTTCCCCAATCTCTAGAATGCCGCCAGTAAAATCTCATGCCAATACACTCTAGTTTAATCTCATTCACTCATGCACACATGTACACCGCTGCGCCCGGGAGGTGGTTAGTCTCCTCCTTCGGGTCCCATGCATTTCCTATACCAGGTGGTGGGGGGGCAGGGTAGGGTGGGTGGTGGAAAGTTATGGAGCAGGTGGGCTCCGATTCCCTTTGTTAGTGTTTTTCTTCTTATTTTCTCTCTCCTTTCTTGGTGATTACCTCAGTCTTTTACTCAGGCCCAGGTCAATCTTGCACTGCATGTGACATAATATTGTTGAACGTAAGACCAGTGGGATTAGTTTATACTTACCTCAGGACACATTCCCTCTGTGAAGTCCTAATTCAATACGCTGTGATACCTCAGGCCCCACAACACTACACCCATGCCAAAGTGAGATACTTTACAAATTGTCTCACTCAATACCAAAGGGTTGAACCACCCAGTTAAGAGGAGGAAAATGATTGAATACACATATAAATTGGGATGTGATTTGATTCTTCTACAGGAATCTAAACTCGCTTCTTTGGACATATCGTCCTTTAGTGCTCCTTGGTTCTCGGAAATCCTAGGCTCGCCTGCTCACAAAAAGAAAAATGGAGTTCTCACCATCATCACCAAACAAGCATAAATCACTGTTTTAGACACACTCTCCGATCAAAATGGGAGATGGATACTTCGCAAGTTACCTAAATCGGGTAAAGATGTCTACCTTATGAATATCTATGCTGTGAATAATAACGACACCGACTTCTGGAACCACATCGAAGATTTGAATGCTGGTCTTCCCAATGACTCCTGACTGATAATAGGAGGAGATTTTAAGTTTCCCACTTGAACCCATCATTGACTGTAGATCTAGAGCCAAATTTAGACACCATCTCACAGACTACTCCATAAAAAGTTCTCTAGCTTCTCCCTGGTCGATACATGGCGCATACACCCAGATACAAGGGATTATACTTTTTTTCCCCCATCTCGCCAATCATTCACTAGAATCGATCATATCTTAGTATCCAATAATATGGCAAGAATGATTTCTGACTGCTGGGAAAATCTTAGCCAGTTATCTAAAGAATAAACAAAACAGCTCTCCGATGACTCCTGTTAAGGACAACCAGGGCCAATTAAATTTAGATACACACAAGATCTGTAATGTCTTTCTAGAATTCTACAAATCATACAACGAAAATACTAACATCACCTCGGAGGTTAGGTTAGCCTACTCTAGCAAGCTTAATCTTCCCAAACTGAAGAAGAAGCATCAGCCCTCACTGAACAATCCCATCACCGACCTGGAAATAAAACTTGCAATCAAGTTCCTCAAGGTCGGCAAGGCCCCGGACCAGATAGCCTCATAGCCTAATTCTATAAATCATTCACTGAAGAACTGCGCGGACCCTTATTAATTCTTATTAACTCTCTTCTATGAATATGCAGATACGGGCTCTACTGCAGAAGCCACCATCGCGCTTTTACCTAAAGAGGGGAAATATCACCCCCCCCAAAAACTATAGACCATTATCGCTAATTAACCTAGATTGTAAAATCTACACCAAAATCCTGGCTAAGGATATAGAAGCAATATTGCCTCTCCTGATCGTCCCATACCAAGCTGGCTTTCTGAAGGGCAGACTCTCCAATGACGATATTAGATTACTGGGACATGTCCTATAGATTTCCAAATCCAAAAAATCTCCAGTTGCTGCAATAGCACTCAATGCTGAAAAAGCATTTGATAAGGTTGCATGGCCCTTTTTTAAAACCCGCTATGTACTGTTTTAACCTAGGTGAACCTTTCATAGAAATGGTAATGCCTTGTACTCAAGTCCCTGTCCCAAAATTCATTTCAACGGGGTACTGTCGGGCTCATTCCTGCTCAAACAAGATGCATGGCAGGGTTGTCCTCTTTCGCCATCCCTTTTCGTCCTAGAGATCGAACCACTTTTGCTGTCGCTCAATGAACAAAATTACTCCATAGGTATAAGTATTGGGGGTAGATCCTTTAAGACGGCAGCTTACGCGGATGATATTTTAATTATAACTGAACATGCAGACAACGTCATCACTGAAATTATGTACAAAATCAATGAGTATGCTGCCGCTTCGGGGTATAACCTCAAAAGAGATAAATCAGAAGTTCGTCCATTGAATATTCTCTGCACCAATGAAGTCTTTGGAAATTCAGGCTTAGCTTGGCAACCCAAATTTCTTAAATACTTAGGCCTCAAATTCAATGACAACCTCACTGAATCTATCCGATATAATAAATCCTTAGTACTTCAGAAAGTACAAAAGTTTTTAGATGGCTGGTCACCAAAATTTCTGACTTGGTGGGATAAGCTTGAATCCATAAAAATTGTCATCAGCTCTCACTGCCGATTGCTCCCCCCACCTCCCACTAGTAGCACGGCAATGAGGGTTTGGACCTGCGGCTAAAAGTTATTATATCCCGATGGTACACATCGAAAAATGCTGTGAGATTTACTTACGGCCCAGTGGTTAGCGGTCCACGGTCTCCGGTCCGTATTCCTGCGTGCTCGGCTGGTGTGGCACCCCCCGCGTGGACTTTATCGGGTCTTGTCTGGGGATTGGCGTGGGGCGGCTGGGACGAGGATGCCCCCAAGGAACGCCCGAGCGGCCAAGATGCGCGCCGCTGGAGAAAGCACTGCCTTGCTGAAAGCCCCGGAAATCGCCCATAACAAACAACGACAGGGAGCGGCTATGGATAGCGCTGCATGATCTGGGAACAGTGGGACTGAGGTTCCAGAGAAGAAGACTACCCCTGCAATCTTCTTGTCGGCCAGGAAGGGAAAGACTGCCAAGCAGGATGAGTGCCTGATGGAGGAGGCTGCCTTGTCTGCACGTGTTAACGAGGTGAGCCCTGGGAGGCTGGGGGACTCAGGATGCAGGGCTGAGGCTGCGATGACCCAGGGAGGCCTGGAAAGTACCCTGTGTGATCCTTCAACACATACCCCGGGGGGGGCAGTCGTGCCGGGGGGGCAGGGCCTTCAAGTGCAGACAATACCAGGGGCTGCTTCTGGCAAAAACACTCCAGATCTTACGGCCGCTGGTTCAGAAGTGGAGTCTACCAAAGTGGATGGCGGTAAGCTGCATAAAATGGATGCAGCAGAGTTGCCAGAGGCTGAAGTAGGAGATCATTTCTTCTCCATGTCTGACCACTCTAATTCATCAGGAGATGAGTCACTGCAATTATCTGATGGTGTTATGTGCTGGATTGAGGCCCTAACATAGGTGCGCTGTTTCAGAGGCTCAAATCCTTCGTGCCACAGAGACAGGCAGGACCTTTCACCTACATTGGCCCTCCCTTTACAAATAACGAGCAACAGAGTCTGTCCCTTATCTGACGTGTGCTCTGGGTGCAGAAGACGGTCCATTCTAAATACGTCATATCCATGTCCAAAAGTGACTAACCTATGTCACAACGAGTTCTTAGACAAAGACCCTTCGCTCTTGGGATTTTCCCTAGCACAGGATTATTGATTTCTCCAAGGACTCATTAAATATGCATGAACCACTATTTCCTAAGGGTTCATTCCTGACGTCTTCCTCTGACCGACTGTACGTCAATACTAACACTCCAAGGCATCTATCAGGTATAAATATACCTCCCTTTGCCCAAGCAACCTAGAGAGGACCGAGACTTTCCATGCCGACACTCTGACGTGAGATGCTGCAACCTGCATCATGCCACAGCTCCAGCTGGCAGAGGTCCATCCACCCATCCTGGGGTGTCCAGCTCAACACAAGGATGAAGTCCCACTAAGGTAATGGGGTTAGACTAAATCCTAGGGGGATTCTTGGCTCTCTAAGACCTACACACATGCTAGGTACACTTAGGTACATCTAGTTAGGCATCATAGGGGTATAGGCTTTATCTTAATGCATTCTGCATTTCATGTATCTGTTCATTACTATTGCACAATGGTAAAACTGTACCATGCATTTTTATTTAACTGCACTGCTGGCCATATTTCTCTGCTACTGTCCAACAGTTGTCGCAGCACATATAACCAGTACTAGAACAACAACTGTGCAATACATTTTATTGTAAACACACCCAACTGTTTCTTCTATGTACTTCTCTGAGATGAGTGACTGAATGAAAAGTAGTATATTGTTTCCACGATCCTGAGGGATCAGGGTTTTATGTTATGTGGTTGCCAGAAACTATTCCCTTCTTGTCTTCAAGAAGTTTCTAGTGACCTCTGAGCTAGCTGGCACAGGTAATTAAGTTTAATATAATCGATAGGGACATACCGACCATAGTCCTATGACAAACCTATAGGTTATATTATTCCAATGCGCAGAGCCTATTAGGGAAATAGGAACTACACTACAATGGCCCCTCAGGCTCGCCAAACGGCCAGTGGAGTGAGACTAGTAGTACTCACCAGGAAGAGGAGACCCCGGGAAATCGGATCATGACGTCTGGCCCTGGCACAGTACGGAAGAGATTACCTACGCCCTTACTTGGAGAATCAGTGGACTTAGCCACTGCACCTGCCCAGGAACAGCTGCTCTCCACTAATCCGGGTATAGGCACAGCCTCAGGGGGGGTAATGAGACAAGATCAGCGCAATCCATCAGAGCATCAGGAAGATATCTCCCTGGCCGTTATCTACGAGACAATCATGTCACTTAGGGATGAAACTCGGGCTGAGAGTCAGAAAACACATGGCGCCTGCCGAAAGCTTCAAAATTCACTTCGTCGAGTGGCCAAGTCTTGCTCGGAGTTTGCAGAGAGGATAACCGAAGCAGAGAATAGGATCTCTACACTTGAGGACGAGATGACTGCCCAGAAAGCTGCCACAGATGCTTTGGCAACGCAGAAGAGTGACATTGCTTGGAAGCTCGAGGATATGGAAAATCGCCTCCGGCGCAATAATTTAAGAATTCTTGGGGTACCTGAAGGTGTTGAAGGCTCCGACCCGCGGAAGTTCATTGTGGGACTTTTCACAGAAGCTTTCCCGGAACTCACACAATGGGCATGGGATATAGAGGTGCAACGGGCCCACCGATTTCCGTTTCGGTTAAGTAACTATGCAGGGCCTAACCACTCTACTTCACGACCTAGAGCAATACTGATATGTCTTTCTAACTCTTTATCTAGGCATGTTTTGTACGATCTGGCCAGACCTGAGAGGAAGAGAAAGGGGAACGGGTTTGAGTTTTTTGTGCGCCCTGACTACTGTCACACAATGGTAGAAAAAAGATGGCAGCTTCGGCAGCTAATAAACCCATTTCAGGCCAAAGGAGCTCAGGCATTTCTTTTGAACCGAGCAAAACTCAAGATAATATATAAAGACAAGGCGCAGTTTTTCACATCTGAGATTAAAGCTAAGGAGTTTTTATATGATATTAAACCTTAGGAAAGGGGTCAGAATTAGCTAAAATCTACATAGACTTTTGCCTGTGTAACCCGGAGGCAGTTGTATATTTCTAACCCTAGCTTGCTAACTTTAAAATGCGCTGTGCTCTAATTTCGTCTCATATTGTGTATGGTTTGGGTGAACTGGGAAGAGGGGGAGCGATTGGTGGGGTTACGAGGCTCTCCATCACTTTAGACCTATGGGTCTTGCAGCCTCGATGTTGGGGGGGCAGGGGAAGTCTCCGCTGGCAGAGGAGGCGTCGGGGTGGGTGAGGGGGGGGTCCTTGGGAGGGGGGAGACTGCCACAGGGGCACCAGGGTTGAAAAGTGAAAATAAGCCAATAAACGCGCTAAAGCATACAAGAGGAAAGGATGTGATATTTTGGGAGAGGGAGCTGTCAATGCAGTTTTAAAGTAGGTTAATGATGAATGTATTGTCCATATGTTCGCTTAATGTACGTGGTCTTAATGACAGGGCCAAGCGGCAAAGAGTTGCACAGGAAATTAGAACTATGTCCCCCGATGTGGTCTGCCTCCAGGAGACGCATATTCCTTGGAACAAGCATAAGGTGCTAAGGGAGCTAGGGTACAAACTTTTGGTATGTACTTCGCAAGGGACTACTAATAATAATAATGCCAGGAATAATATTTTAACGGTTGTCAAAAGTCTTGCAGACAAATGTGGCCGTTGGGCAATATTGGAATGTTTGGTTGCCAACAAGAAGCTTACAATATGCTCTGTGTATGGATCTAACTATGATGAAGTGCAGACTCTAGAGTATTTGAATACAGAGTTGGCCTCTTGGGTGTCCCCTTTGATACTGAGCGGGGACTTCAACATTCAGTTGGAAGAAGTTACCCGGGGTGTGGGTGGAGACAAGTATCTAGGTCAGAAGCCCAAGGTCTATAAGGTCTTGCAGCAGCTTGTCTATGAGCACGGCCTAGATGATGTTTGGTTCAGGTTAAAACACTCGGATACAGGGTATACGCATTATTCTTGCCCGTATCAAAAGTTAGCTAGGCTAGATTACTTTTTTGTCACTAACACATATTTAGGAGATGCACATATACAGATCTTTCCTAGAATTACTTCGGACCACAATCCACTGTTGCTTAAACTGGTAATGCATGGAGCGGTCCCCCCTCGCGTGTCCTTTTCCTTTGATAGGAAGCTTTTGCTTAATGAACAATTTATCTGTCACATACAACAGTGATTAAATCAATTCCTGGCCATCAATCATAACTCCACTAAATGCGGCATAGTGTGGGATGCTTTAAAGGCAGGGCTCAGGGGGGAAATCCTGAGTTTCGGACTACATGTTCAAAAGCAACAGAGGCAGTTTATACAGGGGCTATATGATAATCTTCAGCAAGCTGAATATGCCTTGATACACGCCCTGCAGGGGAAATTAGACATCACGCAGGCGCAGACTGAGGTAGCTCGCTGTAAAGCCAGGATAAATGGGGAGTGGGCTAAGGATAATGCTAAAAAGTACCACCTTTTTAGGAGGGAGTGTTATGAGTATGGGGAGGCAACAGGTAGATGCTTGGCCAAGAAAATTAGGTGTAAAGAGGTACAAGATGCAATTACTGCAATTGAAGACTCAACTGGGAAACTAGTAGAAACACCGGCGGAGATTATGGAGGTTTTTAGAGCCTTCTATGAGGAGTTGTACTCGGAAGATCATAACAGTCAGGACAAAACCGAAGCATTCTATAAAGATCCATATAGGAGGATGTTAAGCTCTGATGATCGGAGATATTTGGAGGAGCCTGTAACTTTAGATGAGCTTTTGGAGGCTGTTGGCTCGTTAGAAACAGGGAAGGCCGCTGGGCCGGATAAGCTCCCACTCGCATTTTATAAAACTTTTTCAGCTGAGTTACAATCAGATATGCTTACTGTGTTTCAGGAAGCTCAGAAAGGGGACGCCCCTGCATTGTGGGATGTAGCTAGTATTGTTATTTAAAAAAAAAAAAGATAAACCCTCTACGCTACCAGGGTCATATAGACCCATTTCACTTTTAAACGGTGACTGGAAAATATATGCAAAAATCTTGACCACATGACTCTCCCGGGTAATAGCCTCCTTGGTCTCTGTTCGCCAGCACGGATTCATTCCAGGAAGAGGCACGGTCAATCACATTAGTAGAGTAGTTACTATGCTGGACTCTGCTACTGTGCAAAAAGCCCCATGCGGAGTAGATCGACTTGATGCAGAGAAGGCGTTTGACCATGTCTCTTGGGAGTTTTTATGGGCAACTATGCGGTGGTAAGGTTTTGGGCCTGGCTTTATTCAAGCGGTTAGAACGATGTATAGCTCTCCTGCGGCGCGAATATGTTCGCTGGGGCTTGAATCTGATCTTGTGTCAATATCAAGGGGTACCCGACAAGGTTGCCCTTGTTCCCCCCTACTCTTTGCCCTTTACATCAACCCCTTGAGATGCCATGAGATGCAGAACCGAATAGGTAGCAGCGCGGGGCCGGGATCTTTGACGATTGTGTGACTATAAGACCACCCCTCCTCTCTGCACTCGTGAGAAACATGCGGTCCACTTTAATTTGGTGGGACATCCCTAACTGAGATCGCCTTACTAAGGATACGTATATCCACATGGCATCTGTATGATATTTAAATAATTTTTTTTAATCATCTTTCTGCTTTTCTATTTTTTTGCAGGGAGGGAAACTGCTTTATTTTGTGCCCTGACGAAAGCCGTGGACCCATAGGGCCTTACACTGGCTGAAACATGTTGGCATACATAGGGTGGTAGGACCATTATATCCTGGGGACACCCTTTTTCTGAACTTTTAATAATCACTATCTCTCCATATTAAAGGGATACCTGGAGTAGATAGTGGTTTTTTAATCTTTAACCCCCCTGTCCATTTCTCTCAAGAGCTCCCTGGAAAACGGTTGAGCCCACCCTGGCCTGTAGGAGCCAGGGTGCCCCTATGATGAAGCATGACACTATTAGAGTGTGTGCGGGGAATTTAACAAAGAGGTTGTACTCCCAATAGGGGTAGTAGTAAGTCATCATTCCTCATTTTGAGAACTGGGCCCACTCATTAAACGTTATTTCCTTTGGTTGGTTTGGATACTTTTTGTCTGTGGATATTACTTGGGAGGACGTATCCTTTCCCCCTTCCCTGGTGTGGAAGTACCTCTCTACCCTTGAGACCTGAGGCCCAGTTTTGTACAGTTAATTTTTATATGCCCACCTCTTCCTCAGCACTGCCCCTTTCCATCTTTTCTGATACTACGATGGCCAGATGGAGACGGAAGGGTATCCTGGGACATTTAGTGGATAACAGCGGTGTTAGGGCCTACTCTTCGCTGGTGTCTGAATATGATCTCCCCAAAACCGATTTTTTTAAATACCTCCAGGTCCAGGATTATTTGCTTAAAAAAGCGGATGTAGCGTGCTTGGTCCAAAAAAGCAACCTATTATAGATAGGTAGGAGGCGTGGAAGGATTGGTGTTTTATTTCAAAGTCTTATCGAAACACAAAGCGAAGACCTGGAGGTGCAGAATTTAAAATGAAACACCAGGTTATCCCAGGGAGGGAATATTCTACAAGATTCCATTGCACTGTCTCACAAGCTTTTGATATCCTCTAGCCTTAAAGCACAACAATATAAAACAATGTTTAATTTATATTATACTCCCGCCAAAATTGCACGATGGGGTGGGGCAAATGAGGGCAAATGCACACATTGTGGGATGGATCAGGCTGACAATCTGCATATGTTTTATGCGTGTCCAGGGTTGAGACAGCTGATAAATAGGATGGAGGCCTTCTTGACGGAGGTTACAGGGGCACAGACTGTGATTACACCTTCGGTCATGCTGTTGGGAGTTCTGGAGGATGCAACGGCAGCTCAGGAGATGTATGCATTTAGGTATTTAATATTTATAGCCGTGGCTGTCGCTAGATTGTGCATAGCATCACTTTGGCGGCAAAAAGAACCCCAACCTTCGAAATGTGGAGAGGAAGGCTATATTCTATGTGTAATTTGGAACATAGTTTATACGCCCTTAAAGGGCAACAGAAACGGAGATTGGGTATTAAGATCTGGGGGGGGCCCTAGTGGATCATTTAGCGCCTACAACGGCTTTGAAATGTTTCTTTCTGTTTTGGGGTTTATGTCTTACTGTGCCTCCCCTGTATTTGTTTTTTCTATGTCTTTGGTATTCATGAAGTAATTTATGTGTATTTATGTTATTTAAAGACATGATGATGTATCTGACCACTACAGGAGTATTGCCATATAGAAGCTTTATATGTATGTATTTCCTTTTTTTTTTCCGCTTCACTTTGTATGTCCTCTCAGCCCCTTTCTTCCTTTGCGTTGGAACTTAAGGTTGACCAGAATATTATGGTTGGTTCTTTTTTGTTGTTTTTGATTTTGTCTCTGTAATTGTATATTGTCAGTTATTGGCTTACCAAAAATAATTTAATTTTTTTATTTTTATAATCAGTCCGATTGTTAACTACTTATTAACCATGTCCCCCCATCCTCTGTTCTGATGACTTCTTTTAAAACTTAAACCGCCATCTCAATAAATTAATCTGGAATTCTAAAAGACCACGGATTCCCCTAAAGAGACTCCGCCTCTCAGAACACTGAAGTGGCACCAGCATTGCTGACTTCAGGAGATATCAATTTGCCTTTCTGGCGGCCCAAGGGGTGAAATGGTTCGACAACACTCTCGACTTTACACCCCCTTGCCTCTCATTGAAGCGGCTATTAACAGATAACCTCCCCCTTCCTTGGCTCTTTACCATTCATAAAGACCACCTTCCCTTAAGAACGTGATCTTAAGTCATATTAGACATACCCTGCTACTTCTCGACTCCCGCCTCTCTGAAATAAAAATTAGATACTCTTTACAGGCTTCAATCTCGTTCAACAGGGACATCAACCTCGACTCCAATTCCCTCAAGGCTCGCTTATGGAGGAATCTCTACAGTGGGTTATCTGGTGAACTAGTCACTAGAATGCATTCCTTATTGTTCCGTGATATTTTGCAAAAGTTTAATTTACCTGCCTCTGACTTCTATGACTTCCTTAAACTAAAAGTTTAAGGAAGAAAAGTTGTAGTCTCTAAACACAAAGCTTTCCCGTTTAAACCAGCTTCGCATCCAACCCTACTAACAAAGCTTCAAAAAAGGTGGTCATGTGGCCTCCAAGATTTATGTTAATCTCAGTTCTGCATCCACCTCGCTCTGCGAGCCCTCACAACGGAAATGGCAGAAGGACTGGTGTCAGGATGGCCTACAGAATCCATCAGATATTGATTGGCCTAAACTTTGATCCTCCCGTCTCTCCAAGAAAATAAACCCTAATCTTGCCCAGACCAAGCTTCTTATTCTCCACAGAGCATACTATACCCCACAGAGACTCACCACTCTTTTAGATAAAGACAATTGCTGGTGCTGCAATTCCGCTCACGTTGACCTTCGACACATGCTATATGATTGCCCCCTACTACTGAACTTCTGAACTAGAGTCCATGACTCCATTGATAACATTCTCCAAATTAAATTCCCCAGGAACTTTTCATTCTCTGTCTGCGGAGACTTCCACCCCATATATACTATGAACTTGAACTGCGAGGAACTACTTCTCACTGACTTACTAATCACCCTCCCCCACAAAACCATTCTCTCATCATGGAAGTCATTGGGAAATGCCTCTTATCCTAATTGGTGGGAATGGTTGAGGTACATAAGAGGGGCACATGCTATCCTTTCTACCCAATATCCCTGGATCTCAGCTAACAAGGCACTATAGAACATGCTTGACCGATACCTGGAAGTAATTAACCCCTCTTCAGATAGAATCACTGCTCTTACCCTAATACCTTCACCCTTCATCACACTGGTCCATATGCGTTGCCTCACCACCTCGTCTTGCTAACTCGCTGCCCCTACCTCAGAGGCTGGACCTAAACCTCCATCCAGCGCTGGGTAATCACCTCTCTGTCTCTCTCTCTCTTATTTCCACTCCATTTTCTTTCCACTATCCCATTTCTATCTTTTTCTTACTCTCTCCTCCTCTCTGTTTTTAATTGTCGTTTTTATTCCTTTCCCACCTCACGGTTGTGCAACACATATTCTTCCTAACTGAGCTCCCCGACAACTGCTTATCAATACCTGCTCTGACCATGACTACTTCTACGTGTCAAGATATTATGCACATATTTTATGTAGCTTATGATTGTATGCCAACCGTTTGTTTCTCTGTTTTAAATTTTTCAATAAAAATTTATGAAATTAAAAAAAACTAATATTTGTGAAAAACCAAAATATGTATGAGTTGACCCTTGTTTATTGATTTTTCTTGCGCATGCCCCTAACCCATCCCTGGTAGCACCTGCTCCTTTGCACCTAAGGACCCCCTCACAAGTAGGCCAGGGTTCCCGTTTTTTCCCCACAAGCGACTCGATATTTCCAAGCATATATACACCTCTGAAAAGCAATTTAGTGAAAACGTGGAAAATAGTGTAATAACTCTACTTTCTGCATGTTTTTCCTCAATACACATTAAAAAGCTCAAAATGACCCATAATGCTGCCTGGTTTCGGTAACACTGTGACACTCATTACGTTTAATTCTAGGGGTGGGGGAATAACGGAGATTATGGTTTTTAGGGATTAACAATCTGGAATCATAGTTTCAGCGCTGGTTTCGGCATGTTTTTACCCAGAGTTCCACAGAAAGATTTAATCTTTTTTGCCGGCTAAATGCTCGTGTGAACATTAAAAATATATAATCCCAGTGTACCTGATACAGTGTTAACGTGCCCTTCGGAATTTACGGTATACTTGTAATGGGTCGGCTGTGTGTGGTATTATCATAGTTTATTGCTCAGCCGATTATAATCGGCCCCCAGTGTCACTTATTCCTTCGGACCGTATGGAATCTTTGCATAACCTCCCCCCTTTCTAGACCACACTCTTACGTGCACATTTGCTTTGGTAATGACAAGACCATATATTTACAACTTTCTTCATGCACCAGTCACATTAATGCGCAGATAAAGCTTAGTAAATCGAGACCATCAATGTTTCTGCATTGTCTCCCACTTAATTCTAGATAGTAATTTCATTGAAAAGTAGCAAACATAAGACCACAGGAAGCTTGCTTACTATTTTAAAATATTTATCTGGCCTTAGATCGTCCCCGAGATTGTGTGGATACACTTGAATGGTGAGTCTACATTTGACCACTTGGTGGCAGTCCTCAATCAGAAACTGTATATTTGTGTGGCTCACTCACCCGCTTGTGATTTTATCTTTCACTGCTTTTAGTTTACCTCTCTACACCCTTTAATTTCATGGCTCGTTTTCATTATGTTTTTTTTCTTACCATATTCTGAACGTCTTGTCGTGTATCTCTTGTCTGGTTTATTTACTGTCTTGTAAAACATTTTAAGAAAACATTACTCCTGTAAAACAGTTTATTATAATAACCGTTTCCTTTTTTCTTTTGAAAATTCCTACCTCAGCCCAGCTAGTTAGTAGCTGTGGGTATAACGGGGACCACCTTTACTTAGATCAGTCCAGATTTAGAGACAGTACTGGACTTGGGGTACCATTGAATGAAGTGATACATTAAGATGCTCGAAACGGGCGATTTACTTCTGATTTATTTTTCCACCTATGGACCTGCTCCGAATGGGGTGAACTATTTACCACCCACAATAAATACCAACACTTAGAACAAACATTGGCAACGCCAATAGGTCTGGCATTAAAGGAATGTTGTACAGTAACGTGAAACTTTACAAGTAAATAGCATGGGAATGGATATGTGTTTGCGAGGAAGCAAAGCACTGCAGAATAATATTGGTTTAGGTTAAAACGTGAGGTAGCAGTTGCACTGTCAAGCCAGACCTAAACATCTATGTAGGTTAATGACTGCCCTCCTCCCATCTGTGCTGCTGCCGGCGAAAAACACCATCATTTGTCCAGTTATGTAAGACACTTTAACAGCATTACAATGTCATGTGCGTGCCCCTGACTGATGCATGTTCACATATGAGAACCAGAAATGATCAGCAGGAGAAGAATTAAGAGAAAGCGCATGTGCATGATCAGCATAAGGACCCGGACTACCGGAAATATGACCACCCGGATCACCAGAAATGTCAGAACTATGATTTCCAAGAGGAACTGGATCACTAGGACCACCAGGCGGACTGAGGCTACCTTCAGAACCATGATCAGGAGTTTGATGACCAGGAGGATGAATAGAAGGACCAGGAGAATATGAAAAAGTATGAGGAGAAACAGTATGAGTAGGGAGAGGCTGAGAACGTGGAGGTCCAAGACCCTGAGGACTAGGACCAGACGAGCCACTCTAAGAGGACCATAAAAAGGAGGTCCAACCCCAGGAGATTTAGGAGTACCACTGATTTTAACACCAAGACCAGCAAGAAGAGGACTAAGACAGGAAGTGAAGGACAGACAGAAAGTTCACGACCGCTAGAACAACAACCACCATGAGAAGCAGAAAACCAAGGATCAGGCTCACCGGGGAGCAGCCGCTCCACCGCTAAGGCGGAGGAGCGTTGCCCCACAGGAAAAATAAAATGATAATACCAGGTTATTATCCTTTTATTTTTCCGTACTGGCTCTGTTTAGGTGCACGGCGGGGCTGGGCTGCCCACAGAGTGGTTGGTACTTTCTAAGTGCGCATGACAGTTGGCCAGCCGTCTTGGGCCGGCCAAACAGTCATGCGCACTTAGCATTTTTTCACCCGGCTGTATTGCACAGCCGGGTGGAGAAATTGCACAGGCTCCCACTACATGTATGAGCACCGAACTAGGCCACTCAGACCAATCACGACGCTGCTGTCATGCTGATGACATTAGCGCCGTGATTGGCTTAGGGGAGTCTGGGAGCCTGTGTGCTTCCTGTTTCCTGCATCGACTGAAGAGGACGGAGGAGAGGCGGTAGCCCGCAGGTAAGTGGATTTTTTTTTTAAACTCCCCCTCCCCACCACTACTGCCCCGTAGCAGCCGCTACTGTCACCGGGATCAAGAGGATCAAAATAAAGAGGACCAGGAAGACAGAACCAGGTGGAGCAGCACTAGGAAGTTAAGGAGTTGATGGGGGACCTGGAGGACGAGGAGAAACAGGAAGAGGAGGCTCAGGAAGAGTAAGAGGAAAACCCTGCCACTGGTTGTATGGACCTTTGCTCGTCGACAAGGAGTAGCATAAAGGAGCGATCATCTACATCCAACAATATAAGCAACAACATTTTTTAGTACAGTCAATAAAGAGAATTTGTGTGAGTTAAAGGTTTTTTTTATCGATTTTCTTACGTTTTCTTTTTTTATTCAATAAGTATTAGTCTTTTAATCATCAGCATCAAAAGTGAATATAATCCAATAATCGATATTTCAGTATCAGAAAGAATACTACATTCATGAGTATAATAGTTAATATTGTAATAATACAACAAACGTGCTTGATAAAGGAATTTCCCTAATCTAAAATTATATGAGAGTGGAATAGGATAAAGTGTCAGTTCAGAAACTCAATAAAGAGTTCTGCTGAGACAATAAATGCATATGCATAAATCCTTTGCATATCAATTTAGGTGTAGTGAAGGGTTTTTAGGGTTCATAGATGGGTGGGGCTTAGGGGTCGAGCGGGCTTTTAAGGTTTAGGGATGGGCGGAATGTTGGGATCAGGAATCGGAGTTTAGGCTTGGTGAGGGATTTTCAGGGGGCAGAAATGCGTTGTGCTTAGGAGTTGTCAAGGGTTCAGGGATGGATGTTTTATAGGGGTGGTGAGGATTCTGTGAAGTAAATGCATCCAAAGTATTTGTTTGACAATGTAAAATATATAAACCAAAAATGATGTCCTCTGAATTAAAGCACTTCAATAAATACCTCAGATAAAAATGTTTCTGGATGTAAGACCTGCAATTACACCTTATTTTGTATATGTTCCTTAATAAGCATGCAAAAGCCAAATTAAAAAAAGAGACATTCTTTGAATTGTTTTTTATGAAATGGTATATGCCATTCATCCTTCGAAAATCCATTAAACAGTTTAGGTGAAATGGTTTCTCAGTAATAGTACTCAATGAAATCGTTTTTCTGTGAAATCACATACAATTCCTTTAAAAACAGGGCAGTTCGACTTTTGTGTCCTTTATCATCAGCAGCAAAGTTTCTTTATCAGCCCTGGGGATATAATCAGAACTTCGTGAAGTATATGGTCGAGACTTGATGCGCTGCAAGGGTTAGCTTCTATCCGCTTCTTGGGCATGAGGCTCAAATTCTGTCTAGTCAGAGTCCAAGTTAGCCCCAAACGTTTGGGGGACCCAATAAACTTAAGGTGTATTTTCCTTTCAGTGTACCACTTTTCCAGGGCGACCAGAGGCAGGTGAAATTGTGTCTTTCGCTTTCTTTATTGTACGGAATGATGGGTGGAGTAGGCAGACCTCTTCACTATTGGAGGTGTGCGGTGTTGCCTTTTAGCCTTTTCTTGGAGTAAGTGTTGCTCCTTTAAGGTCACAGGCATACCGGCTGGAACTGGTTTTGCCTAGTGAGCAACAAAGTGTCACTTTTCCTCCTTGCTCCAAGATGATGGTCCATGCCCCAATTTGCACTTGACTCTACAGATCATTCTAGTGGGTGGAGACTCTATCAATCAGTGCAGCGGGGCATGCAGGGCAGGGGATACTTCTGTCTTTACTAATACTAAACTTTATGGAGCACTATACATTCTTTTTGGCTACATACATCCTGGGAGAACCCTAACATAGGTACCTCGCCTCACATGTTGTAAGAACTCTCATGCGCACTTGACATGCAATAAGGGGGAAAGAGGAGACACAAGCACCATGATGTAATAGATGGATTTACCAGGGAGAGCCAGTGGGGGTTCAGGTAAAAGGCCCTTCACCTCACTATTATGCTAAGCTGCCATCAACTGTTGTAGTTCTCACGGGGACGGTAGCCAACCACATTAAAAGGAGTACTGCAGTAAGGTAACCACAATCGCCCACCAGATGGTATGCGAATTCATTGACAAATATCACATGTTATTTCATCATTGCTGAATCGAACATTCAGCGATAATGACCCATTGACAAAGAAACAAAGGATGAGACCAGTCAGTGGATATGATTTATAATCTACAAAATTCTGCTCGTCGATTTGCTTTTTTTGTTGTTGCTGTTTTCAAGAATCAACTATGATAAATAATCTAGCAGGCTTGGGGAAAACGATTATTACTGAATAGTAATCGCCATGTACGGTCCGAAGCCACTGGAAAAAAAGCAGAAAAGGCCTGCTTGAGGAGCAAAGAGCACACTTCTTTAACACAGAGTCTAGTGCGTCCATTGATGGTGAACAGAATGCCGCCAAAACGCTCTCCGGTCCTCACTGATAAAACAGCTTGTTTGGACATCCACCCCCGTTAGACGAATGGACTATGCCGGCATCCTTGCCAAAGACGCCATATCACGTGACCAACGTGTCATATACAGATTAGAGTGAGCATTTGGGCACTGGATGGAGAAGAGCCTGGTGCTGGAGTACTGTGCAGCCTTCTCTATCTTATCTGGTAGGGTTCAGGGTATAGGGGCAGTGCGCTCACTATGGAGGGAAGAACTGAAAGCAGAGGGGAGAGCAGACAGATCTAGGGTGGAGGCTAGAAGGGAGGATGAGGAGACAAACTTGGGTGGGTGAAAATAGATAGATGTAAACAGGCCAGCAGTACCTGTTTTTTCCACAGGCATTTCCACAGTGCGCTGGAGCCACTGGAGGTTGCTTTTTAAGACAGGGGGGGTCATTGCTGGCGCTTCTGCCACTTTCTGCAGGCCGGACTGGCCATACCCGGCATCCGGCGTTTCCCCGGGAGGCTGGAAAGGTGGGAACCAGTTTTTAAGCAGTGATGCAATATCGGCCCCCATGTAAAACAAGCATTTGCAATGCAATTGGTCTCGCCTTTGGGGCCTTATAAGTATTTTGCCATGTAGCATATTATGTGCCACTAGCCGCCCGCCTTTGTCTCCTATTAATTTACTTTTGTAGCATTTGCAGCACACCGCGCATTAATTTCACATGTTTAAAGCTAAAGCACGGCGTACCCCAAATGGTGCAAAAGTAAATAAATACAAAAGAAAGGCGGCGGCCACCATTTTTAAAGCCAAAGTCGATTTAAAAGCTCCAAAACAGGCATTGTCTGCAACTTGTATGTTGGCTTTTGCATCAAACATGGTAGCCACCCACCTTTCTTTTCTATTTATTTACTTTTGTAGCATTTGCGGCACGACGCACTTTAAATTTAACATGGCTAAAGCGCAGCATGCCGGGAATGGTACAAATGTAATTAAATAGAAAAGAAAGGCAGAGTATAAGCTGCAAAGAGTGCACAAACAAAGGATAAAGCTGTTAGAGAAGGATACGGAACAAGGCTAGTACTCCAGGGGAGGAGTAAGACGAGAAGGTGGGACATAACCCACAAAAAAACACACAGAAGAAAGCATTTAAGAAGAACACACATTATAACTAAGGCTACTGGTTTTCCGTTTTTACGGATTTTTACAGATAAATACAGACAGAAAGCAATATGTTTTCTGTCTGCATTTATTTTTAAAAGTGGCTAAATACAGAAAACTGGGCTTCTTTTAAGTGACTCTCCGTGTTGTCCTTCATGAATTATAGCCCAACAGCTGAGCAGATGGACAGCATGGGAAGTTAAAAAACAGGATGACATTTCTTTAAATAATGGTATATGTCAACATACATTTGTGGTATAATGCTAATATTTACCAGTGGATGTATAGTTATGTAATATTTCGCAGCTTAAATAGCTAAAACACGACAGACATCAAAGAATGACTGCGTGTCTATCAGTTAAATAAATATGGAAATGTGCAGTTTTACAACTTCATTTATCTGTAAAACACTAAATAAATATGGATAAATACAGATAAAATGGCCCAAAAATAAATATGGATAATACCAGACGGAAATGTTAAGGAAAATAAATACCATAAAACCGGGGGCCCTAATTATAACCGATGGGCAGCGAGGGCATGGCCAAAGCCTGAAGAACTGGATACAGCATGCCTCGCAGATCAGCGCAATGGCGGGGGCTTGGCTCGATCTAAAAAGCCTGCATGGCTTAAAGGAAATCAAAGGGGAAAATAAAAAAATGAAAGGTGGACCCCCCCCACACACACACACCTTCCCCTGCTTTAGCAGCTAAAGCAGGGGAGGAGTTCTTCATTGGCCTCTTCTGTCTGCAGCTTGACAGACAAAGGCCAATATATATAACGTGAAATTGGGTGGTTGGTTGAATTAGTGAGTGAGTGAAAGGACTGATTGAAAGGAGTGTGAGTGAAAGTGTATGGATGAGTGAAAGAGTAGATGGGTGGCTGAATGAATGGGTGAAAAGATGGATGTATGAATGGATGAGTGAAAGGGGGATAGATAAAAATGTGGATGGATAGATAACTAAAGGAATGGATGAATGAAAGAGGGTGAATGGCTGTAAGGGTTACTGAGTGGATGGAAGAGTGAAAGGGTAGATGGATGAATGAATGAGTGAAAATATAGATATAAGGATGGATGAGTGCAGGAATGAATGAATGAGTGAAAGAATGGATGAATGACTGAAAGAGGGTGGATGGATGAAAGGGTTAATGGATGGATGACTGACGGTGGATGTATGAAGAGAAAGGATAGATTAATGAAAGCGTGGATGGATGGGTGGAATGAAAGGGTGGCTAGAAAGACAGAATGAAAGGTCGGATAGATGGATGAACAATTGGATGGATGAGTGAGTGAGTGAAAGGATGGATGCTGGGACATCGTGAACCCCCCTACTTTAGAAGCTATAATGGGGTGGAGTTCCTCCTCATGTTGTTAACCTCTTATTCTTTTGCCCACCGTGACCCCTGAGTTTGGACTCAGCCATATGCAAATAAGTTCTGGTTGATTTTTATGGGAAGTTCTTCTGGGGATTTTAATCCTTGGTGGAATATTTAAGAGAAGGATCATAGTAGGGAATGGAGAGGGAGAATAAATGAAGACACTGCAGGTGTTGGAGGATGTGCAGCCACAAGCCCCTGCAGATTGCTGCCCCATGGGGGACAGGCAGTGGTTAATTTGAGCCGTTGTTTTCCGGTCCTTGGCACTGGCACTTCATTGTTAACACTGGCACTCATGACAGTCTAATGAATTATGAGGGGTGAGACCGCGCACTCCTATTTGTGTGTAAACCGCTTGCTTCTGTGTACTCTGTATCAATAAATTGAGCGTGCTGGGTGGGAATAAGGTAGCAAACCTCTTGGTTATGCTCCTGACAGTCTGCCATATGGTGGTGCTGTATGTGCAATTTAATGATAAGCAAAACAACTGCTATTTCTTAATTCAATATACTTCAAAAATTACTAACACCTCAAATCAAACCCATTCTTATAGCTTTGGGGGCCTGGAATAGTCTGAATTGTCACAGTGAATTCTTATTGGCAACACCGACAGGGGCAAATGGGTAGTGGCCAAGCTGTAGTGGCTTACTGACGTGGGCCCCGGAACTTATGTTTTTACAAATTAAGCCCTGGGGACAGGTTTGCTTTGTTCTGTATTTTCACCTATGTTCCTGGGGCATTGGTAAGAAAACCCAGGTTTTGTGGCATGCTCAGTGGGAGGTGAAGGTGGGGAAATGCAAGAAGGATCAAAAGGAAAAGAGGAAGAGGGTGGCGGGGAACGAGTCACAATGCAGGATGATAGGTTCAGAGGGAAGAAGGAAGGCTTTCTAAAGTAAAGTAAAGGGGGAGCTAGAGAGAGGTTGTATAGGCATGAATATGGCAGGTAAGTTTAAGAAAAAGAAGCACTGGGGGTGATGAATCGGTGCCTCATGTCCGGTGGTGTCCACACAGGGAATATGGCACCCATTTGTTCAGCACAGATGCAGCAACGGAAGGGTGCAGGCTGCTCACACAAAGAGAAGAGGTACTGAACTTAGGGATACTGAGGTCAGACTAGTTCAGTGGGTTTGTCAGGATATAGGGGGAAGAGTGGAGCTGATTGTGTAACTGCTATGTTTATTTATACACGATGGTGAGGAGAATTGAGAACCAGAGGTGTGGCTCTGTGGTCATGCTATTGTTCAGTGGCTAAGGGAGCATGCAGGACAGAACTGCAGGGGGGAAGCTCCTTTGAGGACGTGGAAGTTCGGAGGTTAGGCAAGGGGCAGTTAATGGTGCCATCTCATTGATCTGAGTAGGAGACCAGTACCAGACCTCACCCTAATATATTTTATAGGTATAGAACCGATTAAGATGATAAAAAAGGCCTCTTAGATATAATGGTCAGGTGGACAGGCAGGACAGTGGTTTAGAGAACACCCACCACGCTCGGAATGGAGGGCTGTCAGGGCTGAGCACCCACAGCACCCTCTGGAGCACTGCACTGCCATCCCAGAACTGGGAAAATGCCACACACACACTGCAGGCCACTGCAAACTCACTATACAGCATGGCTGAGTGCACACTGGAGAGCATGTACGCATACTTCGGAGCACAGCAGCCAGTGGAAGACACCAGTATGTGCATCAGAAAATACTGCACACACCGGAGTGCACTGCAAACCATGCACTATACACATCAGAGAGATCTACACGAGAGATCTACACGCACAAGAGTGCACTACAAACACTGCACACATTGGACTGAACTGTAATCACTAGAAGACGCCAAACTGCACATCGGAGAACACTGCACACAAAGGAGTGCACTACAAACACTACACTGTACACATCGCAGAGCTCTTCCCACACAGGAGTGTGCTGCAAACACTGCATTGCACACATCGAAGAGCACTGTAATCACTGTAGAACACTGCACACACACTCCAGGGTGCTCTACAAAGGTTGCATTGCACATATCGGAGAGTGCTCCACACGACGAAGTGCCCTGTAAGACACTGCACTGCCCTCTCACTGTAGACACTGGAATAGCTGCAAGACGCTGCACTGTGTGCACAGGAGAACATTGTACATGCTGGAGTGCACAACACTGCACACACTGGAGTGCACTGTAAGCACCGCACACATTGGAGAGCACTGCATATACTATATGACACTACACAGCACTTACCTAAGAGCACAGCAAACATGGTAATGAACTGCACTGAGCACAGCACAAACTGGACAGCCCAACATACACAAGAGCACTGCACATAGGGCATCGTGATATTTTCATACATAGCGCTGGGGCGAAGAGAAGTGGGTAAACATGAACAGATAGTTAATAGCCAGGAAAAGAATGCGGTTGTCAAAAAGATAAGCAAACAGGGAGGTGGACACAGTGGTTTAAGTGGGATGAAAGGTCGGGGGCTGGGGGGTCCTCTAAAACAGGTGTGGTGAAAGAAGCATAATTAGAAATCCTGTACATGGGTCATGTGCTATGTAATCGAAGACATGGCTTAATAATTGTAAACTAAAATACTGTGTATCGCACACCGTGCCACTTGATCAGTGTTTAACACAAGGGAAAAGCATTACAATGATAAATCTGGCCTATAGACTCTGATAGGGCCCGTTTCAAAGTCGGGCTTCAATTACTGCCTCGTATGAGGCCTAGTCCACCAAAAGCACTGGAAGGACATACATGCATGAGGTCACTACATGGCTCCATGCTATTGAGATGCCACTTTTCCATTTCTTGGGCTTTGCCTTTACATATTAGTGCATGCTGGGAGTTGTAGTCTTGGTTTATTTTATTTGGGCCACTTGGAACAACAAACCTGATAACAAAAATATATAGAAGCAAAGTCCAGACATGGAAATGTCACATCACCATGATGCGAGTCCACCTGGTTACCCAACATGCAGGTAGAAAGACAGGCAGGGAAAAAGACTGGTGAGCAAGAACAGGTACCAACAGACTGCCAGAGAGACAGATACGGAAGCTGACTGGCTGTGTTCCCTTATCCCAGCTTTCGGTGCCTTTAGGACGGTCAGTTTAACTCCTACCACTATTTTCAGGCTTACCTTTCTCCTCTTTTTCCACTTGACTCTACCAACACCTTTTTCATAACAGCATCAACGGGTTGAATTCGCAGCTCCTCTAATGGCGAGAATCAGTGGATTCGCCAGAAAAACAGTCCCAAGTCAGCAGGGGCAGCTAACGTGATGCATCAGAACATGTCAGGTCAGGTTGAGTGGCGTCCTGCGTGACCCAAGAGGCCGGAAGTAATACATCTGGATGTCGAATTGGGGGCATTAGAGAATGCGGCACGGTGCTAGTGACCTGCGGTGAGGTGACCGTTTTACACTCGCGTCCCACGCGCAGTGGGAGGCCAATGATGACGTCCAGGACCGGGCGAAATGTAAAACAAACCACGATGCATGCTTGCAAAGGATGAAACAGCGGCTGTGCAGTCGGTGAGGCGACGTCCACAGTACACAATGCACCACAACACTGCAATATAAGAGTTCAAAGAGAGCTCCGGAAACTGGAGAGCACTGGAAGGCACTGCACTGTGCACACAGAATTCCACTACTTAATTCACTGAAGAACATTCACCGGAGAGCACTATACAGATTGGAGACACGTTTCACCTGTGCGGCAGCCGGAGACCTCAGGGTCGAGGGAAAGGCTTAATGCCGAGCTGCTGGACGTGCGCTTCGATGCCTGGTGGAGAGAGGAGACTGAGGAGGGGCGGGGAGATGAGACAAGGAGCCGAGGGGAAATACACACTAGAAGAGGGCATGGGAAAGGGGCTTTAAGAACCGGAATAAGGAAACGGAAGAGGAATAAGGCTCTTGATTGTCTGGCTGCTCAGAAAGTGAAAGCGCGCACTGCACGCTCAACGTAAGCAAAGCACATCCTGACCTGTAGAGAAATAGTGCTTACAAGAATAACAAGCATTTGCAATGCAAGAGGGCTCGCGTTTACGTGAGACCTGCATTGCAAACCGGAGTGATTGGCGTGATTAAAGCACGAACAACGGGAGGGGGGGGGGGTGGGAGAGAAGGCACGGACAGCGGGAGGGGTGGCAGGGGCACAAAGTAGTGCTCAGAAAACACAGTAAAGGGGCCAATAGCCATGGAAGGAGACATGGCTGTCATAAGGAGGGACTAGCAGCCTGTAAACCAATCAGAAGGCAGCATTTATAAAGGACAAAGCCACAAGCCAATGAAAAAGTGGGTGGGGGAGTGGGCGGGGCTTCCCTCACCTATAGTGTATACTGCATGCCTCGCAAAGCGATGGCAGCACATTCGTGCTGCAACGCTAGGCGAGACCTAAAAAGCAGCAAGCAAGCTCTTCCAGCCTCCCGGGGCCAGGCAGTGCTTCCCCAGGGGCTGATCCGAGAAAATTGCCAGGGCTGCATTGGGTTCCCAGTCCGGCCCTGGCTTTCTGCAGCTTCCACAGGTAATGACAGCAGACAGTGGGGGTGAGAGGGGGGTTTCAGGAGAGAGAAGGAGGAGAGGGAGATGAAAGAGGAGGAAGGGAGCAGGTCTGGTTTGAACATATTTGCCAGGGTCGATTTTGGTTCCCACTCTTTCCCTGGACATGGATGGAGAGCAGAAATCGTAGAACAGAGAGAGCAGATAAGCTGAGAGTTTCTAGGAGAGGGAGAACAGTGTAGACAGACTAGGGGGCAAGGCTTGGGAGAGAATGTGCAGACTGTAGAAGGGCAGGTCACTGGAGAATGGAGAGTGTCCATTTTACTCAAATGCTGGACACTAACAGGCACTCGTACTTAATTCATGTTCCCAGTGTGCACGGCGGCACAAGGGACATATAACCTAAGCAGCCCAGGCCAGCCTACTGTGAACCTGACCTTTTCCATTATATTATAAAAAATAGCCAAGAAAGTATTTAGGGCTGGCTTTTTGAGTGAAAAGTGCCTCCTTGATGATTGGTTTGTTTGCGTATATGTGGATGGGTTAGTGGGTCAATGCAGGAATGGGTCAATGTGTAGACCAGTGGTTGTATGAGTGATTTCATGGGTAAACAAATGAATGGGGAGTGCATGGATAGATGCATGAATAGTTGATTGAGTGCACACTCTAACTTCAGAATGGGTACAACCTAAATGCCATCAATGGAGACGTAGTTATACATATCAAATAAAGTTACTTTTCAACTGGTATTTAAAAGAGGACAAAGCACCAAAGTGCTTTTAAAAACTGAAGACCGTGGAGGCAGTGGCGGCTCGCATAGGGCGTGCTGCGGGGCGGGGCAGGGTGGGGGGGGTAGTAAACTCGGACATACGACAGAACGGAGGAACGTAATAATTACTTTCCTCTGTTCCGTCGTATGTCTGAGTTTACTACCCCCCGCCCGCCCTACCGCCCCGCAGCACGCGCTATGCGAGCCACCACTGCGTGGAGGTCCCACACTTTTTGTTTAAATGCCTTTCAACGCTAACAGGTGGCACACTGGCAGTGATAGCTGAACAGCGTCCTCTGTATCAGGGGCGGCTCCTCCGCTAAGACGGAGGAGCATCACCCCACTGCCTTGCAGCAGTAAAAAAGGAAAAAAGAAAATGATTATAACGTAATGTTATTTTCATTTTATTTTGTCCTCCTGCTGCGGCAGCTTTGCGTGAGGGGGTGGGGCCGAGCTGCAGAGCGGGGGAGGAGTGGTAGAACCCTACTGAGTGCGCAATGACTGGTCGGCGCTCTCGGGCCGCCCAAAACAGTCATGCGTACTTTCCCTGTTCGCCAGGCCACCAGTCCCTGGCTGAGCGCCGAACCACGGATCTCAGACCAATCACAACGGTGCAGTGCAGCGTTGTGATTGGTCAGGGGAGCCTGCCTGTTTCCTGGATTCCGAGACAGAGGGGAGCAGGGACGCAGGACACAGCGGCAAGGTAAGTGTATTTTTTTTAATTAAAAAATGTGCCCGGCGTGCCCCCCACCCCTGCTGCCCCCCCAACTCGCCCTCCCCGCCACCCGCGAGCCGTGCTGGCCGCCAATGCTCTGTATGCGGCTTCAGTCATGCCCCATCCCAGCAGTGGAAAGTGTGGAGGAGGCAGATACCCCTGGCCTGCAGACACAGTATATGCTGAGCATGAGGTTGGCAGGCTTTCACATCACCCTCATGGTGCCCTGCTGGATCAGGAGACACCAGCTGGCTTGAGAACATGTAAACCAAGGACAGAAGCAGCACGAGCTTTCCTCCAACGTGCCAACCCCAAGTGCAGCATAACCGAGGTGAGAACATCACAGCATCAATAAGTATGACAAGGCCAACAATCCTGAATACTGCACCCCAAAACTCAAATATGTGAAACTTGGAGCACAACATTGCACGGCGAGCTGTGTAGTGATTATTCCTATGCCGTCCAAACCTTGTATGTGGGTATAAAGAGGGCATCCGCACCCAGGCCTCTAAGAAGCATAGGTACAGGGCCTGTGGGTGGGGAGGGGCATTCCTGCATGTAACATTTGCCACGTTTATGGATGCCTGGGATGGGACACAGGATCTGGACCGGCCAGCCAGTGCTATGTACACAGTCAGCTTGTAGTGGAAGCATTGGGCCAGAAGAGAGGCGAGTGTTGTGGCAAAGAATCACGTGGGAACAAGGGAGACATTGAACTCAGTAGCCTCAGTAAGTTGTGGCAAATATTAGGGCACAAGTGGAAACACACACATTCCATAAACCAGAAATGTAAGAAGTTCCTAAGTGGGTGCTTCGCAATAACTCGCATCTGCCTCTTCCATCACACAGTCTTTCTCTATCTCTACCTATCTTTGTTTCTCCTTATCTTTATCTCTCCCACTCTCTCTCTCCCTGTCTTTTACTCTCTCTACCTCTCTTACTTTTACCCTGTCTCTCCCTAAATCTCTTTCCTTAATTTTTCTGTCTTCCTCTCACTCTCTATCTTACTTTCTCCTTTTTTCGTCCTTTCCCTCAGTGTTTCTTTTTCTTTCTCTGCTTTCCTTTCTCCTGTTGTCTCTTCCTGTCTCTCTTACCCTGTCTCTCACTTTCCGTGTTTCTCCTCTAGATTTTCCCCCATCTTCATCTCCTTCTTATTCTGTCCCCCTTTCTATCATTGTCGTTCTCTGTTTCCCATTGCCTTTCTTTCTTGCTGTGTTTCTCTCTCCTGAATTTCTTACTCTTGCCTGGCTTTCAGTCTCTCTCCATGTTTCCCTCTCCTTGTCTTTCTCTGTCTCCCACGGTATTTCCCTGAGTCTCTTTGCTTCTTCCAGTCTTGCTCTGCCTCTCCCTGCCCTTTGGTCTTTCCATGTCTTCTATATCTCTCAGTCTCTCAACTTCTTTCTTTCTCTCTCTCAGTGCCTTTCTGTGTATCTCTCTTGCTGTCTCTCCCTGTCTTCCTAACTCTGCCTGTATCTCAATGCCATTGTCGTGCTCCGTATCTAAGTGCCACAGACTATATCTGACTAGGAAGAAGTGCTTTTTAGACATAATAGGTCTCCACAACTGTAAGGACAGAAGTGCATTTTGGCAAGTCGATCCCACCAACTGCGGGGACAAATTCTGCCCCATATCTGTGTGAACGGAAGTACATGTGGGTCCCTTCTGTCATAGCATCTGCGGGGACAGAGTACTTTTGTGGCCACAGTTTGTCCTTGCATCTGCGGGGACAAAAGTGCACTGCGGGTCCAATCTTTTCTAGCATCTGCCAGGACATAAGTGCTTTGCAACCACAATGTTTTCCACATTTACATGAACAGAAGTGCTTTGTGCATCTATTCTGTCCCAGCTTTTGGGGGCACAGAAGTGTGCTCTGGCCACAGTCTGTATCCACACATGCAGGGTCAGCAGTGCACTATGGGAACCAGCCTGTCCCAGCGTCTTCAGGGACTGAAGAGCATTGTGGACCCATTCTGACCTAACATCTGGGCGACGGTGGTATGTTCTGAGCGCTTTCTGTCCCAGTATCTGTGTGGAAAGTAGTCTCTGACTGTTAAACGCACTGTGATTTGCTTTTCAGAAAAGCAATTAACAAATGTGCCCACTACTCATTTATCATTTTAATCAATGTTCAAAACGCCTCCTATTTCAGCCAATATTTTAGTATTATTATTATTTTATTTTGTGTTTTATAGAGCGCGAACTTGACCCGTTAGGGTATCAGAGCGCTTTACAGGAAACATAGAAATGTACAATAGGCTTGGAATCACAATAATATACAAAAGGTAAAAGAGGGCAGGGTGCAGGATATATGAAAGATAGTGGACACGAATGTACGGTTTGCGTTTTATAGTTGCTCGAAACAAGTCCCCAGGTTTCTAGGAGAGGTGACTAGGTAATCCGAGGGGAGGCGCTAGTCAGGAGTTAATCAGAGTCTCTGTGCTGGTTGGAGGCAACATTTAAACGAGGAATTTACCCATAAGGAAGGTTTTGGCCTCCTTTTTGAAGCGTGTCAGTGAAGGGATTCTTCTGATGGTGGGCGGAGAGAGTTCCATATTCTCGGAGCGGCCCCAGAGAAAGCCCGATTGTACGTTTTTTTCTTCCGGAAGCGTGCAGGTTGTAGCAGGAGGTCTCTGGCGGATCGGGAGTTTCTGGTTCCTCCGGATACCACAAGTTTCTGTGCAAGATAAGCAGGGAGTTTGAGTATAAGGCCTTGTGTGTGATACAGGCCAGTTTAAGCTGTATTCTAGCCTCAAGAGGAAGCCAATTCAAAGCTTTCAGGTGTGGAGAAATGTGGTCGAATTTTCTTGAGCTGGTAAGAAGTCTGGCGGCAGTGTTGAGGCAGGCTTTTAAAGGTGCCAGGGAGATCTTTGGTAAACCCGAGAGGGTAGAGCAGCCATATTCCAGTCTGGAGATGACGAGAGCTTGGACTGCCATTTTTAGATCGGCAGTGTCGAGGAAGGGTTTCAGTTTCCTAAGGTAGCTCAGGTGGAATCTGGCTGATTTGGCCATCGCGTTGATGTGGTCTCGCATGTTCAAGTTTCTGTCCAGGGTAATTCCCAGAGATTTGGCCGAGTCCACGATGGTCGGTGGGCAATCTAAGGCTGTGATAGCCTTAATCCATGTCTGCATCTCGGGATTGGTTTTTGAGGGGGAAATTAAGAGAAATTCTGTTTTCTTTGCGTTGAGTTTGAGTTGATTGGAGGCGAGCCAATGGACAGTGAGTTTCAGGGCTTCGTTCAGGGAGAGAATCTCCTCGAGGGATGAGGTCTTGATGTAGATCTGAGTGTCGTCAGCGTACATATGGTAGGAGATATTCGCTGTGCGTAGAACTTCGGTAAGAGGTTCAAGGTAAAGGTTGAAGAGGGTAGGGGACAGGGTTGATCCTTGAGGGACTCCAACCGTGACCCGAGAAGGAGCCGATAGGTTGCCGTTGATTAGGAATCTCTGTGAGCGGTTTTGGAGGAAGGACCTAAACCACTTTAGAACGGTGCCATCCAATCCCATCCTGAGTTTAAGGCGTTCGAGTAGTTTTTCATGGTTGACCGTGTCGAAGGCCGAGGATAGATCTAGGAGGATTAGGAGACAGGTTTTGCCTTGGTCAAGGGCTTGGAGGGCATCATCAACGATGTGGAGCATGGTGGTTTCAGTGCTGTGCCCGGGTCTGAATACAGATTGGAAGTCATCAAGTAGGTGGAAGTTGTTGATGTGTTGACTTAGTTGCTGTTGTACACATTTCTCCAACACTTTGGCTAAGAGAGCGATGTTAGAGATAGGTCTGAAGTTGTCGGGGGAAGCTGGGTCCAGCAACGGCTTTTTCAAAATGGGGTGGACTTGGCCTGCTTTCAGAGAGTCAGGAATGGATCCCTGCCGCAGAGAGGCGTTAATTATTGCAGTCCGTATATATTAACAGTGAGTTTTATGAAAGTGTGCTTTGTCGGCTCCTTGATATGAAACAAATATTTACAGAAGAATTGTGTCAGGTTGGTCTAATGTCATCATTTCTGATGAAAAATGTAAATGGTGATCTTACAGAATTATTGTCTACTATTTCCTAAATTGGTAGCAGTGTTATACTAGGGTACCTTGTAAGACCCGGGTGATACTGAAGCCACTCGAGTCAACACCCAACCACCTTACCCACACTCTTACAGATTAGCAGCTGGTGTGATAGCCCTCTACGATATGGGGAGTCAGACAATGGTGGGAGAATGGCAGGATGATCATGGATAGCAGTTTAGCACTGCTGCTGATGTTTCTGTACTAAACCACAGGGCTTCCTGACGGAACATGGATCTTTTGGATTTTTGCGATTGCCCGCACTCGTGTGGGGAACTTTCTAATGCACAGTATTACCTTCCTTACGATACACAAGCTCCTTACAAAAGGGGAATCCTGAGGATTCCCTTGCTGGTTCCATGAAGCAATATCTGTGATTCTCTTTACACCAGGTTTTGCTTGCATACCCTAGAGAACTTAATTGTATTGATTACTGAGCTAATCCAAGACGTTACGTGATGTGACCATGACCTCTTTCCCAGAGTTCTGGGATCCCCCGGGGTTTCCCCAAAAGGTTGGACATGTGCATGTGTGGCAGACTGAGAGGAGAAATCCTGTGGATTCCTGGGTCAGTTGTAGAGGGACATGCAAACCACAGTCAGTTAATGACTACACCATCTCACGCCCATCCTACCTCAAAGCCTGGCCATGTTGGAATCATGCGGCAAGTTCAGTAACCCTATTAAAACATCTCAAGAGTTTAGAGTTTAGCGGGCTGCTGGTGAAGGCAGGAATTCCATTTCCAATTGATTGATACGTCTCCTCCACCTGTCATGTAATTGGTGCCAGTGGGTGGATGGTAGGACCTTTCCGAAAGCTCCCAGGAGGAGTTGGCCTAACGGCTAGGGCGGTCGACCTCGAATCTGGGGAACTGGGTTCGAGTCTCGGCAATGACGCTGAACATCCTGTGATTCTGGGCAAATCACTTAATCTCCCCGTGCCTAACAAAAAAAATGAATGTGTCCTCATGTAATGCAACTGGTGCTATGTAAAGCGCTCTGATACCCGATTCGGGTCGAGTTCGCGCTATATAAAACTCTGTACAACCTACGTTTGCCAAAGTCTCTTTCAAAAATCCTACTAACATCATGTCATGATCTTGCCGTGATATATTTTGAGTAACAACATGCAGTGCTAATAGTAAAATATACGAGAGAATCTAATTTATTAGTGCCCTTCCTGTAATCTCTGACATATGGTCCACTATTCCAGGTCACTTTACGTAAAGGCACAGTGTCATAATTGTGAATTTAGGAATTGTATAGTAATTGTGTAGTTTAATTTTGTATCTATCTGGACGGTTGTGTGCCAAACAACTTTGATTAATACGATACATATCATTCTTAAAAGCCTTTTTCTGTACCTCAAGGTGCATGCCACTTCCCAAGGCACTGAAGAAGGAACAAACCAGGATTTACGACTCTAAATCAACCCCTGAAGAGCCCTTCATAGAAATGACAGTAGCTGCTTTTGAATGTGTAAGTTTCGCACTCAGGAGGCCAGGCGAGGGCACATTAAACACGATTGCATTATTGTGCTTGGAAGTATCACCCAGAATGAAAACATTTAATTAGTGTTTAATCCCCTATAATTAGCTAAAAAGCTATTAACGTCTGCATTGTCTACAGCAAAGTAATTCATTACACCAGACACTAATACACTTTAGCTTGTTCAATTGCAGTAGGAAAATCATTGTTAAAGTCAGGAGGTTTCCCTCCTTCAAAGTGTTTTTAATTAAAATGCAAGCGTTCCTGATATTACTCACTATCATTGTCATTTCCCCAGACTGCAGGGACCAAGTCACCTTCAGGGTCACGACCCTAGCCATCCTTATTTACTGCAGGCAGAACCCTCGGGCATCATAAACGTCGATGGCCCCAGTCAGGGTAAACTTTGCTACTGATCTTCGATCCATGTGCTGTATTCTAAAAACAGTGTCGGTCGTGCAAATGGAGGAATTGTAACCCTTTGACTGTGGCCTGCAATTTTTTGTGTGGCTGTTGCTAACAAAGGTCCAAAGGCAATATTTTCTCACAATTCTGTTTGTCGTGCAAATGGAAGAATCGTTATATTATGTGTATTTTTATAGTGCAGTATCACCCGTGAGGGTATCCTGGCACTTTGCAGGTGTGTGAGGCTAGCCTCGATGGGACTTACTCGAAAAGCCACATCTTCAGCTTCTTGCAGAATTCAAGAAGAGATGAGGAGGCTCTGATGTGGTGTGGTATGTCGTTCCATGCTTTTGGAGCAATGTATGAGAAGGCATGACCTCCCAGTATGATTTTGCAAATGCGTGAGGCATGTGCTAGTGAGAGTCTGGCTGAGCCTAGGTGCCTGGAGGGTTGGTGAAACTGCACCCAGCTGTTCAGGTAGGCTGGGCCTGTGTTGTGTAGTGCTTTTTATGTGTGGGTGAGAGGCTTGAACTGTTCACACTTGTGTATCGGAAGCTAGTGAAGTTCCCTCAAATATGATGTGAGTCCGGTATGGAAAGTTGAGGACCAGTCTGGCTACTGAGTTCGGGATGGTCTGGAGTCTTTTTGTGAGTTGGTTGAGGATTCCTACATAGAGGGTGTTTCCCAGTAATCCAGTCTGCTGTTGATGTGGGCTTGGGTGACATTTTTCCTGGTGTTAGGTAGTCACTTCAATATTTTTTCAGCGTCTTCATGGTGTGGATGCAGGATGTGGTGACTACGTTGACCTGTGTGGACATGTCCAGCTTGCTGTCGATAACGATCCAGAGGTTTCTTGATGGGAGTGGGTCCGAGGTCTGGAGGCCACCAGGCAGATTTCCACGGTGAGGCATCTTTTTCAAAGATCACCACTTCAGTCTTGTCTGTGTGCAGCTTGAGGCAATTGGTCCTCATCCAGGTTGCCACTTTGGTCATGCGTACTTTGAAGTTGTTTCTAGTGCTGGGCGTTTTGTTCAAGAGGGACAATATCAGTCGTGTGTTGTTGGCATCAGAAACGTTTTAAGGCATGGGCAAAGTGTGCTCTGGCCCAGGACCCAAATCTTTCAGGGGGCCCCCTGATAGAGCCACTTCTGTTCTGCAGAGAATCTTTCCCTGATGACCCTGAATAATTCTTAAACAGATTATTCATTTATTTTTAATGTGGGTGATGTATGAGAGTCTATTACAGACATTTTGCAGTGAAATGTTGTGTTTGTTTCATACAACATTCATAAAAAAAGTTTCTTTTAGATCAAAATGGGACCACACATATGATAAATGGGAGGAGGTCACAAAGATTTTTGTAGTAGTGTTAGTGAGCTGCTGCTGTGTTACAGTATTGAAAATGCACGTCACTATCCTGAATATTAGATGTAAACACATTTAGAATTTGGACAGGTGTGTCTGTGCACTCTCAGTGACCTGGCCACGGAGGTCTTGAAAAAGCTGAAATTGGATCATAAATTCAAAGCTGTTCCGAACAGGGGCCCCTAAAATACATTTGGCCCAGGGCCCCCAAATCCCTAAGATGTCCCTGGTTGGCATAGGTGAGTATGGTGATGTTGTATGCACAAATGACGTCTGCCATTGCGGTCATGTAGATGTTGAAAAGGATGGGGCTGAGCGAGGAACCCTGCAGGACTCCACAGTTGAGTTCCCATGCTTCTGAGGCATATGGTGGCAGGTGTACTGTTTGGGATCTTCCTGTGAGAAAGGTGTCGATCCATTGGAGGGAAGGTCCTTGGATGCATGCCTCATGCAGTTGTCTGATCAGGATGGGATGGGAGACTGTATCAAAGGCTGCAGAATGGTCCACTAGAATGAGTGCTGCGGTCTCTCCTCTGTCAAGGATCCTCCAATGTGATATGCGCGATAAGGGCTGTCACAGTACTGTGGGTTGGTCTGAATCCTGGCTGAGTAGTGTTGAGGGTTTGGTGTTTGGCGAGGTGCCTCTTGATGGCTTTTTCTAAGATGTTTGCTGGGTATGGTAGGAGTGAGATCGGACGGTAATTCGTAAGCTTGCCTGGGTCTGCTGAAGGTTTCTTCAGGAGATTGTTGATGGCTGCGTGCTTCCAGGTTTCTGGGAAGGTGGTTGTGTTCATAGAGGTGTTGAGGATGGGGGTGAGGGCTTTGCTGATGGGTGCTGAACCTTTGTTGAAGGCGCGGTGTGGGTAATGGTCTGACGGTTCCCCAGAGTGGATGGTCTTCGTGATTGCTGTGGTTTCCGCTTTGGTGATGGTTTTTATGTGGTCAGAGTGTTGCGTTTGTTCAATATCAGGAACCTTACTGCAAGGTTGATGGGGTCTGGTTGTGGATTGAAGTTGCTGTGTATGGCTTAATGGTTGTTGTACAGTTCTTCGGTTGGGGTGATGTTGCTGGCAGTTGCTGCTGGTGTGGTAAAGTCTTTGATGATCATGAAAATTTCTTTGCTAGCTCTTGTTGATAAGTTCGACTAGGGCCTTCCTCTTGGTTTCCTGGATTTATTGTGGTAGCGTCTATGGGTGGATTTGAACATGTCCTTGTCTGCTTCTCCGTGGCTTGCCCTCCACCTCCTTGTTAGTTGTTTGCAGTGCCTTTTGGTCATTCTGAGACCTTCCTTGTACCAGCTGGCTTGCTTTTGCGCTCTTGCTAATTAGCTTCTTTTTCGAGGGCTCATGGAATCAGCACAGTCGGTGATCCAGTCGTTAAGGTTTTTGATGTTGCTGGTAAGGTGGCCTGTTGCTCTGGTTAGTTGTTGTGGAGGGCGGAGGTCAAGTCCACCTCCGATATGTTGTTCCAGTGTTGGCATTTGGAGCCTGTCATGGTGGTTCTTCTGTGATGAGATAGTTTTATAAAGCACGCAATTACCCGAGGGTGTCTTAGCACTGAGATTAGACAGCAGAACCACCCACCAAACTGAAAAATGACTACTCTGACAGCAGCTTAACTAATGGCTTTGGTAACAAGGCACGTCTTCAGCTGCTAAATTGCAGCAGGGTAGGTTGGAGGCATAGAGTAGGAGGCAATGAGTTCCAGAGTTTCCCTGCACAGAGAGAGACTGTTCTTCCACCCCATCTTGCTTTGTTTATTCTAGGGATAGAGACCATTCGTGCTGAGCTGGAGATTCCTACTAGGACTATACCAGGAGAACCGTTCCTGAAAGTAAATTGGACCGGCCTGATGGAGGGCCATGTGGACCAGGCACAGTGCCTTGAAAAAGATCCTTTTTCTCACTGGTAGCCAGTGCAGACCATGCAGTGATTGGGATATGGATGCAAACTTGGGAATTTTCAACAGCAATCTTGGCGCTGCATTCTGCAAAGACTGCAGTTTCTTTACCAAGTGTTTATGAGTGCCCAAATACAGGCCATGGCAGTAATCCATCTTTGAGAAGATGAGAGCCATTATCACTCTCTTTTGAAGATCAAAGGGAATAAATGGGAGGATTTCACTATAAAGAAACCTGAAGAAGTAATCAAATTTATTTGTTCTGAGAAACATAGTTTGGTGTCAAAAATGACTCCCAAGTTTCTTGCTTTCTGAACTGGCACTGGTAGCGTGCCTAAATCCGAGGGCCACCATGACTCATTCCAGAAGGTGGTCTCCTTTCCAAAAAGCAAAACCTCGTTTTTTTCCGAATTCAACTTCAGACAGTTACTTTGCATCCAGCTTGCAACTTGAGGCATGCAGCTGCAGAAATGTATTGTCTCCTTTTTTTTTACATCTGATGAGATAGACACCACTATCTGAGTGCCATCAGCATAGGAAAATACAGCTAAACCATAGATATGAATGAGATTGATAAGGGGGTGACATAAATATTAAAAAGCATAGGGCTGAGGGAGGACCCCTGGGGCACACCACAGGGGAGGGAGTAGGGCGAGAAGCTAGTGTCCCCCATCTCCACATGCTGTTGTCTGTCGCTTAGGAACAAACTCAGCAGAGCCAGTGCAGAGTTTCCAGAACCCAGCGAATGGAGCCGATTTATGAGGAGTGAGTGGTGAACCATATCAAAAGAGACAGATAGATCTAATAAAATCAATGCAGCTTTGCCGCCCGTGTCGGTTACTATTTTCAATTCCTCTGAGGCAGCTACCAGAGCAGATTCAGTACAGTGGTTTGCTCTAAAACCATACTGTGAGGAATTGAGCAACTGGTTGGCATCTAAAAATGCTAACATGTCCTCATTCAGTGCCATCTCTAAAATTTTGGCAGGGAAAGGTAGGTGAGATATAGGCCTATAGCTTTCCACCTTCTTTGGGTCCAGAGAGGGTTTTTTCACCAGGGGGAGGATAGAAGCCTTTTCCCATATGATCGGAAATTTTCCTGTGATCAGTATCTCATTCAGTAATTCCATGAGTGGACCAGCGACTGAGCTGGCAACTATATTGAGAACCTGAGGGGGGCAGGGGTCTGAAAGGGCCCCAGATTTAATGGATCTAATTAGACTGATTATTTTTTGCTTGGTGAAGGGGGAGAATCTTTCAAATTGTGGGATATCTGGAGGCCTGAGAACTTGCTGTGGATCCAGCACGTCAGCATGGATTAAAGCATCTCCTGTGCACAGCGTGTTCTGAAAAGGAGAAAAATCTTGAATGATGGAATTGACTTTGGACTGGAAAAAACTTGCCAGCTTGTTACAGAAGGATTCATCAGGGTTAAAAGTACTACTGTTGCTCCATGTTGACAAAGATTTAGTTGTTTTAAAAAGCTCCCTGGTTGTGTTTTTTGCTGATCTTATTTTTTCCCAGAAGTATTTAGTCTTTGCTGCTTTAATTAGTGCCTTATACTTCGCAAGTAATTTTTTATACTTGATTTTTTCTTCTGGACAATATTCGTTCCTCCATTTGTGCTCTTGAAGCCTGCATTTCAATTGAAATGCTTTTAATTCTTGTGATGATGAATGTTTATAGAGAAGTGGATGATGTTATGGTGGGTCTAGGTGACGGAAGTGGGTCTGTTGATCGTGATGTTGTTAAATGAGGTGAGACTGGGTCCAGGATGTGTCCTGCGGCATGGGAGGCATGGCCTGGGTGAGCCCTAGGTTTCCCAAGCTTTCAAGGAGTGCATCTGAGTTGGGGTCAGTCAGGTCTTCTAGGTGAAAGTTAAGGTCTCCTAAGAGGATGTAGGCGCTGGATTCGATGGCAAGTGGGGTGATGAAGTCCAAGATGTTGCCTATGAAGTTGGCTTGGGAAAATGATGGCAATTCCGGGCCTTTGTTGGCAGCTTTGCCTGGTGATATTGTAGTCGGCGGGTATGGGTGTGGCAATGTCTTGTTTTGAACTGTCTCACAAAAGGCACTCCAATACACTTTTAAGGCTATGGAACAGGGGACATAGCACATTAAACAGCGCAAAATATTCTGGCTAGCCTGTATGATTGTTACAAGGGATTAATCCTCAATCACCACTGACTCACCAATATCTTCAATAGATTTTACTTCATTAGCTACAATGTTTCTTGAAACACTTACATTTTAATATACGAAAAACATCATTGATCTATACATACTGTAAGGGCTCACCTGTGTTTACTGCAGGGACGGCATGGATGAACACGACGCTAGACCCCGACTTCCCTCACCCACCTCCTTAGCCCAACAATGTCAAAGCCAAAGAGGGAAGGTGGGGAAGGACGGAAACAAAACAAGGGAAGAGAGAAGGGGTAGACGTCCGCTGGGTCTTCTGAGAGGGTCTTCTACCATCCTAAAAAGGAAAACATAACGTGAGTACTACGTAAGGGTCAAGCAGGTGTTATATATTGTCCCACCTAGTTCCTAAGGGATACCTTAAATAGGAGATGCCAACTATGTGCAAGGAAACTAATCCCAAGGACGATGGGCCACCTCTGCTGTCTAGAAGGAGGGACAAAAGGTCATTAGGCAATAGGACTGTGGCAGTAAGCAAGAAAATCAAGAAAAGAAACAAGATACAGACCTTGGTGAGAATCAGCGTAGGAACAGTAGACCCCTTAAGTAAATCAAAAAATATTGTTCCCTTTACTCCTGTACACAGGGAAAAACCCAAAAACTCATTTCCCTTAACAGGAGGAGACACGGAACAAAAGGCAAAAAAGGCAGGGGCAAAAATATATAAATTGCACTAGCGAAGAGCTAAGGCACTTCGTAATTCTAATAATGCTTTCTTTTCTTCACAGAAATCTGAGGACAAGAGGATCTCATGAAATGCGCGAGAGAACATGGAACCATCAGATAAGTGCTATTCCAACATACACATAGCGTGGAAATGTCCAAACAAACAAAGACACCGTGATGCTTTAAAACCCCTTGCCTAATTCTATCTTGCAGAATCAGGACGCAAAAGGGTTAAGCCCAACAAGAGCTCTTGAGATACAAAGTAACCCGACAAGAAAGAGCAGCCTGCAAACAGCCCCGGAAGAACACCCAAGGACCCGGAAGCAGAGGAGCACAACAGGAGCCAGCAATGCGAGGAACAACCGAAGACGAAAACCGGAGGACAAGCCTAATAAACCGGTAAGCTGGGAGATCTGTAAAGCGGTGGGAGGCCTGGCGGGGTCCGAACTGGAACGCGTCCTTTTATCCTTCAGACGCCGCCCCCGGCTGCCGTCAGAGAACAGCGGGCGGGGCTCTCGGCTCCGCTCTGAAGCGCGGACGCCGTCGGTTGCGGCGTTAGCCACGGAGCCTGACACATACGACATTATTAATTAGTTCATTTGTACAATAAAAACACAATATTTCATCATAGCAATTTCATCAACACAAACAGTCCCCTGAATAAGACACAGCGACGGAAGACTAAACAGGGGTCTCCATATTGTGTTGTTAAGAAGATATCTGGGGCAGGAGGGATGGGTGCCTTGAGAGCGTGTGATTGTGTGCGCTTGGTATGGATGTGAGAATTATGTGGGGTTTGTTTTATGTTGATGAAATTGTTATGATGAAATATTGTGTTGTATGTATAGATCAATGACAGTGTGATGCTAGATGCAACTTCCTGTGAACCTTTACAGTCTGAACTACTGTCATGAACAATTCATAGGAAAGTCAATAAATATTCTCTTTAGTTTTAATCTGTTAAACTACAAGAGATTGCTTGTCATCTACAAGTCAATTCTATTAAGCGTCACAGAAGCTATTTGTGTCACCAATTGCTGTCACTTGAATTAACACAGTGTCTACCTAATGCTGAGTTACATCACTCAGTGCACTGATTTATTCAATTATTTGCAACCATCAATCCGGTCTAAAAAGTAAGTGTAGTTCCTTAAGACCAATGATTCCAAGGGCAAAGTAATTGTTACTCTCAACAAGGCATATCTCCACCAAGATCAGCAGCAACACTACACCATGCGTCTCTCAACAATGGCCGCCAGAGCAATCCCCAGTGAATGCGGAAGCAATGATATCCTCAGCCATACCTACCGTACCTTTACATCTGTCACTGTCATTTTGTATATCAGTGCTTGTAATATATGTATGCTGTGTCACGCTTTAGTGATCATTTATCTTCCATCATGCCCTCCTTCCCTGGATATCCACTGAAAACTGTTACGATGTTCTATGTTTCCATGTACAGCATTTTTTTGTCAAAATGCTCTGGTGTGTGGGAATATAATAAGTATACAGAGCGCATTGGGTGGAATGCTCAAGACCCCTGCCCTCTAGAAGTGTAGGTGGTCTGTAGCTTTCCAGCTTTCCCATCATTGGACTGTTCTCAGTAAGTTCCCTGGAGGGTAGAAAGGCACGAAAAGTGGCTTCTGTGGAGAGTTGAGTTTCACAGGAGTCACTCAAGTGTGTCCCTCTTACTTGGACATCTGGGACACGAAGCTTCTATCAGATGCCTGGTGGACATCTTTTATCTAGCAGTGTCGCAACTCAGGAAGCCCGGGATGACCAGCCTCATCCCGCCTGCCTCATTCCTGTAACTGAATATATAGGCTGTTTCGAACCCAAGACAGAGGTGTTCTCGTTGTACCATAGATGATGAAAAAAGGATATTAGCATGAAAGTGCCACTCTGTATGCAAGAATAAAGGATTTATAAAGTAATTAGCTGGATCTTAATTAGGCAGAAGCTCCTAGGTAGAAGGAACAGCACACCTTCCTGCTCAGCTTCTCAAATATGTTTGGGCCCATCTGCAAGTCCACCTTCAGTGACAAGTACCATAACCCATATACATCATCATAGCCAAGAAGCAAGCTAGATAGACATGGAACATGCATAATGTTAAGCGATATGACAATACCTCCTAATTGATTCATGAATATGACTAGATACTCAATGCTAGAGTTGTTGTTTGAAGTTATGTTTAAAAAACAGTCATTTGAACAGCAACGTATACCGTATTGCTGACCCAAAAACTACCATTGATATAATACCATTCATGCGAGAACAAGAATTCGAAAAAGTAAATGGTTCCCAGCATGTTTGCTCAGGGATATGCAATTAAAGTTAGAACTGGAAAGAGTACAGTACTTTATGAGTCAATTACATTTATCCTCCTACATACACAAGGACTCTCAAGGTGTGTCATTATAAGCCTTTGCCAAGAGAGCCATGTACGTACAGCTAAGAGACGCCCCACCCGACCCGCTCATTGTGTTCATAGGATTCCTGCCTTCTAGCCAGAATTGTTTCCGCTGCCTTTTTTGCAGTGACTCTGTTGAGCTCTGACTTAATCACTGCTATCTGCTGCTGGGCAGTTGAGTTGTCAGTCCCAGCAGAAATTGCCAAGACAAGATGAGCTTCCTCATAGGTTTTTGGGGTAATTCCTTAAGAAGCAGTTGATTGCACTTCTGACGGTTCAAACTAAACCTAAGGGTTTCTCCCCTTACCCCGGCTTTAAAGGCATCCCATACTACCCAATTTGGGTGCTCCCTCTATTTAAGTTTAAAAACTCAGGAATCCAAACGTTCATATGTGCAATATAGTCCGGGTCAACTAGGAGGCCTCTCTCAAAGGACCAACTCTGAGCAGTCCCTGTTTGCCCTGCCGAGGTGAGTTCAATTACCAAAGGGTTATGATCAGACATAACCCAAAGAAATCATTCTATTTAGCACCCTTTGAGTAAATCTGGTGTCAAACGAAAGTAATCAAGCCGGGCAAAAGAACCATGGAGGGCCGAGTAATAGGTATAACCGGGATCTGGTGCCTTTACCACAATCCACGCATCCACAAGGCCTTGCTCTCTCTCCAGGCTCCACAAGGCTCTAAACACTCATGGTTTGCGACCTGAGTAAATGCTGGTTTTGTCACAAAGAGTGCCCCGGGATCCATTAATATTGAGATCCCCAGTTACTGTACAGGGAGCGGGACACAAAGTCAGCTCAACCAGCATAAAATCTAAGGTATCCGGATCATTCAAGAGTGGACCATACACTGAGCATAAAGTGAAAGAGCCTGTTTTATAACAACACTCCATAATTGCCAATCTACCATATTTATCTGCAGAGCTGCACCTAAACGCACACGTCTTCCTCCGTGCAAAGATAGCAACTCCTCTAGTCTTCATATCTTGGATAGTAAACGTTATCAGTGTTAGGCCTAGTATCTCCAGCAAGTTCCTGCTAGCCCTATCTATGTGTATTTTCTGCAGACAGTAGATATCTGCCTTCAAGTCTTTCAAATCCTCCGCTACCCTTCTTCTTTCAGCCCCATCGTTCAGACCACAGATGTTTACTGTGGCAATACGTAGCTTAAACATATAATTGGTCATTATCAGCTATCCTCCTGGAAACCTCACCCATTATACCCTCAAACACATCTCTTGAGTCCGAATTAATGACCAGTGCATTAAAAAACATGATTGCACATTTGTTGTGCATAATTAAACCTTCCCTTGTAGTGTGCTCCGCTCCTCCCTGATGCCAACAAGTTGCATCCCTCCCCCAGCTGACCCAGCCCCTCCCACCAAAACCCAATCCCCACCCCCAGACTCCCACCTCCCCTGACCCCTCCCACCCACTCCCCCCACTAAACTCGTTAAGCAATCAGAACACCATGGCCTGGATGATGGCTCCCATGTGTATCCTCTGTAGGCTCTCCCCCGACTCCTGTACCCATCTTCACCAAAAATTACTGCAATGAGCGGAAAAGCAGGAGAAGATTCCCAGAAGAAAGCCATACTAACGTAGGAGACAGAGAAACCCCCTAACCAGTGTTACAACCAAGAAGAAAAAAAAACAAGACTTAGAGAAATTCAATAGGAACCCTAATTCGGAAGCAATGGGGTGTAATACAACTTTGCTGTAGCGCCATTTGTTTTACACAAAGGGGCATAATGGCCCCTTCAATACCACAACCAAACCCCAGTCCAACCCAAACTGTATTCAGTTCTCAGCTTCAGAGAGACTTCCTCTGCGCCCTTGATGGAGCGTGGATGTTCTTTGTCATCTATCTTTACCAATTCCTACCTGGAAAAATCATTTACGACACTTTTTACTGGATGAGACATAATAACCTACTTGTCGAGAACATGAGTCGCATACTGCATCGTAAAAGCATGCAGTGTTTCAGACAAATGATGATACAAAAATGTAAACAAAATAAGAAAAAACGAGAATTTCATGCTGATGCACTTGTGTGATGCGAGAAAAGATGAAAATGAAATTAATATAGAGTTTTGTGAATAACAATCAAATGTGCATTAAAAGGAACGCAATATATGCATAGTTGTACTAGAGAAAATGTATAAAATGTTCTTTGCTAAGAACAACTGACATAGAATGATTATGAGCCTTTGAAACGCATATGAAAAATAATACATGCACTGAAAAGTGTCACGTTAAAACTATGCTTGCATGATAATTTGCCAAATAATGACGAGGCAGGAACATTTTTTAGTACTGCTTCATACTGACATGTAATTCGTGAAAATAGTCATAACTGAATTAATGACGAAGATTAAATGAAGATGCAAATGTATGATTTTTTTCTTTAATGAATATTATTGTGATAATGATTCAGCTATTTTTCATGTAGGCCTCTGAACTTTTCTTTTCTTTATGCTAATGTAAAATCATGTGAGGCAGTCACCTAAGCCCTATGAGAACTTTCTGCAAAGTTTCACTTCTGTTCTGGACAACAATGAATTCACTTCTCCCTAGAAACATATTCGATAGAACTGTAGCAAATATTGTTGCAAACCCAGGGAAAGGCGCCTGGGAGTGAACTGACTATGGACAAATGCAAGCACCACCTACTTCTGTGGAAGTGACGAAATGCTAGCTAAATGGAGTAAATGAATATTAATGAGATTTGCAAAAGGATTACTTAACTCATTTGGAATTGTATGATTTACTGATCACCCCACAACAGCCCACCGTGAGTGACCAATGAAAACCCCATGAACTTATAGAATTGATACGTTAAGGGGTGTAAACCTAGAACATTTGGAGTATAATTGCCCCATCAAGGAGGAGACAGGGGCTGGCTGTCATTTTTCATTTTTTTGCCTGACATGCTATCAGTCTGACTCTCGATTTCTTATCATTTCCTATGACCATTTCCACTTACTCTTGATGGAAGATTCTGATGTACTTAACTATATTTCAAATTGCGACATCTAATCCTGTGCTTTGCCGGCTGGCAAAGGTATGCGGGAAATAACCTTTCGGCTGAGGGGTTATCTGACCCCTGCTGTGGCACGCAGTGCTGCAGCTTGAACTTGGACTGAGTTATCTGAGCGAACTGCCTTGCTTGGTTTGTATGATTAATAAACTGAATCTGTATTTTCCCATGCTCTTTGTAGGCTGAATCGTTGTTGTTGAATTTGATCTGTACTATGTTGTGTAATTACTTGCATTAACAAACATATCATTAAATTTAATCTCAAATGTGTTTCTGATCTGTCTACGCAATCTAAGGCAATAGATAAATGTTTTCCCTAAATTATCTTTATCGATTCTGTCTCATTCTTTTGGTCATATTTGTTATCCCAAGAAATCTAAATGAGTGGTTAAAGAAAGTTTTGATTATTGAGTTGTGAAGGTTATGGTTAGGTTAGCAATTATCTATTCCAGGTCCTCATAGGATAATTGCCTGCATCTTCCGAGTATTCTAGTCCCTATCAGCTCAACAAAAAGATCCACCGGAGGACCTAAGTTGCGTGATAATGGTGGGTAAGAAATGAAAGTCACTAAAATAAGGTGTTATAGAAAATGGGCCCAAGAATATTTGGTTATTATATGTGGTAAGAAAATTCTAGTAAGCATTACACTGGAACTCCCTGGTACAAGTTCATTCAAGTATTCCTTGGCCTGGACTTCAGATGTGAAAGTGCAGGTTTTGCCTTTAAAGAGGGTTTTCACGCAGGCAACGTTTTGAAGGTCAAAAACTCCTTAAGTACACAACTGCAATTATCATCCCAGAGCAGGAGGTTCTTAGTACTTTATGAAATTCTTACACTTTTTTTAATTTGCTCTCACCTTGGAACTATTTGCATAGTCTAACAATGAGTTAATCTCGATATGCAGTGCATACAATCTGTGCCGTGTCACATACAGGGAGTCTCTACCCCTCCTCGTTCTTCTGTTACTTATTGCTGTATTTTAATTGAACTCCAAATTGAATAGCCTGTGGCCATTTGATTTTTATTATCCCAGAGAGGCCAGCTTCTGCTGTCAGTCAAAGCCTGCATTTCGAATGCTACTTTAGAGAGCAAATTGTTAAACCAAATACACAAAGGTGCATATTTAGGTATCGATTTGAAATGAGTTCCCTTGCTATCCGTCAGTCACTTACTGTAAGTGAGAAGGTTATTTACCATTACAGGCCTCAAATGAAACCAGGTCTCAAGGCTGCCTGGAATTTGTTTAAATGCCATTAAGGCGGGATTTGAAGCACGATAAATTATGGATAAAAGGTCAGCAAGCGAAAGGCTGCTGTCTAGCTATTAAAAGGGATGTACACGAGGAAATAATCGTTATCCTTTTCAATGATTCCAGCAGGTCATCTGTTAAAATTCAAGGCCAGGGAAATTGCTGTTTAGTCAGAGGGAGAGGCGTGCACTGAAACTCAGTCTGACTCTTGCAGGATCAGCATGGCAGAGCAGACTTGGTTGCCTGAGTTAATAAAGACCTCCACCAGACGCGATTTGATGAAGAGTCTATGAATGACTGGAAATATCCTACAGAGATAGAATTTGAGGAGTTTTTCTAATAAAACATGTCTGTGATAATAAAATAACATTTTAAATGTTCTTCAAAGGCCAGCAGTGTTTCTGTTGCTGGTCCAATATGATGTTAGGTCCCGTGTGCTGTAGAGAGGACGTCCATTTAATAAACTGTTTCATTTTTACTGCTCTCATCACAGGTACTCGAAATGTCAGGCGTGGCACTGGGAACAAATAGATAGTTCCTGCACTTCTGCAGGAAAATGTGGTGGCCATCAGTGGGTCTCCCCATAAAGGTCCACGTGTACTAGGTGTGCCAGGCACTACAACGAGCTCCCTGTATGGCAAGCCTATCACACAACAACTGGCTCCTGCATGTGGTCAGAGTCTATAACCATGGTTGCTGTACTGTTTCCAAGTGTGCTCCAATGACCCTCGCCACATCTTGCTGGCCTCTAATGGACCACAGTGGAACCTGTGGATAACTGCTGGAGTATCTGAAGGTGACCAAAAAGATCGCGGACAAAGTTAAGTGGTCCATTCTACTACGCTATGGTGGCTATTACATAAAATGTTCATAACATTCACTGATGGGTGAAAAAGGCAGACAGCAAGAGGTTAACCCTCTGCCGGGCCCAACAGGGCAAATACAATTCATTGATGTCTTCCGAGTACTCTTTAAGGTAAGTATGCAAATAATTCTTCAAGTATTTGCCAGCTCATATTGAGGGAAATGAGCATGTTCCACAAAGACATCCTGGGGGTAGGGCACTTGCTCGAACTATTCAAGGTACATACGACTCACACATCGGCAGCATATGGGACTATCACTCTAAATAAAGAGACTGCCTGCAGGGTGGACAAAATGTCAGGGAATGACTCAAAAAATAAGTTGTGTGGAAAGCCTAGACGCAAAAGCAAACCAACGCGGGGCGGGACTTCCAGTTTGCAAGACCGCTATACTCTATGATCCCTTCACCCGGCAAAGACTCATGGGGGCATATGTACAAGTCCCTATCATCACCACAACGTCACTTTTTCCGACGTGGTGGCGATAGGGGCTTAGCCTTATTTACAAGGCAGCGTTAAGTCACTTAACGTGGCTTAACGCTGACTTGTAAATAAGGCCCCCTTTCACGCTATAGTTAGCGTGAAAGGGGTGGGCAGTGGGTGTTGCGGTGGGCGTTCCACTGCAACACCCATTGATTTTGATACTGCCCCTATGTACAAGGGCAGCGTACATAGGAGGCAGCACCAAAATTAAGACCAGGAAAAACCTGTTCTTAGCTTGGCGAAACAAGGAGAAATGCATTATTTCTCCTCGTTTTTGCTTTTTCGATGTGTGCTGCCTTGTGCAGGACACATGGAAAAAGCAAACTGCCATGGATTGTTTATGTACAGGAAGGTCCCCCTTCCTGTACATAAACAATCTGTAAAAAAATGCATGAAGCAGCACGCATAAAAGTGACAAAATGGCATTTTAGAATTGTTTATGTGCAGGAAGGGACACCTTCCTACACATAAACAATCTGTAGAAAAATGCATGAAGCAGCACGCATAAAAGTGACAAAATGGCATTTTAGAATTGTTTATGTGCAGGAAGGGACACCTTCCTACACATAAACAATCCTCCCCTGCACGCAGACACCGTTGCACTATGGCCTGCGTTGGCGCTACACTATTAAGTGTAGCGCCAGCGCAGGGCGAAATGCAAGGCTGCACCATATCCATGTAAATATGGTGCAGCCTTGCGTTTCTGAAGTGGCGGAGTGAGGCGTTAAGCCATGACGGCTAATGCCTCACTCCGCCACTTCCTCGCACATATGCCTCGTAGTTGCATTGGCTTTCTGCTTCGCTAGTTCGTCCACCCTATTCGGCACCCCACACCTTTGTTGCTTTTGTCCCAGTACTGAACCCTTGTGGTGCTAGCTCTGTTTCTCTGTTTGTTTGGTGTTTTTTCTTCATTGTTGTGTCAGGAGCCCAACCACTTGCTGTTATTGTGGTCTTTGATGCTTGGGCATTCCGGTGAGCCGGTATCCAGGCCAATGTCTGCTCTCACAACCACTACACCCACTCAAGATTTTGCTTAGTGTATTGTCCTGCACTGCTGAAGTCTGCTCCGAAACCTATGTCCTCTTTGTGACTGGCCATTGATCTAATTCCTTTCTCGTAAACTCATACAGATTGCGTCTGCACACCTTCCAGAGCAAGTGTTGGAAGGTGTGGTGGGTAATAACTGCACTTTCTAGGAAGGTATGGCTATTCCTGAATATACCACTTGGGATATACATCTAGAGTGGCGATACTTCTACACAAGTACTTCCCACTGGTCATAGTTATTATATGCAGAGAACCACTGGAATACTGTGTACTAGTATTTGGTAAACTGAAGGGCAGAACTGAACATTAAGTAGTGTGTATGCCCCCTTCCCTTCTTGACAGTACAGTAGAATCTGCAGTGCTCCTCGAGGTCTCAGCTGATACTCTCATCCTGGCTGTGGACATCAATGCAGTAATACACAAACAGCTGAAAACATGGCGTCTCAAAAATGAAAATGAGATGTTGACCAACATAATCTCAAACCACCATGCCAGACGGGATTAGACAGTCTCTGAGGCCAGGGAAATAGCTGCAGGTCTTTGCAGATTACTACAGCTCATTGTATGTTCTGCATCACCTCTCGGACGCTGAGCAACTCCAACCCCTAATTGCAGATCTCCTGCTCAAGGCTCTCAGTCCTGCTGACTGCATGGTCTTACATTCTCCAATTACAGTACAAGAGTTCTCGGAGGCTATCACTGGCATGTAGTCAGGTATGATACCCGGACGCAATGTTTTCCCGATTTAATTTTTTCAATGTTCGCCTTCTCACCAACCCCTACCTCCTATAGCTATTCAACAAATTGATACATAAGTGCTCCTTGCCAGACAGTTTATAAGGAGCAATGACAGCAGTCATCCCAACATCTCAAACCAAGGTAGACCACTGGAGCTTTCATCGACCTATTTGCTCATCTCGCTCATCAATTCCGAATTGAAGGTCCTAGCAAAAATACTTGCCAATGACCTTGTTGAAGTCATTACAGAACTAGTGCCCCAAAAGCAAAGTGGCTTTATGCCTGAACAAGGAACATGACATAGCCTTGGACGACTGCATCTGGTAATGGCTAGGAACAACGAGGTGGTGGGGCTGCAAGCTCTGACCCTCATCAACTTTAAAAAAGCATTCTACTTTGAGTTGTCGGTTTCTGTTGACAGTGAGTTGGCAGTTTCTGCTCCAAGTGCTTACCAAAACGAACTTACTTCATTGCATGCTCCTGGCCACTCTACAGTGACACATGGCCATGGGTAAAGGTTGTGGGGCTATATTGAGGCACTTTGAGATTAAGTGGGGCACGAGACAGGGGTGCTCACTGTTGTCCCTGCTCTTTGCCTCAGTGGTAGAGCAATTGACCGAGCTGATAAGAGAAAATGCTCTCCTGAGGGACTTCCAATGGAACGGACCGGTGGAAGATCTCATATCTCTTAATGTGGACACTGTCCACATTTTCATGCAGCACCCGCTTGCTACCAGTGACAGATTAATGAGCATCCTAAAACTTCAGAGAGAAGCATCTGGCCTGGGTGTTAACCAATAGAAATCAGCCGCAGTACCACGGGGAAAACACATAAGCTGGACAGCTGTGGTGACCAAACTCCTTGTAATCATTGGAAACTTTAAATATTCACTTTGCTCCAAACCCCCAGGAAAGCCAGGACGTCAACATTCTCCCCATACTCACCAAAACCAGTGCAGATCTTAAAAATGGTCCACTCTGCCTCTCTTGATATTGGGCAAGAACGCTTTTTACAAAATGATAATTCTATGTAAGTGGCTCTATACACTGCAAAGCCACTCTTACATCATACAAAGCAACCTCTTCAATAAGCTAAAATCCAAGGGAAGACATTTCCTGTGGGATGGAAAGCAGCCTAGGATCTCCTTCCTCAAATGCACCATATCTGTCTACGATGGGGAAATGGGAGCTGCTGACTTGTAGCACACACAAAAACGTTTTCCTTCAGGGTTGTGAGGTCCTGCCAGGAAACGTGATGTCATTGTTCTTTCTAAAGAATAGTAATATTCCAGTTTGTTTCCTTATAAATGACACCATTTTGAAGCCATAGGATTTTTTTCTCAAAGGTGTGACGTAACAGCACTCTTAAATGACTTGCAACACCAGGACTTCCTAAATGAGCAAAACAACCAGTTGTCAAATGTAAGCCACTCTGCACTCTTGGCCGCCCACTGCAATTTGGAATGACTTTTCAGGCCCCTCTCTTGTATGTATCTATATGTTATTTCTATAGAGTGAACCTAGCCAAATTGTAGCAGAGCACTCTACATGGTGAAGGACAAGTGTAAAGTCGGCGAGTGATGAGAGAGGAAGCTGAGCTGTGGACAGTTAATGCATTGTGATGTAGTGTTCTTTAAAGAGGGGAGTCTTCAACTCATTGCTAAATTGGAGCAGCGTTGGACAGTCCTGATGGATACCAGGGTGTTGTTCCAGATCCTGGGCTCAGAGATCAAAAAGCCCTGGTGTCTTATTTTTCACTCTTTACACTTCACTCGCTTTCTCTTTCTCCCCTTCTCTTGCTCCATCCCTTCTCTTTCCCCACTCTCTACCTCTCTCTTGCACCTTCTTCAGGTTTCTACTGTTTTTCCTGCAAAATATATCCTATTCAATAACTATTGGGCAGTGCCCACGCGGTAGTTATTCTTAAGATCTATATAAATACCAATACATTAAAATCCCCTGCACGTTTATTTTTTCAGATTGCAAGTTAATCTCAATTCTATTGCAAACTGACAAAGGGATGCAAGCGGTCTCACAAAGTGTGATCGATAACCTGTGTGAGATGCGTCCGCTGAGGTGGAGCCTGCCTTTTAATTATGTGAGGAGCCCACGAGTCTTTCGTCCTATATCACTCCTGAGATCGGTGAACAGTGTGCAGTTTCATGTTATCAATGTCACTTATGAAATGGATGTCAGTGTGGACAACTGACATGGACCAATATCTAATAGGATCTTTTTCATATTCTGATGCCATTGTGTCATGAGGACTCCCCTGGGGCTCAGCCCTCTTCTAGCTTGTTCTAATATCCATGTCAAGCTCTAAGTGGCTTTATGACAGCCCCAAGATACTGTCAATAAATACATCTATATCTGTGACATGAGTATCTGATGATATTGTAATAAACCATTTAAGTACCTTTTCCAGGCAGCCATGAAGAGTTGTTAGGACAAAATCCTATACAATAACTGTGATTCATGGCGAGGCTGGTATGGATTGTGATCCTCCTGAACTCTTTCAGTCTCTGACTTCGTCATGTATTGTACCATGCTCACTGACACTGCATTTGTATGCATTATTCTAAAAGTTGGAGAATTGTTCTCCCTGGGGAGACGAGTGGACTTTCCAGTGTGGGAATGCTATGGAAATTTGGTGATCATTCACAAACTGTTTCAAAGTACAGGTCCACCTTAAATACAATCAGAGATTTACATTTGTTAAGGGCAAGAATAAATCACTTTCCAAGGTGGGAATGGTAAGCAAACACCACCAAAATAAGTAGGGGTGTATGTATGTATGGGGTATTTCTATAGAGTGAACCGAGCCAAAAGGCAGCAGAGGGTGGTAAAAAGCAGCAGAGGGTGGTACAAGGACACACCTAAATTCAACAAGTGATGGGAAAGCAGGGGCGTAGCACAGGCCCCCGCAGCCCCCGCGGTGCGGGGGGGCCCCCAAGCTCTAGGGGGCCCCCTCAGCACAGCACTCTGGCTTGAGAGCTCCTGATTGAGCCCCTCCACGTGCCTTGCAGGGAGGCCCCCTCAAGTTTTGTTACGCCAGTGTGGGAAAGGTAGCTGGCTTGTGGATGGTTAATGCATTGTGGTGTAGTGTGGGAAGTCTTCAACTCTTTTTTAAATTGGGGCAGCGTTGGGGTGGACCTGATGGATGCAGAGCTGTTATGCCAGAAACTGGGTACACAGATGGAAAAGGCCTGCTGCCTTGTTTTTTTTGTCTTTTTACACTTCTTAAACTGCAGTCTGACTGCAAGTGTGCTTGGAACTACCAGAGATGGTGTAGTGGATTGTAGTAAAAGAGGTTTCTTCATAGTGAAAAAAAAATTAGCATGTGTTAAATATTTGCATGTTTCAATATACACCATGTATAACTACATGTGTGCAACTGCTTATAATCGGGTATGCTCCTGGAAACCAGAAACTTTTGCAGCTTTCAAGGAGTCCTGAGACTTCTAAATATTCTGAAACGAACACCCACATATATGTAGGCATAAACCTACAGGTGTGGGTGCACGTTTTATTTTGTGAATTATAAAAATACATTTTAATTTGCACTTCTTAATCCAAAATAGAATTTAAGTGCACAAATAGCTTTGTGGATCTGTCTCTCAGTATGTGCACATAACGTTCTACCTTTTACTAACACCCAGGGGATTGGTCAATATGCTGCTGTTAACATTTGTTCTCGCCTCATAAATGCTTATAATTATCAGATTGACTTTTTCTTGGAGTAAGAAACTGGGTTATTAGTTAAGGGGGGGGGAGACTCAGCCACCTTACATAGTAAACATAATCCTTGTCATTATGCACCACTAAAGTCACTAAATTAACATGAGTTTACCCCACAGGTAGCTGTGGCACAGAACAGAGAGGCTTAACTTAGAGGCAATGTGTAAAGTATTTATGCATTACCAAAACAGTAATAAAGTCAAAATACCACATAAGAAAAATCCCAAACCAATGTGGGCAAATAGAAAACATTTTAATCACTTAAATGACACCATAACAACAAAAATCCTATAAGGGCCACCAAAGAATATTGAAAGTTTTTAATAAAAATAGAACCAAAAACTTATTATGCGCCAATAATGGTCAACTGGACGCAATAGACCGGGACCCAAGCAAGATTTGAGGCTGACCACGCTAGAGCATAAGTCGGATACAGAAACCAAGTTTGGCCCTGTTGGAATTTTTATCTCGGGACTAAGGACCTAATTATGATGTTGGTCAGACCACCACCGACAGGCCGTCGGGGATGGTGGTCCAGCCGACTGACAGCCCTTCCGTCCGACCGTCGAATTATGATGCATGCGTTAGGACCCTCAGTGGTCGGGGGGAAGACCGTCGCCTTCAACAGGATCTGAGATCCCGTCGGGATGGCAGTCGGAATCGTATACCTTGAATGGCGGTGGTGCAGAGGCAGGCATCGCTGTTAGATTATGATACCCCTTTCCGACAGCCCTTTCATGTTGGATAGACTGCTATGAAAAGGCTGGCAAAAAGGGACTTTGGGGGCCCCAAACAGGACCGAGTCCGTCATGGCCCAACATAAAGTGGCCCAGGGGGCACATGCGTTGCCCCCATGCACGTCAATGCACCGTGTGTCGTGCACCACATGGTACATGGTACACAGTGCATGGATGTGCAGAAAGTGCTCATTTACACTGCGGCTTGAGCTGCAGTCCTGGGCCGCAGCTAAAGCTGCCGTGTAAACGAGCACTTTTCGATTGCTAGTCCGACAGTCGCATCGAAATGCAGCAGTCGAACCGCTGACTGCTTGTCGGTCGGTCTCTTGACCACTGTGATAGGGGTCAGTGGACCGACAGACCGCTATCCTGATCGGGCCCTAAGTCTCAAAAATGGAAGTCCAATATATTCAGTGTGTCAAGGCAGCAGGCTGTAGCTGAAGAGGAAGCCACAAGGTCAGGTAGTCGCTGGACGAGTTCCTAGGAAAGTTCCCAGTTGGGGAAATTGAGAAATTTGAACTTCACACCCAAGGAAGGCCCCTCTCTGCCTGGATACTTTTGGCGCTTTCACCGGGTCAAGATTTCTTCGTTCGCACATAGTCACTTTTTTGGAACTTAAGATTCTTCCAATGCGGTAATGTTGCAGGCTGTAGCTTAAGAGGGCTCCAAGAGGCCAGATATTCGTGAGGCTCCACTGAATCAGATTTGCTGCTGTGGAGAAGCTCAGGGCATGAAAAACCTGAATCTTTAGTCCAGCGGCAACGCTCCCTGGTTGGGTGGGCTTGGCACATTTGTCCGGGTCCTCTGGAGGTCCTTGGAGCCAAAACATTTCTAAGTCCCAGGTTTTCAGGGGTGGTAGGGTAAGTCCAGCCAGACACAGCCAAGTGTTCCAGTAGTTGGGGTCAGGACTCACTCCAGCAGAGGCCAGCTGCAGGGTTCAGGGAAAGTCCAGTTGCCACTGGTCAGACTGGCAGTTACAGGAAAAGGTCTCCTGTAAATTGTTGTGTTCTTGTAGCTTGAACAAGAGGTCCAGCTTATGACACTTAAAGTCCAAGTATTTGTTATGGGTACAAGAGAGAGAGCAGGCCTGGTACTTCAGTGTCACAGTTCAGGCCTCTTCTGATGTTCTTCAGGTCCAGTAGTATTCTAAGGAGGGTTCTAAGGATGCCACAGTTATGCCTGAAACCAGGTTGTGGGTAGGCTGACTCCTGGCTCCTCCTTAACCAATGAAGTAGAGGTTCCCAGTCTTTACCCTACCTACATTTGCAATATTTCTTGTGTGCTTTACTGCCAACAACCCCACAGTACCCATCTCTGCCTAACTAAAAGATGGTGAAACCCTTCTTCCCATGTGCAGATCCTTTGTGCCCACCCCCGAAAGTGTACTCAGGAAATGAGCAACACCTCCTCTGTAGTCACTTCAAATCAGTTTGGTGGCAGCTCCCTCTCCAATGGGATTGGAGCTTGCCTGACTGGGAGAAGAAAGAAAGGAGCTTGTCCATGTGTCATCTGACATCAGACTGTGACAGGGAAGGCCTTTTAGAAGTTAATTAAGTTCCTAGGCACTGGCCACACGGTCATCCTGCCAGAAGAACAAAACCACATCCCCACACCCAGGTCTTTATCTCTGCTCTGAGTTTACATACCTCACTCAGGGCTTGAGCATTCAGAAGGACTGTAGCTGGAGGCTAATGCACATTAGTCTCCAAAGACTTTAGGCAGGGAAAAGGTAATGTTTAAAAGTACCCTTTTCTTAATATTTATTTAAAATCCAACTTCATCTGTGAATTGGGTTTTTATGAACTATTACATAGAGTCCAAGAAGGAGATTTCTACGTGTTTCCTAGCCGAAGATAGCATTATTACATTTGATAGTGCACCCCTCTGTTTCTCTATGGACAGCCAGCCTTGCTACAGTGAAAATAGCTTTTAGGTTCTAGTCACTGAAAGGACATGTTGAACATTAACGTTTTTGTTCTGGCATAACAATAGTAAAAAAGCAAAAGTTGTTTTTCCACTGCTGGTATGTCACGCGAGGAAGCTTTCACCTCCTGAGTACTCCCACAGCTCACCCACCTCTCATGGCAGTAATTCCTGGACAACTGTAGCTTCACTCTCGTTGTCTATTTGCGATCAATAAAAAAACCTCAGTGAAAAACATCCCTGTTATTCAGCTACCAATCGATAATTCAATATATAAATGCTGAAAGTGGGAGCATGTTACATGAGGTCCCAAGACATTAGGTGAGTTGTCTGCCAGACCTCAATGCGTGAGACTGTGACACCACCTGCCAGAAATGGTATTATGACTTAGGGGCCGATTACGATGGTGGAGAGACCGCCACCGCCGGGCCGGCGGTGGCTGTCCTTACGCCATCTGGCTCCCATTTCCCCCTGCCACATTAGGATGGCGGGGGGAATCGTGCCACAAGCGTGGCGGGCGCAAAGAGCGCCCGCCACGCGTCCGCCACAGGCAATCGTTGCGATTGCCTGGCGGAGCGGATCTGACCGGGGATATGGTGGCGTGCCTAGCAGGCACCGCCCGCCCGATCACAATGCTGGCGTCAGCCTGCCTTTCCATGGCGGTTGAACCGCCATGGAAAGGCTGGCGGAAGCTGGCTTCGGGGGGCCCGTTACGGGCCCCCCGGGGGGGCAGTTGTGCACTGGGGGTACCCATGGTACCCCCTACATTTCCATGCACAAGGTGGCAGGCACCGCGTGGTGCCTGCCACGTTGTGCAGGGAATGCACAACATGGCCATTCAACATTGCGGCGGGTGCTGCAGCCAGCAGCACCCGCCGCAATGTTAAATTGCCAGATGCGACCGCCGCGGTGGTGGTCGCATCATGATTAGGGGTGTGGGACCGCCGCATGACAGGCGGGCGGTCCCGATCATGCTACGATGGCGGGCAGACTCAAGTCCGCCCGCCCGCCATCGTAATCGGCCCTTTAGTTTTTTAGAGGTGGGAGACACAAATTACTGAACATTGACTCAAATTTTTATGCTGCCGAGGAATGTTGGTCCTGACCATTCAAATTATGACATGGTTCATAAATATTAATGCTGAATTCTGAGTTTGCCAAAACAAAATCCTTATTTATTCTCACTGCAGCATAGCACAGTTGTGTAAATAAACTGTCTTTAAGCACCTGGACTTATATGTCTTCAGAATTATCATTTTGCATGTGTTATGGATGGAAAAGCAATGGTATTTGGACAAAATTTTGAGTTTTAAATATCGAGTTGCAGAAATATAGGGAAACAAATATCGTGATCCCAAAATATCATGAGACAGAACTATCGCCAAGAATATCGAGTTTTCAGGTAATTATTTTTTTCATGAATATCGTTGTTGTTAATATTGTTCTCAACAATTTAGTTGTAAAAAATATCGTTTTTTAATTATCTTTGTGTGTTTTTGTTTATATATTATTTTATGTTATTATAAGTTTGTATAATTGTTTATAATATTTTTAAATATAGTTTGTAATTATAAGTGATTTATAATTTTAAATGTAATTACTAATAGTAATTTATATTGTTGTAGTGGGTTGCTAGGTTTGTAGGGGTGTAGGGCGGCAAGTTAATTAGGTATAATTATTTAACAATTAAGTATTAATTGATTATTAATTATTTAACTGATTATTAATCGTGTAATAATTATATTTTTTAAAGTTATATATTATGTGTGGGCTGCTGGGTTTGTAGGGGTATAGAGTGGGAAGTTAGTAATAATTAATTAAAAATTAATGTATTATTAATTATTTAATTAATTATTTAATATGTAAATTGTGTAACAATTATATTTTTTAAATTATATATTACGTGCGGGCTGCTGGGTTTGTATTGGATAACATGGGAATTTAAGTAATAATTAATTGATTAATTAACAAATAATTATTAATTTATAATTAATTATTTAATTGATCATTTATCACGTAAAGTTTGTAATAATTATATTTTTAAGTTATATGTTAGGTGTGAGCTGCTGGGTTGTAGAGTATAGGGTGGGAAGTTTTAATTAATTAATTAAAGATTGATTATTAATTTATTACTTAATATATACGTGATTATTAATTATGTTTATTGTGTTATATTTATTTGTTTTAGTTATATTTTATGTGTGGGCTGCTAGGTTTGGGGGGTACAGTGTGGAAAGTTAATTAAGTAATACATAAATGACAATTTTCTTTACTTGATCACTAATTATTAAAATGTTTAATAATCATACTAATTGTTTTTTTATTTTTATATATATTTGTTTTTAGTTAATAAAGTTGATATTAAAGAGTTTTATATTTATTATATATTAATAGGGTTACGTTTCATATATGTTATGTGTTTTAAGTTGAGTACTTCCCTACTGTCGCACAGACTGGAGTGGGAATAGTAAATATTACCTCTCTGAAGTCCGAGCTATCCCTACTGTTGCACAGGCTGGAGGGGGAATAGTAAATGTTACCCCTCCGAAGTCCAACGCTTTCCCTATTGTTGCACAGACTGGAGTGGAAATAGTAAATTGTACCCCTTCGAAGTCCAACACTTTCCATACTTTTAAACAGACTGGAGTGGAATAGTAAATGTTAACCCTCCGTAGTGCAATGCTTCCCTACTGTTGCACAGATTGGAGTGCGGATAGTAAATTTAACCCTCTGAAGTCTGACGTTTTCCCTACTGTTGCACACCCTGGAGCTGGAAAAGTACATTTTACTTCTCCGAAGTCCAGCGCTTTCTCTACTGGCCCACAGACTGGAGTGAGAATACTAAATCTTATCCCTCCGAAGTTCAGCGCTTTCCCTACAGTTGCACAGACTGGAGTGACTGTCCTCAGTGTTTTCCCTAGTGTTGCACAGATTGGAGTGGGAATAGTAAATTTAACTTCTTTGACGCCCAATGCTTTCCCTGCATTTGCACCGACTAGAGTTGGAATACTAAATCTTACCCCTCCGAAGTGCAACGCTTTCTCTACTGTTGCACCGACTGGAGTGGAAATAATAAATGTTAACCACTCGAAGTCCAATGCTTTCCCTACTGTTGCACAGACTGGAGTAGGAGCAGTAAATGTTACCCCTCCGGAGTCCAACGCTTTCCCTACTGTTGCACAGACTTGAGTTGGAAAAGTTATATTAACCCCTCCAAAGTCTAACGCTTTCCTTACTGTTGCACACACTGTAATGGGAATAGTAAATTTGACCACTTCGAAGTCCAATGCTTTCCCTAGTTTTGCACACATTGGTGTGAGAATTTTAAATTTAATCCCTCCAAAGTCCAAGGCTTTTTCTACTGTTGCACATACTGGAGTAGGAACAGTAAATTTTACCCCTACGAAGTCCAATGCTTTCCCTACTGTTGCACAGACTGGAGTGGGAATAGAAAATGGCACCCCTCCGAAGCCCAACGCTTTCCCTACTGTTGCACAGACGGGAGTGGGAATAGTATATTTATTTTTCCCAGATATGCAAATGTGTGCAGCGAGCGAATTCTGCAAATGTAAGGGATGCTTGGGAGCCGGTACTATCTTTAATTGATTGAATCACTCGAACCTTTGTGATGACAAAGATTTATTCTTTTTGAGTTGTAGTGCAAAGAGTTAACATCTGAGCTGTGAAGTGCATGCTTTAATTGTAATTGTATTTATGTAGCGCTTTCTACCCCTGACAAGGTGTTGAAGTGACAGTTATGTAAAAAAAAAATTGCTTTACTTACAGCCTGGGTATTACTAAAATCTTTATTTTGGAAACACCATTTTGTCTTAAACCTTTTTGCACAATTTGTAGCAGTCTATCTTATACTATGTGCAATGCAAGTTTAAAATAATGACCTACATATTCACAGTGCTTTTTATCAGACTGTGACCACGTAGCACTGAAAATACACAAGTCACTATTCTCCACTGCACCAACAAGATTTAATTCTGTGGCTCTCCAGTTACAGACACAGACCTCTGCATTACATTAACTAATAAAGGTTTCATAATGTACTGTAGTGCATTTCCCACTGAGTAACATCTTTTTTAATGTATTTTTCATTTAAGCTGCGCTTTACTTTATATGTAGCTACCTTTCAGTGAAAGACCAAAGAAACGTACAGACTATTTAGTTTTTTTAAGCCACGCCTTTGACCCGCACCCTACACTGACCCCGCCCCTATTGCATACAGCTTCACAGTCCCATACTCCTTTTTTTAATGCACTTCGACCACTGGTTGAGCAAGGGGTAAAAGCAGTACAGAGCGATAATAATTAATAAAAATGGCCTGCTGCTGCTCACTGTCCCTTCACTGGAGCACAAACTGGATGCCTAGTGCAACGCACAACCGTTCACCATGGTTCAGAGGTGCATGTTTGCTGTCTAGAAGAGAAATTGTAGAGGAAGTATGTCCTTCCTGTAAAAAATCCTATGCCCAGACAAATTGTTAAATATTTCACACATTGTTTGTGTGCTGTACAGTGCTGCACTCATGTAATGTGTGGAATGTTTGGAGAAATTAAAACATTTCTCCTTGTTAGCACCTGCTTCAAGGAGGCGTTATTTTTTATGTAAAGCCTGGTAAGGCTATTTTAATAACTGGGATTTGCTTCAGAAACTATGGGTGCATGCACTGATCCACCCAGATTACAACAAAGTATTGCCCCCTGACACAAAGGGCCTCATTACGATGCTGACCGGAAACTTTCCGCCCGACACCGTCTCGAATTCGGGAACCGACCGACTCGTGGTCGGCGGTTCCGCCTGACAGATTACGATGCGACCGAACACTATTCGGTCGGAGTCCCATTGTTCCCTATGGGAGCCCGTGCTCTGACCGACAACACAGGCTCCTATGGGGAAATTGGGTGTGTGTGTAAAACCCTGCACCCTGTCGCAGGCACCCCACGGTGCCTGTCACACTGTGAGGGTTTTACAGGGGGGTCCCTTAGGTACCCCCTCGGTCCCCAGCTGGAGGCCTCAGGATGAAGGGGGCCTTTAAAGTAACTTTCCGACAGCCTTTTCGTGTTGGACAGGCCGAGTCGGAATGGCTGTTGGAAATAGACATCGTAATCAGTCGGTCGGAAAAGCTGTTCGTATAGGTGCATGATGCGGTTCCGACCGACACGAATACTCTGAGAGCCAGTTGGAACCGATTCGGAATAACCGCGCAGTTTACTTTCCGGCCGCGAACATCCTAATCGGTCGGGCGGATTGTAAACCGACCAAGTCGTCGGAAGGGTTTCGACGCGGTCTAGGAAATTCCAACTGTCGGGCGGAGGCTTTCCGCCCGACATCGTAATGAGGCCCAAAGTTGTGGAAAGCAGAGTAAAGTGGTATTTGTGGTGAGAGGGCACCTTTCCAGTGCAAAATACTTTTTGCAGAAGAAAGTAAATACCAATGAAAGAATTTGTGCTGGTGTGCATCACTTTGCATGACATTGTGCCGGTGCAAACCCTTAGTAAATCTGCCCCTTGTGTCTATGATGTTTTGGAAGCTGCCCTGTCTTCTTCTCTGTAACGCTGCCTCCGACGCTATAGACATAACAGTCACAAAACTACTGGGAGAGAATACGGAATAAGAAATCTATGGCCTAACTATGCAATGCAAAAAACACACGTGAAGCAGGAAGAGGAATTTTACGCGATTCATCACCATATCTTAATCACATGCTAAGATGAGATTGGATAACAAATCATTTCCCACGGTGCTGACAGCTTCATCTGATTCGCAATCCAACCAGCCAATACCTGATTGCATTAGTACAACAATGATGTACTGCATCAATTTAACAAAACGAGCACAATCCTTTGCATCGAGGTTTTCATTTTTTTAGATTTTTTATGAAGGAACCTGAAGCCAAGTGTTGGGAAAATCAACAACAATTAAGAGCTTGAATTATGTAAAATGCAATTTTTATGATTTTCGAATCGAATTTGTTAGTACGAAAATGACGAACATTATAAAAAGACACATTTGGAACCTTCACACTTCCTTTAGGGCATCCATTTATCTTACGTTTTCCCCTCTACGGCACAGATGTGCACCGCTTAGGATGTAATTCATAGGGAGAAGGCATCAACGTGGCACAGAGGAAATCACAGTGCAGCTTACAAGACGAGATTCATGTGTTATGAGGCAATCATTTAAAATCTATTTTGATTGATTTTAATTGTTTTCTGACACTTGAATTGATGGTTTTAAGCCTTTGAGCACATAAAAACAAAACTTGTTATCGGAAAACACTTGTGTTTGTATGGTGCCTTATTTCTTTGGATGAAAACCATAATTGATATTTTAATTTTAAAGCAACACTTTCCGTTTCGAGTAGTACAGGCGGGTAGGTCCTGTTTTTCCTAAACTTTACAAATTTCTTCCAACTGTCCACTGTGGCGTACAGACATCATAACAACCCCCCACGGGCGCGATCCGATATGTCCTACAGTAATTGGTTGCTCAGACCGCCTTTGGGTTATTTCGCACCCTCACCACTAATAATTCTCTGGAATTGATTATTTTTTCAATATAACTTGAACAGCTGTACATCTTAAGTGCTTAACTTGGTTGCACCACAGAGTGCAAAGAAGCAGAAATCTACGATTGAGTCCCTTTCAAGAATGAATTAGCATTCACCTAGCTGACCTGAAAAATCCTAATAAGATATTGATACAAAGCCATGCAAAAATGGGAAACAATCCTGTAAACTCCACATGAGGTGTGTCCACATGACAGAGACCACAGCATAGATGAGGCACCAAATATTACCAGCGAGCTATTCAAATTTCATCCGGAGATAACTGACCCATGGCCGTCCAATATTCTGAACTACTTGCATTCTTTTAGTCAACGATCTAGGACTCAACATCAATGAGCAATCTTCTCCTTTCCCCCGTCATTGCCACCCACCCGCTATGTTACTTTTACCACTTTTAACCCACTTTGCTGCAATCAAGTGCTGCAGTCGTCTCACAGAAACAGAAATTCAAATTTACTTGTACAATCATGCTCAGTGGCCTGCCTTCAAAGGTTCCTCACAACCCTTGCTCAGTTCAAAATGCATCTATTACATAAATCCCTTCCAACTATACCATAACAGTCAAGCATTGGACCTGTTTTGACGAAGTTTATTAAACATCCAGCCGTCCACTCCTGAATAAGATTGAGGAATGAGAGGTCACAAGAGAACTAAAAACGAGATCAAAACAACAACCTTTTTCATGATCACCACTGTGGATTCCAGCCGAGAAGAGGAATTGTGTTATCTCACATCATCCTCAGAGATGATCCACTGTCTTCACTTGAGGAGCGCAAACTGAAGTTCTGATTATCTCAGCGGCAGCAGACATGGATAAAAACAATTGCTCCAGTAAATAAGTATAGAAGTCTCTCCTCCATTTCAACCTTTTAAAGCTTAGTTGGGTTTCCCATGGCACCAGAGTATTGGCCCTGCCTTAAAATATTTCGATGCATCTTCTTGCAAATGTTAATACGTTAAATTCCATTACATTGATGGTCTTTGATCCCTCTCTGGCTAGAAGACGTATCTGGGAAATGAAGCATCAACTCAACGTAAAAAAACTTGCCTCATAGACATTAATTCATCCATGAATGAGGGAGAATTATCTTTGTTGTAATCTGATCCAATGTGGAGGTTCTGGTATTTCAGGCAAAGATCGTAGGAATACCTTAACTAGTTACCAGGCCTCACCTTTGCAGTGCACCTACCTTGGTACAGAAAGCTTAAACTGTGAAGTGGTTTTATCTGACATCTTCCTTTTGGTGTATGATCAGGCTTCCAACTGAACTTACTTAGAAATGTCATCCTTCTCTGCACCACTTGGAACTCATCATATTACTGATAATGTAGAAATTGAATTATTGCAGCAGTATATACAGATGACTGTCTAACCAGGCCTTGAAAAGACTTAATGAAATTTAGCCATACAACTGCATTACATGGCTAGCTGTCAAATTAAGGATCTACTTCTATTCCCTATGCACAAAGGAGTATTGGTCAAAAAGGAACCTGCGGCAAAATCCACAGAATCCTGGTTACACTGGCTTTCCACACTATTACTGGTGTAACTTTTATGTTTCTCTCTCACTCATCATCACCATAGGCATAGTCAAATGTGCCCTAATGAGACAAAGTCAGCCAATCAATAAATCCTTTAGGTCAAGCGGGGTGAATGGCCAGATATGCTTATATATGCTGTGGCCAAGCTGCTACAGAAAACTAATCTCAAGACGTACTCCCATGACTTTAGAGACCAACAGGATGAACCAACTCAAAAACACAGAATGAATATAACATCTAGACTAAATTCATAAGAGAAACAGAGAAAATATGTATTAGCTATTAAGCACAAATGCCTCAAGGAAATGGTGAAAGAGTAATGGGAAAAGAATTGTTTTAACTGTTCTAAAGGTAATTAATGTGAGCACTTCTTGACAGACTCTCCTATAAAACTCAAAGCAACTGTATGGGGAGAACATAAACATTATCAAAGAAATACTTTGATAAAAAATAGACTTGGGATTACCCCTCCACACACATTTTGGTCTGTAAGGGGAGTTACTGCCTGAATTGTTATTGCATGTAACATGGCGGAAACTATACTCCAAATAGCCCACACCCTCCTCAGACAACATTTCCCCAACAAAAACCAGGTGAATTATTGAGTTTGGTAATGACCCCAGCTGAGAGTTTACAGGGGAAATTGTAGATACAAACGTTGATTCCTCATTTCCGAAGGGATTAATTGAAATCCCTCAGTAGACCTGCTTATTACTGGTGCCTTCAGCATTGCTGATTCCCAGTGCAGGAATAAAGATACTGTAAGGCAAAAAGTGGTCTGACCATTAGATCACAAGTTTGGATATAGATGGTGAACAAGGCTCCTTGAAAAAAACTATCTTTCTAGAGCACAAATTTAACAGTAGCCTGTCTTCAACAGGTAAAGGCTCCATGAGGGTGGATACACTTTTGGGACATCAAGGTAAAGAAGAAAACCAAGTCTCTAAAAGTTTCAGGAAGTCAATAGCACCTCTCACCAGCCGATGTTCAATGCAACAACTGACTGTTTTTCACTGACAGTTCTCTGTTCTGTTTGCATGTTTACCAATTCTTCGCTTTCCTAAGCATTCAAGTCCAGCATCCTTTGCTCTGAGTAGAGCTCCACTGCCTCAGATGCTGCAAGTTGCCTGTGGTGGAGATACCTGGTAGAGGTGGAAAGGCTTTGGCAGGGCGGATGATCCTGGAGTAGGCCAGAAAGGTCATGTTTTCATCAGATCACTGCAAGCAATTCATCATGATTGATTGATGTTGTGTGTATACTTTTGTATGTTCAAGTTTTACCTCCAAGCTATACAAAATACCATTTGAGGAAATCTGTATTTGAGGGTTTGCAGAACTTAATTACTGCAGAACAGTCAAAAGTCTTCATCTACAAGTCTCCAACTCCTCTGGCACACAACCTAGCATAGAGATGAGGGCAGAGAGACTCTTGAGCTTATAGGATTTTCTCTTGCATTTCATTTTCGGGCTTCTCAATGTTCCTTCGGCACCCAGTTGGGTCCAGTACATCAGAGAAGATGGCAAACCAGCAGGCAGAGTGCTCATATAATTCCAAGTGCAAATTGGAGATCTGCTTTTTCCAACCATGTTAGTGCTCTTCAGTCAAAAATGTTCACCAGCACAAGGGAAAATATGCTCTTCTTGCTTTAGGAAGGGGCAAAATCTCAAATACCCAGATCTGCTGCAATGTCACTGGCCACATATAGGGAAAAGCTGCATTTTATTGTGCATTTCTCTAGCCTAAAGTTTACCAGACTAAGCTGTCCCTTAACTAGTCTTCTATCATTTATACAATATTGTGACCACATCAAATTCTCTGACAGCTGGTCAGGTCAATGAAGCGTAGCATGTGATTTCCTCTGAACTGCAAAATGACCGACGGGCTTGGGTTAATGGAGATAGCTTGTCTGTCATTTGTTGTCATCCCATTACAAATGAAAAGGAGACAGAGAAGAGGGAGGGTTCCCAAGACTTGGTTGCCTGACTCTCACTGAATACAAAGAATTCGGAACGTGAGTAATTGGAGTTAAAGGTTCCAGAAAGACCTCTTTGATTCGCCAGGTTACCTATATTTAGCCTATTCATGAAAGCCATGGCTGTCACTGAAGGCGGTTTATATTTCCTGAGGGGCTGACAATATTTTAGGTGACGTTTTAACTCACAACTGCCCTTTGTAGTATGTTTAGTAGTACTAAAATAGTACTACTCATACAACAAAATGGTATTTACTAACCTACGTGCGGCAGTCTATGCCTCTTCTGCTCCTATCTTTTCTATTCAGAGATCTCTGCCTGATTGCTGAGATCTCTGCACGTTTCAGTAGTAAATGTGGGAGGGACCAGGGGTGTGCCTGGAAAATGAGTAATACTTTTTAATAAATAGGAAGAGTTTAGGCAGGAAAGGAGGGGTCAAGGACAGGTTAAGGAGGTGTTTAGGGAGGAACATACACCCGCCCACAAAAGAGTAAGCCCATTACTATTCACAGACTTTACTTCTAAAGTTTATTACAGCCAAAAAGGACCCACAAAAGTTGTACATGCACGTCCAGCACCATGGCCACTCACGGGAACTACAACATACTCCCATACAAAATAAAGGAGACAAGGCCTTACAATAAACTCCCATAGGAAAGAATATTAAAATTAATTAACTCATTTTGACTTTTATTTAATGTTTAATATATTATATATAACTTAAAAAATGACATTTTTTTAAATACATTTTTTTATTAATTTGACTTTTAATAAAAATAATAATAATTCATTAAAATGATTTCTATACATAAATGTTAGTCATTATAATACATATTAAATAAAGATAAACATTTTACTTGAGGTAGAATTTGTTTCAAACATAAATCTTTAAATAAATAATCATATGTTAATTCCATATATTTTATTTAATTGATTTTTAATATATTTTAAAGATCGTAGTTATGCAACTTTTTTAATTGTTCTTGGGGTAAAAATATACAACATTATTTTACAGTGATATTGAATATTAAAATATTTGTACTAAATTACTTTTAGGTCTGCTAAACTTTTTTATGTATCTCTATACCTTATCGTATGGAGATCACGTTCACTAGGCACATTAAACAGGCCTAAAGGCCGTTAGCACTCACCTGTGTTAAACATTACGGGCCTAATTTATGAGAAGTTTCGCACCGCTGCAACAAAGCAGCGATGCAACACTTCTCAGTGCGCCTTCCTTGCGACACCCTGGATGCGCTGTATTTACAGTATGGCGCATCATGTCGCAAGGAGTCACAGATATGTCAGTATTACTGACATATCTGTAGGCGCAAAAGTGACGCATTGCTGGGGTGTGTCTGAAAACAGACGCAACTCCAGCAATGTATCCTTTCACATGGGGCAAGCCCCATGTGAAAGGGCCTGCGTCACCCTTACGCCTGCCATGAGGCAGGCGTAAGGTTTTGACGCAATGGCGTCCTAGAAGTGGTGCACTGAAATCTTATAGATTTCAATGTGCCACTTCTACGAGACTTTTATGCGGGGGAACGCCCATCCTGCATACATTATACCTGACGCAGGTATAATGTAGCGCTGGGGTTTATGAAGTGACACATTTGCCTAGATGTGTCACTTTGTAAATATGGCGCAGCGTGGCGCATTATTTGCGCTGCCGCAGCGTCACAAAAAGTGATGCAGCTGCATAAATGGGGTGCAGGGCTTCATAAATAAGGCCCTACTTCTGTTACCTCTGGGATCTGTGCACGAGGTAGAAAACCACACCTTAGTACGGAGGGGGTTGTGAAATCAATGTGCATTAAAAGCACAAGGATTAGGAGTTCTCTTCAAGTCTGCGTGCTAAGGCCTTTTCTCTGCTGATCAGGGCTGCTGCAAGTCTAGGCAGTATTTGAGTTGGTTACTATGATTTTATCAACTGTATCCCAAGCCTTGGATACCATGGCACTCCCATTGGTTTATCAAGTACTCCCTTTTTATTCAAGGCCCATAGTCAAGTGTTGGTAGAAGGCTCTGAAATCAGATCCCCTAGGGCACAGCAATCATAGATAATGAATCATGATCCCGAGCCAGTTTTGTACTTGATTATGTAAAGAAAATGAAACAATCCTAGTATTTTCTGAGAGTGAGATTTTACCTTAAAGGTTAGCCTGTTGCTTAACAAAGTGTAGCAAAAACTATTGCAAAGAGTGTAGGGGGGAAGGCAACCCTATGTACATAAATCACGAACCACAGTGTGTATCATTTCAACTATCTGTTCTCACTTGGCCCAAGATTTTCATCAATATTACTAAAAGAGGGTATCAATGTTACCCCAGTCAATAAATGCTTGCAAATATCTAGAGGACTGTGACCAATCTGAATCTAGAGTCTGGAATTTTAGGTAACTTGGAGGGGTTGTCCTGAAACGGTGTAGCCTCCTTCCAGAAACTTCGAACCAAAAAGATTGCAATGCAGGGACCAAACGAAAGGTCAAATGGGGTGTTACTGGCTGCCAATAGAACAATGTAACAAGAAATGTCCTAGACACAGCTCAAGTTGTCAAGGAATGCTGGGAGACTAGATAGCACTTTACAGTTGGCACCCCATGGTATTCACAGCTTTATGGGCTGCTGCATCTTTCAAATAGATGTTTTGTCATTTTTATTTTATTCAGTTTAACAAACACATGACATATAAATAGCACACAAGATAAATTATACATATCGAATAAATATTATTCAGAACAATAAATAAATACATAAATCAAAATTTAGAACTCATTCAGCTAGATTATGTCATATTGTTAGCCCTTTCTCGCACAATCAGGCATTTATCATTTTACTTACATCCATTATTTTTCCCAGTGGACTCCAACTGCACAGTTGATTGATGGAAGTCTTATAATTCTGCCGCCACGTCGGGAGTCAACTGTACCCAGTCTGTGTATGTATCTTTCACAGATCTCCTGCCCTGGTGTATTCGAAGAACAGGTGAGAAGTAGACTCTATCGCAACCTTCACAGCCTGCATAATCAACTACTGCAGGATATTCCCTGCCAAAGGCCCATCAGGCATGAAAGGGGGACATGTCTAATCAAAACAAAATGACTTTCTGTGTACATTTGGTGCTAGTGTGAGAAGATGGAGCCTTGAAGAGCTCCTTGTGGAAGAGGAGTTTGGCTTTAATGGGACTTGAGATAACATTTGCCAGTTTCATTACCCAAGAAGCATGGATGGCCATGTTGAATGCCACTGATAGGTGAAGCAGAACGAGAAGGCAATATTTACCCAGGTTTAGGATGTACAGCATCATCAGATATTTTTATCTTTTCTGTTTCAGTGCTGCAGCCAGTTCCAAAGACTGATCGATGACCATTTAGTAAGCTGTTTCTTTTTATGAAGACTTTGCAACACAACTATCCAGGACTTTAGACATGAAGAGGGGGCCAAAGACGGGCTGTAGTTTGTTTAGGTCTTCAGTTTCTAAGTCTTTTAAAGTTTAAAGTCCTGAATTTTTTTAACTCAGCTGTCCATCTAAAGCATTAGAAGAGTGCTAGGACTAATTTAAATCCAGCTAAAAACGATAGTCAGAAACCAGCTATGTGTAACACTTTCTTCTTCGAGAATACCTAGTTTCATACCACAACGCAGTCTGGTCTACGTCACAACAATATCTTGTTGTATGACATATATTGGAATTGAAATAAATTCTTTGGCTTCAATGTTCAGCAGAACATTTTTAGGGAGCTATCTATATATATATCTATATATATAGATATATAGACATATATATACATATATAGATGTATATATTACCCACTGGCGGTCGCCAGTAGGTAATAGTTAGGACCTTGTTTCTATTCAAAAAGCGTTTTTTCTTTTGCCAATATCTTTGGCGCTGTTTGACGAATCTTCGTGAAATTTTCAAAACTAATGGTTCACTCAGGTCCGCTCCTGTCTTGAAAGTTTCGGGGTGATTCGTCAAGCGGGGGCCGAGAAAAAAGGGGGGCCTCAAAACGTGTTTTCCCCATGTTAATTTCCATAGGCACTTTAGACAAAGCTACAGCCCGAACTACTGAACGGAATTACACCAAATTTGGCAAAAAGGTAGGTCTTGGTCCAGAAAGCGACCTTTTTTTAAAATGGTGTAAATCCGTTCAGTAGTTGCTGTAGTTGCTGAGAAATTTTAAAAATAAAAATGTATATATCTGAGCACCGAGGAGGATTTGCGAACCCTCCCGAGCAAGTGCTTAATTCTGATTGGCTGCCAACACTCCAAACCAGAATGTGTTGGCAGCCATCTTGTGACTCAGTAACCGAGTCACAAGAACACAGTAGAAAAAACATTAAAAAACAAGAAAAGGGGGCAGGGTAGAAACACCCTGACTGTAGGAGAGTAGGATCTGCTTCACATGGGTACCCCCACTTTTTGCTGATGCTTCACTGTTTTTCGACCTTAGTCTGGCTGGGGCCCTGCTAATCAGAACCCCAGCCTAGCTGCTTCCTCTCTAAAATGGTTTCCATGTGCCTTAGGCACATCTCTGATTGGAATCTGGAGTGCCCTTATAAGTCCCTAGTATATGGTATACTATGTACCAAGGGCATAGGTACCTCAGAGGCCTACCAGGGGCTGCAGCATGTATTATGCCCCCCCTGGAAGGCCACCCAAACTGACACCACAGGTCTGCTACTGCAGCCTGGGTAAGGTGGTGCATGCACCCCTTACTGTGATATAGGTTACCTATATCACTAAATACATACACACATATAAACCTATAAGTCACTCCTATGGCAGGCCTTATCAATCCTGAAGGCAGAGTGCGTGGTTCCTATGTGAGAGGGTGCCCTGCATGAGCAGGGCCCCTCTGCAGCGTTCGGAGACCCTTCTCTGATGCTGTTTGTAGTGCAGCCTGACCATATACTCTTAAGCGCATTATAACCTCGCGTTAAATGCTAACTTTGGAATGGCTGCACCGAAACATGTCGTGTTTGGTGTCAAACATCTTGGAATACTACCCCCCCGCCAATTCTGGCGGCGGGGGTAGCATTCCACCCTTCTAGAGGGAGAGACATGTTAACCCTGCCCTGGCCGGTAACTTCTTTCTAAAGCCTGGCATCACAAAATGGATGCTGCTGCCACAGACACAAGTCTGGCCTCCTGCTGCTGGACGAAACACTGGCAGGGGAGGCCTGGACAATAGGTTTCCTGTCCCAGGGAGGTGTGACCACCTCCCCAGACAGGATAATGTGTATTGGGGCTGGGCGGGAGCACTTTCGGGTGCTTTGAAGTCCTGCACTGGGGGCACACTTGGTGTCCCTGTGCATACCCCAGTTCAAACCGGATCAGGGGCTTGCAGCCCCTGCTTTGGCGCGAACTGGACAAAGGGAAAGGGGTGTAGCCACCCCTCTGCCCTGACCCACCCATAGGTGGGGCCACAGAGTAGTCCAACCCCTAAACTTATTATAAGTATAGGAACCCAGTCCTTAGGACTTTAGATTATCCCTGGACGAAACTCTGACACTGAATCCTGGACCTTCGATGCTCTACTCAAGACTAGAGGACAGAAGAATCTCCCTTGGGGTCAAGGAGTGACTCCCCTGCTTGGCAGGCACCAAAGAAGCAATTGTCTGGTCTGCATCGCCTAAGCTCCCGTCGGACGCCGAAGTCTTTGCATCACCAGAGGTGAATTTCCAGACTTCCCCGAGGCTGCCCTGAGTCCCCAGCAAAGCTGAGACCCGTAGCTGTCGTGGGTAACGTGGAACCGTGACCCCTGGACACCGCACGTATTTGCTAGTGCATCCTCTTCTGGGTCTCCCACGAAGTCGTGCTTTGGGCTCCGAGTAGCCCTAGCCTCCAGCACCAACTGCACAGAAGATCACTGGCCTCCACTCCACGAGTGTCCTGTGAGCCAGCTCCATGTGAAGCATCTCAAGGCTCCTTCGCGGTTGCTAGCCCGTTGGCTAGTAGCCCTTCACGAAGGCCAATCCTTTTCTTCTTGGGCTCCCTGGTTGCTCCAGGCTTGCCCTCACTTACCCTTGCTGGGTGAGTTCCTCAGACCTTGCTGGTCTGCATCATCGTCATTCTTCATCTACATCGAGACTTGCCGTTGCCAAGGCTTGTTGGGTCCAATCCGGTCGCCGACACCTCAGCACTCGACAGACATTGTGTACCAGCCCGAATCCTGCTCCTGGTTGCCGACAACACCTCCTGGACCTCGTGGCTGAAGAGTCAAGACGACTGTCAACCTACCTGAAGCACTCGACATCGGTGGGCATCAGCTCATCGCCTTCCTGGTCACTGGCTAGTGACCCAGACTCTGTCCCCTCTGCTTTCAGGTTCTTCAGATCTCCGATCCACTCTTGGATCCACCCGGACACTTTCCACTTGGTCGCCAGCAGCACTTTGCAGCAGATCGCCATTCAAATCGACGACGAAACCCGACCCCGAAAGGCACCTATGCACCCGGCTTCCCTGGGTGAGGTAACAAAAGTACTCCAGTGCTCCCGTAGGTAGAGACTCTAGAACGACCTAGTTCTCAAAGGGTTTGCTCTAAGTCCTCCTTTAAGTGTCCCTTTTCTTTAATTTCCTGATCGCGACTTTCTCCATAGAAGTTAACGGCGTCTCACGGTTGTGTATTTACACTGCACGCGTCCCCCGTGGGTCCCCTGTGTCACTACCTTGGGTGGTTCCTTGTGGTCCAAGCACTTCTAGAGGCTCTAGGCCTAGTGTCTAGCTCAGTCGTGGTTCTTATACCACTTTATTGGTATATGGTTTGGTACGCCCCTAGGGCCCAAACGTGTATTTGTGCTATTACTGTGTTTAAATAACTTATAACTTGTGTATTTCGAACTCTAGCCTCATAAAGAGACTAGAGGGGTGTGTTTAGCAATAAATACATATATTTTGAATATATACCTGGTGTGGTGCTCTTTCATTTGATCACTCAAGAGATTATAGACTGGTAAAACAAGCTGCTTTACATTCCTTCAAGACTTAGCCTGAAGGCTGCTCTCCATAGCTACCACTAGGATAGCTTTCAATAAAGGTTGTCTTTAACCTATCTCCAATAAGGGGTTGTTTGGACTGGTGCAAGGTGCCCACTATAATTAGTGGACAGCATATGCCAGGCCAACTTCTCACACTGACCCCCTAGGCCTGGTCAGGGGGTCCCACAAGGACCCCCAGGGCCAAAAAAAGCATTTTTTTTTAAATTGCCGGAATTCGCGGGCTCCCATGCTTCGTTTTCTATAAGCCTTGGGTGGGCCAGGTCCCGGGGCAATGTTTATAATGTATGCGAGGGCCGCATGGGCCCCGCAGCCCCGGGGACCACCACCTCCCCGCAGCTTTTGAAATAATATGCGGGGGCACACGGCCCCCCCGCAGCCCCGGGGACCACCACCTCCCCGGGGCTTCTTTGAAAAAAATGCATGGGGGGCTCCTGCCCTATCCCACGCTGCCCCGGGGACTGCCACCTTCACGGGGCATCCTTAATTATGTGCGGGGGGCCTCGCGGGACCCCCAAGCCCCGGGGACCATTACCTCCCTGGGGCACACTTCATTAAAATGCGGGGGTCCGTTGCGGACCCCCCGGGGACCACCACCGCCCCGTGGATATTTTTACAAAGGGAGGGGGGCCGCACGGCCCCCCTCCTGGAGCCCTCCATGGCTCTGGGGACCGCCACCCCCCCAGGGCCGGCTCCTGCAATGTCCCGGGGTGCCCACCCCTGGGACATTGCTGTTTGCTATGGCAGGGCGGGAGCCAAGCTCCCGCCCTGTCATAGCAAACACTGCTTTGCTTCTTGGAAGCAAGAGCAGGAAACCTGCTCTCGCTTCCAAAAAGCAAAGCAGAATTGCTTTTGGACAAGGGGAGCTGCATGTTAGCAGCTCCCCTTGCCCAAAAGCAATGCCGGCTCCCGCAGGAGGCGGGGAGCCGGATGGGACCGTGGGGGCATTGGGGCTCCCCCCATGGTCCCCAATGCTGAGGCCAGGCCCCAGGGGATGGGGACCCTGGGGCCAGAAGTGGCCCGGGAGGGGGACCACTCAGCCCCCCTCCCCTTTTTAATTAAAAAAATAAATAAATATGCCGGCCCGGGGGATGGGTCCCCGGGGCCATAATTGCCCTGAGGGCCTCTCCTCTAAAATTGAAAATAAAGGCTGGCCAGGCCCCGGGGGATGGGGTCCCCATGGCCAGAAGTGGCCCAGGGAAGAGGGGCCACGCGGCCCCACTCCCATAAATAAATCAAAAACGAGGCCAGGCCTGGGGGATGTGGTCCCCGGGGCCAATAGTGGCCCAGGGAAGGGGGCCACGTCGCCCCCTTCCGTATTAATAATTAAAAAAATAAATAATAATAAACGAGGCCATGCCCCGGGGGATGGGGTCCCTGGGGCCGAAATCGGCCTTGGGAGGGGGGCCGTGCGGCCCCCTTCCCGTTTTTTTAATTTTAAATGGGTCAGGCCCTGGCAGATGGGGTCCCCAGGGCCCTCAAAATATTAAGAGAAGGGGGGCCACACAGCCCCCCCTTCTAACAAAAAAAAAGAAAAGCTGGCATCTCCCGGAGGCCCCGCCCCCTCCCTGTACTACTCTGAAAACACGACTCCTGGCATGTTCTGAGTTGGGGGATTAAGCCCCCTTGAATCCTGAGGGTCCCTGGGGGACAACTAGCCCACCAGGTACCTCCAGTAAACCCCACACAGTGGGATTGCTGAGAGGTGGTCCGAGGCCACACCTCTTTTTACACCACTCTGCAAACGCGCCTCTTGGTGCATTGCTGGTGGGGTGAAGAGGTCCTCTTGTGTCCTGAGGACCTCAGGACTAAAGTGGACTTCATCCCCCGGGCAGCAGTGCGCCAGGAGGCGTGTTTGCAGAGTGGTGTAAAAAGGGGGCATGGCCTCAGACCACTCTCAGCAATCCAGCTGGGTGGGGCTTACTGGAGGTACCTGGTGGGCTAGTTGGCCCCCAGGGACCCTCAGGAGGCAAGGGGTCTTAATCCCCCGACCCAGAACGTGCCAGGAGGCATGTTTGCAGAGTGGTGGAGAAAGGGGGCATGGCCTGTGTCCATCTGTCAGCTATCCCACTATCTGGGGCATACTGGAGGTATCAGGTAAGCTAGTTGACCCTAAGGACCCCCAGCAGTGAAGTGGACTTTAATCCCCATCCAAGAGCGCGCCAGGGAGCGCGTTTGCAGAGTGGTGGGGAAAGGGGGCATGGCCTGCAATGAGAACTTAGCAATGCTGTTGTGTGTGACTTACTGGAGGTAATAGGAGGGGTAGTTGGCCCCCAATGTTGTCCTTGGGGGCCAACTACCCCTCCTGTTACCTCCAGTAAGTCTCACACAGTGGTATTGGTAAGATGTCTTCGGAGGCCACGCCCCCCTTTCTCCACCGCTCTGCAAACGCGCCTCCTGGCACACTACGGGTTGGGGGATGAAGTCCACTTTGCTCCTGAGGGACTTTGGGGGCCAAGAAGCCCTCCTGGTACCTCCTGTAAGTCCTACGCAGCGGAATTCCTGAGCGCTGGTCGAAGGCCCAGCCCCCTTTCTCCACCTCTCTGCTAACGTGACTACTAGTTAAAGAAGCATTTGCAATGTAATAGGTTTTACATTTGCGAGAATTAGAGCTATAAGCGTTGTAAATGTAAAAGTGTTTTACTAATGTTTCTTGAAGTGGAGTGGATGTAGGTTGTGTGTAGTGGAATTATGTGGTATGATGTGCAGTGAAATTATGTGGATAGACTTTGACTTTGATGTGGATAGAAAGTATGTGGTATTTAGTGTATAGGAATTATGTAGAGTTAGATTATGTGTTATGGAGAGTAATTACGTGGTATGGTAGTCTGTGTTGTGGAGTGGTAACCTCAGGTTTAGTC